>CP136055.1:452492027-453092027 GCA_032464435.1 Aegilops umbellulata
CATCCTAGACAACCTAGCGACGACTACAAGCACTGAAACGAGCCAAAGGCGCGCCGCTGTCATCGCCCCTCCCTCGCCGGAGCCAGGCAAACGTTGTTGTAGTAGACATTCGGGAAGTCGTCGTGCTAAGGCCCCATAGAACCAACGCACGAGAACAGTAACCGCCGCAGATGAAGAGTGTAGATCAAAAGGATCCAATCTGAAGACACACGAACGAACACGAACGACGAACAGATCCGAGCAAATCCACCAAAGACAGATCCGCCGGAGACACCCTCCACACGCCCACCAGTGATGCTAGACGCATCATCGGAACGGGGACTAGGTGGGGAGACCTTTATTCCATCTTCAGGGAGCCGCCGCAGTCTCGCCTTCCTGAGGAGGATAGAAACCCTAACAAAGCTTGAACAAAGATCTAAAAACAGAGCCCTCCCACCGTCCAGGGCTGAGATCCACTCCGTCTCCATGGCCCTAAGGCCACCGGAGATGGGACGGACCGGCGCCGGCGCCGGCGGGAGGTAGAAAACCTTAGGTTTTTGGAGGCGGCGGCTGCCTAGGTCAAAGGTGGATGGGCTTACATAAGATAGGTCCAATGTGTTAGATAGCAATACAACTTTGTGTGGCATGTGACATGTCTGAATCCAGGAATCTCACTCTTTACTATGGTCCAGGAGAAGGAGTTGTATGACAAGAGTGAGATGGCGGGAAAAAAGAGAGTGGGAAAGGTGATGGTGGGAAGGAAAAGGGCGCGAGAGAGAATGATGAAGGATAGTCGAAAAAGGAAAAAAACTTTTCATACATGAGGGCATCGTCCGGACTAAAAACAACATGCAACTTCGTTCAGTTTCTTTAAACACAGTACAGACACAAACGCTTATATACACGAACATACACTTACACTATTTTTATGAGCACCTTTGAGAGACTGAGCTGAAACGAAGATCACATCTTCGGTCCATGCGTGAACTAAAATGTCCTCTTCGGCAGAGGCACGGACAAAAACTGGCTCTCCGGCGTGGCTACGAACCAAGAGCACCTCTTGGGCCGACACGCCACCGACGGGATCATAGGAATGCAATTTTTGAAATGGATATTATAGTTTTGATATTTTGTAAAAAGAATATATTAAAAAAAAAGGAATTTGAGCAAGGCTGATCCGGCATGTAAAGCCGAAAGACACTGATCCGGCATCAAGTCCAGCATCTGAGCAAGGCTTGGCGGAGGCGGACTGCAGTTCCTTTGCACCGACGAAAGCGCGCGCGATATTTTCTCGAACCACAGAAAACCGACGCCATCTCAACCACACAGACAGAACGCAGGTAGGTCGATTGCACTGCTCGCAGGCTCGGCCGGTCGGGGTCCCGCTCGGCCTCCCCGTGCCCGCATCCGCGATCCGCAGCTCTGTCCTGCCAAACGCAGAGCACGGCGCGATGCCACGGCCGCTGTCGCCGTCCCCGAACGTGGCGATTTACTGGTCTGGCCGACGGCCCGTAAACATCTCGCCGTTCAGCGCGCGCTCGCCGATCGCCGCGGCGTACAGCGACACGCCATTGGCCACTACTACACGTGAAGCATTCAGTTGAATTAGGGTTCGTGTCTCGCGGATCGTGTGGCTGCCTTGAATAATCTGGCACGGGGCTTTCGAAAGCAACGCGAGACTGCGACGGCTGTAGCTGTACTGCTGTAGTGACCTCTGGCCTCTAAAGGTCGTCGTGTGTGCGCCTCTTGAACCACCGATCGGCTACACCATGCATTCGTGCGTGCGTGCGACTTGATTGTGCTTTGAGCTAGCTAGCTGTATGTATGGTCAGAACCGGGAGCCAAGAACCCACCTGAAAGTGACATGGAGTTGGAGGGCCGCTCATCCTCGTGACGCCAACAGTGCTCTCTTAATTGCCATCTCCTGACCGACACTTGCGGCTCATACTGACCTGATCACATTGATACTCAGATAGTACCTGCCATCTCCTGACTATCGACATTCGACAACTTGGAGTAACAAGCTCAGAAAGCTCTGCTGCTAATCAAGTTAAGCTTTTCACACTTGTACGGCCTAGCTAGTGAATTATGAGCAGTCACCGCCAAATAAGCAGCCTTGAAATCACACAAGTAGAATGAAATTTGAAGCCGAAAGGTGGGATGTAACTATGCTTGGTGATTTTAAGCTGTACTGACAAGTTAGTACAGCAATGACTAGCGTAGTACTAGTAGTTGATGAATCAATTCACGACCCAAAACGTATACTACTACGTACTAGTACTATACCAAAATGAGGCATTGGGATGCACAGTACGTAAAGCGTCGCCGTCGCCCAATTAATTTGCTCCATTGTCTTGACGAAACAGGCGCGCGTTCTGTACGCCGAAACGCAGAGGATCTTCTTGGATCATTCTTAATGCTTGTAGTTTTCATCTATTATCGCGAAACGAGTAGCTAAGCGGCACAAGAAAGGTAGTACTGATCCAAAAGATTTCATCAAGATAAACATTTTGTGGCTTGTTGTGGCTTGCAGTCGAGGAGAGCCGTGCTCCATGTGTGGACGAGTATATTAGAGCTGCCAAACTTCACGCAATGCATAAACATTTTGCCCGTCTATCGCGGCCAATACATATCTGATATTGATTCTCGTTTTGCGTGTAGGGAGAGTTCAACGCGAATGCAGCCAAGGACCAGTCAACTTCGGGAGTTTGCTGAGATTGCACAGTCGAGACCATGAATTCGTTGGCTTGTCTTTTTGCAAGCCTCTCCGCATTCAGGCTCCAGCCAGACGGACAAAAATCTTCAGAGTGGATATGCTTGTCCAGCATCGTAATACTTAGTAAAGAAAAATTTGTGCCATCTGTTAGGACAAGCCATCAGCTTTGATGCACACGTGCATTTGAGGATCTGAGCATATCTGAACCTGTTCAGTGTGTTACCATGCATGGTTAGATTAGTTTATTAAATTATTTCCCCTCGCAATAGCATGACTAATTTATTTGTCACAACAAAGATGCGACGAAGCAGTTCAAAAGGTGTAATCACCAAAGAGTCTGAAGCATATGCTTTGTCTGCTCCGAAGTTATCCATCAGCCGTGTTAGCAAAGTCAGGCAGAAATTGAAGCATATATAAATGATGAGACGCGATGTCAGTGGGAAGGTAGGCGCCTCGTCCCTGTTTATGTCTCGCACCATCGAACTTTTTGGCATGCATAATAACAACTCGAACGTGACATAGACGTTGTTAAACAGCCCAGGACTGAAAGCACGATACAACATGCCTCAGTATCAACCTATAATTTGACTAATGCATGAGCCAAAAAGGCCCGCCGTCTGGTTGGAGGCTGAAAGCAACGCGCCAGCGCCGTGAACCGTGCTTCAAAAGCGACCGGAGGCGTCTGCCGGTCTCTCGGAGCTAGGAAGAAAACAAGGCCATGTTGGTAGAAACCTAAGCTTATGGCTCATGCCTTTGTCTTATGCTCGGTCAGTACTGCTACTGCGACCGGACGTGTGGCATGGACCGACGCGGCTGCCGTTTCACCGGAGGAATCCAGACGGGATTACTACGGACTCGTCGATGTGGCGCGCTGGTCCTATGGTAATTCAGGAACGGAGCCCTGTGTGAACCCAGCACTGGCAACGGGGCATTGTTCCTCGCCTGATGTACTCTTGTTTACAGCAAGAAGAAGAAGCGAAGAAGCATATCCTTGTGTCAACGGAAGATGCAACGCACAAGACTTCTTTGCTAACCTAACCTTGCGCGGGCCGGGAGCGAATTCTCGACCGTTGATTCCTGCCTTGGTAGGAGAAAAGAATATCCTGCGGTGCCCGGCCACGTTTGTTCCCTGCTCTTTTTTTTTTGATAATTACCAGACTTTATTCCTCGTATAATGGCTAAGTCGTTTACAAGAATTGGAGAAATAAAGTCAAGGACGTTCGAATCCCAAAAGCCTGACAATCTAGTAGCAGAACAATTTTTTGCAAGGCTATTAGCTACTCCCTCTGTTTCACTAAGCCTAAAAAACGTCTTACATTTTGGAACGGAGGGAATACTTCATTAGCCTTTCTAAAGCGTGCCAAACGATGTACTAGCAAATTCAGACGCCAGACGCCGAGTGTTTGCATTCCATGATAATTGGAAGCTCAGGCCCTAGGTATGCTTCATCTTAAACAACTGCTTCAATTGCAAAGGTGTTATCAGACTCAATAAACACTTGACTGCATCCAACATTTGCTGCCCACAGCAGTCCGTTCCGAATAGCAATAATATCCGCTGAATCCACATCACTAATATGAGGCAGGTACCATATTGAATCTGCTATAAATTCACCATGCTCACCCCGTGCAACAACACCAGTTGTCGGTGTCAAAACCGGCGGATCTCGGATAGGGAGTCCCCAGTTGTGGATCTTGGATCAATGGGGAACAAGGGACGAGGGACACGATGTTTACCCAGGTTCGGGCCCTCTCGAAGAGGTAAAACCCTATGTCCTCCTTGATTATATTGAAGTGTATAGGATGATTACAGAGTCGATCTACCACGAGATCAGATGAACTAAATCTCTACGGACGATGGTTGTTGTTCTAGCCTCTACGGACGAAACCCTCTGGTTTATATAGACACCAGGGGTACTAGGGTTACACATGGTCGGTTATAAGGAAGGAATAATCATGCTGATTTCTTCTTATCTTGACTTGGAGGACACACCAAGCCATCGAAGATCTCCTGTGTAACGCCCGGATAATCATGCTACAGTAATCCCACGCTAATCGTGCCATGACACCTCGGTTACTGTTGCTATCCTCGCAAAAATTCGAAACCGTTTGAAATTCAAATTCAAATTATTGATAACAATAATTGTTTCCAAAAATTAAAACAAAATTGTTCGGTGGTTGCCGAATATTCCAAAGGTAATTGTGGTGAAGTAAACACATTTTTAAGAAATGCCTAAGTAAATTTTAATGAATTTAGACAGATAAGAAATAATAAAAGAAAATACAAAAAAGGAAAATACAAACAGAAAAGGAAAAGGAAAAAGACCCCCCCCGGGCCGTGGCCCAACTGAGCCAACCACCAGGCCCACCCGGCCGGCCCACCCCCACTACCCTTATCCCCCCCGCACCCCCGAACCCTAACCCTATCCACCCATTCCCCCCCCACGACGCGCCCCCCTTCCCCCCCGATCCAGATCGGATCGGGCACTCGGCGACGCCTCCTCGCCGCGCCGACCGCGCCGCCCTGCGCCAGGACGCGGCCACCCGAGACGCCTCCTCGCCGGCCTGCTTCCACTCCGACGCCATCGTCCCCATCACCCTCCTCACGCCCCCACTGCCTCGTTCCCTGCGACCCACCGTAAGCTCCCTTTCCTCCCCGTCCACCACTGGCCCGCGCCCTACCTCACCCTCATGCGCGCGCTTGGGATGGTCCCTGTCGCCGGAGCCCCTGGCTCGCTTGCCGGCCCGACCGCGCCGCCCGCGCGTTCCCTTCCCTCCCGTCCGCACTTGCCGCACCACTGCCGTAGTCGCATGCCACCCTGCTAACGACGCTCCGCCTCCATCCCTGCTCGCGTCCGCCATGGCCGCCCCTGCTCCGTCGTGGCCGCCCCCCCGCGCTGGCAGCAGCTGCTGCTCTCCAACGCCTCGCCCGTCCGCCCGTTCTGCCCGTGTCGCTCGCCCCGCCGTCCGCCAGAGCCCTCGCCTCTGCCCGACGCTGGCCGCGTGCTGCACCGCTGCGCCCTGCTACCCCGTCGCGCGCACACCGCGCGCGCCCTGCTCTTCCTCCGCCTGCCGCTCGCGGACCCCCGACGCTGCCGTTCTCTGCCACCGCTGCTGCTGTAGGCTGCAGTCGCGCGCGCGCCTCCCCCTTGCTCGCCGCCGCTTAGGGTAGTTCCGGCCGCCCGCGCGGCCTGCTGGCCCTCGCCGCCATCCCGCGCCCCGCCGGCGACCGCCTTCACCCCACCACCGGCGCCGCTGGCTGCGCGCGCCCCTGCGGCCTCGTACCGCCGCACCCCTTCCTACGGGCGAGCACCCGCTCGGGTGCGCCTTCGCCCGCCCCGTTAGCCCAGCGCCCGTGTGGCTCGGTTGTGCCACTGACAAAGGGCCCCACGGCCCCAAAACGTTTTTTTAAAAAGGATAGAAAAATAAATAATAAATATAATAATTAAAATATTAATTAATTAATTAATTAATTAAGTTAATTAATCATAATTAGATTAACCTAATTAACTGTTAGTTTAATCAAAACAGTAATTAGTTAGTTAACCCTAATTAACCTAATCAGGGAATGACAGGTGGGTCCCACTGGACCCACAAGTAAGTTTGACCCAATCAACTCTGTTGACTGCTGACGTCAGCATGACATCATGCTGATGTCATAAATCTAATTTCGAATTAATTAATTAATTAAATTCCAGAATTTTAATAAAACCTTTAGAAAATCATATCTTTTAATCCGTAACTCGGATTAAAATATTTTCAACATGAAAGTTACTCAGAACGACGTGACAAACCCGGATACGCAGCCCGTTCGTCCGCCACACATTCCTAACATATCAAACTCGCAACTTTTCTCCCTCCGGCTCCTCTGCTCGAAAACGCGAAACCCGGGGAAAACTTTCCCGGATGTTCCCCCCTTCACCGGTATCATCCAATACCGCGTTAGGGCACCTCTAACGCCGTTACTTGTCATGTCATGCATCACTATGCATCTGCTTGTTTAAATATTCATTATTTCTTCCCCCTCTTCTTCCGCTAGACACCGAGACCGACGCTGCTGCTGCCCCGTTCGACTACGGAGTTGACGATCCCTCTCTCTTGCCAGAGCAACCAGGCAAGCCCCCCCCTTGATCACCAGATATCGCCTACTCTCCTCTATACTGCTTGCATTAGAGTAGTGTAGCATGTTACTGCTTTCGTTATTCCTATCCTGATGCATAGCCTGTCCTTGTTACTACCGTTGATACCTGTACCTGCAATCCTACCTGCTTAGTTTAGGATGCTAGTTTTCCATCAGTGGCTCTACATTCTTGTCCGTCTGCTGTGCTATACTATCGGGCCGTGATCACTTCGGGAGGTGATCATGGATATATACTATACTTTAAACATGATACATGTGGTGACCAAAGTCGGGTTGGCTCGAGGAGTACCCGCGAGTGATTCACGGATTGGGGGCTGAAAGGACCTTTGTCCCGACGGCCCTCTGTGTGGATCTTTGTGGCGGAGCGGCAGGGCAGTTCGGGGCTACCTGGGTGAGAGGTGAGCCTGGCCCTATTGGCGTTCGCGGATACTTAACACGCTTAACGAGATCTGGGTATTTGATCTGAGTCTGGCCATTTGGTCTATACACACTAACCAACTACGTGGGAAAGATATGGGCACTCGGCGTCGTGGTATCAGCCGAAGCACTTCTTGACGTCAGCGACTGAGTGGCGCACGCCGGATTGGACTGGAACGCCACTAGGCTAGGTCTGCTTCTGGCCGCGTTTGCAACGTGCAGGTGTGCTCAGGGCGATGGGCCCAGACCCCTGCGCGCTTAGGTTTAGACCGGCGTGCTGACCGCTCTGTTGTGCCTAGGTGGGGCTGCGACGTGTTGATCTTCCGAGGCCGGGGATGACCCAGGAAAGTGTGTCCGGCCAAATGGGATCAAGCGTGTTGGGTTATGTGGTGCACCCCCGCAGGGAAGTTAATCTATTCGAATAGCCGTGTCCCTCGGTAAAAGGACGACCCGGAGTTGTACCTTGACCTTATGACAACTAGAACCGGATACTTAATAAAACACACCCTTCCAAGTGCCAGATATAACCCGGTGATCGCTCTCTAACAGGGCAACGAGGAGGGGATCGCCGGGTAGGATTATGCTATGCGATGCTACTTGGAGGACTTCAGTCTACTCTCTTCTACCTGCTGCAAGACGGAGGCGACCAGAAGCGTAGTCTTCGATAAGACTAGCTATCCCCCTCTTATTCTGGCATTCTGCAGTTCAATCCACTGATATGGCCCTTTACACATATATCCATGCATATGTAGTGTAGCTCCTTGCTTGCGAGTACTTTGGATGAGTACTCACGGTTCCTTTTCTCCCCCCTTTTCCCTCTTTCCCTTCTACCCGGTTGCCGCAACCAGATGCTGGAGCCCAGTATCCAGACGCCACCGTCGACGACGACGACTACTACTCCGGAGGCGCCTACTACTACGTGCAGCCCGCTGACGACGACCTGGAGTAGTTAGGAGGATCCCAGGCAGGAGGCCTGCGCCTCGTTCGATCTGTATCCAAGTTTGTGCTAGCCTTCTTAAGGCAAACTTGTTTAACTTATGTCTGTACTCAGATATTGTTGCTTCCGCTGACTCGTCTATGATCGAGCACTTGTATTCGAGCCCTCGAGGCCCCTGGCTTGTATTATGATGCTTGTATGACTTATTTTATTTGTAGAGTTGTGTTGTGATATCTTCCCGTGAGTCCCTGATCTTGATCGTACACATTTGCGTGCATGATTAGTGTACGATTGAATCGGGGGCGTCACATCCTGCCCGGATACGGAGTTGCCTCATAGTTCGGCCTTCCAGCGGTTGTAGTGCGGCTCACCTATCCGGCCCATAAGAGATAGGCCGGTAGCCCGAGGACCCCCTAGTCCGGGACTCCCTGAGTAGCCCCCGGACTAGCCTCCAAAGCCGGTGTCTCATGATCCCCGAAGTCTTTATACGTCCGAAGTCTCCGGCTTGCGGGGCTAGTTCTTCCCCCCTCTCTATGTTTGGCTGGCCATAGTTCGGTCCTGATAACTTGTTCGATCCATCGAGCCGTCGTGGGGCCCACATTATCAATTCTCACGCCAGATTAATGGCGTCCATTGGTTCCCATGCGCCAAAAGGAGGTGGACGGTCCAACAATCTTTTATAGAAATGCCCCTTACAGGTCAGGTGGAAGGCCTATTAAACATGCGAGGAGCGCGACGGGTAACTTATCCCAAATCGAGAAGCCGAGACACTAGCAAATTCGAGAGAAAATGGCCAGTGCTCCAAGCTCCTCCTCCCCCCACGGCCCTCTCCCCAGCAATTGGGCGAGTTGCACAATCTCTCATCTTCAACTCAGCAGACTCGAGACACAAGGATATCTCCTTGCTTCAGATCTCGATTCCACTCGTCTGGGATTAACTTCCACGAACGGTGATGCCTTCGTAGAAAACTTCCCTGCTCCACGCAAGGGAGAGAGGGTATGTTTCGTGCCCTTCCTCTTACGAGGCTTGGGCTTTCCGATCAACCCCTTCCTTAGGGGTCTACTAGAGTTCTGCGGGATCCAGCTTCATCACCTCACCCCCGGGTCAATCTTGCACATCTCGGGCTTCATTGCCTTTTGCGAGATATTTCTAGGCTGCGAGGCTCATTTCGAATTGTGGAGAAAGTACTTTTGCCTCGTCCCACGCACCCTGGGAGGGACCATCTTTGAAGTGGGCGGAGCCGAGGTATGGCGCATAGCCGGGACAGGGTACCCTATGGGGACCCCGAAGAAGGATTCTGACAAGTAGACCTTGGAGTGGTTTTATATCGAAGACGTCCCCTTACTTGAACCATCTCGGAGAGGACTGCCCGAATACTCGGACGCTCCTTTAATGAAGCGGTTTAATTGGTGGCTGAAAAACTCTTCCCAAGGAGAGAGTGCCGAAGTACAACGTGTGGCCACTAAGGTGAGCCTGCTAGTTTATAGCAAACTAACCATCATAGACGTGATGGTCGCCACCATTACTCGATGCGTGCAACCTCTTAAACAAAGGATGCACCCCCTGTGGTGCCATAATGGGACAAGCGACGCAACCCGCTACAAACGGTAGGGGACTGACAACCAGGCAACAATGGCAGCTATATTGGCCGACCTCTTCAAGGGAGAGGAAGAAGAATTCACCCATCTAAGGAACAGGGATGGCTATTCCAGCTATAACCCCATTGAATGGGTAAGCTCAATTTTCATTTGCACAGTTCAGACCTTACGTCCTCATCCACTGATCGGTCATTTCATTCTTTTGAACAAAATTGGAGGCGTCAGGTTGAGCCCATCAGCTGCCCCACAAATATTAGAGACCTATTCTGCACAACTCCAAAAGTCCTGGAACTTCACGGAGAATATTTTTGGAATATATAAAAAATATTGGGCAAAGAAAATACCATAGGGGGGCCACCAGCCAACCATAAGGGTGGAGGGCGCGCCCTACCCCCTAGGCGCACCCCCGTCCTTGTGGGCCCCCTGGCAGGCCTCCACCGCCATCTTCTGCTATATGGTGTGTTTTGACCTGGAAAAAATCATAAGGAAGCTTTCGAGACGAAGCGCCGCCATCTCGAGGTGGAACCTGGGCAGAACCAATCTAGGGCTCCGGCGGAGCTATTCTGCCGGGGAAACATCCCTCCGGGAGGGGGAAATCGAAGACATCGTCATCACCAACGATCCTATCATCAAGAGGGGGTCAATCTCCACCTACATCTTCACCAGCACCATCTCCTGTCAAACCCTAGTTCATCTCTTGTATCCGATCTTTGTCTCAAAACCTTAGATTGGTACCTGTGGGTTGCTAGTAGTGTTGATTACTCCTTGTAGTTGATGCTAGTTGGTTTATCTGGCGAAAGATTATATTTTTAGATCCTTAATGATAATTAATACTCCTTTGATCTTGATTATGAATATGCGTTGTGAGTATTTATGTTTGTTCCTGAGGACATGGGAGACGTCTTGTTATAAGTAATCATGTGAATTTGGTATTCGTTTGATATTTTGATGAGATGTATGTTGTCTTTCCTCTAGTGGTGTTATGTGAATGTCTAATACATGACACTTCACCATTGTTTGGGCCTAGGGGAAGGCATTGGGAAGTAATAAGTAGATGATGGGTTGCTAGAGTGACAGAAGCTTAAACCCTAGTTTATGTGTTGCTTCATAAGGGGCTAATTTGGATCCATATGTTTCATGCTATGGTTAGATTTATCTTTATTCTTCTTTCGTAGTTGCGGATGCTTGCGAGAGGGGTTAATCATAAGTGGGAGGCTCGTCCAAGGAAGGGCAGCACCCAAGCACCGGTCCACCCACATATCAAATTATCAAAGTAACGAACGCGGATCATATTGATACGTCTCCAACGTATCTATAATTTATGAAGTATTCATGCTGTTATATTATCATTATTGGATGTTTTACAATCATTTTATAGCAATTAGCAACTTTATATCATTTATTGGGACTAACCTATTGACATAGTGCCCAGTGTCAGTTGTTGTTTTTTGCTTGTTTTTTACATCACAGAAAATCAATACCAAACGGAGTCCAAACGCAGCGAAACTTTTTGTGGATTTTTATGGACCAGAAGACATCCAATGGGCCAGAGAAGCACCTGGGGGGGGGGGTGTCCCGAGGGGGGAACAACCCACCAGGGCGCGCCTGGGGGCCCAGGCGCGCCCAGGTGGGTTGCGCCCACCTCGGTGGCCTCCTGCACCGCCTCTTCGCCCTATAAATTGCCAAATATTCCAAAAACACTCGGGGTTAAACTAGATCAGAAGTTCCACCGCCGCAGGCCTCTGTAGCCACCGAAAACCAATCTAGATCCCGTTCTGGCACTACGCTGGAGGGGGAAATCATCACCGGTGGACATCTTCATCATCCCGCGGCCACCATCATGAAGAGGTAGTAGTCCACCCTCGGGGCTAAGGGTTTGTACCAGTAGCTATGTGTTTAATCTCTCTATCTCTCGTGTTCTTGAGATGGCACGATCTTGATGTATCGCGGGCTTTGTTAATATAGTTGGATCATATGGTGTTTTCCCCTCTCTATCTTGTTGTGAATTGAGTTTTCCCTTTGAGATTTCGTTTTATCGATTGAATACTTTTATGGATTTGAGAGCACTTGATATATGTCTTGCATATACTCGTGGTGACAATAATAACCCACAAGTATAGGGGATCGCAACAGTTTTCGAGGGTAGAGTATTCAACCCAAATTTATTGATTCGACACAAGGGGAGCTAAAGAATATTCTCAAGTATTAGTAGTTGAGTTGTCAATTCAACCACACCTGGATAACATAGTATATGCAGCAAAGTATTTAGTAGCAAAGTAATATGAAAGTAACAGTAACGATAGCAAAAGTAATATTTTTGGGTTTTGTAGTGATTGTAACAGTAGCAACGGAAAAGTAAATAAGCGAAGAACAATATATGAAAAGCTCGTAGGCATTGGATCGGTGATGGAGAATTATGTCGGATGCGGTTCATCATGTAACAATCATAACATAGGGTGACACAGAACTAGCTCCAATTCATCAATGTAATGTAGGCATGTATTCCGAATATAGTCATACGTGCTTATAGAAAAGAACTTGCATGGCATCTTTTGTCCTACCCTCCCGTGGCAGCGGGGTCCTAATGGAAACTAAGGGATATTAAGGCCTCCTTCTAATAGAGTACCGGAACAAAGCATTAACACATAGTGAATACATGAACTCCTCAAACTATGGTCATCATCGGGAGTGGTCCTGATTATTGTCACTTCAGGGTTGCCGGATCATAACACATAGTAGGTGACTATAGACTTGCAAGATAGGATCAAGAACTCACATATATTCATGAAAACATAATAGGTTCAGATCTGAAATCATGGCACTCGGGCCCTAGTGACAAGCATTAAGCATAGCAAAGTCATAGCAACATCAATCTCAGAACATAGTGGATACTAGGGATCAAACCCTAACAAAACTAACTCGATTACATGATAGATCTCATCCAACCCATCACCGTCCAGCAAGCCTACGATGGAATTACTCACGCAGGGCGGTGAGCATCATGAAATTGGTGATGGAGGATGGTTGACGATGACGAGGGCGACGAATCCCCCTATCCGGAGCCCCGAACAGACTCCAGATCAGCCCTCCCGAGAGGTTTTAGGGCTTGGCGGCGGCTTCGTATCGTAAAACGTGATGAATCCTTCTCTCTGATTTTTTTCTCCCCGAACACGAATATATGGAGTTGGAGTTGAGGTCGGTGGAGCGTCAGGGGGCCCACGAGGCAGGGGCGCCCAGGGGGGCAGGCGCGCCCCCACCCTCGTGGACAGGGTGTGGGCCCCCTGACGTGGATTCTTCTTCCAATATTTTTAATATTTTCCAAAAATATGTTCCCTGGAGTTTCAGGTCATTCCGAGAACTTTTGTTTTTGCACATAAATAACACCATGGCAATTCTACTGAAAACAACGTCAGTCCGGGTTAGTTCCATTCAAACCATGCAAGTTAGAGTCCAAAACAAGGGCAAAAGTGTTTGGAAAAGTAGATACGACGGAGACGTATCAACTCCCCCAAGCTTAAACATTTGCTTGTCCTCAAGCAATTCAGTTGATAAACTAAAAGTGATAAAGAAAAACTTTTACAAACTCTGTTGCTCTTGTTGTTGTAAATATGTAAAGCCATCATTCAAGTTTTCAGCAAAGATTATAACTAACCATATTCACAATAACATTTAGGTCTCATGTTTACTCATGTCAATGGCATAATCCACTAGCGAGCAATAATAATAAATCTCAGATGACAACACTTTCTCAAAACAATCATGATATGATATAACAAGATGATATATCGCTAGCCCTTTCTGAGACCGCAAAACATAAATGCAGAGCACCTTTAAAGATCAAGGACTGACTAAACATTGTAATTCATGGTAAAAGAGATCCAGTCATAGTCATACCCAATATAAATTAATAGTAATGGATGCAAATGACAGCAGTGCTCTCTAGCTGGTGCTTTTTAATAAGAGGGTGATGACTCAACATAAAAGTAAATAGATAGGCCCTTCACAGAGGGAAGCAGGGATTTGTAGAGGTGCCATAGCTCGGTTTTGAAATAGAGATAAATAATATTTTGAGCGGCATACTTTCATTGTCAACATAACAACCAAGAGATGGCTATATCTTCCATGCTACACACATTATAGGCGGTTCCCAAACAGAATGGTAAGGTTTATACTCCCCCTCCACCAACAAGCATCAATCCATGGCTTGCTCGAAACAACGAGTGCCTCCAACTAGCAACAGTCCCAGGGGGAGTTTTGTTTGCAATTATTTTGATTTAGTTTGCATAAAGCATGGGACTAGGCATCCTGGTGACCAGCCATTTTCTTGTGAGTGAGGAGCGGAGTCCACTCCTCTTTAGAATAACCCGCCTAGCATGGAAGATACGGACAACCCTAGTTGATACATGAGCTATTCGAGCATACAAAACAGAATTTCATTTGAAGGTTTGGAGTTTGGCACATACAAATTTACTTGGAACGGCAGGTAGATACCACATATAGGAAGGTATAGTGGACTCATATGGAATAACTTTGGGGTTTAAGGGATTGGATGCACAAGCAGTATTCCCGCTTAGTACAAGTGAAGGCTAGCAAAAGACTAGGAAGCGACCAACTAGAGAGCGACAACAGGCATGAACATGCATTAAAATTAATAAACATTGAGTACAAGCATGAGTAGGATATAATCCACCATGAACATAAATATCGTGAAGGCTATGTTGATTTGTTTCAACTACATGCGTGAACACGTGCCAAGTAAAGTCACTTAAATCATTCAAAGGAGGATACCACCACACTATACCACATCACAACCATTTTAATAGCATGTTGGCACGCAAGGTAAACCATTATAACTCATAGCTAATCAAGCATGGCACAAGCAACTATAATCTCTAGTTGTCATTGCAAACATGTTTATTCATAATAGGCTGAATCAGGAACGATGAACTAATCATATTTACAAAAACAAGAGAGGTCGAGTTCATACCAGCTTTTCTCATCTCAGTCAGTCCATCATATATCGTCATTATTATCTTTCACTTGCACGACCGAACGATGTGAATAATAATAAGAGTGCACGTGCATTGGACTAAGCTGGAATCTGCGAGCATTCAATAAACAGGAGAAGACAAGGCAATATGGGCTCTTGGTTAAATCAACAATAATGTATATAAGAGCCACTTCAACAATTTAATTATGGTCTTCTCCTATCGACCCCCAGAGAAAAGAAAAAGAAATAAAACTATTTACACGGGAAAGATCCCAACAAGCAAAAGAAGAACGAGAAATCTTTTTGGTTTTTTTAGTTATTACTATTACTGCAGGAAAAGTAAACTAACTAAAAGTTACAACTAATTTTTTTGTTTTTCTTAAGGTTTATCAAACACACAAGAAGAAAGCAAGAAAAAGAAAATAAACTAGCATGGATATTACAGTGAAAAAGTATGAGCACCGACAACTAGCAATGAGTGTGTAAACATAAATTTAATGTCGGTGGAAAAAATGTACTCCCCCAAGCTTAGGCTTTTGGCCTAAGTTGGTTTATTGCCACGGATGGCCTGGCGGATATCCATAGTTGTAGCCGGGGTCGTACTGAGATGCAGCGGCTATTGCCTCCTGGGCTACAGCGTGGCGGCGAGCTGCCTCCGCCCTCCTCTCGTACTCATCTGCCTCCTCTTTGGTAATGAAATGTCTTCCTTTTGCCTGATAATCAAAGAAGGCGAGAGCAGGGAGAGTAATACGGACAACACGACGTCTGTCAAAGATTAAGCGATACTGGAGAGGTGATTCATTCCTCTCGACAAACTGGTGGTGAACCATAGCATTAAAGTCTAGGTAAGTAGGAGGCAATTCAATATCATCATTACGTATGGTTACACCAAGAAAATCAGCTAAGCGGGTTGCATAAATTCCACCGAAGAAATCTCCATTAAATATATTATGATGCAACCTACGTGCAACAATGGCTCCCAAGTTATAAGTTTTGTCTCCTAACACAGCACTCCTAAGAATACTGAGGTTAGGGACACACATATGACATGCTTCATCTTTACCATTTATGCACCTACCTATGAAGAGAGCAAAATAATGTATAGCAGGAAAATGAATGCTCCCTATGGTAGCTTGTGCTATATCTCTAGATTCCCCCACAGTTATATTAGCAAGAAAATTTCTAAATTCAGATTTGCGAGGTTCACTAGCACTACCCCATTGTGGAAGTTTTCAAGCAGTGGTAAAATCCTCTAAGTCCATCGTATAAGATTTTTCATAAAGATCAAACAGGATAGTTGGAGAATTGCGTGAAGATGAAAATTCAAACCTCCTCACAAAGGAACTAGTGAGATAGTGGTACTAGCGGCACTTTTCTTCCTCGAAGCTCACAAGATCAGCGTTACGCAAATATGCGTCAAATTCTTCCTTGATTCCCGCTCGATCCATAACGTTTTCTGAAGGCCATTCACAAGGCCGCACTAGAGCGTCCCTTGGTGGCTCATCGTGAGCATCACGCATTGCAATCCTGGGTCCTTGCTTCCTTGAAGAACCACCTTGGTACATTTTCCTAAGCATATTTCTTCCTCTGAAAAATTTCTGAAATTTTTAGTAACTTCAAATAAAAGTGAACCAAGCTCAACAAAATTGATAGCAGCTACTCCTACAAGTGCCTAGAGCCTATATCATGCATTAGAACTACTTGGAACCATATAAATTTGGCATGCAAGCTCAAGAACATGGTCACCTAGGCAGCACAAATTTGCAATAAATAAAGCACTAGAACAAAACCTAATTGGACCAATGGAGGAGTCACATACCAAGGAACAATCCCCCCAAGCAGTTTTGTGAGAGGTGCTTTGAGCAAGGGGATCGAAAATCGCAGCAAAATGAGCTAGAACTCGTGCTTGAGCTGGATGGTGATTTTTTGGGGAGGAAGAAGAAGTGTGTGGGTGCAGGAATAAGTGGAGGGGAGCCACCATGGGCCCATGAGGCAGGGGGCGTGCCCTGTAGGGGTGGGCGCGCCCTGGACCCTCGTGGCCAGGTGCTTGCTCCCCCTGCTGTGTTCTTAGTTCCACATATTCTCAAATATTCCAGAAAAATCATATTTAATTGGCAGGGCATTTGGAGAACTTTTATTTTTGAGGTATTTTTATATTGCACGGATAATCCAGAAAACAGACAGAAAAATACTATTTTTACTTTATTTCAACTAAATAACAGAAAGTAGAAGGAGGGTACAGAAGGTTGTGCCTTCTAGTTTCATCCAAATCATGCTCATCAAAAGGAATCCACTAACAAGGTTGATCAAGTCTTGTTAACAAACTCATTCCGACTAACATGGAACCGGAGAAATTTCGAATAACACTATGTTACCTCAACGGGGATATGCACATCCCCAATAATAAGAATATCATATTACTTCTTGACAGTAGGAAGAGGAAATTCAAAACCTCCAAAAATAATCGATGGAATTTTTCCAATAGAATTGATACTGTGGACCTGAGGTTGTTTCCTCGAAAAGTCTACCGTATGCTCATTACCATTAACATGAAAAGTGACATTGCCTTTGTTGCAATCAATAACAGCCCCTACAGTATTCAAAAAGGGTCTTCCAAGAATAATAGACATACTATCTGTGACGCCCGGATAATCAAACTACAGTAATCCTATGTTAATGGCGCCAGGTCACCGCGATTACTGTTGTTAAACTCGCGTTGATTCAAATCCGGTCCAAATTTCAAATTCAAATTAAAGTCCAAAATTTAAATTTCTCAAACCTGCAAAATAAAATGTTCAAAGTGTGGAAAATCTTCCATATCCAATTATGGTGCTGACCCAACATTTTTGTAAAAGTATTTAAATGCTCTTTTGTGACTAAAGGAGTGGCTAAAGCGATAATTTAAATGCCTTCTAAATTATAAAAATTACCAAGCAATTGTATTAAATACCAAACCATTTTATGGCAATGCTAGATGATGCAAACTAGTTAGGTGGCACCATTCCATATTTTACAAAAGTGTTTTGAGGCCTAACAATTTGCAAAACAGTATGGGTTGATAAATTTAAAAGAAAAATAAAAACTAAAAAGAAAAGTGAAGGAAAAGGCTTGGTTGCACTGTGCACTAGGCCCAGCCGCGCAACACTCCAGCCCAGCCCAACTTACCCCCTCCATCGTCTTCCCTGTTCACGGAGTGCGCTGGACGCCGTCCGTGCGTCCATGCCACGGATCTGCTGCGTGGCGGCCATCCAAACCACCCCGCCACCCTACAAGGTCGTCGTTGACCCCTTCGTCGAACCCTAACCCCACTCACCCTCTCGCCTCTCCCCTCTTCCTCTTCCCTCGCCCGACGCCGCCGTCGACATGCGTCGCTCGATCCCGCGGCCACTTGCCTCCCCACGACGCCCGCACATGTTCAGGAGGAGCTCCATCATCGTCCACAACGCCTGCGCCTGCTAGCTTGGACCGAGAAATTGCCGCGCCATCGCCCGCGTCAATTCCCCACGACGGAAGCCGCCCCTGCCCCGCCATGGCTCCACTCCACCGCGACCTCCCGGCCTCCCCGAGCTCGTCTTCCCCTCAATGTGAGCCCCGCCTACCTCCCCGCCTTTTCCCGAGCTCGGATTCGAGCTCGAGCACTCGCAGCCACGTCTGTAGCTCCACCGCCACCGGACGTGGTCCCCGCCGTCGATTCTCACTGTGCCCAGCCCCACATACGCCGTGCCCTGTTCCCCTACTCCCCACGCGCGCCCGCCCGCATCTGGGCACGCCCGCTGCTGCCCTGCGTCGTCCGCTCGGCTCGCGCCCACGCGCCTCGTGGCTCCCCTGCTCGCCGCTCCCCTGCTGCCTAGTGCCCGCGCCAGCCGGAGTTGCTTCCCCCGCGTGCGCCCTCCTTCCCTGCACTCGCGCACGCTGCTCGGGGCCACGCCCCGCGCCCCGTCTCGTCCCGCTCACGCTCCGCGCACGTTCTACCCGACCTCGCTGCACCCGCAGACCTGCCCCTCGCCCCTGTACCCGCGTCGCGCGCGCCCGTCACCGCACAAGCCGCGCGCCCCGCGCCCGTTGGCGTTCACGGGCGCCCACCTTGCTCCCTCCCGCTGCACTGCGCTGCTGCTGCCATCTCGCCTCCCCTGCACACCACGCCCGCCTCCTGCGGTCGTGCGCCGCGTGCCTCCGCAGCCTGCTGCTGCCCACTTCCACTCGCCGGCGGCTGCGGCGCGCCCCGCCGCTGCCCCGGTTGCCTCTCCCTGCAGCGTCCAGTCGGGAGCGCCCCTGTTGGGGCTGTGCCGACGCCTGCGCCCACTATGGCTCCCCGTGAGCCACTGACTAGTGGGCCCCTACCCTAGAACAAAAAAAGATAAAGAAAAAAAAGAAAAAAAAGAAAATAATAATAATAATAATAATAATTAATTAATAATAATTAATTAATAATTAATTAATTAATTAGTGAATTAATTAACTTAATTAATCTTGTTTAGTTAACCTAATTAACTATTGTGAGTTAATTAAACTGTGATTAGATTAGTTAAATCCTAATTAGAGTAAACAGTGTATGACATGCGGGACCCACACGTCAGATTGACCCAGTCAACTCACTGTTGACTGCTGACGTCAGCATGCACTATTCTGGATAATGTTGCTTTAAAATAATTAAATAAATTCTAGAAATAATTAAAACTTTAGAAAATTAATATAAAATAAACCGTAACTCGGATGGAAACATTTTGTACATGAAAGTTGCTCAGAAGGACGAGACGATTCCGAATAAGCAACCCGTTCGTTCGCCACACCCCCCTAACCTATCGAACTCACAACTTTCCGCCTCCGGCTCCTCTGCCCGAAAACGCGAAACACCGGGGATACTTTCCCGGATGTTTCCCCCCTTCACCGGTATCATCCCATACCGCGTTAGGGCACCTCTAACGCCGTTACTTGTCATGTCATGCATCCCTATGCATCTGCTTGCTTAAATATTTATTGTTTCTCCCCCCTCTTCTCTCGATAGACACCGAGACCGACGCTGCTGCTGCCCCGTTCGACTACGGAGTTGACGACCCCTCTCTCTTGCCAGAGCAACCAGGCAAGCCCCCCCCTTGATCACCAGATATCGCCTATTCTTCTCTACTGCTTGCATTAGAGTAGTGTAGCATGTTCCTGCTTTCAGTTAATCCTATACTGCTGCATAGCCTGTCCTTGTTACTACTGTTGTTACCTTTACCTGCTATCCTACTGCTTAGTATAGGATGCTAGTGTTCCATCAGTGGCCCTACACTCTTGTCCGTCTGCCATGCTATACTACTGGGCTGTGATTACTTCGGGAAGTGATCGCGGGCATATACTATATCCTTTACACTGTTACATTACCTGTGATACTGTTCGGAGATGGGGGCTGAAGGGGCAGGTGGTTCCACCCAGGTAGTGGTGGGCCTGGGTTCCCGATGGCCCCCGACTGTTACTTTGTGGCGGAGTGACAGGGAAGGTTCAGACCACCTAGGAGAGAGGTGGGCCTGGCCCTGGTCGGCGTTCGCGGATACTTAACACGCTTAACGAGATCTGGGTATTTGATCTGAGTCTGGCCATTTGGTCTATACGCACTAACCATCTACGCGGGAGTAGTTATGGGTATCCCGGCGTCGTGGTATCAGCCGAAGCCTTCGTGACGTCAGCGACTGAGTGGCGCGGGCCGCATTGGATCGTAAGCTCGCGCTTGTATTAAGGGGGCTAGATCTGCTTTCGGCCGCGTTCGCAACATGCAGGTGTGCTCAGGGCGATGGGCCCAGACCCCTACGCGCTTAGGTTTAGACCGACGTGCTGACCTCTCTATTGTGCCTAGGTGGGGCTGCGACGTGTTGATCTTCCGAGGCCGGGCATGACCCAGGAAAGTGTGTCCGGCCAAATGGGATCAAGCGTGTTGGGCTATGTGGTGCACCCCTGCAGGGAAGTTAATCTATTCGAATAGCCGTGTCCCTCGGTAAAAGGACGACCCGGAGTTGTACCTTGACCTTATGACAACTAGAACCGGATACTTAATAAAACACACCCTTCCAAGTGCCAGATACAACCCGGTGATCGCTCTCTAACAGGGCATCGAGGAGGGGATCGCCGGGTAGGATTATGCTATACGACGCTACTTGGAGGACTTCAGTCTACTCTCTTCTATTTGTTGCAAGACGGAGGCTGCCAGAAGCGTAGTCTTCGACAGGATTAGCTATCCCCCTCTTATTCTGGCATTCTGCAGTTCAGTCCACCGATATGGCCCCTTACACATATATCCATGCATATGTAGTGTAGCTCCTTGCTTGCGAGTACTTTGGATGAGTACTCATGGTTGCCTTTCCCCCTTTTCCCCTTTCCTCTACCCGATTGCTGCAACCAGACGATGGAGCCCAGGATCCAGACGCCACCTTCGACGACGACCCCTACTACACCAGAGGTGCCTACTACTACGTGCAGCCCGCTGACGACGACCAGGAGTAGTTAGGAGGATCCCAGGCAGGAGGCCTGCGCCTCGTTCGATCTGTATCCCAGTTTGTGCTAGCCTTCTTAAGGCAAACTTGTTTAACTTATGTCTGTACTCAGATATTGTTGCTTCCGCTGACTCGTCTATGATCGAG
The DNA here is from genome assembly GCA_032464435.1 of Aegilops umbellulata. Classification (NCBI taxonomy): domain Eukaryota; kingdom Viridiplantae; phylum Streptophyta; class Magnoliopsida; order Poales; family Poaceae; genus Aegilops; species Aegilops umbellulata. The sequence goes on from CP136055.1 coordinate 452,513,419, forward strand.
CACTTGTATTCGAGCCCTCGAGGCCCCTGGCTTGTATTATGATGCTTGTATGACTTATTTTATTTATAGAGTTGTGTTGTGATATCTTCCCGTGAGTCCTTGACCTTGATCATACACATTTGCGTGCATGATTAGTGTACGATTAAATCGGGGGCGTCACAAGTTGGTATCAGAGCCGACTGCCTGTAGGAATCCCCCTTTCCAACTCCTTGGCCGAAGTCGAGTCTAGTCATTGAAAAACTTTTACTAACATGGCTGTGTGGCTTACGGGCCCACGTCGCCATTGGGTGGTATTAGGATCTTTTACTCCTTGTCTATACTCTGGGACTCTGATCTCTCTTCTATTCGGGTTAATTGAATTTTGCTAAATCTAACATTAGGATCTTGTTATCACTTTCACCCGGAGAGCCCCTTATTACTGCTGATCGTCTGCTGCACGTGAAGACCCTGAAGATACTCTCCGCCGTTAACTCGAGAACTGGTGTTCATCGCGTTTGCAATTCCCCTTCCACCGTCAACCCTTATGGATAACTACTTGCAGTTGTTATTCTTACATTCATCCCCAGTTGGTCTTGTTATTACAAGATACCCCGAAATACTCGTCGATGTTTCGATAATCCTTTGAGCTTACTGCCTTGCTGTTCTTTGTCACCTGAATACCCCTACGGATAATTCTCACACTTATTGAGTATCCGCTCATCCCCCAGTTGTTCATGTGTTTCACAATGGTCTTTGAAATAATATTTGATCTTCCAAAAATCCTTAGTAACTTATTGCTCTGCAAATACGTGTCTGCTTGCATTATGGATGCTTTCCACATGGCTGGCAATATTCATTAGTCTCCTTTGACACCATCATTTTGATCCTATTGATTCAACATGAATGCGAATGCACGCAGTCATCGGTTGATCCTTTTAAATTAACTTTCCGACTTAAATGTCATTTTGAACATGAGCTGGTTATCGACCCATCGAATTGCCGTCGATTTTACCCCTGTGTCTATTCAACTTATCCATTCTTAATCAGACCGTTGGCTTATGATACCTTGATTTGGAAATGATAATTGCTTTGCATTTGATCTTTGAATTAGTCAGTAGCTTCTAAAATCCAATGCCCTTGCATTGTTTCTTCCTCTTATTGTGAGCCGATGTTCGCATCAGCTTCGTTATGGACCAACAAAACCTTTGTTGGATTTTATCCAACAAGCATCCTTCATATTCAATAACCTTATGAGCCTTCCCTCAGTTACATAATGCCTTTGGTAAATTGTATCCTCTACTTTCTCAACCATGCTCAGCTTTCGAGCTGGTGGTATTTACCATTAAAGCTTGTGGTATGTATTTCCATGATACCCTGATGGGTTGAACCTATGCCTTCCTTAATATGTGTGAACTCGAAATTTTTCACGAGTCATACTCTTCTGGTATTTTGCCAGATAAAATTTCAACAATACAACTTCATCGAACGCGAGAAGTGAACGAAAGGTTATGCATTGGAGAAGTGGGAGTCGACCTTGAACTTTGTGTTCATGCCCATGGACACGATGTAGATCCTATCATGGAAGCTTCTTGTAACTATTTCCGTGATATAATACCCTTTAGTATCGGTGAATTGATCCTTTGCAATCATGGTTCCGACCATGTTCTCCTTTAAATACCATTTCCTGTGCAAGTTTAAGCACCTGTCTTCTATAGAGAAATACCCCAGTCCAACCTCTACTTTGATCTGTCATCGAGTATTACCCCCTGGTATCTCGAGATTATCTTGGAACTGCATAATTTCTTATGAGTTATTCATCAATTACTACATAATCACTGATTACAATTGTTCATGGGCTCTGAGTTATTAAACACTCAAAGACACCGATAACTGAACCGAGTCTGCACTATAGTTCAACGACACTTGATAATCTTCTTTAAGTACGAGTTTGTACCCGATCACGCCATTCCTAGCCTGTATGGCTATATCATTGTAGTGGTGATTTTAATTGTGTTACCTGGTCCTTATTCTCGGAGAACCACTTCGACGATGAGCTAAGCTTACGTCGATCTTCCTTGTCATATTATTTCACCTTGAAAAGTAGGCTTGATTTCGAGTTTGTGTCGTACCTGTGCTTCCATTGACCTCTTGCTTCATCATTCCTTTGACTTGATGTCATCGCTGATCGATTACATCCTCATGAAATCTCTCGACAAAATTTGTCGTGATCATCATCAACATTTGACTCTTTTCAGGATATCGATCAAATTCATGATGGTAAGTACCATCCCCGTCCCTTGGTAAATTGAGTTGCCATCGACAACATCCTTAATCCCTTTCAGCACCAACTTGTTCATGTTATGGATGCAATTTGCTTTCCAGCTTGTATTTTGTTCTACCTTGAAGTAGTACTGTCTTTTATGTCGAGGATGTTGTGAGGATTGCTCCACCTCTCAAGAATTCTTGGTATAGTGATACTTCTCCCCATCATCATTATTTCTTGGTCCTCGAGTTGATTCCAAACGGGGTACCAACAAGTGAATGGTGCTCTTTGGATTCTGCCCTTCTAGGAATCCTATTACTTTGAAGTTAATGGTCGGCCATTCATTGTTTGACTATTGATTACTGAATCACCATTCTGACATTGGTCGTGCAATCCAACCCATATTTCGGCCGCACCTTCAACCAATGTTTAGTTGTGTACGTTTTCCTCGAGCATACTTCATTATATCATTTGATCTGACAAATGTTATCTCCATGTTCACATAATTGTGGAAATCCATCTTTTTGGAAATCTCGATGAGATGTCGCTGAGTCCATCAGCCACCTCCTCATCCACTCCTTGGTTTAATGCCGAACTCTGGTCTCGGGACCTGCTTCCATAGTCCATTTCCCGATAATCTTGCAACTCCATCTCGTCAAATTGTGTTTGCCCCCTTTCCTTCTCGGGCATCATGAGTCTGAGGTATCCTGACACCAATCAGATCTGAATCTCGGTCAGATATGATGGTGGGAACATATTTCCAAGAGTTATAACATTGGTCTTAATATGACCTGGTAAGGTGATGTCATGCCTAGCACACCTGGTCGGAGGACCTATTGTTATTGTTTCCTTTTTAGCAAGGTTATCCAATTCTTCCCTGAGGAAATTGTAAGACTTATTCTACAAGTTATTCTTGATGGATCCTTTGTGTTTCCAAGGTCTGATCTTCACCTGATGACCATGTCGAGGCTATCTTGAAGCATGTATATGGTACTCTGATTTTCATCAAGAACATTTGAAGCCAAATGCTAAATGTTTCCTACTCAATTATCCAAACACCGCTGTATGGGTAATGTCATGAAATTTCTCTCCCCTTACCTAAATGGTATTCTACTTTCTATCCTGTCATGAATATGATACTCTGCTTGTCCTTGGGAAGGATATACCCCTGAAATATGTGTTTAAACACAATTTTCCCTTTCCATTGTTCTGCATAACCTGATGATCACATTTTACTTTCCATTGGTTTGTTTGGCCTTTTCTTGTGATATATATAATCTAAGCAGTAATAATTCACTGCTTATGTAAACACCTCGGTGTACAACTCTGTCAGTAAGACCCTATTAATATTGTTGATAACATTCCGGTAACCCCCGATGGACGAGAACTTTGCCTATTGGTCCGCCTCGTTCAACGAGCAGGAAAATGGTTCTCTTCGTCCCTCGCCCTTGGTACCAACGTTGTTGCCAACATAACTGACAGGCTATCCTCTGACATGCCTTGCTACCATGACCGTGCAATATGTTAGCGTCCTTCCTACTTTCGAACCACATGGTGGGCCCATAACCCACAGTTCCACAGGATCAAAACCTGACTCTCCTATACAACCTTGATTCCGTAATATTCTTTGCACCTGGCTTCGTATGTAATTCACGAGCTAACTTCCTCACCATGATTCTTTCTGGTATCAGAGGCAACATTATTATTCATTGCTCTGAACCCCTTCATCACCTGTTTTATGCATCAGCTGGATGCCTACCTGGTTGAAACTTGTTGCACCTTCTTATAGCACTCTCGTTACGTTTCCTGGTGCTTCTAAATCTTCTTCCTTGAGATAACTACCGGATGCTGATCCTTTCAGACATCCATGCTTATAGCTCCCCCTTATTCCACGCCTTAAATCTCGGGACGAGATTTCTTGTAGAGGAGGAGAATTGTGACGCCCGGATAATCAAACTACAGTAATCCTATGTTAATGGCGCCAGGTCACCGCGATTACTGTTGTTAAACTCGCGTTGATTCAAATCCGGTCCAAATTTCAAATTCAAATTAAAGTCCAAAATTCAAATTTCTCAAACCTGCAAAATAAAATGTTCAAAGTGTGGAAAATCTTCCATATCCAATTATGGTGCTGACCCAACATTTTCGTAAAAGTATTTAAATGCTCTTTTGTGACTAAAGGAGTGGCTAAAGCGATAATTTAAATGCCTTCTAAATTATAAAAATTACCAAGCAATTGTATTAAATACCAAACCATTTTATGGCAATGCTAGATGATGCAAACTAGTTAGGTGGCACCATTCCGTATTTTACAAAAGTGTTTTGAGGCCTAACAATTTGCAAAACAGTATGGGTTGATAAATTTAAAAGAAAAATAAGAACTAAAAAGAAAAGTGAAGGAAAAGGCTTGGTTGCACTGTGCACTAGGCCCAGCCGCGCAACACTCCATCCCAACCCAACTTACCCCCTCCATCGTCTTCCATGTTCACGGAGTGCGCTGGACGCCGTCCGTGCGTCCATGCCGCGGATCTGCTGCGTGGCGGCCATCCAAACCACCCCGCCACCCTACAAGGTCGTCGTCGACCCCTTTGTCGAACCCTAACCCCACTCACCCTCTTGCCTCTCCCCTCTTCCTCTTCCCTCGCCCGCCGCCGCCGTCAACATGCGTCGCTCGATCCCGCAGCCACTTGCCTCCCCACGACGCCCGCACATGTTCAGGAGGAGCCCCATCATCGTCCACATCGTCTGCGCCTGCTAGCTTGGACCGAGAAATTGTCGCGCCATCGCCCGCGTCGATTCCCCTCGACGGAAGCCGCCCCTGCCCCGCCATGGCTCCACTCCACCGCGACCTCCCGGCCTCCCCGAGCTCGTCTTCCCCTCAATGTGAGCCCCGCCTACCTCCCCGCCTTTTCCCGAGCTCGGATTCGAGCTCGAGCACTCGCAGCCACGTCTATAGCTCCACCGCCACCGGACGTGGTCCCCGCCGTCGATTCTCACTGTGCCCAGCCCCACATCCGCCGTGCCCTGTTCCCCTACTCCCCACGCGCGCCCGCCCGCATCTGGGCACGCCCGCTGCTGCCCTGCGTCGTCCGCTCGGCTCGCGCCCACGCGCCTCGTGGCTCCCCTGCTCGCCGCTCCCCTGCTGCCTAGCGCCCGCGCCCGCCGGAGTTGCCTCCCCCGCGTGCGCCCTCCTTCCCTGCACCCGCGCACGCTGCTCGGGGCCACGCCCCGCGCCCCGTCTCGTCCCGCTCACGCTCCGCGCATGTTCTACCCGACCTCGCCGCACCCGCAGACCAGCCCCTCGCCCCTGTACACGCATCGCGCGCGCCCGTCGCCGCACAAGCCGCGCACCCCGCGCCCGTTGGCGTTCACGGGCGCCCACCTTGCTCCGTCCCGCTGCACTGTGCTGCTGCTGCCATCTCGCCTCCCCTGCACACCACGCCCGCCTCCCGCGGTCGTGCGCCGCGTGCGTCCGCAGCCTGCTGCTGCCCACTTCCACTCGCCGACGGCTGCGGCGCGTCCCGCCGCTGCCCCGGTTGCCTCTCCCTGCAGCGTCCAGTCGGGAGCGCCCCTGTTGGGGCTGTGCCGACGCCTGCGCCCGTTATGGCTCCCCGTGAGCCACTGACTAGTGGGCCCCTACCCTAGAACAAAAAAAGATAAAGAAAGAAAAGAAAAAAAAGAAAAAAATAATAATAATAATTAATTAATAAAAATTAATTAATTAATTAACTTAATTAATCTTGTTTAGTTAACCTAATTAACTATTGTGAGTTAATTAAACTGTGATTAGATTAGATAAATCCTAATTAGAGTAAACAGTGTATGACATGCGGGACCCACACGTCAGATTGACCCAGTCAACTCCCTGTTGACTGCTGACGTCATGCTGACGTCATGATGACGTCAGCATGCACTATTCTGTATAATGTTGCTTTAAAACAATTAAATAAATTCTAGAAATAATTAAAACTTTAGAAAATTAATATAAAATAAACTGTAGCTCGGATGGAAAAACTTTGTACATGAAAGTTGCTCAGAACGACGAGACGATTCCGGGTACGCAACCCGTTCGTCCGCCACACCCCCCTAACCTATTGAACTCGCAACTTTCCCCCTCCGGCTCCTCTGCCCTAAAACGCGAAACAGCGGGGATACTTTCCCGGATGTTTCCCCCTTCACCGGTATCATCCCATACCGCGTTAGAGCACCTCTAACGCCGTTACTTGTCATGTCATGCATCCCTATGCATCTGCATGCTTAAATATTTATTGTTTCTCCCCCCTCTTCTCTCGATAGACACCGAGACCGACGCTGCTGCTGCCCCGTTCGACTACGGAGTTGACGACCCCTCTCTCTTGCCATAGAAACCAGGCAAGCCCCCCCCCTTGATCACCAGATATCGCCTATTCTTCTCTACTGCTTGCATTAGAGTAGTGTAGCATGTTACTGCTTTCAGTTAATCCTATACTGCTGCATAGCCTGTCCTTGTTACTACTGTTGTTACCTTTACCTGCTATCCTACTGCTTAGTATAGGATGCTAGTGTTCCATCAGTGGCCCTACACTCTTGTCCGTCTGCCATGCTATACTACTGGGCCGTGATCACTTCGGGAAGTGATCGCGGGCATATACTATATCCTTTACACTGTTACATTACCTGTGATACTGTTCGGAGATGGGGGCTGAAGGGGCAGGTGGTTCCACCCAGGTAGTGGTGGGCCTGGGTTCCCGACGGCCCCCGACTGTTACTTTGTGGCGGAGCGACAGGGCAGGTTCAGACCACCTAGGAGAGAGGTGGGCCTGGCCCTGGTCGGCGTTCGCGGATACTTAACACGCTTAACGAGATCTGGGTATTTGATCTGAGTCTGGCCATTTGGTCTATACGCACTAACCATCTACGCGGGAGTAGTTATGGGTATCCCGGCGTCGTGGTATCAGCCGAAGCCTTCGTGACGCCAGCGATTGAGTGGCGCGCGCCGCATTGGATCGTAAGCTCGCGCTTGTATTAAGGGGGCTAGATCTGCTTCCGGCCGCGTTCGCAACGTGCAGGTGTGCTTAGGGCGATGGGCCCAGAACCCTGCGCGCTTAGGTTTAGACCGGCATGGTGACCTCTCTATTGTGCCTAGGTGGGGCTGCGACGTGTTGATCTTCCGAGGCCGGGCGTGACCCAGGAAAGTGTGTCCGGCCAAATGGGATCAAGCGTGTTGGGCTATGTGGTGCACCCCTGCAGGGAAGTTAATCTATTCGAATAGCCGTGTCCCTCGGTAAAAGGACGACCCAGAGTTGTACCTTGACCTTATGACAACTAGAACCGGATACTTAATAAAACACACCCTTCCAAGTGCCAGATACAACCCGGTGATCGCTCTCTAACAGGGCATCGAGGAGGGGATCGCCGGGTAGGATTATGCTATACGATGCTACTTGGAGGACTTCAGTCTACTCTCTTCTATTTGCTGCAAGACGGAGGCTGCCAGAAGCGTAGTCTTTGACAGGATTAGCTATCCCCCTCTTATTCTGGCATTCTGCAGTTCAGTCCACTGATATGGCCCCTTACACATATATCCATGCATATGTAGTGTAGCTCCTTGCTTGCGAGTACTTTGGACGAGTACTCACGATTGCCTTTTCCCCTTTTCCCCTTTCCTCTACCCGATTGCTGCAACCAGACGATGGAGCCCAGGATCCAGACGCCACCTTCGACGACGACCCCTACTACACCGGAGGTGCCTACTACTACGTGCAGCCCGCTGACGACGACCAGGAGTAGTTAGGAGGATCCCAGGCAGGAGGCCTGCGCCTCGTTCGATCTGTATCCCAGTTTGTGCTAGCCTTCTTAAGGCAAACTTGTTTAACTTATGTCTGTACTCAGATATTGTTGCTTCCGCTGACTCGTCTATGATTGAGCACTTGTATTCGAGCCCTCGAGGCCCCTGGCTTGTATTATGATGCTTGAATGACTTATTTTATTTGTAGAGTTGTGTTGTGATATCTTCCCGTGAGTCCCTGACCTTGATTGTACACATTTGCGTGCATGATTAGTGTACGATTAAATCGGGGGCCTCACACTATCGTCCTCGGGAATATCAAGAATAACAAAGTCCGTTAAAATAGTAACGTTTGCAACCACAACAGGCACATCCTCACAAATGCCGACAGGTATAGCAGTTGATTTATCAGCCATTTGCAAAGATATTTCAGTAGGTGTCAACTTATTCAAATCAAGTCTACGGTCTAAAGAAAGAGGCATAACACTAACACCGGCTCCAAGATCACATAAAGCAGTTTTAACATAGTTTCTTTTAATGGAGCATGGTATAGTAGGCACTCTTGGATCTCTAAGTTTCTTTGGTATTCCACCCTTAAAAGTATAATTAGCAAGCATGGTGGAAATTTCAGCTTCCGGTATCTTTCTTTTATTAGTAACAATTTCTTTCATATACTTAGCATAAGAATTCATCTTGAGCATATCAGTTAATCGCATACGCAAAAAGGTAGGTCTAATCATTTCAGCAAAGCGCTCAAAATGCTCATCATCCTTTATCTTGGATGGTTTGGGAGGAAAAGGCATGAGTTTCTAAAGCCATGGCTCTCTTTCTTTACCGTGTTTCCTAGCAACAAAGTCTCTCTTATCATAACGTTGATTCTTTGATTGTGGGTTATCAAGATCAACATCAGGTTCAATTTCTATATCATTATCATTACTAGGTTGAGCATCAACATGAACATCATCATTAATATTATCACTAGGTTCATGTTCATTACCAGATTGTGTTTCAGCATCAGAAATAGAAATATCATTTGGATTCTCAGGTGGTTCAGCAATAGGTTCACTAGAAGCATGCAAAGTCCTATCATTTTTCTTTTTCTTCTTTTTAGAAGAACTAGGTGTATCAATATTATTTCTCTGAGAATCTTTCTCGATTCTCTTAGGGTGGCCTTCAGGATACAAAGGTTCCTGATTCATTTTACCAGTTCTAGTAGCCACTCTAACAACATAATCATTATTCTTACTATTTAATTCATTGAGCAAATCATTCTAAGCTTTAAGTACTTGTTCTACTTGAGTGGTAACCATAGAAGCATCTTTACTAATGAGTTTAAGTTCACCTTTAACTCTAGACATATAATCACCCAAGTGTTCAATCATATAAGCATTCTGTTTTAACTGTCTACCAAAATAAGCATTAAAATCTTCTTGCTTAACCATAAAGTTATCAAATTCATCCAAACATTGGTAGCAAACTTAGTAGGAGGGATTTCAGCTTTATCATATCTATAGAGAGAATTTACCTTTACTACCTGTGTTGGGTTATCAAGACCATGACTTTCTTCAATAGGTAATGGATTAAGGGCATATGTTTCTTCAACATGCGGTAAATTAAGACCATGTATTTCTTCAATAGGAGGTATATTCTTAACATCTTCAGCTTTTATACCTTTTTCTTTCATATATTTCTTTGCCTCTTGCATATCTTCAGGACTGAGAAATAGAACACCCCTCTTCTTCGGAGTTGGTTTAGGAATAGGCTCAGGAGTTGGCTCAGGAAGTGTCCAATTATTTTCATTAGTCAACATATTATTCAATAGAATTTCAGCTTCATCTGGTGTTCTTTCCCTGAAAATAGAACCAACACAACTATCCAGGTAATCTCTGGAAGCATCGGTTAATCCATTATAAAAGATATCAAGTATTTCATTTTTCTTAAGAGGATGATCAGGCAAAGCATTAAGTAATTGGAGAAGCCTCCCCTAAGCTTGTGGGAGACTCTCTTCTTCAATTTGCACAAAATCATATATTTCCCTTAAAGCAGCTTGTTTCTTATGAGCAGGGAAATATTTAGTAGAGAAGTAATAAATCATATCCTAGAGACTACGCACACAACCAAGATCAAGAGAATTAAACCATATCTTAGCATCACCCTTTAATGAGAACGAAAATATTTTAAGGATCTAAAGGTAGCGAGATTTCTCATCATTAGTGAACAGGGTGGCTATATCATTTAATTTAGTAAGATGTGCCACAACAGTTTCAGATTCATAGCCATAAAAAGGATCAGATTCAACCAAAGTAATTATATCAGGATCAACAGAGAATTCATAATCCTTATCAGTAACACAGATAGGTGAAGTAGCGAAAGCAGGGTCAGGTTTCATTCTAGCATTAAGAGATTGCTGCTTCCATTTAGCTAATAACTTCTTAAGATCACTTCTACCATTGCAAGCAAGAATAGCTCTAGCGGATTCCTCATCCAGAACATAACCCTCAGGCACAACAGGCAATTCATATTTATTAGGGGGAGAGTCTTCAACATCACTATCTTCAGTATTATCAGTTTCAAAAATTTCATTCTCTCTAGCCCTAGCAAGTTGTTCATCAAGAAATTCACCAAGTGGCACAGTAGTATCAAGCATAGAAGTAGTTTCATCATAAGTATCATGCATAGCAGAAGTGGCATCATCAATAACATGCGACATATCAGAATTAATAGCAGAAGCGGGTTTAGGTGTCGCAAGCTTACTCAAAACAGAAGGTGAATCAAGTGCAGAGCTAGATGGCAGTTCCTTACCTCCCCTTGTAGTTGAGGGATAAATTTTTGTTTTCTCGTCTTTCAAGTTCTTCATAGTGACCAGCAGATATAAATCCCAAGTGACTCAAATAATAGAGCTATGCTCCCCGGCAACGGCGCCAGAAAATAGTCTTGATAACCAACAAGTATAGGGGGTCGCAACAGTTTTCGAGGGTAGAGTATTCAACCCAAATTTATTGATTCGACACAAGGGGAGCCAAAGAATATTCTCAAGTATTAGCAGTTGAGTTGTCAATTCAACCACACCTGGATAACTTAGTATCTGCAGCAAAGTAGTTAGTAGCAAAGTAATATGGAAGTAACAGTAACGATAGCAAAAGTAATATTTTTGGGTTTTGTAGTGATTGTAACACTAGCAACGGAAAAGTAAATAAGCGAAGAACAATATATGAAAATCTCATAGGAATTGGATCGGTGATGGAGAATTATGCCGAATGCGGTTCATCATGTAACAATCATAACATAGGGTGACACAGAGCTAGCTCCAATTCATCAATGTAATGTAGGCATGTATTCCGAATATAGTCATACATGCTTATAGAAAAGAACTTGCATGACATCTTTTGTCCTACCCTCCTGTGGTAGCGGAGTCCTAATGGAAACTAAGGGATATTAAGGCCTCCTTTTAATAGAGTACCGGAACAGAGCATTAACACATAGTGAATACATGAACTCCTCAAACTATGGTCATCACCGGGAGTGGTCCCGATTATTGTCACTTCGGGGTTGCCGGATCATAACACATAGTAGGTGACTATAGACTTGCAAGATAGGATCAAGAACTCACATATATTCATGAAAACATAATAGGTTCAGATCTGAAATCGTGGCACTCGGGCCCTAGTGACAAGCATTAAGCATAGCAAAGTCATAGCAACATCAATCTCAGAACATAGTGGATACTAGGGATCAAACCCTAACAAAACTAACTCGATTACATGATAGGTCTCATCCAACCCATCACCGTCCAGCAAGCCTACGATGGAATTACTCACACACGACGGTGAGCATCATGAAATTGGTGATGGAGGATGGTTGATGATGACAATGGCGACAAATCCCCCTCTTCGGAGTCACGAACAGACTCCAGATCAGCCCTCCCGAGAGGTTTTAGGGCTTGGCGGCGGCTCCGTATCGTAAAACGCGATGAATCCTTCTCTCTGATTTTTTTCCCTGAACACGAATATATGGAGTTGGAGTTGAGGTCGGTGGAGCATCAGGGGGCCCACGAGGCAGGGGGTGCGCCTAGGGGGGCAGGCGCGCCCCCACCCTCATGGACAGGGTGTGGGCCCCCTGACGTGGATTCTTCTTCTAGTATTTTTAATATTTTCCAAAAATATGTTCCGTGGAGTTTCAGGTCATTCGAGAACTTTTGTTTCTGCACATAAATAACACCATGGCAATTCTGCTGAAAACAGCGTCAGTCCGGGTTAGTTCCATTCAAATCATGCAAGTTAGAGTCCAAAACAAGGGCAAAAGTGTTTGGAAAAGCAGATATGACGGAGACGTATCAACAATGGGGTATCTTATTGATTCACTTGTATATGTTTTGGCACTCAACTCACGGATTCCCGAGGTGACATTGGGGTAATCTATGCATAGGGGTTGATGCACGTTCTTGTCTTTGTTTCTCCGGTAGAAATCTTGGGGCACTCTTTGAGGTTCTTTGTGTTGGATTAGTACAAACTCTTGGATAGATCGATCGGAAAGAATAGCTTCGAGGGGGTTTCGTACCCTACAAACAATTTCTTCTTATGTTCTCTGCTAGATAGGAACTTTGGAGTGATTCTTCATCGCACGTTGAGGGATGGTTATATGATCCAATTATATTAGCATTGTTGAGAGATTGCACTAGTGAAAGTACGGACCCTAGGCCTCATTTTCAAGCATTGCAATACCGTTTGTGCCCCGTTTTATCAATTGCCACCTTGCTTTTTTATTGTTATTATTACAAAAATCAATATCTACTATCCATATTACACTTGTATCACCATCTCTTCGCCGTACTAGTGCACCTATACAATTTACCATTGTATTTGGTGTGTTGGGGACACAAGAGACTTTTTGTTATTTGGTTGCAGGGTTGTTTGAGAGAGACCATCTTCATCCTACACCTCCCACGGATTGATAAACCTTAGGTCATCCACTTGAGGGAAAATTTCCATTGTCCTACAAAACTCTGCGCTTGGAGGCCCAACACGAGTCTACAAGAATAAAGTTGCATAGTAGACATCAAGATCTTTTCTGGCGCCGTTGCCGGAGAGGTGAGTGCATGAAGGTATATCTTTAGATCTTGCAATTGAATCTTTTAGTTTCTTGTTTTATCACTAGTTTGGTTTATAAAATAAAACTACAAAAAATGGAATTGAGGTGGCATCATATTATTCATTTTTATAATGTCTTTCATGAAAATGATGGAATGGAAAATTGTGCTCAACTGATAGAAAAAGAATTCAATAAAATGATTGGCATGAATGATGAGCATGATTGCAATATTTTTAGTATGAATTCTTTGAATATCCATGATGCTAATGATATGCAAAGCCATAAGCTTGGGTATGCTATGTTTGATGAAGATGATATTTTTTGTCCCCCTACTTTGAATGATCAAATTTGCTATGATGATTGCATGCCTCCTATCTATGATGAGAACAAAGTTGCTACTTATGATGATTATTGTGATGATACTTATGTTATAAAAAGTAGTGATAATTATTGTCATAATCTTGAATATCCTTTTACTGATCATTAATCTTTTAATGTGGAAACATTTTTTAGTATTCGAGTTTCATATGATACTCCCACTATTGTGAATGAGGATAAAATTGCTTATATGGAGAGTAATAAATTTTCTATGCCTTTGGATCATGAAAAGAATGCTTTATGTGATGGTTATATTGATAAATCTATTCATGATGCTACTAAAAATTATTATGAGAGAGGAACTTACGATTCATGATGCTCTTGTTATATTTCAATTCGTATCTTTTATGCGAGCATCATTGAACTCATCATGCCTAGCTAAAAGGCATCAAAGAAAAGCGCTTGTTGGGAGACAACCCAACACTTTTACCTACTGTTTTTGTGTGTTCACATGATTATGATACTGTAGTGATCATGTTTTATTGCTTTTGTTTCAATAAAGTGCCAAGTGAAGCCTTTGGGATAGTGTGGATGATAGTTGACTTGATTCTGTCAAAAAACAGAACCTTTTGCGCTCAGTCCAGGAATTTTAAAAATTCACTGGAATGCGCTTTTGATCTGAATTTTTTTACAGGTGTTAGATATACAAATTCCCTATGTTGTACTAATTTTTCAGATTTTTTGGAGTAGCAGAAGTATGGTTGGAGTACATATTACTACAGACAGTTCTGTTTTTGTCAGATTCTGCTTTCAATGCATAGTTTGCTTGCTTTCTAGTTTCTATGGCTTATATTGCTCAATATAAATTGTGGAAATGATATGGTATAGTAAGCATTGTGTGATAACAATTATGAATCTTGTCTTTGGCAGTACCAAAAGTGAGTGGTTTGCTCTTTATCATACTAACCTATCTCATGAAGTTTTGTTAAGTTTTGTGTGATTGAAGTTTTCAAGTTCTGGGTGAGATATCGATACGAGGAGAATAAGGAGTGACAATACCCTAAGCTTGGGTATTACCAAGGCACCCCAAGGTAATATTAAAGGAAGATCCAAGCAACTAAGGTTGGGGATGCCCTGGAAGGCATCCCCTCTTTTGTCTTCAACATTATCGGTAACCTCACTTGGAGCTGTGTTTTCATTTGTCACATGATATGAGTTTTACTTGGAGCATCATTTTATTTTGTTAGGATTTGCTTGCTGTTATTTAGAATAATATTTTGCATCTTTCCTTTTAATAAAAATGCCAAGGATAGCCTTTACCATGCTTATTTTGCAATTCTATGTATTGCTGTTTCAAAACAGAAAGTTTATCGATGTTGCAAAAATTCCCGAGAAAAGTCAGTATGTGATAAATGTTGAAACATTTTGCACAATAAGCTGTGATAAATTTTCTAAAGTGTGGTAATTTTCATAATTTTTGGAGTTAAATAAGTATTGATACTCTTGCATTCTTTACATACTGTACTGTTTTGGCAGATTGCTGTTATGTTTGCATTGTTTGCATATGTTTGCTTGTTTAATGATTCTATTTGAGGATAGGAGGATTAAACATGTAGAGGCATTTAGTATGCAATGTTGACTAATAATCTTCGTGATTCGCTACAGTAGAGAATGATAAGGTTTTTGCATTGGTTTATACTAACTTATCTCACGAGTTCTTGGTGAGTTTTGTGTGGATGAAGTTTTTAAGATTTAGGGAAACCATGATATAAGAGGAATTAAGGGGACACAAAATCTCAAGCTTGGGGATGCCCAAGGCATCCCAATATAATATTTCAATAAGTCTCAAGCATCTAAGCTTGGGGATGCCCCGTTAGGCATCCCACCTTTCTTCATAAACAATTATCGGTTAGTATCGGTTGATCCTAAGTTTTTGCTTCTTCACATGATGTGTGCTATGGTTGGAATGTCATTTTATTTTGTTTTTCTTACTGTTTAAATAAAATTCTTAGATCTGAAAGTTTTTAATAACAGAGAGTCCTCAATTAGCTACCCATTTACTTAACTACTCGCATGATCTTCACCTATATCTTTTTGGAGTAGCTTCTCATTTACTCTTGTGCTTCACTTATATCCTATGAGTAAATTGTTGAATGAATTGAAAATCATGAAGTTGAAATTATATCATGCCTAGTGGTAGCTTCACATTGGGTTTAGAAAGTTAAATCTTTCGAAGCTTGACAATCACAATATTGGTCATACAAGCAATTCATGAATGATTAGTAGAAGGAAGAGAACTTTCACATACACTATCTTGGTGGATGTCAATCACATTCGCAATCTTGCCACCAAGAACTCATTCGTAGCTCATGAAGCCTGTCGACAGTCTTGGAAGAGTCTCACACTACTATGCTCTGAAGACGATCTTTGCGAAGAAGGCTTCACAAAGGGCTTCAAATTTGACTCCAAGCCACCCCAGAATGCAAGCTGGCGTCGGACTCCTTCCATTGAAGACTCTGAGTATATATCTTCGGCTAAAACTGTTGTTGCGAGAGTCGTCGATGAAGAAGACGATGCCACTTCACCAACCATGGCTTCACCGCGTCTCGACACTGCACTAGGCCCCTCTGCACCACCGAACTCCAACGTCGACCCTGCTCCTGCATCTACTCCTGATGGGAACGAGTAGATACTCTATGTCTTCAACCTTTTTGGTCATTACTGACAAAAGGCGGAGAAGCATATGAGTTGATAGTCTTCAAGCGGGTCCTTATGGGTGGTTGCTATATTTTGCCAAGTGTTTACAACTCTCGTCTTTTGATACATTTGGTTCTTTGGGTTGTAACACTTAAACTTGATTGTTGTTTGCTACTTTTTCTGCTACTCTATGATGCGATGATAAATTCCGCATGAAGTCATTCCACAGACGTCCATTTTTCATTATGCATGTCATTATCTTCATTATATCTTTATATGCATGATGAATTGTCTTCATAAGTTGAAGAGGATCTCCACAAAGTAAAACCTGCCATGTGCATTCGCATTGAAAAGCAAACTACTTACATGCACATCTTCAGGGGGAGCCTTTTGCCACTTATGAAGACAATGCTTTAATCCTTAAACTTTCACATACTTTTATCCCTGTTGAAAACTTCAACCAGTTTGTAATCAATCACCAAAAAGGGGGAGATTCTAAGTGCATCTAGTGCCACCCCTAGTTGGTTTTGGAGTATTGACGACAAACTTGGTTGAGGGACTAATGTGTTTGTGATAATTGCAAGATAACACAGGTAGTAGTCCCTCATTGATTCGGTTTACCTACTAGAGATGACCCCTAAAAATATGTGAGGACATTGAAGACAATGGTGGTCTGTGAAGATGTTCACAATGAAGATTTTGACTCGAGAAGACATTGACATGAAGACTATGGAGTGCGAAGACATAGTTGTTTTGTAGTTTCCTTTTCTTCTTTGTTGAGTCATAGGAACCACCGCACTGTTAAGTGGGGTCCAAGTGAACAAAGTCAGAGTGACCAAAGTGATGCTCAACCAAATCCTATGTCTTCGAGCAAAGACAATGAGAGCAAATCTTATCCATAGTTGGATGAGTCAGCTTTACTTGTAGCCCAAGTCAAGCTGCCGCATGTGTTTGAAATTTGACCGTTGGACACACGTCGGTTCCTTAGTGACCCAGGGTCAGTTTGGACAAATCAGGTCGGGTTGCCTCCTGGCTATAAATAGCCCACCCCTACACCATAAATTGGTGGCTGCTCAGAGTTAGTGCACAACTTTTGTCGTTTGAGAGCAACCCACCTCCGAAGCATTTGAGAGAGAGATCCTTGCGAGGACAAAGCCCAAAACACCCAGAGCCAAAGAGTGTTAGGCATCACTGAAGTCTTTCTGTCCGCGTGATCTGAAGACTTGTTACACTTGAGGACTGTGAATCCTCCAGCCGGTTAGGCATCGCGTTCTGAGCATCCAAGAGTCATTGTGGATTGCCGGTGAACGAAGTCTGTGAAGGTTTGGAAGTCTACCTTGAAGACTTAACAGAGTGATTAGGTGAGGACTAAGTGTCCTTAGCTCAAGGGGAATAAGGTGAAGACGTGGTCTTCTGAGTTAAATCTCAGCCTCCCTAACCAGACGTACAGTTGTCACATCAACTAGAACTGGTCCAACAAATCCCTGTCCTCACCAAGCAATTGGTTCCATCTCTTACCTCTCTTTACTTACAGTTTGTCTTCGTGAAGTCATTGCCTGCTTGCTTGATCTGATTGACTTCACTATGTGACGACTATTGTTGTTTGGCTTCATACTATCTTCCAGCCTGATCTATACTACCTAGCTGCTAATAGTCTTCGTGCTTTCACTTCATTACTTACTTGACTATGGCTTGTCTAGTGTAGTCTACCTTCTGCTGTATATCAATAGGCTCATATCTACTATTTGTCTTCAAAGCCCCCCGTGTTTTGAAGACTTCAATAAAAATCGCCTATTCACCCCGCCTCTAGTCGATAACTAGCACTTTCACAAGTGGTATTAGAGCTTTGGTCTCCATTTGCCTTGATTTCCATAGCTTTGATGATCATAGCCTTGGTTTCACAACCTAGGAGAGTATGGCGTCTAGCGAGGGAAACTACCACCGTAGAGGTCCTTACTTTAATGGTACTAATTTTGCTAGTTGGAAGCATAAGATGAAAATGCATATTCTTGGACATAACCCTGCCGTTTGGGCTAGTGTGTGTATTGGCTTGCAAGGTGAATTCTTCAACGGGAGAGAACCTAATTGTGAAGCTACCGCGGAAGAATTGAAGATGTTGCAATATAATGCTCAAGCTTGTGATATCCTCTTCAACGGATTGTGCCCCAAAGAAGTCAACAAAATCAGCCGTTTTGAGAATGCAAAGGAAATTTGAGATACTTTGATTGATATGCACGAAGGTACTGACTCCATCAAGGAATCCAAATTGGATGTGCTTCAAAGTCAGCTTGACAAGTTCAAAATTAAGGATGGTGAAGGTGTCGCTGAAATGTACTCTAGGCTTGCTCTCATTCAAATGAGATTGCCGGCTTAGGGAGTGAAGAGATGACCGACAGATTCATCATCAAGAAGATCCTAAGAGCCTTGGATGGAAAATATGATACCGTGTGCACTTTGATTTAGATGATGCCCAATTACAAAAATCTCAAGCCAACCGAAGTCATTGGAAGAATTGTTGCTCATGAGATGTCACTCAAGGATAAAGAAGATCTTCACAACAAGTCTATTGGTGCTTACAAAGCCTCATGTGATGCTCCTACATCATCAAGTGAGAAACAAGCCTTCAATGAAGAATTGAGCCTAATGGTGAAGAACTTCAACAAGTTCTACAAGAGTAGAAGCAAAGAAAGAAGTTCCAAGTCAAGGTCCTACAATGACAAAAGATCTTCTAGCCATGAGCGTAATTGCTACAATTGTGGAAGACCCTGACACTATTCCAATGAGTGTACGGCTCCCTACAAAAGAAGAGAAGAATCACCTAAAAGGAGAGCAAAAGAGAAGAATCACCTCCAAGGGAGAGAAGGAGTTGAGATGATCATTATGAACGAAGAACCTCTCGCAAAAGCAAGGATTCGGAAAGGAAGGACAAGTCATCAAGGAGCTATACAAAATGAAGACATCAAGCTCATGTTTGTGAATGGGTATCCGGCTCGACTCCGACCACCACTCCGAGAGAAGTTATCACTCCGACTCTGAATATACTCAAGATGAAGGTGTTGCCGGTCTAGCACTTGTGACAATCAACTCCTATGACATATTTGATTCACCAAATGAAGGAATTGGAAGATGCTTCATGGCTAAAGTCCCAAAGGTATCACACCCCGAGTATGTTGATTTCAATAGTGATGAAGATGATTTGCTAGGTGATGATGATTTACTTGTTGACAACTCTAGTGATGAAAACTATGATGAACTTGCTATTAATCATGACAATCAATATAAAACGAATGACGATGATAAGAAGGAGATTGAGCATCTAACTAAAGAACTAAACACTCTTAAGTTAGCTCATGAAACCACCTTAGAATATCATCGAGAGCTTTTAAAGACTCATGAGAAGTTACGCTTTGAAAAGCTCAACCTTGAGCAAGAGCATGGGTTCTTAAAAGAAATCAATGATGATCTTCGTAAGAAAATTTCTTCTTACATTGCCAAGTGTTTACTCTTGTTTACTTACATGCCACAAGTAAAATATAGCAACAAGAACAAGAAAGATTCTTCATCTAGTAGTAATAATAATCATGCTAAATCCAATATTGTTGCTTCTAGTAGTTCTCTTGATTCCACTAATGATTTTCTTATCCAAGTTACACTTGAGCAAGAAAATAGCTTATTGAAGGGAATTATAGAGAAAGGTGTTTACAAGAGCCTTGCCGGAAGTAAGCAATTTGAGGAAATTGTACACAAGCAAGGAAGGCACCGGAAGAATCAAGGTGTTGGTTTTGAACGAAAGTTCAATGCCAATGGAGTTGAGTGGGAAGAATATCAATACCCCAAGATGAAGTTTGTTCCTCAACAAGAGAAGTATGATCCTACTTCCTTCAAGGGGGCACAAGCTCAAGATGATCTTCCACCACAAGACCATAAGCAAAAAGGCAAGGACAAGATTCAAGAGGAGATTGATGCATTTGAAGAAGCTCCTAAGGCCTTGGTCAAGTGGGTTCCCAAGACTACATCAAGTTCTACTTCGTCAAGTACGACTACAACTCCAAGGATTCCCATCTAGTTGATGTTGACCCCGAAGAAGAAGAACTAGAGAGTTCTTTAGGGTGACTCCGTCAACATTTTTCACTCATATCATTTTTGTGAGAACAAGTGCAAACAACTTCCACATCTTGCACTAGTTAAAGGAGTCACAAACCCTCTTGTTGGTAAGACAAGGGACAAGGTAACATAATGCTTTCATGGACATCATCTCGTGTGTACTTCATTCTATGTCTATGAATATCCTTGTTTGTTCCTTGTGGGACTAACCCATGTAGGTATTGAAAGTGCAAATCACTCCAATGAATTACTCCAAATGATCTATATCAACATCGAGCATCCACATCTTCAACATCTACATGAAGTCATCATCGACAAAACCCAAGGTTAGTTCATCCCTCTTAGGGGGGATATGATACGTCTCCAACGTATCTATAATTTTTGATTGTTCCATGCTATTATATTATCTGTTTTGGATGTTTATGGGATTTATTGAACACTTTTATATTATTTTTGGGACTAACCTATTAACCTAGAGCCCAGTGCCAGTTTCTGTTTTCCCCTTGTTTCAGTGTTTTGTAGAAAAGGAATATCAAACAGAGTCCAAACAGAATGAAACCTTCGGGAGAGTTATTTTTGGAACAGAAGCAATCCAGAAGACTTGGAGTGTATGTAAGGGAAGCAACGAGGAAGGCACGAGGCAGGGGGGCACGCCCACCCCCTGGGCGCGCCCTCCACCCTCGTGGGCCCCTCGTGGCTCCCCTGACGTGTTTCTTCCTCCTATATATACCAATATACCCTAAAACCATCGGGGAACATAACAGATCGGTAGTTCCGCCGCCGCAAGCCTCTGTAGCCATGAAAAACCAATCGTGACCCTGTTTCGGCGCCCTGCCGGAGGGGGGATCCCTCACCGGTGGCCATCTTCATCACCCCGGCGCTCTCCATGACGAGGCGGGAGTAGTTCACCCTCGGGGCTGAGGGTATGTACCAGTAGCTATGTGTTTGATCTCTCTCTCTCTCTCTCGTGTTCTTGAGGTGATATGATCTTGATGTATCGCAAGCTTTGCTATTATAGTTGTATCTTATGATGTTTCTCCCCCCTCTACTCTGTTGTAATGGATTGAGTTTTCCTTTGAAGTTATCTTTGTTGGGGAACGTTGCAGAAAATTAAAATTTTTCCTACGGTTTCACCGAGATCCATCCATGAGTTCATCTAAGCAACGAGTCATGAGAGAGAGATTGCATCTACATACCACTTTGTAGATCGCGAGCGGAAGCGTTCAAGGAACGGGGATGAGGTAGTCGTACACGACGTGATCCAAATCACCGGAGATCCTAGCACCGAACGGACGGCACCTCCGTGTTCAACACACGTACGGTTAGCATAACGTCTCCTTCTTCTCGATCCAGCAAGGCAAAGGAGAGGTTGGGGAAGATGGCTCCAGCAGCAGCACGACGGCGTGGTGATGGTGGAGCTGCAGTACTCCGGCAGGGCTTCGCCGAGCTCTACGGAGGAGGAGGAGGTGTTGGAGAGGGAGAGGGAGGCGCCAATGACCAGGGGTGCTGCTGCCCCCTTCCCCCCCTTTATATAGGCCTCTTGGGGGGGGGGGGCGTCGGCCCTAGTAGATGCAATCTCCTAGGGGGGGGGGGCGGCGACCAAGGGGTGGGGCTTGCCCCCCAAGCAAGGGGGCGCCCCCCTTTTAGGGTTCCCCCCCCCCTTAGGCGCATGGGCCTCTTGGGGCTGGTTCCCCTTGGCCCATGCAGGCCAAGGCGCACCCCCTAGAGCCCATGTGCCCCCCCGAGGCAGGTGGCCCCACCCAGTGGACCCCCCGGGACCCTCCAGTGGTCCCGGTACAATACCGATAACCCCGAAACTTCTCCCGATGGCCAAAACAACACTTCCTATATATAATTATTTACCTCCGGACCATTCCGAAACTCCTCGTGACGTCCGAGATCTCATCCGGGACTCCGAACAACATTCGGGTTACTGCATATACATATCTTCACAACCCTAGCGTTACCGAACCTTAAGTGTGTAGACCCTACGGGTTCGGGAGATATGCAGACATGACCGAGACGGCTCTCGGGCAATAACCAACAGCGGGATCTGGATACCCATGTTGGCTCCCACATGCTCCACGATGATCTCATCGGATGAACCACGATGTCGAGGATTTAATTAATCCCGTATACGATTCCCTTTGTCAATCGGTATTTTACTTGCCCGAGATTCGATCGTCGGTATCCCAATACCCCGTTCAATCTCATTACCGGCAAGTCACTTTTCTCGTACCGTAATGCATGATTCCGTGATCAAACACTTTGATCACATTGAGCTCATTATGATGATGCATTACCGAGAGGGCCCGGTGATACCTCTCCGTCAAGCGGAGTGACAAATCCCAGTCTCGATCCGTGTCAACCCAACAGATACTTTCGGAGATACCCGTAGTATACCTTTATAGTCACCCAGTTACGTTGTGACGTTTGGCACACCCAAAGCACTCCTACGGTATCCGGGAGTTACACGATCTCATGGTCTAAGGAAAGGATACTTGACATTGGAAAACTCTAGCAAACGAACTATGCGATCTTATGCTATGTTTAGGATTGGGTCTCGTCCATCACATCATTCTCCTAATGATGTGATCTCGTTATCAATGACATCCAATGTCCATAGTCAGGAAACCATGACTATCCGTCGATCAACGAGCTAGTCAACTAGAGGCTTACTAGGGACATATTGTTGTCTGTTATTCACACATGTATTACGATTTCCGGATAACACAATTATAGC
Organism: Aegilops umbellulata; assembly: GCA_032464435.1. Taxonomy (NCBI): domain Eukaryota; kingdom Viridiplantae; phylum Streptophyta; class Magnoliopsida; order Poales; family Poaceae; genus Aegilops; species Aegilops umbellulata. The sequence continues at coordinate 452,536,378 of CP136055.1, forward strand.
ACGAATAAAGACAATTATCATGAACAAGGAAATATAATAATAATGCTTTTATTATTGCCTCTAGAGCATATTTCCAACAGTCTCCCACTTGCACTAGAGTCAATAATCTAGTTACATTGTGATGAATCGAACACCCATAGAGTTCTGGTGCTGATCATGTTTTGCCTTAGGGAGAGGTTTAATCAATGGATCTGCGACATTCAGATCCGTGTGTACTTTACAAATTTCTATGTCTCCATCTTGAACATTTTCACGAATGGAGTTGAAGCGACGCTTGATGTGCCTGGTCTTCTTGTGAAACCTGGGCTCCTTGGCAAGTGCAATAGATCCAGTGTTGTCACAAAAGAGTTTGATTGGCCCCGACGCATTGGGTATGACTCCGAGGTCGGTGATGAACTCCTTCACCCAAATTGCTTCATGTGCTGCCTCTGAGGCTGCCTTGTACTCCGCTTCACATGTAGATCCCGCCACGACGCTTTGCTTGCAACTGCACCAGCTTACTGCCCCACCATTCAAAATATACACGTATCCGGTTTGTGACTTAGAGTCATCCAGATCTGTGTCGAAGCTAGCGTCGACGTAACCCTTTACGACGAGCTCTTCGTCACCTCCATAAACGAGAAACAATTCCTTAGTCCTTTTCAGGTACTTCAGGATATTCTTGACCGCTGTCCAGTGTTCCTTGCCGGGATTACTTTGGTACCTTCCTACCAAACTTACGGCAAGGTTTACATCAGGTCTGGTACACAGCATGGCATACATAATAGAACCTATGGCTGAGGCATAGGGGATGACACTCATCTCTTCTATATCTTCTGCCGTGGTCGGCCACTGAGCTGAGCTCAGTTTCACACCTTGTAACACAGGTAAGAACCCTTTCTTAGATTGATCCATATTGAACTTCTTCAATATCTTATCAAGGTATGTGCTTTGTGAAAGACCTATGAGGCGTCTCGATCTATCTCTATAGATCTTGATGCCTAATATATAAGCAGCTTCTCCAAGGTCCTTCATTGAAAAACTCTTATTCAAGTAGGCCTTAATGCTGTCCAAGAGTTCTATATCATTTCCCATCAAAAGTATGTCGTCTACATATAATATGAGAAATGCTACAGAGCTCCACTCACTTTCTTGTAAACGCAGGCTTCTCCATAAGTCTGCGTAAACCCAAACGCTTTGATCATCTCATCAAAGCGAATGTTCCAACTCCGAGATGCTTGCACCAGCCCATAAATCGAGCGTTGGAGCTTGCACACCTTGTCAGCATTCTTAGGATCGACAAAACCTTCCGGCTGCATCATATACAATTCTTCCTTAAGGAAACCATTAAGGAATGCCGTTTTGACGTCCATTTGCCATATTTCATAATCGTAGAATGCGGCAATTGCTAACATGATTCGGACGGACTTCAGCTTCGCTACCGGTGAGAAAGTCTCATCGTAGTCAACCCCTTGAACTTGTCGATAACCCTTAGCGACAAGCCGAGCTTTATAGATGGTCACATTACCATCCGCGTCTGTCTTCTTCTTAAAGATCCATTTATTTTCTATGGCTCGCCGCTCAACGGGCAAGTCAGTCAAAGTCCATACTTCGTTTTCATACATGGATCCTATCTCGGATTTCATGGCTTCTAGCCATTTGTCGGAATCCGGGCCCGCCATTGCTTCCTCATAGTTCGAAGGTTCACCGTTGTCTAACAACATGATTTCCAAGACAGGGTTGCCGTACCACTCTGGTGCGGAACGTGTCCTTGTGGACCTTCGAATTTCAGTAGGAGCTTGATTAGAAGTATCTTGATCATCATCATTAATTTCCTCTCTAGTCGGTGCAGGCACCTCAGAAACGTTTTCTTGAGTTTCGCCATTTTCCGGTTCAAGAGGTAACACTTCATCAAGTTCTACTTTCCTCCCACTTACTTCTTTCGAGAGAAACTCTTTCTCTAGAAAGGATCCATTCTTGGCAACAAAGATCTTGCCTTCGGATCTGAGGTAGAAGGTATACCCAATAGTTTCTTTAGGGTATCCTATGAAGACGCATTTTTCCGACTTGGGTTCAACCTTTTCAGGTTGAAGTTTCTTGACATAAGCATCGTATCCGCAAACTTTTAGAAACGACAGCTTAGGTTTCTTCCCAAACCATAATTCATACGGTGTCGTCTCAACGGATTTCGACGGAGCCCTATTTAAAGTGAATGCGGCAGTCTCTAAAGCATAGCCCCAAAAAGATAGCGGTAAATCGGTAAGAGACATCATAGATCGTACCATATCTAATAGAGTGCGATTACGACGTTCGGACACACCATTACGCTGAGGTGTTCCAGGCGGCGTGAGTTGTGAAACTATTCCACATTTTCTTAAGTGTGTGCCAAATTCGTGACTCAAGTATTCTCCTCCACGATCTGATCGTAGAAACTTGATCTTTCTATCACGTTGATTTTCAACCTGACTCTGAAATTCCTTGAACTTTTCAAAGGTCTTAGACTTGTGTTTCATTAAGTAGATATACCCATATCTACTCAAGTCATCAGTGAGGGTGAGAACATAACGATAGCCACCGCGAGCCTCAACACTCATTGGACCGCACACATCGGTATGTATGATTTCCAATAAGTTGGTTGCTCGCTCCAATATTCCTGAGAACGGAGTCTTGGTCATTTTACCCATGAGGCATGGTTCGCACGTGTCAAATGATTCATAATCAAGAGACTCTAAAAGTCCATCTGCATGGAGCTTCTTCATGCGTTTGACACCTATGTGACCAAGGCGGCAGTGCCACAAATATGTGGGACTATTGTTATCAACTTTAACTCTTTTGGTATTCACACTATGAATATGTGTATCATCACGTACGAGATTCATTAAGAATAAACCATTAACCTTCGGAGCATGGCCATAAAACATATCTCTCATATAAATAGAACAACCATTATTCTCGGATTTAAATGAGTAGCCATCTCGAATTAAACGAGATCCAGACACAATGTTCATGCTCAAACTTGGCACTAAATAACAATTATTGAGGTTTAAAACTAATCCCGTAGGTAAATGTAGAGGTAGCGTGCCGACGGCGATCACATCGACCTTGGAACCATTCCCGACGCGCATCATCACCTCATCCTTCACCAGTCTCCGTTTATTCCGCAGCTCCTGCTTTGAGTTAAAAATGTGAGCAACTGCACCGGTATCAAATACCCAAGAGCTACTACGAGTACTGGTAAGGTACACATCAATTACATGTATATCACATATACCTTTTGTTTTGCCGGCCTTCTTGTCCGCTAAGTATTTGGGGCAGTTCCGCTTCCAGTGACTACTTCCCTTGCAATAAAAACACTCAGTCTCGGGCTTGGGTCCATTCTTTGGCTTCTTCCCGGCAACTTGCTTACCGGGCGCGGCAACCTCCTTGCCGTCCTTCTTGAAGTTCTTTTTACCCTTGCCCTGCTTGAACTTAGTGGTTTTATTCACCATCAACACTTGATGCTCCTTCTTGATTTCTACCTCTGCTGATTTCAGCATAGCATATACCTCAGGAATGGTCTTCACCATCCCCTGCATGTTGTAGTTCATCACAAAGCTCTTGTAGCTAGGTGGAAGCGACTGGAGGATTCTGTCAATGACCGCTTCATCCGGGAGATTAACTTCCAGTTGAGTCAAGCGGTTGTGCAACCCAGACATCTTGAGTATGTGTTCACTGACAGAGCCATTTTCCTCCATCTTACAGCTAAAGAATTTGTCGGAGACTTCATATCTCTCGACCCGGGCATGAGCTTGGAAAACCATTTTCAGCTCTTCGAACATCTCATATGCTCCATGTCTCTCAAAACGCTTTTGGATCCCCGGCTCTAAGCTGTAAAGCATGCCGCACTGAACGAGGGAGTAATCATCGGAACGTGACTGCCAAGCGTTCATAACGTCTTGTTCTGCAGGGAGAACAGGTGCGTCACGCAGCGGTGCTCGTAGGACATAATCTTTCTTGGCAGCTATGAGGATGATCCTCAGGTTCCCGACCCAGTCCGTATAGTTGCTACCATCGTCTTTCAGCTTGGTTTTCTCTAGGAACGCGTTGAAGTTGAGGACTACGTTGGCCATTTGATCTACAAGACATATTGTAAAATTTTTAGACTAAGTTCATGATAATAAAGTTCATTTAATCAAATTATTTAATGAACTCCCACTTAGATAGACATCCCTCTTCTAGTCATCTAAGTATTACATGATCCAAGTCAACTAGGCCGTGTCCGATCATCACGTGAGACGGACTAGTCAACATTGGTGAACATCTTCATGTTGATCGTATCTTCTATACGACTCATGCTCGACCTTTCGGTCTTCTGCGTTCCGAGGTCATGTCTGTACATGCTAGGCTCGTCAAGTCAACCTAAGTGTTTGCATGTGTAAATCTGTCTTACACCCGTTGTATGTGAACGTTAGAATCTATCACACCCGATCATCACGTGGTGCTTCGAAACAACGAACTATCGCAACGGTGCACAGTTAGGGGGAACACTTCTTGAAATTATTATGAGGGATCATCTTATTTACTACCGTCGTTCTAAGTAAACAAGATGCAAAACATGATAAACATCACATGCAATCAAATAATAAACGTGACATGATATGGCCAATATCACATAGCTCCTTTGATCTCCATCTTGGGGATCCATGATCATCTTGTCACCGGCTTGACACCATGATCTCCATCATCGTGTCTCCATGAAGTTGCTCGCCAACTATTACTTCTACTACTATGGCTAACGCGTTTAGCAATAAAGTAAAGTAATTTACATGGCGTTTCTCAATGACACGCAGGTCATACAAAAAATAAAGACAACTCCTATGGCTCCTGCCGGTTGTCATACTCATCGACATGCAAGTCGTGATTCCTATTACAATAGCATGAACATCTCATACATCACATATAGATTATTCATCATTGATCACAACTTTCGCCATATCATATCACAAAGCACTTGCTGCAAAAACAAGTTAGACGTCCTCTAATTGTTGTTTTAAGTTTTACGTGGCTGAATTAGGGTTCTAGCAAGAACGTTTTCTTACCTACGTGAAAGCCACAACGTGATTTGTCAACTTATATTTACCCTTCATAAGGACCCTTTTCATCGAATCCGCTCCAACTAAAGTGGGAGAGACAGACACCCGCCAGCCACCTTATGCAACTAGTGCATGTTAGTCGGTGGAACCGGTCTCACGTAAGCGTACGTGTAAGGTTGGTCCGGGCCGCTTCATCCCACAATACCGCTGAAGCAAGATAAGACTAGTAGCGGCAAGAAAGTTGACAACATCTACGCCCACAACAAATTGTGTTCTACTCGTGCAATAGAGAACTACGCATAGACCTAGCTCATGATGCCACTGTTGGGGAGCGTTGCAGAAAATTAAAATTTTTCCTACGGTTTCACCAAGATCCATCTATGAGTTCATCTTGGCAACGAGTCATGAGAGAGAGATTGCATCTACATACCACTTTGTAGATCGCGAGCGGAAGCGTTCGAGGAACGGGGATGAGGTAGTCGTACACGACGTGATCCAAATCACCGGAGATCCTAGCACCGAACGAACGGCACCTCCGCGTTCAACACACATACGGTTAGCGTAACGTCTCCTTATTCTTGATCCAGCAAGGCAAAGGATAGGTTGGGGAAGATGGCTCCAGCAGCAGCACGACGGCGTGGTGATGGTGGAGCTGCAGTACTCCGGCAGGGCTTGGCCGAGCTCTACGCAGGAGGAGGAGGTGTTGGAGAGAGAGAGGGAGGCGCCAATGACCAGGGGTGCTGGTGCCCCCTCCCCCCCCCCATTTATATAGGCCTCTTGGGGGGGGGCGCAGGCCCTAGAAGATGCAATCTCCTAGGGAGGGCGGCGGCCAAGGGGTGGGGCTTGCCCCCCAAGCAAGGGGGCGCCCCCCTTTTAGGGTTCCCCCCCCCTTAGGCGCATGGGCCTCTTGGGGCTGGTTCCCCTTGGCCCATGCAGGCCAAGGCGCACCCCCTAGAGCCCATGTGGCCCCCCGAGGCAGGTGGCCCCACCCGGTGGACCCCCCGGGACCCTCCGGTGGTCCCGGTACAATACCGATAACCCCGAAACTTCTCCTGATGGCCAAAACAGCACTTCCTATATATAATTATTTACCTCCGGACCATTCCGAAACTCCTCGTGACGTCCGAGATCTCATCCGGGACTCCGAACAACATTCGGGTTACTGCATATACATATCTTCACAACCCTAGCGTTACCGAACCTTAAGTGTGTAGACCCTACGGGTTCGGGAGACATGCAGACATGACCGAGACGGCTCTCGGGCAATAACCAACAGCGGGATATGGATACCCATGTTGGCTCCCACATGCTCCACGATGATCTCATCGGATGAACCATGATGTCGAGGATTCAATTAATCCCGTATACGATTCCCTTTGTCAATCGGTATTTTACTTGCCCGAGATTCGATCGTCGGTATCCCAATACCTCGTTCAATCTCATTACCGGCAAGTCACTTTTCTCGTACCGTAATGCATGATCCCGTGATCAAACACTTTGATCACATTGATCTCATTATGATGATGCATTACCGAGAGGGCCCGGTGATACCTCTCCGTCAAGCGGAGTGACAAATCCCAGTCTCGATCCGTGTCAACCCAACAGATACTTTCAGAGATACCCGTAGTATACCTTTATAGTCACCCAGTTACGTTGTGACGTTTGGCACACCCAAAGCACTCCTACGGTATCCGGGAGTTACACGATCTCATGGTCTAAGGAAAGGATACTTGACATTGGAAAACTCTAGCAAACGAACTATGCGATCTTATGCTATGTTTAGGATTGGGTCTCGTCCATCACATCATTCTCCTAATGATGTGATCTCGTTATCAATGACATCCAATGTCCATAGTCAGGAAACCATGACTATCTGTCGATCAATGAGCTAGTCAACTAGAGGATTACTAGGGACATATTGTTGTCTGTTATTCACACATGTATTACGATTTCCAGATAACACAATTATAGCACGAATAAAGACAATTATCATGAACAAGGAAATATAATAATAATGCTTTTATTATTGCCTCTAGGGCATATTTCCAACAATCTTATCGGATTGAGTCTTTAAGGATTTGAGAACACTTGATGTATGTCTTGCGTGGGATAACCATGGTGACAATGGGTTATACTATTGATTCACTTGATGTATGTTTTGGTGATCAACTTGCGGGTTCCACCCATGAACCTATGCATAGGGGTTGGCACACGTTTTTGTCTTGACTCTCCGGTAGAAACTTTGGGGCACTCTTTGAGGTTCTATGTGTTGGTTGAATAGATGAATCTGAGATTGTGTGATGCATATCATATAATCATACCCACGGATACTTGAGGTGACATTGAAGTATCTAGGTGACATTAGGGTTTTGGTTGATGTGTGTCTTAAGGTGTTATTTTACTACAAACTCTAGGGCTGTTTGTGACACTTATAGGAATAGCCCAATGGATTGATCGGAAAGAATAACTTTGAGGTGGTTTCATACCCTACCATAATCTCTTCTTTTGTTCTCCGCTATTAGTGACTTTGGAGTGACTCTTTGTTGCATGTTGAGGTATATTTATATGATCCAATTATGTTCTTATTGTTGAGAGAACTTGCACTAGTGAAGGTATGAACCCTAGGCCTTGTTTCCTAGCATTGCAATACCGTGTACGCTCACTTTTATCGCTTGTTACCTTGCTGTTTTTATAAATTCAGATTACAAATACCTATATCTACCATCCATATTGCACTTGTATCACCATATGTTCGCCGAACTAGTGCACATATACAATTTACCATTGTATTGGGTGTGTTGGGGACACAAGAGACTCTTTGTTATTTGGGTGCAGGGTTGTTTGAGAGAGACCATCTTCAACCTACGCCTCCCACGGATTGATAAACCTTAGGTCATCCACTTGAGGGAAATTTGCTACTGTCCTACAAACCTCTGCATTTGGAGGCCCAACAACGTCTACAAGAAGAAGGTTGCGTAGTAGACATCAAGCTCTTTTCTGGCGCCGTTGCCGGGGAGGCTAGGCAAGCGGCACTCACACCCCGTCAACTAAGCTCTTTTCTGGCGCCGTTGCCGGGGAGGTGAGTGCTTGAAGGTATATCTTTAGATCTTGCAATCGAATCTTTTTGTTTCTTGTTTTATCACTAGTTTAGTCTATAAAAGAAAACTACCAAAAAATGGAATTGAGTTTGTCTCATACGTTTCATCTTTTTAATATATTTCGTGAGTATGATGGAAACGAAAATTGTGCCAAAGTGTTAGAAGAAGAATGCATTAAAATGTTTGGCACTAAATCTTTGAATGATGAGTATGATTGCAATGTCGTTAGTATGAATTCTTTGAATACCCATGATGCTAATGATATGCAAAGCCACAAGCTTGGGGTAGCTATGTTTGATGAAGATGATATTTTTTGTCCCCCAAGCTTTGATGAGCAAATTTACTATGATGAAAGCATGCCTCCTATCTATGATGATTATTGTGATGACATGTATGCTATAAAGAATAATGATAACCATGAAACTTGTCATCTTGATCTTAATTTTCAATCACATGATAGTTATTTTGTTGAGTTTGCTCCCACTACTATTCATGAGAAGAATTTTGCTTATGTGGGGAGTAATAACATTTATATGCTTGGGGATCATGAAAAGAATGCTTTATTTGATGTTTATATTGTTGAATTCATTCATGATGCTACTGAAAATTATTATGAGGGAGGAACATATGCTTGTAGGAATTGCAATAATATCAAGTTTCCTCTCTATGTGCTTAAGGTTTTGAAGTTATGCTTGGTTTGCCTTCCTATACTAGTTGATTATTGTTCCCATAAGTTGTTTGCTCACAAAATACCTATGCATAGGAAGTGGGGTAGACTTAAATGTGCTAGTCATATTCTTCATGGTGCTCTCTTTATGTTTCAATTCCTATCTTTTATGTGAGCATCGTTGAAATCATGCCTAGCTAGGGGCGATAACGATAGCGCTTGTTTGGAGGCAACCCAATTATATTTTAGTTTCTTGCTTTTTGGTTCTGTTTAGTAATAAATAATCCATCTAGCTTCTGTTTAGATGTGGTTTTATGTTTTAATTAGTGTTTGTGCCAAGTAGAACCTTTGGGAAGACTTGGGTGAAGTCTTTATGATCATGCGGTAAAAAGCAGAAACTTTAACGCTCACGAAATTAGCTTCAACTTTTTACTGGAGAGTGATAATTAGTTGATTATTTTTGCATATGATTACTAGAAAAATTCCTCAGGTCCACCAATTTAACTTAGAATTTTTCGAGTTCCATAAGTTTGCGTTAGTTACAAATTACTACAGACTGTTCTGTTTTTGACAGATTCTGTTTTTCGTGTGTTATTTGCTTATTTTAATGAATCTATGGCTAGTAAAATAGTTTATAAACCATATATAAGTTGGAATACAGTAGGTTTAACACAAATATAAATAAATAATGAGTTCATTACATTACCTTGAAGTGGTGTTTTGTTTTCTTTCGCTAACGGAGCTTACGAGTTTTCTGTTGAGTTTTGTGTTGTGAAGTTTTCAAGTTTTGGGTGAAGATTCGATGGACTATGGAATAAGGAGTGGCAAGAGCCTAAGCTTGGGGGTGACCAAGGCACCCCAAGGTAATATTCAAGGACAACCAATAGCCTAAGCTTGGGGATGCCCCGGATGCCCCGGATGGCATCCCCTCTTTCGTCTTCGTTCATCGGTAACTTTACTTGGAGCTATATTTTTATTCACCACATGATATGTGTTTTGCTTGGAGCGTCATTTTATTTTATTTTGATTTGCTTGTTGTTTGAATAAAATACCAATATCTGAAATTCTTAAATGTTAAAGAGTCTTCACATACTTACATAATTATACAATTACTCATTGATCTTCACTTATATCTTTCGGAGTAGTTTGCCGTTCGCTCTAGTGCTTCACTTATATCTTTTAGAGCACGGAGGTGGATTTATTTTGAAGAATTATATGAACTCTCATGCTTCACTTATATTATTTTGAGAGTCCTAAACAGCGTGGTAATTTGCCTTGGTTATGAATTTAGTCCTAATATGATGGGCATCCAAGAGGGATATAATAAAAACTTTCATATAAAGTGCATTGAATACTATGAGAAGTTTGATACTTGATAATTGTTTTGAGATATGAATATGGTGATATTAGAGTCATGCTAGTTGAGTAGTTATGAATTTGAGAAATACTTTTTCTAAAGTTTGTGATTCCCGTAGCATGCACGTATGGTGAACCGTTATGTGATGAAGTCGGAGCATGATTTATTTATTGATTGTCTTCCTTATGAGTGGCGGTCGGGGACGAGCGATGGTCTTTCCCTACCAATCTATCCCTCTAGGAGCATGGGCGTAGTCTTTGTTTTGATAACTAATAGATTTTTGCAATAAGTATGTGAGTTATTTATGGCTAATGTTGAGTCCATGGATTATACACTCTCATTCTTCCACCATTGCTAGCCTCTCTAATACCGCACACTTTTCACCGGTATCATACACCCACCATTACCTTCCTCAAAACAGCCACCATACCTACCTATTATGGCATTTCCATAGCCATTCCGAGATATATTGCCATTCAACTTTCCAGCGTTCCGTTTATTATGACACGCTCCATCATTGTCATATTGCTTTGCATGATCATGTAGTTGACATAGTATTTGTGGCAAAGCCACCGTTCATAATTCTTTCATACATGTCACTCATGAGTCATTGCACATCCTGGTACACCGCCGCAGGCACTCATATAGAGTCATATCTTGTTCTAAGTATCGAGTTGTAATTCTTGAGTTGTAAGTAAATAAAAGTGTGATGATCATCATTATTAGAGCATTGTCCCAGTGAGGAAAGGATGATGGAGAGTATGATTCCCCCACAAGTCAGGATGAGACTCCGGACGAAAAAATAAATAAAAGAGGTCAAAGAAGCCCAAATAAAAAAAGAGGCCATAAAAAAAGAAAAAAGAGAAAGGCCCAAATAAAAAAATAAAAATAAAAAAATAAAAAAATGAGAGAAAAAGAGAGAAGGGACAATGCTACTATCCTTTTACCACACTTGTGCTTCAAAGTAGCACCATGATCTTCATGATAGAGTCTCCTATGTTGTCACTTTCATATACTAGTGGGAATTTTACATTATAGAACTTGGCTTGTATATTCCAATGATGGGATTCCTCAAAATGCCCTAGGTCTTCGTGAGCAAGCGAGTTGGATGCACACCCACTTAGTTTCTTTTGTTGAGCTTTCATACACTTATAGCTCTACTGCATCCGTTGCATGGCAATCCCTACTCACTCACATTGATATCTATTGATGGGCATCTCCATAGCCCGCTGATACGCCTAGTTGATGTGAGACTATCTTCTCCTTTTTGTCTTCTCCACAACCACTATTCTATTCCACCTATAGTGCTATGTCCATGGATCACGCTCATGTATTGCGTGAAGATTGAAAAAGTTTGAGAACATCAAAAGTATGAAACAATTTCTTGGCTTGTCCTCAGGGTTGTGCATGATTTAAATATTTTGTGTGGTGAAGACAGAACATAGCCAGACTATATGATTTTGTAGGGATAGCTTTCTCTGGGCCATGTTATTTTGAGAAGACATGATTACTTTGTTCATATGCTTGAAGTATTATTATTTTTATGTCAATATTAAACTTTTGTCTTGAATCTTATGGATCCGAATATTCTTGCCACAATAAGGAGAATTACATGGATAAATATGTTAGGTAGCATTCCACATCAAAAATTCTGTTTTTATCATTTACCTACTCGAGGACGAGCAGGAATTAAGCTTGGGGATGCTGATACGTCTCCAACGTATCTATAATTTTTGATTGTTCCATGCTATTATATTATCTGTTATGGATGTTTATGGGCTTTATTGAACACTTTTATATTATTTCTGGGACTAACCTATTAACCCAGAGCCCAGTGCCAGTTTCTGTTTTTCCCTTGTTTCAGTGTTTCGCAAAAAAGGAATATCAAACAGAGTCCAAACGGAATGAAACCTCCAGGAGAGTTATTTTTGGATCGGAAGCAATCCAGAAGACTTGGGGTGTACATAAGGGAAGCAACGAGGAAGGCACGAGGCAGGGGGCGCCCACCCCCCTGGGCGCGCCCTCCACCCTCGTGGGCCCCTCGTGGCTCCCCTGACGTATTTTTTCCTCCTATACATACCAATATACCCTAAAACCATCGGGGAACAGAATAGATCGGGAGTTCCGCCGCCGCAAGCCTCTGTAGCCACGAAAAACCAATCGGGACCCTGTTCAGGCGGCCTACCGGAGGGGGGGATCCCTCACCGGTGGCCATCTTCATCATCCCGGCGCTCTCCATGACAAGGAGGGAGTAGTTCACCCTCGGGGCTGAGGGTATGTACCAGTAGCTATGTGTTTGATCTCTCTCTCTCGTGTTCTTGAGGTGATACGATCTTAATGTATCGCGAGCTTTGCTATTATAGTTAGATCATGATGTTTGTCCCCCCTCTACTCTGTTGTAATGGATTGAGTTTTCCCTTTGAAGTGATCTTATCGGATTGAGTCTTTAAGGATTTGAGAACACTTGATGTATGTCTCGCGTGGGATAACTGTGGTGACAATGGTTTATTCTATTGATTCACTTGATGTACGGTTTGGTGATCAACTTGCGGGTTCCGCCCATGAACCTATGCATAGGGGTTGGCACACATTTTCGTCTTGACTCTCCAGTAGAAACTTTGGGGCACTCTTTGAGGTTCTATGTGTTGGTTGAATAGATGAATCTGAGATTGTGTGATGCATATCATATAATCATACCCGTGGATACTTGAGGTGACATTGGAGCATCTAGGTGACATTAGGGTTTTGGTTGATGTGTGCCTTAAGGTGTTATTTTACTACGAAATCTAGGGCTGTTTGTGACACTTATTGGAATAGCCCAATGGATTGATCAGAAAGAATAACTTTGAGGTGGTTTCGTACCCTACCATAATCTCTTCGCTTGTTCTCCGCTATTAGTGACTTTGGAGTGACTCTTTGTTGCATGTTGAGGGATATTTATATGATCCAATTATGTTATTATTGTTGAGAGAACTTGCACTAGTGAAAGTATGAACCCTAGGCCTTGTTTCCTAGCATTACAATACCATTTACTCTCACTATTATCGCTTGTTACCTTGCTGTTTTTATAAATTCAGATTACAAATACCTATATCTACCATCCATATTGCACTTGCATCACCATCTCTTCGCCGAACTAGTGCACATATACAATTTACCATTGTATTGGGTGTGTTGGGGACACAAGATACTCTTTGTTATTTGGTTGCATGATTCTTTGAGAGAGACCATCTTCAACCTACGCCTCCCACGGATTGATAAACCTTAGGTCATCCACTTGAGGGAAATTTGTTACTGTCCTACAAACCTCTGCACTTGGAGGCCCAACAACGTCTACAAGAAGAAGGTTGCGTAGTAGACATCAGGATATCACATCTAGGGGGAGCTTTACACTAAGAATTGAGCTAAAGCAACTCTAATGGTGTGAACACAACAATGCTTTATGTAAAAGTGGTAACCCCACTTGTGCTTAAACGATGAGTATGACCTACGATCAAATGTTCTCATTTGACTCCTCGGTCAATATACTCATATATAGATGACCTAGTAATTGCCAATTGCTTGATAGATGCTAGAGTGTTTGTGCATGCTTTGCCACATATTTCATTTGCCATCTTAATGCGTGAGCATGTTAATTGCATATTTTTATCATTCGAGGACATCCATTTGTTGCTTTGATTGTTTGACTCTTTTTCTTTTGCCAAATGGATGGACAAGAATGCCTAAGAAGTTCCTCTAGCTATCTATGCTTTTCTCTTCTCAAACTCTATTCATGCTACATCACAAAGTTTGATCAAGTCAGATTCGAACCCTCTGGGTGAGGAGCATTCGAAGTCACCGATTCGTCATAGACTTAAACTTCCAAAACCTCTCTGTGTATTTCGGTCTGACCGATTCATCGCTTTCGGTCATACCGAGTTCACTGAGTTAATCTAGGTTTTCAATCTCGGTGCAACCGATTAGAACAGTTTGGTCACACCGAGTTGCAGTAACCGCTTGCGATTCTGCATCTCGGTGCCACTGAGTCGTTCCACTCGGTAACATCGACAGGGTCAGAATATAAATACCCACAGGTCAAATTTTGGAAATTTCTCCGAAACCCTTCGCTCGCGCGTATCCTGCTCTGCCGACTCGGGTCTCTAGATCTCCCTCTCTTCGCCAGTAACCTCCTGTCATTGGTCTCCATCACCGTCAACGGGAATCTTCACTGCCATTGCCGCCGTAGCGAGCTCATCGCCAAGTTAGGGTATGAGTTCGATCCTTTGTGCAATCTTTTCCTCCGATTCTTAGCACAAAATCAATGCCATGATTCTTACCATGTATGATATTAATCTATCCAATAAAAACTTCTTTTAGATTAGATTTGATTCGAAAAATTTAGGGTTAGGTTTCCACCGAACTCATCTCGGACTGACCGAGTTGTAGAAATCGGTCTCACCGATTTGGCTTAGTCCATTGCACTTGCAACTTTCGGTCTGACGAAACTTGCAAATCCATGTGACCAAGTTCAACTCTCAGTGAAACCCTAGCAATCTCGGAGTCATCAAACTGTATCTCGGTCTGACTGATCTCACTAGTTCAGACTCTGATATTGCTTCGGTGTCACTGAGTTTAACAAATCGTTAGCTCCGAAATGCTTTCTGTGGAAAACTTAAACTAAGTTTTTGACTCAATTGTTTTGCAATATCTGCACTTTGTGAGGATCATCCACTCTATCTCATCTACATCTATTCACAGGGTCAGCTTTCAATTTGCAGTGTCAACAATGTCTGATCAAAGTGATGGCTAGAACAAGTCTGAGGAGCAAGTTAACTTGAGTGAGGGCACTAGTCCCTCTGGCAGTTATGGTGAGGGTAGCAGAAGCACCCCAAGCAATTTGCCCAAGGCAGCAACAAGGACAAGGAAGAAGAGAAACTCTGATTCAGAGGATGAAGACTATGTTCCTACTGAGGAAGAAGTCAACTCCAAGAAGAAGGTTGTCAAGAAGGAATTTAGCACAGCTGCTTCAACTAAGCATGGTTTGAAAAAGAAGGATCCTGCCAAGAGAGTGCCAATGTCCAAGGCCAGAGCCTCAACTCTTGAAGCATCCAAATCAACTGTTGGAGAGGCTGCTGGTGAGGACAAGAAAAAGAAGGAAAGGAAAAGAGGGAGATGGTGCAAGCGAGTTGATCCCATGGCAGAATTTGAGAAGCATTCACCTGATGATGAAGAAGATGAAGAGGATGCTACACCAGCACCTAAAGCTCAGAAGCTAATGGGGGATGCCATCAAGTCTGGGGTTGCTACATCAAAGCCCAAGACTGCCCCCAAGTCTACTGCTCAAGCCTCCTGATAACCCACAAGTATAGGGGATCGCAACAGTTTTCAAGGGTAGATTATTCAACCCAAATTTATTGATTCGGCACAAGGGGAGCCCAAGAATATTCTCAAGTATTAGCAGATGAGTTGTCAATTCAACCACACCTGGAAACTTAATATCTGCAGCAAAGTGTTTAGTAGCAAAGTAATATGATAGTGGTGGTAACGGTAACAAAAGTAAAGAAAGCAAAAGCAATATCTTTTTGGTATTTTCTAGTGTTTGCAACAGTAGCAATGGGAAAGTAAATAAGTGAAGAACAGTATATGGAAAGCTCGTAGGCATCGGATCGGTGATGGATAATTATGCCGGATGCGGTTCATAATGTAACAGTCATAACATAGGGTGACACAGAACTAACTCCAATTCATCAATGTAATGTAGGCATGTTTTCCGAATATAGTCATACGTGCTTATGGAAAAGAACTTGCATGACATATTTTGTCCTACCCTCCCATGGCAGCGGGGTCCTAATGGAAACTAAGGGATATTAAGGCCTCCTTTTAATAGAGAACCGAACAAAGCATTAGCACATAGTGAATACATGAACTCCTCAAACTATGGTCATCACCAGGAGTGGTCCCGATTACTGTCACTTCGGGGTTGCCGGATCATAACACATAGTAGGTGACTATAGACTTCCAAGATAGGATCAAGAACTCACATATATTCATAAAAACATAATAGGTTCAGATCTGAAATCATGGCACTCGGGCCCAAGTGACAAGCATTAAGCATAGCAAAGTCATAGCAACATCAATCTCAGAACATAGTGGATAATAGGGATCAAACCCTAACAAAACTAACTCGATTACATGATAGATCTCATCTAACCCATCACCGTCCAGCAAGCCTACGATGGAATTACTCATGCACGGCGGTGAGCATCATGAAATGGGTGATGGAGGATGGTTGATGATGACGACGGCGACGAATCCCCCTCTCCGGAGCCCCGAACGGACTCCAGATCAGCCCTCCCGAGAGGTTTTAGGGCTTGGCGGCGGCTCCGTATCGTAAAACGCGATGATTTCTTCTCCTCTATTTTTTCTCCCCGAAAGCAAATATATAGAGTTGGAGTTGGCGTTGGAAGGTCTCCAGGGGGCCCACGAGGTAGGGGGCGCACCCTAGGGGGGGCATCTTTGGCGAGGATTTTTTATTATTTTTTATAAGATGTTCCGTGGAGTTTCAGGTCATTCCGAGAACTTTTGTTTTCTGCACATAAAACAACATCATGGCAATTCTGCTGAAAACAGCGTCAGTCCGGGTTAGTTCCATTCAAATCATGTAAGTTAGAGTCCAAAACAAGGGCAAAAGTGTTTGGAAAAGTAGATATGACGGAGACGTATCAACTCCCCCAAGCTTAAACCCTTGCTTGTCCTCAAGCAATTGAGTTGACGAACTGAAAGTGATAAAGAAAAACTTCTACAAACTCTGTTTGCTCTTGTTGTTGTAAATATGTCAAGCCAGCATTCAATTTTTCAGCAAATATTATAACTAACCACATTTGCAATAATTCTCAGGTCTCATGTTTACTCATATCAATAGCATAATCAACTAGCGAGCCATAATAATAAATCTCGGATGACAACACTTTCTCAAAACAATCATAATATAATATAACAAGATGGTATCTCGCTAGCCCTTCCCGAGACCGCAAAACATAAATGCAGAGCACCTTTAAAGATCAAGGACTGACTAGACATTGTAACTCATGGTAAAAGAGATCCAATCATAGTCATACCCAATATAGATTAACAGTAATGAATGCAGATGACAACTGCGCTCTCCAGCTAGTGCTTTTGATAAGAGGGTGTTGACTCAACATAAAAGTAAATAGATAGGCCCTTCGCAGAGGGAAGAAGGGATTTGTAGAGGTGCCATAGATCGGTTTGAAATAGAGATAAATAATATTTTGAGCGGCATACTTTCATTGTCAACATAACAACTAAGAGATGGCGATATCTTCCATGCTACACACATTATAGGCGGTTCCCAAACAGAATGGTAAAGTTTATACCCCCCCTCCACAAACAAGCATCAATCCATGACTTGCTCGAAACAACGAGTGTCTCCAACTAGCAACAAGTCCCAGGGGGAGTTTTGTTTGCAATTAATTTTGATTTAGTTTGCATAAAGCATGGGACTGGGCATCCCGGTTGTCGTGGTTTTGTCAGAGCAGATGTCCTCTTGAAAGGACTTAGTCGTGGAGCCATCGCTTCGGGTTAACTTGAAGGGGTTAAAGCGGACAAGGGACGCAAGAGAGTTTATACTAGTTCGACCCCTTCGATGAAGGAAAAAGCCCACGTCTAGTTGTGATGGAATTGATGGGGTTTCGATGACCAGGGAGCGAATATGCTTCGCCTAAGTCTCGAGTTGTTGTCTGTTGTCCTGAACCACCGCCGGGTCGTTCCCTTATATACATGGGTGACACCCGTCGGTTTACAGAGTCCCGAGACCGGCTCATAAACGTGTCCGGTTCGGTCTCCGCTCTTTCTATCTTACCATACAAGTTACATACCAATGTTGGTTCACAGTTACAGGCCTTGAACCGGTTCTGGGCCTTGGGCCCCTATCTATCATTCCTATCTACCTTCACGAGCTTCAAGCATACTCAACTACTGATGAAGTTAACCCGGACTGTCCTGGCCGGTTTACGCCCAGTAGTAATATCCCCAACATTAGGCCCCAGATTGATTTGAAAATGTTCATGTCAATCCTTAGCAGAAACTTCGTCTTCAACATCTTCTCATAATTTGGTAAACCGTCGTGACATCATCTTCTTGGATCTCTGTAAACAGTCATGACGTCATCTGTTATAAAGAAACTGTATATGACATATCCTCATTAATGGGTCTCCAACAATCGAGGCGACAGCTGCACCTCACTTCCAAATTCGCGGCCCCTTGATTTTCGTGCCTGACACTTATCTCCTGCCTTTATAAACAAGACCGAAGGGTCATTTTCTTTTTTCCCCTCATGCCTCTTCGCGTCGTCCTCCTTGCGCCGCTCAGCTTCTGGAGCTCCGCCGCCACCGTCGACCGTCTACCGTCATCTCTGCTCCAACCTTGGCCGCTGCATCACCCTGAACGCACCAGAACACTGTGGCGCACTTCCGCTTCTTCCTCATCTCCGGTAAGTTCTCTGCCCTTTCCGCCATAGATCTGTTCTAGGGTTCCCAAGTTCTTTGGTGTCCATCAATGGAGATCTTTGTTCATACGATAATTCTGATAAACTCCTGAATATCTGCTCTGTATAGTCGCAGCCTTTAGCCTCTGTTTTCGTTTATGCATCTCAAAATAGTAGATCTTATCCGAACCTTTGCTCATTGGTACGGTACTGCTTCTTAGGTTTTGAATATATTTCCCTTTTCTGACATGCCTCGGATCCAAAACCATAACATAATCTTCTGAAACCTGTTTTCATTCACTTACTCATCTGTAGTCTTGACTCTTCGATGCTTAGACTAGGCGGTTTAACTTTGCAGAAAAATGACAATCCGGTATATACCATTAGTCCCCTTGTTGAACCGCCAAACCCTTTACTAGGGCATTACTACATTGTTGAACTTCGGTTTATAGATAGCTGACCCCGGTTTAGCAAATATGCATCATTATAGATTTGTCCAACGTATTCTTGAACCGGCGAATATTGCATTGTAGATCCTGCCATGGCCAAACAAGCGTATGAGTGCAACTGGGTCCCTTCTCGAGTGACTGAGGACCAGCTAAACAATTTGGTCAAAACGGGCACTTTAAGCGAGAAAAACGTCATTCACTAGAGGGTCCCTGGCACGGAATGTCCTCCTACTCCCAAAGAAGGAGAAGTCATTGTTTTTGCTGATCATTTAAGCCGGGGCTTCAACCCTCCCGGTTCGAAGTTTTTGCGGGATGTCTTAGCCAATTTTCAACTGCACCCACAAGATATCGGTCCTAACTCCGTAACCAATATCTGCCACTTCCAAGTCTTTAGTGAGGCTTACCTTCAGTAGAGCTATTCAGTGATTGCTTTCACCTGAACCATCGCACATAGTTCAAAGACGGACCCAACACAGAACTGGGCGGTATGGCGATTCAAAAGAGGAAAGAAGTAACATTCCCTCATGCCAATCTTCACAGCCACCCCAAAGAATGGAACCAGACATGGTTTTATTGCACGGACACCTCTCCTTCTGAAGAAAATCCCCTACCAGGTTACCGTCAGGAGCGCCTGAGCAATACACACCCTTTCCTCAGAGGCTGACTTCCAAGGAGAGACTCAAATATGCTCCTCAACTATCCAAACTTAGGGCCTTCATGGAAAATGGGTTGACAGGGGTTGATTTTGCTCGCTGTTGGATCTCTTGGAGCATACTGCCCTGAAGCCAGCGCCCCGGTTTGATGTGCGAGTATACAGGAGATGTAAAGGATGCTCTGCATCACATTGATATCCAACTGACAAACGATGAAGTTACTGAAGGTGTCAAAAAGATGTTGAATGAACCGGAAGAGACCTGTGCTCAAACCGGCCTACCTCCCTTTTGCGCCATCAACAAACCACCAGCGGTAAAAAATCATACCATCTGTATATCTGAAATTGCTTCTGTCCAAATAGTATCTGAAAATGTTATTATTTTTGACAGGGCGATGATCCGTTCTAGAACAAGAAACCTCCACAAGATAAACCGGTGAAGCCAACCTGGTAGAAGACCAGAGTTGTGAAGAAACCTGCTAACCGGAAGAGAACCACTGCATCCTCCGATCCACCGGCTGACGATGATGTGGGTAACCCGGATCTTGAGGTAGAACTTGACTCACTTGGTTTATTTTTCATACGCCTTATTGATGATGATTATTGCCAGGACGATGCTGAATTCAGTCATGCCGATGCTGCAGAGGTAATCGTTCTTTCCTCCGATTCAAATCCTTTGCCTTCACTAAAAATCCGTCGGGCAAACCGGAAAGTTAAATTTTCTCATCCTCTTGCTTATTTGGACCCAAACTTTCTTGTGAAGACACAACAGCACGAGGCTCGCCGCACAACTCGGCATAGCGGCCAGGTAGTTACCTCCGCCGGTTTACCAAACAATCCGGTTCAGAAACACCGTTCAGAGGTCTCTAATTATCTTGCTACTTCATGCCCTAAAGCGGGTTGTTTTTGTCAACCTCTTAATCCGTCTGATTCCAATTATCAGGGCACTTCTCATTCATCCACTGGCGTGTCATCAGCCACCCAGCTTCCACCTCTCAAAACAGTACTTGGGTAAGTCATATTCTGTCTTATATCTTTGATATATTACTTTAACATATGTTGTATTGATCTTTCTTAATTTTTCTCAGGGCCAAGCCCAGACCAAGCAAGAAAGCTGGCCTGAATAAAACGGCAGAGGAAAGTACCGCTGCTGAACCGGACAAAATACCAGATCCTGAAGAGGCCAATCTTGATGATGTGCTGAATGACCCGCCAGCGCAATACCATGACTTTGTCGCTGAACAGGCAGATGTTGATACCACAGGCCCTGTTGATCAGCCAACAAGCCCTATCCGGACTGATAAACCGGCTAGTCCAGCAAAGAATACTGACAAACCGGTGACCCCAGTACAAACTGGTGAAGAAAAAGATGATGATGTCCTTATTACTGGCATTGGCCATACTGAGCCAAGTAATCCTTTTGCTTTGTCAAGACATATTGCCAAAGAGGAATTTTCTGCGGTTGGCAAAGGCAAATGGAATGCTGATTTGTCAACATATGCCGCTCTGAACGCTCAAGATCTCCATTCTGGCTATCTGAACCGGCTGTACACCAGCCGCGATTATGAAGCCGGTCTGGTCAACATGATGAAAGAAAAATATGAGGTAACTTCCTATATGCTTCTCTGCTTACATTTTTTCATAACTTATCAACTCTAATAGCCCCCAAGTGACGGTTTAAGATATCAACTTAAACCGGGACTTGTAGTCAGTATTCCATGTGAACCTCCATTGCATCTTTAACCTTGCAGACGTAGGCCCCAAGGGCAGGTTTAACTTCGTAAAGATAACCCGACACTTTATAAAAGAAAATTTCTGTATTAGTAGACTTTGAACAAATAGCCATTAGCCCCCAAGTGCCAAGTTGAATACTTGTATTGAGCTTGGTACTTTGTAGAAACTGTCTGATGAAGAACAAATATGCATTAGCCCCCAAGTACCAAGGGCATAACTTGTTATGTGGTTGGTACTTCAAATCTGTACTATCATTTCATCGTATAACTATCTGTATGCAGGCTGAGCTGAGCAAAAGAGAAAGTCAAACCGCCGACCTGCAGGAGAACCTTAAGTCGCAACAAGCAGAAACCTCCAAGGCAAAAGAAGAATTGACCAGCGCTTTAAGCGCGATGGAGAAACTTAAAGAGGGCTTCAACAAAGAGCGGGCGGATTGGGCGACTGAGAAATCCGCTTTAACGCAAAGGGTTGAAAAAGAAGAAGCTGCCCTTAAACCGGTAGTTGATGAATTGACCAACGTGAAGCGGCAGGTTCATGCCATGACTGGAGCTATATTTGGTAAGTATCCTTGTTTTCCGAATTGAGGAGACCTTTTTATGTAGCTGCCAGTTTACTAATCCTTGCAATGATACAGGAACTCGCATTGGCCACTTGGGAACGGATGTGCGGAAGAAGTTAAAAGCTTCCTACACTCTGATAGAGCAACTGTACTCTGGTGCACAACGGATAATTTACACCGCTTCCCACAACAATCCGCCGCCCACCTTGATCAAAGATACCCTTGAAAGGTTATCTATGCTACCTGCCCGGGTTGAAGAGCTGAAGAGATCTGCTACTAGAACGGGTGCTTTGAACGCCCTAATCCGGGCAAAAGCGTGGGTGCCTGACTTTGATCCTGTTGAAGCGGCCCAAGGCTACCCCATCTTGAAAGAAGACGGGACATAGTTTGATGAAGAGGATCTCCGAGCCATAAACCGGGAAGTGCGCCCTCTGGCTTGTCAACTGGCTGAAGAAGCGGATCTGTCCCATAATCAAGCCAACTATGATGATCAAAACAAGTGGGTTGCTGCACCAATTCCTGAAGCGGAGAATCTTATCCCGCCAATCCGTAAGCACACTTACGCTCCTGACATTGAACCTTCCCTGCTGATAAGTGATGAAGCTATATTTCAAGCCTTAACTGGGATCGACTGGGCAACTGTTGATTTCCAGCCACTTGGTAGGGAGGAAGAGACGGAACCGGCGCGAGATGATCCGCAACCGTCAGGTCAAGTCGGCGACCAAGTGTGAACCAGAGGCCGGTTTAAACCACTGCATGCTGGGACATGCAGAAAACAATGATCTTGTTTGGGCACTGGAACGTCTTGTAATAGGCTAGTTGATATACTTGGTCTTGGCATGCCTTCGTGCATATTTATCTTCAACTGATGTCTCTTTGAATCATATACCTCCAAACTGTTTTCTGCAGTTAAGAAGCTTAAAACGCCCTCGCGGTTTACCGCCAGGCGGGTCATGATATCCATGTATGTGAAACAAAAGATGATAACTTAGGTTAAAACATATAACCAAATATGGAAATACATATACCTGCCACGGTTAGGCATGATGTTGGCTGGCCAACCTTGAAGCGGGGTTGATAACCCAAACTTTGGAGGAGAAAACAGCTCCTGTATATGTAAGGTCGATTTACAATGTAAACCATTCCGGGTTATGACAAACACCGGTTTACTCCACAATAGGATGGTAACAGATAAATTCTGGATTAAGATTTGACCGTGTTCTGTCAATTTGTAATTGACAGTCAAACCGGATTAACAAAAAACACAACAAAAGAAAAGTTTATCAAAAAATAAAACAGAATTCAAGCAAAGGCAGAGGTAAAACCATTGCAAATGATGCTTTGAGCCGATCAAGAGGCATTACCATGGTCGGACACGACCAAGCCCCCAAAAGGCGTAGCTATGGTTCGAGTCAGCCAGGTCCCCAAATGATGCATTGGCATTACTGCTGGGGAACGTAGTAATTGCAAAAAAATTCCTACGCACACGCAAGATCATGGTGATGCATAGCAACGAGAGGGGAGAGTGTTGTCCACATACCCTCGTAGACCAAAAGCGGAAGCGTTATAACAACGCGGTTGATGTAGTCGTACGTCTTCACGGCCCGACCGATCAAGCACCGAAACTACGGCACCTCCGAGTTCTAGCACACGTTCAGCTTGATGACGATCCCCGGACTCCGATCCAGCAAAGTGTCGGGGATGAGTTCCGTCAGCACGACGGTGTGGTGACGATCTTGACGTTCTACCATTGCAGGGCTTCGCCTAAGCACCACTACAATATTATCGAGGATTATGGTGGAGGGGGGCACCGCACACGGCTAAGAGATCTCAAGGATCAATTGTTGTGTCTGGTGGTGCCCCTGCCCTCGTATATAAAGGAGCAAGGGGGGAGGCCGGCCGGCCCTTGCAGTGCGCGCCAGGAGGAGGAGGAGTCCTCCTAGTAGGAGTAGGACTCCCCTCTTTCCTACTCCTACTAGGAGGGGGAAAGGAAGGGGAAGAGGGAGAAGGAAAGGGGGGCACCGCCCCCCCTCTCCTAGTCCAATTCGGACCAGAGGGGGAGGGGGCGCGCGGCCCACCCTGGCCGCCCCTCTCTCTCTCCACTAAGGCCCATAAGGCCCATTACTTCTCCCGGGGGGGGTTCCGGTAACCCTCTGGCACTTCGGTTTTCTCCGAAATCACTCAGAACACTTCTGGTGTCCGAATATAGTCGTCCAATATATCAATCTTTATGTCTCGACCATTTCGAGACTCCTCGTCGTGTCCGTGATCACATCCGGGATTCTGAACAACCTTCGGTACATCAAAACATATAAACTCATAATGAAACTGTCATCATAACGTTAAGCGTGCGGACCCTACGGGTTCGAGAACAATGTAGACATGACCGAGATACGTCTCCAGTCAATAGCCAATAGCGGAACCTGGATGCTCATATTAGCTCCTACATATTCTACGAAGATCTTTATCGGTCAGACCGCATAACAAAATACGTTGTTCCCTTTGTCATCGGTATGTTACTTGCCCGAGATTCGATCGTCGGTATCTCAATACCTAGTTCAATCTCGTTACCGACAAGTCTCTTTACTCGTTTTGTAATACATCATCTCGCAACTAACTCATTAGTTGCATTACTTGCAAGGCTTAAGTGATGTGTATTACCGAGAGGGCCCAGAGATACCTCTCCGACAATCGGAGTGACAAATCCTAATCTCGAAATACGCCAACCCAACATGTACCTTTGGAGACACCTGTAGAGCACCTTTATAATCACCCAATTACGTTGTGACGTTTGGTAGCACACAAAGTGTTCCTCCGGTAAATGGGAGTTGCATAATCTCATAGTCATAGGAACATGTATAAGTCATGAAGAAAACAATAGCAACATACTAAACGATCAAGTGCTAAGCTAACGGGATGGGTCATGTCAATCACATCATTCTCCTAATGATGGGATCCCGTTAATCAAATAACAACTCTTTGTCCATGGTTAGGAAACATAACCATCTTTGATTAACGAGCTAGTCAAGTAGAGGCATACTAGTGACACTTTGTTTGTCTATGTATTCACACATGTATTATGTTTCCGGTTAATACAATTCTAGCATGAATAATAAACATTTATCATGATATAAGAAAATAAATAATAACTTTATTATTGCCTCTAGGGCATATTTCCTTCAGTCTCCCTCTTGCACTAGAGTCAATAATCTAGTTCACATCACCATGTGATTCAATACCAATAGTTCACATCACCATGTGTTTAACACCCATAGTTCACATTGATATGTGATCAACACCCAAAGGGTTTACTAGAGCCAGTAATCTAGTTCACATCGCTATGTGATTAACACCCAAAGAGTACTAAGGTGTGATCATGTTTTGCTTGTGAGATAATTTTAGTCAACGGGTCTATCACATTCAGATCCATAAGTATTTTGCATATTTCTATGTCTACAATGCTCTGCACGGAGCTACTCTAGCTAATTGCTCCCACTTTCAATATGTATCTAGACCGAGACTTAGAGTCATCTAGATTAGTGTCAAAACTTGCAATGGCGTAATCCTTTACGATGAACCTTTTGTCACTTCCATAATCGAGAAACATATCCTTATTCCAGTAAGGATAATTTTGACCGCTGTCCATTGATATATTCTTAGATCACTATTGTACTCCCTTGCTTAACTCAGTGTAGGGTATACAATAGATCTGGTACACAGCATGGCATACTTTATAGAAACTATGGCTGAGGCATAGGGAATGACTTTTATTCTCTTTCTATCTTCTGCAGTGGTCGGGCTTTGAGTCTTACTCAACTTCACACCTTGTAATACAGGCAAGAACTCTTTCTTTGAATGTTCCATTTTGAACTTACTTCAAAATCTTGTCAAGGTATGTACTCATTGTAAAAAACTTATCAAGCATCTTGATCTATCTCTATAGATCTTGATGCTCAATATGTAAGCAGCTTCACCGAGGTCTTTCTTTGAAAAACTCCTTTCAAACACTCCTTTATGCTTTGCAGAATAATTCTACATTATTTTTTATCAACAATATTTCATTCACATATACTTATCAGAAATGCTGTAGTGCTCCCACTCGCTTTCTTGTAAATACGGGCTTCACCGCAAGTCTGTATAAAACTATATTCTTTGATCAACTTATTAAAGCATATATTCCAACTCCGAGATGCTTGCACCAGTCCATAGATGGATCGCTGGAGCTTGCACATTTTGTTAACACCTTTAGGATTGACAAAACCTTCTGGTTGCATCATATACAACTCTTCTTTAATAAATCCATTAAGGAATGCAGTTTTGTTTATCCATTTGCCAGATTTCATAAAATGTGGCAATTGCTAACATGATTCGGACAGACTTAAGCATATATACGATTGAGAAACTCTCATCGTAGTCAACACCTTGAACTTATCGAAAACCTTTTGCGACAATTCTAGCTTTGTAGATAGTAACACTACTATCAGCCTCCGTCTTCCTCTTGAAGATCCATTTAATCTCAATGGCTCGCCGATCATTGGGCAAGTCAATCAAAGTCCATACTTTGTTCTCATACATGGATCTCATCTCAGATTTCATGGCCTCAAGCCATTTCGCGGAATCTGGGCTCATCATCGCTTCCTCATAGTTCGTAGGTTCGTTATGGTCAAGTAACATGACCTCCAGAACAGGATTACCATACCACTCTGGTGCGGATCTCACTCTGGTTTACCTACGAGGTTCGGTAGTAACTTGATCTGAAGTTACATGATCATCATCATTTGCTTCCTCACTAATTGGTGTAGTAGTCACAGGAACAGATTTCTGTGATGAACTACTTTCCAATAAGGGAGAAGGTGTACCCAACAGTCTCCATTGGGTATCCTATGAAGACATATTTCTCCGATTTGGGTTTGACCTTATCAGGATGAAACTTTTTCATATAAGCATCACAACCCCAAACTTTGAGAAACGACAACTTTGGTTTCTTGCCAAACCACAGTTCATACGGTGCCGTCTCAATAGATTTAGATGGTGCCCTTTTTAATGTGAATGCAGCTGTCTCTTAATGCATAACCCCAAAATGATAGTGGTAAATCGGTAAGAAACATCATAGATTGCACTATATCCAATAAAGTACGGTTATGACGTTAGGACACACCATCATGCTGTGGTGTTCCAGGTGGCACGAATTTATGAAACTATTCCACATTGTTTTAATTGAAGACCAAACTTGTAACTCAAATATTTGTCTTCACGATCAGATCGTAGAAACTTTATTTTCTTGTCACAATGATTTTCCACTTCACTCTGATATTCTTTGAACTTTTCAAATGTTTCAGACTTATGTTTCATCAAGCAGATATACCCATATTTGCTCAAATCATCTGTGAAGGTCAGAAAATAAAGATACCCGCCGCGAGCTTCAACACTCATCGGACTGCATACATCAATATGTATTATTTCCAATAAGTCTGTTGCTTGCTCCATTGTTTCGGAGAACGGAGTCTTAGTCATCTTTCCCATAAGGCATGGTTCGCAAGCATCAAGTAATTCATAATCAAGTGATTCCAAAATCCCATCAGCATGGAGTTTCTTCATGCGCTTTACACCAATATGACCTAAACGGCAGTGCCACAAATAAGTTGCACTATCATTATTAACTTTGCATCTTTTGGTTTCAATATTATGAATATGTGTATCACTATGATCGAGATCTAACGAACCATTTTCATTGGGTGTGTAACCATATAAGGTTTTATTCATGTAAACAGAACAACAATTTATTCTCTTACTTAAATGAATAACCGTATTGCAATAAACATGATCAAATCATATTCATGCTCAACGCAAACACCAAATAACACTTATTTAGGTTTCAATACTAATCTCGAAAGTGTAAGGAGCATGTGATGATGATCATATCAATCTTGGAACCACTTCCAACACACATCGTCACTTCACCCTTAACTAGTCTCTGTTCATTCTGCAACTCCTGTTTCGAGTTACTACTCTTAGCAACTGAACCAATATCAAATACCGAGGGGTTGCTACGAACACTAGTAAAATGCACATCAATAATCTGTATATCCAATATACCTTTGTTCACTTTGCCATCCTTCTTATCCACCAAATACTTGGGGCAGTTCCGCTTCTAGTGACCAGTCCCTTTGCAGTAGAAGCACTCAGTCTCAGGCTTAGGTCCAGACTTGGGCTTCTTCACTTGAGCAGCAACTTGCTTGCCATTCTTCTTGAAGTTCCCCTTCTTCCCTTTGCCCTTTTTCTTGAAACTAGTGGTCTTGTTAACCATCAACACTTGATGTTTTTCTTGATTTCTACCTTCGTCGATTTCAACATCACGAAGAGCTTGGGAATTACTTTCGTCATCCCTTGCATATTATAGTTCATCACGAAGTTCTACTAACTTGCTGATGGTGACTAGAGAATTCTGTCAATCACTATTTTATCTGGAAGATTAACTCCCACATGATTCAAGCGATTGTAATACCCAGACAATCTAAGCACATGCTCACTGCTTGAGCTATTCTCCTCCATCTTTTAGCTATAGAGCTTGTTGGAGACTTCATATCTCTCAACTCGGGTATTTGCTTGAAATATTAACTTCAACTCCTGGAACATCTCATATGGTCCATGACGTTCAAAACGTCTTTGAAGTCCCGATTCTAAGCCGCTAAGCATGGTGCACTAAACTATCCAGTAGTCATCATATTGATCTAGCCAAACGTTCATAACGTCTGCATCTGCTCCTGCAATAGGTCTATCACCTAGCGGTGCATCAAGGACATAATTCTTCCGTGCAGCAATGAGGATAAACCTCAGATCATGGATCCAATCCGCATCATTACTACTAACATCTTTCAACTTAGTTTTCTCTAGGAACATATCAAAAATAAAACAGGGGAGCTAAACACGAGCAATTGATTTACAACATAGATATGCTAATACTACCAGGACTAAGTTCATGATAAATTAAAATTCAATTAATCATATTACTTAAGAACTCCCACTTAGAAAGACATCCCAGTAATCTTCTAAGTGATCACGTGATCCAAATCAACTAAACCATAACCGATTATCACGTGAAATGGATTAGTTTTCAATGGTGAACATCACTATGTTGATCATATCTACTATATGATTCACGCTCGACCTTTCGGTCTCAGTGTTCCGAGGCCATATTTGCATATGCTAGGCTCGTCAAGTTTAACCTGAGTATTCTGCATGTGCAAAACTGGCTTGCACCCGTTGTAGATGGACGTAGAGCTTATCACACCCGATCATCACGTGGTGTCTGGGCACGACGAACTTTGGCAACGGTGCATACGCAGGGAGAACACTTTTATCTTGAAATTTAGTGAGAGATCATCTTATAATGCTACCGTCAATCAAAGCAAGATAAGATGCATAAAAGCTAAACATCACATGCAATCAATATAAGTGATATGATATGGCCATCATCATCTTGTGCTTGTGATCTCCATCTCCGAAGCATCGTCATGATCACCATCGTCACCGGCGCGACACCTTGATCTCCATCGTAGCATCGTTGTCGTTTCGCCAATCTTATGCTTCTACGACTATCGCTACCGCTTAGTGTTAAAGTAAAGCATTACAGGGCAATTGAATTGCATACAATAAAGCGACAACCATATGGCTCCTGCCAGTTGCCGATAACTCGGTTACAAAACATGATCATTTCATACAATAAAATTTAGCATCATGCCTTGACCATATCACATCACAACATGCCCTGCAAAAACAAGTTAGACATCCTCTACTTTGTTTGTTGCAAGTTTTACGTGGCTGCTATGGGCTGAAGCAAGAACCAATCTTACCTATGCATCAAAACCACAACGATAGTTTGTCATGTTGGTGCTATTTTAACCTTCGCAAGGACCGGACGTAGCCACACTCGGTTCAACTAAAGTTGGAGAAACTGACACCCGTCAGCCACCTGTGTGCAAAGCACGTCGGTAGAACCAGTCTCGCGTAAGCGTACGCGTAATGTCGGTCCGGGCCGCTTCATCCAACAATAACGCCGAACCAAAGTATGACTTATATCGCCCACAACTCACTTGTGTTCTACTCGTGCATATAACATCAACACATAAAACCTGGCTCGGATGCCACTGTTGGGGGAACGTAGTAATTTCAAAAAAATTCCTACGCACACGCAAGATCATGGTGATGCATAGCAACGAGAGGGGAGAGTGTTGTCCACGTACCCTCGTAGACCGAAAGCGGAAGCGTTATAACAACGCGGTTGATGTAGTCGTACGTCTTCACGGTCCGACCGATCAAGCACCAAAGCTACGGCACCTCCGATTTCTAGCACACGTTCAGCTCGATGACGATCCCCAGACTCCGATCCAGCAAAGTGTTGGGGATGAGTTCCGTCAGCACGACGGTGTGGTGACGATCTTGAGTTCTACCGTCGCAGGGCTTCGCCTAAGCACCGCTACGATATTATCGAGGATTATGGTGGAGGGGGGCACCGCAAACGCTAAGAGATCTCAAGGATCAATTGTTGTGTCTGGAGGTGCCCCCCAGCCCTCGTATATAAGGGAGCAAGGGGGGAGGCCGGCCGGCCCTTGCAGGGCGCGCCAGGAGGAGGATTCCTCCTCCTAGTAGGAGTAGGACTCCCCTCTTTCCTACTCCTACTAGGAGGGGGATAGGAAGGGGAAGAGGGAGAAGGAAAGGGGGGCGCCGCCCCCCTCTCCTAGTCCAATTCGGACCAGAGGGGGAGGGGGCGCACGGCCCATGCTGGCCTCCCCTCTCTCTCTCTCTCTCCACTAAGGCCCATAAGGCCCATCACTTCTCCCGGGGGGTTCCGATAACCCTCCGGCACTCCGGTTTTCTCCGAAATCACTCAGAACATTTCCGGTGTCCGAATATAGTCGTCCAATATATCAATCTTTATGTCTCGACCATTTCAAGACTCCTCGTCATGTCCGTGATCACATCCGGGATTCTGAACAACCTTCGGTACATCAAAACATATAAACTCATAATGAAACTGTCATCGTAACGTTAAGCGTGCGGACCCTACGGGTTCGTGAACAATGTAGACATGACCGAGATACGTCTCCAGTCAATAGCCAATAGCGGAACCTGGATGATCATATTGGCTCCTACATATTCTACGAAGATCTTTATCGGTCAGACCGCATAACAACATACGTTGTTCCCTTTGTTATCAGTATGTTACTTGCCCGAGATTCGATCGTCGGTATCTCAATACCTAGTTCAATCTCGTTACCGACAAGTCTCTTTACTCGTTCCGTAATACATCATCTCGCAACTAACTCATTAGTTGCATTGCTTGCAAGGCTTAAGTGATGTGTATTACCGAGAGGGCCCAGAGATACCTCTCCGAGAATTGGAGTGACAAATCCTAATCTCGAAATACGCCAACCTAACATGTACCTTTGGAGACACCTGTAGAGCACCTTTATAATCACCCAGTTATGTTGTGACGTTTGGTAGCACACAAAGTGTTCCTCCGGTAAACGGGAGTTGCATAATCTCATAGTCATAGGAACATGTATAAGTCATGAAGAAAACAATAGCAACATACTAAACGATCAAGTGCTAAGCTAACGGGATGGGTCATGTCAATCACATCATTCTCCTAATGATGCGATCCCGTTAATCAAATAACAACTCTTTGTCCATGGTTAGGAAGCATAACCATCTTTGATTAACGAGCTAGTCAAGTAGAGGCATCTGTTTGTCTATGTATTCACACATGTATTATGTTTCCGGTTAATACAATTCTAGCATGAATAATAAACATTTATCATGATATAAGGAAATAAATAATAACTTTATTGTTGCCTCTAGGGCTTATTTCCTTCAATTACGCCGATCAAGAGGTGTAGCTATGGTTCGGGTTCGACCAAGCCCCCAAGTGATGCTGTGGCACTAGGCCGATCAAGAGGCGTGACTATGGTTCAGACGTGACCAAGTCCCCAAGTGATGATGTGGCTTTGCGCCTATCAAAAGGTGTTGCTATGGTTCGGACACGACCAAGCCCCCAAGTGATATAATATAAAGCTTTTGAGAAGCTAACTCCAGGGGTAAACCGGGCGCCGCTTTAAAGACAGAAGCTCCGTGTAACCACACATGATGTAAAAATAACAGAGGCCCCGCTTTAGCTGAGGTTCCGGTTTATTATATTGATCATAATATATACATTGTCATAATATGTACATAAGTAGAGCCTATAGCTCAAGTATAGTAAGGCCAAAGATGAGCAATATTCCACGCCCGGTTGGTCTCCTCCTCCGATTTACGTGAGTCTTTGCGCTCTCGAACATCAATGAGGTAGTATGACCCGTTATGTAGATTCTTGCTGACCACAAAAGGTCCTTCCCAAGGTGGGGATAACTTGTGCATATTCGTTTGATCCTGGATGAGCCGAAGCACCAAATCTCCTTCTTGAAAGGTTCTGGTTCTAACCCGGCGACTGTGATAGCAACGTAGATCTTGCTGATAAATCGCCGAACGGGCAGCCGCTATGTCACGCTCCTCATCCAATAGGTCAAGAGCGTCTTGTCGTGCTTTCTCGTTGTCCGCTTCAACATATGCCGCTACACGAGGTGAGTTATGACGGATGTCACTAGGAAGAACCGCCTCCGCTCCATAAACCATGAAGAACGGTGTGTAACCTATAGATCTGTTGGGTGTGGTGTTGATGCTCCATAACACTGAAGGTAGCTCCTCAACCCAACAACCCGGCGTCCGCTGCAAAGGAACCATAAGCCGGGGTTTGATGCCTCACAAAATCTCTTGATTGGCCCTCTCTGCTTGACCATTGGACTGTGGGT
Source organism: Aegilops umbellulata (assembly GCA_032464435.1). NCBI lineage: Eukaryota > Viridiplantae > Streptophyta > Magnoliopsida > Poales > Poaceae > Aegilops > Aegilops umbellulata. Next base: position 452,569,274 of record CP136055.1, read on the forward strand.
GAGCCACTGATGAGAAGTCAAGCCGGATGTGCTCACGTTGACATAACTCTTTCATGGCACCCTTGGATAGATTGGTACCATTGTCAGTGATAATGCTATGTGGAAAGCCAAACCGGAAAATCACCTTTTTGATGAATTGAACTGCCGTGGACGCGTCATATTTGCTAACGGGATCAGGCTCTACCCACTTTGTGAACTTGTCAACCGCCACCAGAAGGTGGGTCTTCTTGTCTTTGGACCTCTTGAAAGGCCCAACCATATCCAGCCCCCAAGTTGCAAACGGCCAAGTAATTGGAATCATCCTTAATTCTTGAGCCGGCACATGAGCGCGTCTTGAGAACTTCTGACAGCCATCACATCGTCTGACCAGGTCCTCCGCATCAGCATGAGCAGTCAACCAATAGAAACCGTGGCGAAATGCCTTAGCCACCGAAGATTTTGAACCGGCGTGGTGACCACAATCTCCTTCGTGGATCTCGCGCAAAATTTCATAGCCTTCCTCAGGAGACACACAACATTGAAACGCCCCTGACACACTGCAATGATGCAGCTCTCCATTGATAATAGTCATGGACTTGGACCGCCGAATTATCTGCCTGGCTAGAGTCTCATCCTCTGGTAACTCGCCCCGGTTCATGTACGCGAGATAAGGAACCGTCCAATCCGGGATGACATGAAGAGCCGCCACCAATTGAGCTTCCAATCCTCATCACCAGGGAGCTTGATGGACGGATTATGCAGAATATCCAAGAAGACATTAGGCGGGACCGGTTTACGTTGAGAACTCAATTGGCTCAAAGCGTCCGCCGCTTTGTTCTTCCATCGGTCCACGTGATCCACCTGATAACCTTTGAAGTGACCTGCAACAATATCCACCTCACGATGATATGCTGCCATGAGCGGATCCTTGGAATCCCAAGTGCCAGACACTTGTTGAGCCACCAGGTCCTAGTCACCGAAGCACTTAACTCGTCTTAGATTCATTTCCTTAGCCATCCGAAGACCATGGAGTAAAGCTTCGTACTCAGCTGCATTGTTAGTACAAGGGAACATTAAGCGGAGAACATAACAGAACTTATCACCTCGTGGGGAAGTTAACACGACTCCAGCCCCCGAGCCCTCCAATTGCCTGGACCCATCAAAATGAATAGTCTAGTAGGTGTGATCCGGCTTCTCTTCAGGTGCTTGCAGTTCCGTCCAATCGTTGATGAAATCCACAAGTGCTTGAGATTTGACCGCCGTCCGAGGTATGTATTTCAACCCATGAGGCCCAAGCTCTATAGCCCACTTGGCAATCCGGCCAGTTGCCTCCCTGTTCTGGATTATATCTCCCAAAGGAGCAGAGCTGACCACTGTGATGGGATGACCTTGGAAGTACTGTTTAAGCTTCTGGCTTGCCATGAAAACTCCATACACCAACTTCTGCCAATGCGGGTACCTTTGCTTGGATTCAATAAGTACCTCACTGATATAGTAAACCGGACATTGAACCGGATATTCCTTGCCTGCCTCCTTGCGCTCCACCACAATAGCCACACTGACTGCTCGAGCGTTGGCTGCCACATATAACAGCAATGGTTCTTTCTCAATCGGGGCAGCAAGAACCGGTGGATTAGCCAGCTGCCGCTTTAAATCCTCAAACGCCTCATCTGCAGCCGAACTCCAGACAAAGTTGTCGGTTTTCTTCAGCATCTGATACAAAGGAATCACCTTCTCACCGGATTAGCCTCAATGCCCCTATTAGATACCAGAAAGCCCAACAGCTTGCCTGCTGGTACACCAAAAGCACACTTGGCCGGATTGAGCATCATCTTGTAAGTCCACGGGTTATCAAAGGTTTCCTTCAAGTCATCAACCAGAGTCTGCTTCTTCCTTGACTTGACCACAATATCATCCACATAGGCATGAACATTACGGCCGATTTGCTTATGAAGACAATTCTGCACACACTGTTGATAAGTCGCCTGAGCACTCTTGAGCCCAAAGGGCATAGACACATAGCAGAATGCTCCAAAGGGTGTTATGAAGGCCGTCTTCTCCTAGTCCTTAACTTCCATCTTGATCTGATGATAACCAGAATACGCATCCAGAAAACTCAAACGCTCACAACTCGTCGTAGCATCAATAATTTGATCAATACGGGGGGGGGGGGGGAGCAAAAGGATCTGTTGGACAAGCTTTGTTAAGATCTGCGTAGTCCACACACATACGCCATGTGTCGTTTTTCTTAAGGACCAGCACCAGATTAGCTAACCATTCAGGATGGAAAACTTCAATGATAAATCCAGCCGCTAAGAGTCTGGCTACTTCCTCTCCAATAGCTTTACGTCTTTCTTCGTTGAACCGGCGGAGAAACTGCTTCACCGGTTTATACTTGGGATCAACATTAAGGGTGTGCTCGGCGAGTTCTCTCGGTACACCTGGCATGTCAGAAGGCTTCCACGCAAAGATGTCCCGATTCTCACGGATGAACTCGATGAGCGCGCTTTCCTATTTCAGATCCAAGTTTGCACTGATGCTGAATTGCTTGGACAAATCGCCAGGTACGAAGTCAACAAGCTTAGTCTCAGTAGCCGATTTAAACTTTAGGGCCGGATCATGCTCCGTAGTTGGCTTTTTCAACGGAGTCATGTCTGCCGGATCAACATTGTCCTTGTAAAATTTTAACTCCTCCGTGCCACAGACCAACTCAGCATAGGCCGCATCACCTTCTTCACACTCCAAAGCAATCTTGCGGCTTCCACGGACAGTTATTGTTCCTTTGTGACCCGGCATCTTGAGCTGCAAATAGACATAGCAGGGCCGTTCCATAAATTTAGCATAAGTCGGCCATCCAAAGAGGGCGTGATATTTACTCTGGATTTTGACCACCTTAAAGGTCAATATTTCCGATCTGGAGTCATGATCATCTCCAAAGGCCACCTCAAGAGCTATTTTGCCCACAGGATATGCTGACTTACTAGGCACCATGCCGTGGAACACCGTGTTGGACGGTTTAAGATTTTTATCTGTTAACCCCATACGACGGAAGGTTTCGTAATAGAGGATGTTGATACTGCTTCCCCCATCCATGAGTACCTTGGTGAATTTATAACCTCCCAACTGAGGCGCCACCACCAATGCCAGTTGACCCGGATTGTCAACCCGGGGAGGATGATCCTCTCTGCTCCACACGATTGGCTGCTCGGACCAGCGTAAGTAACGGGGCACTACCGGTTCAACAGAGTTCACCGCCCGCTTATGAACCTTTCGGTCACGCTTGTCCAAACTAGTGGTGAAGACATGATATTGCCCACTATTTAACTGCTTCGGGTTGATCTGATAAGCCGATTGCTGTTGCTGCTGATTGTAGCCACCCTGGCTGCTCTGGTTACCTTGATTGTTGTGTCCGCCCTGATTACCATTGAAGCCTGAACCGGAATTTCCTCCACCGTAACCCGGCCCATGAGATCAGGATCCTGAACCGCCACCTGATCCATGATCATACCAGAAATTATTAGAATTTTTGAACTCTTGCATGATGTAGCAGTCCTTCCAAAGGTGGTTGGCCGGCATCTCCTTCGTCCCATGTTTTGGACAGGGCTGGTTCAACAGGTAAGACAGGCGGTCCGGGTTAGGATTAGGTGCTCCATTGCGCTGGGTCGATTTACCCCTACGCTGCTGGCCCTTATCCTGTGCGCTGGTGTTAGCCACAAAGTCCAAGCCGTGATCCGCCTTACGTTTGCCGCCGTTCCCATGACCCGCCGGGAAGTGGTGCTGCCCCTTGGCATTGCTGCTCTTCTTTCACTTCCCTGTCTTGTCATCGTCAGACTCGGGATCCTTGGTACTATCAGAGTCATATTACTTTACTAAAGCAGCCATGAGGGTCCCCATGTCATTGCAATGGCGTTTTAGCCGTCCCAACTTCAGCTTCAGCGGCTCAAACCGGCAATTGCCCTCCAAGGTCAGAACTGTCGTATCCGCATTGATGCGGTCTGATGAATGCAAAATTTTCGAGACCCGGCGCACCCAATGGGTTGTCGACTCTCCTTCCTCCTGGACACAGGCAGCTAAGTCTACTATCGACATAGGCTGCTTGCATGTATCCTTAAAATTTTGGATAAATCCGGCTCTCAACTCGGCCCATGAACTGATAGAGTTAGCCGACAGACTCTTTAACCAAGTACGGGCCGTTCCTTCTAGCATCATGGTGAAATACTTTGCACACGCCGCATCATCCACATCAAGCATCTCCATAGCCATCTCATAGCTTTCCACCCATATTTCAGGGGATAAATCGGTAGTGTAATTCGGCACCTTACGCGGACCCTTGAAATCCTTGGGCAGACGCACATTGCGTAGTGCTAGGACAAGGCACAACACCCCCAAAGAACTAGATGTAACTCCTGGCTCGACTGATGTGTTGGGCCGAACCGAAGTGAGCTGACGGGCTTCATACTACGCTGCTAACTCGGCCTCCCTGCGCGCTCGGGCCCGGTCTACCACTTCTTGGGCATCACCAGTGCCTCCCACCGGGTTGTTGCCACGGGGCGGTTCACGGATCCGCGCATTGCTTGACACGGCCGGTTCATCCATGCGTCTGCTGTAACTCCGGCTCGGACGGGGAGTGGAATGAATCCGGTCACGACTATACGAATAAGCCTCCTGTTGCACCAAGGCCGTCCGAAGAAGCTCCTTAACCCGGCGTGTCTCGACCGCCGCCGAAGAATTGCCTTCAATTGGGATAGCCTCCAGCCATGAAGCAGCAGCAACAAGATTGTCCATCGGTGTAGAGTAATGACCCGGCGGTGTTGGAACAGGCTGAGCCACAATGTTGTTCTGACGTGGCGGGTCCACCAAACGTGGCTGAACCAGAGCCCCCGCTCCAGGGGCCTCCGCCCAGTTTACCACCGGCGGGTTACTGGTCCCTGCTCCTGGGGTGTTAAAAAGGTTTCTGGCCTCGTAAATCGGAGGCAGGCGAGACCGTTGCCTTCTCTTTAGGACTTCGTGCGATGCGTTCTGATCCAGCATAAGCCGATAAGCCTGCGCGTCCAAAGCGGCCCGTTCTGCGGTCATCCTGGCATCTTCAGCCGCTAAATCGGCCTTGGCCTGAGTAATCTGATCCTTTACTTTTGCGATTTCTGCATTGTGGGCATCCTGATCTGCGGGTTTAGCCTCTGCCATGAGAGTAGCCAACGCATCGAATAGATCAGATAAAACTTGAGCCGGCAGGCACACGGGGCCTCCTGCCCCGGCTGCCGTCGCCGCTACTGATCCGGAGATCATTGCTGCTGCGGTCAAAGAGTGGACCGGCGCTTGTGTACCGGCCATGAATATTCCAACCCGGTTTAGCATATCAGAGGGGTCCGGAATACTGTCGCCATCGGAACAGCCCCCAATCCGGCCATCTTGTAATTGATATAACGACTCGGTCTCTCCGGTCGATGATTCATCGCTGAAATAAACGACGGTCTCACCACCAGATTCCGATCTATCCTCGTATTCCCCTCCATGGATGACTCCCACGGAGGCACGCTTCACGGCCGGTTTAACCTGGGCAGATCGTGCACGCTGAGCCGTTTCAACAAGGTCGGTGCAGATGTCCGGCTCAGGCCCCGGTTCGCCGATCTTGCTGATGAAAACGTGTATGCCACCAAAGGGGACCCGGTACCCATACTCGATTGAGCCGGCCTTGGGGCCCCAGCCTGCATCGTTGATGTAGAGCTTGCCGTGACGACTCTTGGTCATCCGGCCCACAGCGTAACCCTTAAGTCCTTTGAAGTTGCCCTCCAAGAACTTGAAACCATCGTGCGATAGCCCCACGGTGGGTGCCAACTGTCGTGGTTTTGTCACGGCAGATGTCCTCTTGAAAGGACTTAGTCGTGGAGCCATCGCTTTGGGTTAACTTGAAGGGGTTAAAGCGGACAAGGGACGCAAGAGAGTTTATACTAGTTCAGCCCCTTCGATGAAGGTAAAAGCCTACGTCTAGTTGTGATGGAATTGATGGGGTTTCAATGACCAGGGAGCGAATATGCTTCGCCTAAGTCTCGAGTTGTTGTCTGTTGTCCTGAACTGCCGCCGCGTCATCCCCTTATATACATGGGTGACACCCGTCGGTTTATAGAGTCCCGAGACCGGCTCATAAATGTGTCCGGTTTGGTCTCCGCTCTTTCTATCTTACCATACAAGTTACATACCAATGCCGGTTCACGGTTACAGTCCTTGAACCGGTTCTGGGACTTGGGCCCCTATCTATCATTCCTATCTGCCTTCACGGGCTTCAAGCATACTCAACTACTGATGAAGTTAACCCGGCCTGTCCTGGCCGGTTTACGCCCAGTAGTAATATCCCCAACATCGGTGACCGGCCATTTTCTCGTGAATGAGGAGCGGAGTCCACTCCTCTTGAGAATAACCCTCCTAACATGGAAGATAAGGGCAGCCCTAGTTGATACATGAGCTACTCGAGCATACAAAACAGAATGTTTATTTGAAGGTTTAGAGTTTGGCACATACAAATTTACTTGGAACGGCAAGTAGATACCGCATATAGGAAGGTATAGTGGACTCATATGGAATAATTTTGGGGTTTAAGGGATTGGATGCACAAGCAGTATTCCCGCTTAGTACAGGTGAAGGCTAGCAAAAGACTGGGAAGCGACCAACTAGAGAGCGACAACAGCCATGAACATGCATTAAAATTAATAAACATTGGATGCAAGCATGAGTAGGATATAATCCACCATGAACATAAATATCGTGAAGGCTATGTTGATGTTGTTTCAACTACATGCGTGAACATGTGCCAAGTCAACTCGCTTAAATCATTCAAAGGAGGATACCACCCCATCATACCACATCATAACCGTTTTAATAGCATGTTGGCACGCAAGGTAAACCATTATAACTCATAGCTAATCAAGCATGGCACAAGTAACTATGATTTCTAACTGTCATTGCAAACATGTTTATTCATAATAAGCTGAATCAAGAACGATGAACTCATCATTTTTACAAAAACAAAACAGGTCGAGTTCATACCAGCTTTTCTCATCTCAGTCAGTCCACCATATATCATCATAATTGCCTTTCACTTGCACGACCGAACGATGTGAATAATAATAATAGTGCACGTGCATTGGACTAAGCTGGAATCTGCGAGCATTCAATAAACAGGAGAAGACAAGGCAATATGGGCCCTTGGTTAAATCAACAATAATGCATATAAGAGCTACTTCAACAATTTAATCATGGTCTTCTCCTATCGACCCCCAAAGGAAAGAAACGAAATAAAACTATTTACACGGGAAAGCTCCCAACAAGCAAAAGAAGAACGACAAATATTTTTGGGTTTTTTCTTAAGGTTTAACAAGCACACAAGAAGAAAGCAGGAAAAAGAAAATGAACTAGCATGGATATTACAGTGAAAGAGTATGAGCACCGACATCTAGCAATGAGTGTGTGTGAACATAAATGTAATGTCGGTGAGAAATACATACTCCCCCAAGCTTAGGATTTTGGCCTAAGTTGGTTTATTGCCAGGGATAGCCTGGCTGATACCCGTAGGTGTAGCTGGGGTTGTACTGCGATGCAGCGGCTGTCGCCTCCTGAGCTGCAGCATGGCGTCGGGCTGCCTCCGCCCTCCGCTCGTACTCATCTGCCTCCTCTCTAGTAATAGTATATCTTCCATTTGCCTGGTAATCAAAGAAGGCAGGAGCGGGGAGAGTAATACAGACAACATGCCGTTTGTTAAAGATTAATCGATATTGGAGAGGTGATTCAGTCCTCTCGACAAACTGGTGAGAAACCATAGAATCAAAATCAAAACAAGTAGGGGGAAACTCCATATCAGCCTCATGAACGTCTATCTCAAGAAAATTAGCTAAGCGGGTTGCATAAATTCCTCCAAAGAAATCTCCATTAAATCTATTATGATGCAACCTATGTGCAACAATGCCTCCCATATGATAAGATTGGTCTCCTAACACAGCACTCCTGAAAATGCTAAGGTCAGGGACACACATGTGACATGCTTCATCCTTAGCATTTATGCACCTACCTATGAAGAGAGCAAAATAATGTATAGCAGGAAAGTGAATGCTTCATATGGTAGCTTGCGTTATATCTCTAGATTCCCCTACAGTTATACCAGCAAGAAAGTCTCTAAATTCAGATTTACGGGGATCAACAGTACTACCCCATTGTGGGAGTTTTCAGGCAAAAGTAAAATCCTCTAAGTCCATGATATAAGATTTGTCATAAAGATCAAACATGACTGAAGGAGAATTACGTCAAGATGAAAACTCAAACCTCCTCACAAATGAACTAGTGAGATCATGATACTGTGGGCATTTGTCTGCATCAAAGTCCATAAGACCGTTGTTACGCAAATATGCGTTAAATTCTTCTTTGATTCCCGCTCGATCCATAAAATTTTCCGACGGCCATTCACAAGGCCGTACTAAAGCGTCTCTTGGTGGTTCCTCGCCAGCATCACGCATAGCAAGCCTGGGTCCTTGCTTCTTAGAAGAACCACCTTGGAACATCTTCCTAAGCATATTGTTTTTCTCTGAATTTTTTTTGAAATTTTTAGTAACTTCAAACAAAAGTGAACCAACTTCAATAAAATTGATAGCAACTACTCCTACAAGTGCCTAGAGCCTATATCAAGCATTAGAACTACTTGGAACCATATAAATTTGACATGCAAGCTCAAGAGCATGGTCACCTATGCAGCACAAATTTGCAATGAATAAAGCACTAGAACCAAAACTAATTGGACCAATGGAGGAGTCACATACCAAGGAACAATCTCCCCAAGTAGTTTTGTGAGAGGTCCTTTGAGCAAGGAGATCGAAAATCGCAGCAAAGTGAGCTAGAACTCGTGCTTGAGCTGGTTATTCGTGTTTGTGGGAGGAAGAAGAAGAGGATGGGTACAGGAATAAGTGGATGAGGACCACTATGGGCCCACGAGGCAAGGGGCGCGCCCAGGGGGTAGGTCGCGCCCTCCACCCTCGTGGCCAGGTGGCAGCTCCCCCCGCGGTGATTTTTGCACCATAAATCCTCAAATATTCCCGAAAAAATCATATTAAATTGGCATGGCATTCTGAGGACTTCTATTTTCGGGGTGTTTTTATATTGCACGGATAAATCAGGAAACAGACAAAAAAATACTATTTTTACTTTATTTCAACTAAATAACAGAAAGTATAAAGAGGGTACAGAAGGTTGTGCCTTCTAGTTTCATCCATCTCATGCTCATAAAAAAGAATCCACTAACAAGGTTGATCAGGTCTTGTTAATAAACTCATTCCGAATAACATGAAACCGGAGAAATTCCGAATAACACTAAGTTACCTCAACGGGGATATGCACATCCCCTATAATAAGAATATCATATTTCTTCTTGACAGTAGGAACAGGAAATTCAAAACCTCCAAATATAATCGATGGAATTTTTCCAATAGAATTGATACTATGAACTTGAGGTTGTTTCCTCGGAAAGTGTACCGTATGCTCATTACCATTAACATGAAAAGTGACATTGCCTTTGGTGCAATCAATAACAGCCCCTGCAGTATTCAAAAAAGGTCTTCCAAGAATAATAGACATACTATCGTCCTCGGGAATATCAAGGATAACAAAGTCCGTTAAAATAGTAACGTTTGCAACCATAATAGGCACATCCTCACAAATACCGACAGGTATAGCAGTTGATTCATCATCCATTTGCAAAGATATTTCAGTAGGTGTCAACTTATTCAAGTCAAGTCTATGATATAAAGAGAGGCATAACACTAACACCGGCTCCAAGATCACATAAAGCAGTTTTAACATAGTTTATTTTAATGGAGCATGGTATAGTGGGTACTCCCGGATCTCCAAGTTTCTTTGGTATTCCACCCTTAAAAGTATAATTAGCAAGCATCATGGAAATTTCAGCTTCCGGTATCTTTCTTTTATTAGTAATGATATCCTTCATATACTTAGCATAAGGATTAGTTTTGAGCATATCAGTCAATCGCATACGTAAAAAGATAGGTCTAATCATTTCAGCAAAGCGCTCAAAATCCTCATCATCCTTTTTCTTGGATGGTTTGGGAGGAAAAGGCATGGGTTTCTGAACCCAAGGTTCTCTTTCTTTACCATGTTTCCTAGCAACAAAGTCTTTCTTATCATAACGTTGATTCTTTGATTGTGGGTTATCAAGATCAACATCAGGTTCAATTTCTACATCATTATCATTGCTAGGTTGAGCATCATCATGAACATCATCATTAACATTTTCACTGGGTTCATGTTCATTACCAGATTGTTTTTCAGCATCAGACATAGATATATCATTTGGATTCTCAAGTGGTTCAGCAATAGGTTCACTAGAAGTTTGCAAAGTCCTAACATTTTTCTTTTTCTTCCTTTTAGAAGAACTAGGAACACCAATATTATTTCTCTGAGAATCTTGCTCAATTCTCTTAGGGTGGCCTTCAGGATACAAAGGTTCCTGAGTCATTCTACCAGTTCTAGTAGCCACTCTAACAGCATAATCATTTTTCTTACTATTCATTTCATCGAGCAATTCTTTTTGAGCTTTAAGTACTTGTTCTACTTGAGTGGTAACCATAGAAGCATGTTTGCTAACAAGTTTAAGTTCTCCTCTAATATTAGCCATATAGTCACCCAAGTGTTTAATCATGTAAGCATTTTGTTTTAATTGTCTACCAAAATAAGCATTGAAGTCTTCTTGCTTAAACATAAAGTTATCAAACTCATCCAAGCACTGACTAGCAATTTTAGCAGGAGGGATTTCAACTTTATCATATCTATAGAGAGAATTTACCTTTACTACCTGTCGTGGGTTTGTCACGGCAGATGTCCTATCCAAAGGACTTAGTCGTGGAGCCATCGCAACGGGTTAACTTGAAGGGGTTAAAGCGGACACAAAGACACAGAGAATTATACTAGTTCGGCCCCTTCGATGAAGGTAAAAGCCTACGTCTAATTGGTGTTGGAATTGATGAAGTCTCGACGACTAGGGAGCAATCGCTTCTCCTAGCCCTCGAGTTGTTGGTCTTCCCCCCCCCCCCCCCCTTGAACCGATATCGGGTCGTCCCCTTATATACACGGGTGACGCCCGTCGGTTCATAGAGTCCCAATCTCCGGTTTATACTCGTACCCGGGTTGGTCTCTTGCTTATTCCTAACTTACAATACAAGTTGTACACAGGCCGGTTTACGGCTACAGATGCTAAACCGACTACGGCCCCGGGCCTTTACATAACCTCTTGGGCTTTAACATTCTTGATCTACTGATTAAATTAACCCGACCCAGATAGGCCGGTTTAGGCCCAGTAGTAATATCCCCAACATTAGGCCCCAGGTTGATTTGAATGATTTCATGTCAACCCTTAGCGTAAATCTTCATGTTCAGCATCTTCCCTTCATTGCTAAACCGATATGACGTCATTTTCCCTAGCGGCCGTAAACCGGTATGACATCATCATGAAGCTAGCTTTTATGGTGCCTTCTTTGTTTAATCAACTCGCGACAATCAAGGCGACAACTCTGCTTCCGAAATCCGTGGCTCCTGGATTCGCGCGCCTGACACACGTGCCTTGCCTTATAAATAGGGGTGAAAGGTCATTTCTTTCTCCCCTTCATCCCCTTCCTCTTCGTCTTCCGCGCCGCCAGCCTCGAAGCTCCGCCGCTGTCGCTGACCTCTGCATCGCCTCGGGCCGCTGCATCAACCTGACTGGACCAGAGAAACCGCGGCATTCCTCCGTACCCCTCGGAGCTCCGGTGAGATCCCCATCTTCTCAACTCAGATCCGCCTCTAGGGTTTACTGTGTCCTTCCCATTCCTCGAGTTCTTCGCGTTCTTCGCGTTCCTCACGTTCTTCGCATTTAAACTGGGATATACCTTCAGATGACCCCGCGACCTTTGCTTCGTTCAGTAGCAGTTTTCCGCCTCTGTTTTCAGGGTAATATACTTAGACCGTAGATCTGATCCATAGTTTGACCTTGCTGTTCTTGCACAATCTCAAAAACTCATGAGTTTTTACCCCTTTTATGAGATCGCCTCAGATCCAATATCACACTGAAACAATTTGAAACCTGTTTCCGCACACCTGTTCTTTTGCATTTCCAATTGTTCCATGGTCTTAGATCCAGCGGTTTAACCAAATCGGTACATACCATTAGTCCCCTTGTTGAACCGCCAGTAATCCTTTGATAGACCGCACCGCTTTACCAATATCAGATTGTAATTGATTTCCTCCGGTTTAACATTATAGCATCAACATGAAAAATCTGTGCAGAACATAAGTCCTGAACCGGAATCATTTTCATTTTGTAGACTTCCCCATGGCTAAGCAAGTGTATGAATGCAACTAGGCTCCTTCCCGGGTCACGGAAACTCAACTGAACAATCTGGTCCTGACCGGTGCTTTGAGCAGTAAAAACGCGATTCATTGAAGGGTGCCCGGCAAAGAGTGCCCCCCTACACCCCGAGATGGAGAAGTCGTTGTGTTCGCGGATCACTTAGCCCGCGGTTTCAACCCGCCCGGTTCGAAATTTTATCGTGATGTTTTGGCTAATTTCCAACTCCATCCACAAGATATTGGCCCCAATTCTGTCACTAACATATGCCACTTCCAAGTGCTCTGCGAGGTGTTCTTTCAAGAGGAACCCACAATTGAGTTGTTCCGAGATTGCTTTCACTTAAACCGCCGCATAGAATTTACTGATGGCTCCAACATGGAACTGGGTGGCGTGTCAATCCAGAAGAGGAAAGAGGTCACTTACCCTCATGCGAAACTGCATAGCCACCCCCAAGAGTGGAATAACTCCTGGTTTTACTGTAAAGACACCTCCCCAGAGAACAAGAATATCCTGCCCGGTTTTCGTCCAGAACGGCTCAGCAACACTCACCCCTTTCCTCAGAGGTTGACTGCTAAAGAGAGGAGTAAATACGCTCCCCAACTGTCCAAACTCAGAGCCTTCATGGCCAACGGTTTAACAGGAGTCGACCTCGCTCGTTGCTGGATATCTTGGAGTATACTGCCACTCAGTCAACGCTCCGGTTTGATGTGCGAATACACTGGCAGTGTTGATGATCCGTTACGTCACGTAAACATCCAGCTTACGGATGAAGAGGTCACCGAAGCCGTAAAGAAGATTCTAAATGAACCGGAACGCGTCTGTGCACGAACTGGCCTTCTTCCCTTCTGCGCCATCAATAAACCACCAGCGGTAAATCAAAATTTCTTCTCATTAAGTCCGATGTTATCTTGTGTGCATATGATTGATTCCAATATCTGTTGACGCAGGGTGATGACCCGTTTTGGAGCAAAAAACTCCCTCAAGGAAAGGCGGATAAACCGGAGAAATCCACCCGGCCTAAGACGAGAGTCGTCAAAAAGTCTGCTCACAAGAGAAAAACCACGGCCTCTTCCGATCCTGCCGATGATGAGGTGGGTAATCCGGGTTTTGAAGCTAAACTTGACTCCCTCGGTTTATTGTCCGTGCAGTTTATTGACGATGTAATTTGTCAGGACGATGCCGAAGCGAGCCATGCTGATGACGCAGAGGTAATTACTATTTCTTCTGATTCAAGCCTTCTGCCTTCCCATAAAATCCGTCAGGCGAACCGCAAAGTTAAATTTTCCCATCCTCTTGCTTACTTGGATCCCAACTTTCTTATGAAGACCTGTCAGCACGAGGTGCGTCGTACAACCCGACACAGCGGTCAGGTAGTTACCTCCGCCGGTTTACTGAACAGTTCGGTTCGGAGACGTCGTTCAGAGGTCTCTAATTTGCTTGTCAAATTTTGTCCTAAAGCGGACTGCTTTCGTCAACCACTTAATCCGTCTGACTCCGATTATCAGGTCACCTCGCACTCATCCTCTGGCGAGTCAACTGGTACTCAGCTGCCTCCACTCAAAACCGTGCTAGGGTAAACTTTGTTTTTCTCGTCAGGTTGTCCATTGCTATAATCTTCAACATATGTTGTCCTTAACTTTGCTGCTTCTTTCAGAGCTAAACCGAGGCCGAGCAAAAAAGCTCGCCAAGACAAAACAGGAGAAGAAAACGCTCCTCCTGAACCGGACACTGCCACGAACGTTGAAGCGACTATCCCTGAAGATGTAATTGATGACCCATCCGTCCGGGATGAAGCCGTTGTTCCCGAAGAAGGCTCTGTTAACCCCTCCGGCCCAACGGATCAACCAGCCAGTCCAATTCGTGCTGAGAAAACCATTAGTTCCTCAAAGCCTGCCGAAAAACCGACCGTGCCAATCCAGACCGGCGACCACAAAGATGACGAAGTCATGATTACTGGCATAGGTCGTACTGAACCGGGAAATCCCGTCGCTTTAGCCAAGCACACTGCTAAAGAAGAAATTTCTGCTTTAAGTAAAGGTAAATGGGATGCTGATCTGGCAATGTACTCCGGTCTTGGTGCTCAAGACATTCATTCTGGCTACTTAAACCGGCTATATACTAGCCGTGATTATGAAGCCAACCTTGTAAAGATGATGAAAGACAAATTCGAGGTAACTTCCATGCCCTCACTCCTGCTTCTTATCACCATAGCCCCCAAGGGTCGGTTTAACTTTATCATACTTGAACCGACACTTGTAATCATCATACCGTAGCATCCGAAATATCATTAGAGCAAATAGCCATTAGCCCCCAAGTGCCAAGTTGAATACTTGTATTGAGCTTGGGACTTTGATAATTAACTGATAACTTGAGATCAAATAAGCATTAGCCCCCAAGTACAAAGTACCTAACTTGTTATGTGCTTGGTACTTCCTTTGTTTAAACCGTATAACTTGTCGGACTGCAGGCTGAACTGAAGGTCAAAGAGAGCCAAATCGCTGATCTTCAAGATAATGTGAAGTCCCAGCAAGCAGAAACTTCCAAAGCCAAGGAGGAACTAACCAGCGCTTTAGGCAGCATGGAACAATTGAAGGAAGGTTTTAAGAAGGAGCGGGCTGACTGGGCCATAGAAAAGGCCGCTTTAACCAAGAAGATTGAAAATGCAGAAGCTGCCCTTAAACCGGTAATGGATGAATTGACCAGCGTGAAGCGACAGGTGCACGCAATGACTGCAGCCGTCTTTGGTAAGCCTCCTGTGACTTGTGCAATGACTTTGATTCTTCTATAAAACAGCTCGGCTTATGACCTGCTGATCGTATTACAGGCACTCGCATCAATCACTTGGGATCAGATGTGCGTATGAAGCTGAAAGCGGTCTATACTTTAGTCGAGCAGCTGTATACGGGCACACAGCGGATTATCACCACTGCTTCACACAACAATCCGGCGCCCACATTGATCCAGGACACACTGAAGAGGTTGTCGATGCTCCCTACTCGGATTGAAGAGTTAAAAAGATCTGCTGCTCGAACCGGAGCCATTAATGCCTTAATCCGGGCCAAAGCATGGGTGCCTGATTTTGATCCCGTTGAAGCGGCTCAAGGCTATCCTAGCTTAAAGGAGGATGGCTCCGAATTCGATGAAGAAGAATTGAGAAAGATAAACCGGGTAGTGCGCCCTCTGGCCTGCCAATTGGTAGAAGAGGCAAACTTGTCTCATTATCAAGCCCAGTATGACGATCAGAACAAGCGGGTAGCTGCGCCAATCCCTGAAGCGGAAAACTTAATTCCTCCAATCCGTAAGCACGCCTATGCCCCTGATATTGAACCGTCGTCACTGATACATGAGGAAGCTGTCTTTCAAGCATTAATGGGGATCGATTGGACCACTATTGACTTCCAGCCGCTGGGTAGGGAGGAGGAAACTAAAGTGGCGCAGGATGATCCAGAACCATCAAACCGGAGTGGCACGCAGGCGTGAACCGAGGGCAGTTTTAACTGGTTTCCTTTTGATACTTTGTCAAGAAACACTCATCTTATTTGGGCACCATGTTGCCTTGTAATAGGATAGACCGTACTTTATGCTTCATGAGATGCCTTCGCGCATCAGTACTGATACCCTCCTTTGGAAAATCATTATTGCCAACTTATATCTCCTGCAATCACAAAATTTTAAACTACCAGGGCGGTTGTACCGTCATCCGGTTTGTGAATCTTTATATAGATATGCAAGGAAACTTGCAAGTATGATCAAACTTTTGTGATACGAAATACCTGCCATATAATGGACATGAAATAGGCGTTTGTAGCCAATGTTGAAGCGGGAGTTGATAACTCTTAAACCGTCATGGGAGAATCGAACTCCTGTGTATATATCACCGGTTTACAATGTAAACCGTCCTTCAATGATAGCAACCTTTTGTTGCTCGAAAAAGGATATTTAGCAGAAAAACTCAAACCGAACCAACAATCTCAGGTTTTTTGAAAAAGAGGGCCGCGTTCCGCCAAATTGGCTATGTTGAACCGGTGCAGAATATTGTCGGTTTAAGAGGAAAGCAATAAACTATCAACTCTTAAAAAAAAGGAAAGATGGCAAAATACGGTGACAAAAACCTTTTGCAAAAGAAGAGCTCTATTGAGCTTGGTCAGACGGAATTACCATGGTCAGACGCAACCAAGCCCCCCGAAGGTGTAGCGATGGTGCCAGTCAGCCAGGACCCCAAAATGACGCGTGGCATTATGCCGGCCAAGTGGCATTGCTATGGTTCGGGTTCGACCAAGCCCCCAAATGACTCTAAGGCCCGTAGGCCGACCAAGAGGCGTGACCGGTTCAGACGTGACCGTGTCCCCAAATGATTCTGGTGGCTTTCGCCGGCCAAGAGGTATTGCATCGGTTCGGACACGACCGAGCCCCCAAATGACTCTGGTGGCTTTCGCCGGCCAAGAGGTATTGCATCGGTTCAAACATGACCAAGCCCCCAAATGACTCTGGTGGCTTTCGCCGACCAAGAGGTATTGCATCGGTTCAAACATGACCGAGCCCCCAAATGACCTCATAAGGATAGCTATGTTCTCTTTGGTTCGAACATGACCTATGTTTGAACAGGAAGCCTCAAGTGATCTTGTTAAGACTTGCAAGGGGTAAACCGGATGTTGCTTAAAGACAACCCCGTGTAACCACACATGATATAAAAGAAACAGATACCCCGCTTTAGCTGAGGATCCGGTTTATTATAATATATACATAGTCATGATATGTACATAAGCAGAGCCCATGGCTCAAGTATAGTAAGGCCGAAGATGCGCTATATTCCACGGTCTGTCGGTCTCTTGTCCTGATTTGCGTGAGTCTTTGTGCTCTCGAACATCTATCAGCTTATGGTCCTGAATAAGTCTTTGTGCTCACGAAAGGCCCTTCCCAAGGTGGAGACAATTTATGCATCTCGATTTGATCTTGAATAAGTCGAAGCACCAAATCTCCCTCTTGAAAGGTTCTGGTCCTGATCCGATGACTGTGATAGCGACGAAGATCCTGTTGGTAGATCGCTGAGCGGGCAGCTGCTATGTCTCGCTCTTCATCTAGCCGGTCCAAAGCGTCCTGTCTAGAACTTTCGTTGTCTGCTTCAACGTAAGCCGCCACACGAGGTGAATCGTGACGTATGTCACTAGGAAGAACTGCCTCTGCCCCATAAACCATGAAGAACGGCGTATACCCAGTTGACCTGTTAGGCGTGGTGTTGATGCTCCATAACACAGAGGGTAACTCTTCGACCCAACAACCCGGCGTCCGCTGCAAAGGAACCATAAGCCTGGGTTTAATGCCTCTCAAGATCTCCTGATTAGCTCTTTCTGCTTGACCATTGGACTGTGGGTGCGCCACTGATGACACATCAAGGCGGATGTGCTCTCGTTCGCAAAACTCTTTCATGGCACCTTTAGATAAATTGGTACCATTGTCTGTGATGATACTGTGTGGAAAACCAAACCGAAAAATCACTTTTTTGATGAACCAAACCGCGGTGGCCGCATCACACTTGCTAACGGGCTCTGCCTCTACCCACTTTGTAAATTTGTCCACCGCCACCAGAAGGTGGGTCTTCTTGTCCTTGGACCTTTTGAAAGGCCCAACCATGTCCAGCCCCCAGGTTGCAAACGGCCAAGTAATTGGAATCATCCTCAATTCTTGAGCCGGGACGTGAGCGCGTCTTGAGAATTTTTGACAACCATCACACCGCCTGACCAGATCCTCCGCATCAGCATGAGCAGTCAGCCAATAGAAACCGTGACGAAAAGCTTTTGCCACTAAAGAATTTGAACCGGCGTGGTGACCACAATCTCCTTCGTGGATCTCATGCAAAATTTCGCGGCCTTCCTCAGGAGATACACACCGTTGAAACGCTCCTGTCACACTGCGATGATGTAGTTCGCCGTTTTCAACTACCATGGACTTGGACCGCCGTACTATCTGCCTGGACAGAATCGCATCCTCTGGCAACTCCCCTCGGTTCATGTACGCCAGGTAAGGAAGCGTCCAATCCGGGATGACATGTAATGCCGCCACCAGTTGAGCCTCTGGGTCAGGAACCGCCAAATCTGCTTCGCCAGGCAGTTGAACCGACGGGTTGTAAAGCACATCAAGGAACACATTAGGTGGTACCGGTTTACGCTGTGAACCTAGTCGACTTAAAGCATCCGCCGCCTCGTTCTTTCGTCGGTCCACATGGTCCACCTGATAACCTTTGAAGTGACCTGCGACCACATCAACCTCACGACGATAAGCAGCCATGAGTGGATCTTTAGAATCCCATGTACCAGACACCTGCTGGGCCACCAAATCAGAGTCGCCAAAGCACTTAACCCGGCTTAAATTCACCTCCTTAGCCATCCGGAGGCCATGGAGCAAGGCCTCATATTCTGCTGCATTGTTAGTACAAGGGAACATTAAACGGAGAACATAACAAAACTTATCACCTCGTGGGGAAGTTAATATGACTCCAGCCCCCGATCCTTCCAATTGACGTGATCCGTCAAAATGAATGGTCCAGTAAGTGTGATCCGGCTTCTCTTCAGGGACTTGCAACTCCGTCCAATCATTGATAAAATCCACCAATGCCTGAGACTTTATCGCAGTGCGAGGCACATACTTTAAACCGTGCGGTCCAAGCTCAATAGCCCACTTGGCAATCCGACCAGTCGCTTCCCGGTTCTGGATGATATCACCCAAAGGAGCAGAACTGACCACCGTGATAGGGTGGCCTTGGAAATACTGCTTCAGCTTCCGACTTGCCATAAAAACTCCATATACTAGCTTTTGCCAATGCGGATATCGTTGTTTGGATTCAATAAGCACCTCGCTGATATAATAAACCGGATGCTGAACCGGGTATTCTTTGCCTGCCTCCTTCCGCTCTACCACAATAGCCACACTGACCGCGCGAGCGTTAGCAGCTACATACAACAGCAATGGTTCCTTATCAGTGGGAGCAGCGAGTACGGGCGGATTGACCAACTGTCGCTTTAAATCCTCAAACGCCTGATCAGCGGCAGAATTCCAGACGAACTGATCCGTCTTTTTCAACATTTGATACAGAGGAATTGCTTTCTCTCTGAGGCGGCTGATAAACCGGCTTAACGCAGCAATTCTGCCTGCCAGACGTTGGACGTCATTGATGCATTTCGGTTTAGCTAGAGAGGTGATAGCCGTAATTTTTTCCGGATTAGCCTCAATTCCCCTGTTGGACACCAGGAAACCCAATAGCTTGCCAGCTGGTACACCAAAGACACATTTGGCCGGATTGAGCATCATCTTGTATGTCCTTAAGTTATCAAAGGTCTCCTTCAAATCATCGACCAACGTTTCCTTCTTCCTTGACTTGACCACAATGTCATCCACATAAGCGTGCACATTACGGCCAATCTGCTTGTGGAGACAATTTTGCACACATCGTTGATAAGTTGCCTGGGCACTTTTGAGCCCAAAAGGCATAGATACATAGCAGAAGGCTCCAAAGGGACTAATGAACGCCGTCTTCTCCTGGTCCTTAACCGCCATCTTAATCTGATGATAACCGGAGTATGCATCCAGAAAGCATAAATGCTCGCAACCCGCCGTAGCATCAATGATTTGATCAATACGGAGGAGGGCAAAAGGATCTGCAGGGCATGCCTTATTAAGATCTGTATAGTCAACACACATACGCCAAGTGCCGTTTTTCTTAAGGACCAGCACCGGATTAGCAAGCCATTCAGGGTGAAAAACTTCAACGATGAAGCCAGCTGCTAAGAGCCTGGCCACTTCTTCTCCAATAGCCTTTCTCCTCTCCTCGTTGAACCGACAGAGGAACTGTTTCATCGGTTTGTATTTAGGATCCACATTAAGGGTGTGCTCAGCGAGTCGCCTCGGTACACCTGGCATGTCAGAGGGTTTCCATGCGAAGATGTCCCGATTCTCACGGAGGAACTCGATGAGCGCGCTTTCCTATTTTGGATCCAGATTGGTACTGATGCTGAATTGCTTGGATGAATCACCAGCTACGAAATCAACAAGCTTGGTCTCCGCGGCTGACGTGAATTTTAAAGCCGGATCATGCTCTGTGGTAGGCTTCTTTAAAGGAGTCATATCCGTCGGATCAACATTATCTTTGTAGTATTTGGGCTCCTCAGTAGCACAAACCGATTCTGCATAGGCGGCATCTCCTTCTTCACGCTCCAAAGCGATCCTGCGACTCCCGTGAACTGTGATGGTTCCCTTGTAGCCTGGCATCTTGAGCTGCAGATATACATAACAGGGTCGTGCCATGAATTTGGCATAAGCCGGCCGACCAAACAGGGCATGGTACGGGCTTTGGATCTTCACCACCTCAAAAGTTAGTGTTTCTGATCGGGAATCGTGATCATCTCTGAAAGCCACCTCCAATGCTATCTTGCCCACGGGATACGTAGACTTGCCTGGCACCACGCCATGAAAAACCGTGTTTGAAGGCCGTAGATCCTTATCCTTGAGCCCCATACGTCGAAAGGTCTCATAGTATAGGATGTTAATACTGCTACCCCCATCCATGAGCACCTTGGTGAACTTATAACCTCCTACCTAAGGCGCCACCACTAAAGCCAGCTGACCCGGATTATCCACCCGAGGAGGGTGATCCTCTCTACTCCAGGTGATCGGCTGCTCTGACCATCGTAGATATTGGGGCACGACCGGTTCAACAGAGTTAACTGCCCTCTTCCGGACCTTCTGGTCTCGCTTGTCCAAGCTAGTGGTGAATACATGATATTGGCCACTGTTTAGTTGCTTTGGATTGCTCTGGTACCCCGACTGCTGCTGATTATAGCCCCCTTGATCATTTTGGTTATGTTGATTACCATGTCCGCCCGGATTGCTATTCCCGCTCGGATTGCCATTAAACCCTGAACCGGGGTTTCCTCCACCGTGGCTTGGCCCGGATCCTGAACCGCCACCAGGATTGTGATCATACCGGAAGGCATTGGAATTCTTGAACTCTCGCATGATGTAACAATCCTTCCACAGGTGGTTTGCTGGTTCCTCCGTCGTCCCATGCTTTGGGCAGGGCTGATTCAACAAACTATTTAAGCGCTCTGGATTGGGGCTGGGTCCGCCACCGCGGCCTTTGCCCCTACGCTGCCGGCCCCTGTTCTGCACATTGGTGTTTGCCACAAAATCCATAGAACCATCCGCTTTACGCTTGCCTCCGACGCTGCTCCCTGGGTGATGTTGCTGTCCTCTGGAGTTGCCGTTCTTCTTTCCCTTCCCTGCCTTTTCATCATCAGACTCGAGATCCTTGGTATTATCAGAATCAGCATACTTTACCAAAGCAGCCATGAGAGTCCCTATGTTAGTGCAATGGCGCTTCATTCGTCCTAACTTCAATTTCAAGGGCCAAAACCGGCAATTGCTTTCCAAAGTCACAACTGCAGTGTCAGCATTGATGCGGTCTGATGAATGCAAGATTTGCGAAACGCGGCGCACCCAATGAGTGGTTGACTCTCCTTCCGCCTGGACGCAGGCGGCTAAGTCCACTATCGACATGGGCTGCCTGCACGTATCTTTGAAATTACTGATAAACCGAGCTCGCAATTGAGCCCATGAACCGATGGTATTGGGCGGCAGGCTTTTTAACCAAGTGCGGGCCATTCCTTCAAGCATCATAGAGAAATATTTTGCACATGCAGCTTCATCTACGTCAAGCATCTCCATGGCCATCTCGTAACTCTCCACCCACGCCTCCGGGGGTTGATCTGCTGTATAATTTGGTACCTTGCGCGGCCCCTTGAAGTCCTTAGGCAGGCGCACATTGCGCAAAGCAGGTATAAGGCAAGGCACCCCCAAAGCGCTAGAAGCAAGCCCTGGCTCGACCGAAGTGGTGGGACGAACCGGCGTAAGCTGGCGGGTCTGATGTGCTCGCGGCTGTATGAATACGCCTCCTGTTGGACCAGCGCCGTTCTGAGGAGCTCCTTGACCCGGCGCGTCTCTATTGCCTGTAACGAATCTCCCTTGACCGGAATAGCCTCTAGACACGCTGCCGCAGCAACAAGATTATCCAGCGGGTTGGAGTAGTGATCCGGGGGTGTGGTCACAATCCGCGGCTCTGGGTTGTAATGGGGCAGATCTATTATGCGGGGCTGAACCGGCGCGCCTGTCCCGGGCGCCTCTGCTCGGTTTACCACTGGTTGATTACTGGTCCCTGCTCCAGGAGTATTGAAAAGATTCCTTCCTTCAAAAACCGGTGGCAGGCGGGACCGATATTTCCTCCTCATGACCTCCTGCGAAGCGTTCTGATCCAGGATGAACTTATAGGCTTGTGCGTCCAAAGCGGCCCGTTCCGCAGTCATCCTGACCTCCTCGGCTGCCAAATCCGCCTTGGCCTGGCTAATCTATTCTCTCACCTTTGCAATCTCTGCGTTATGAGCCTCCTGATCTGCCGGATTAGCCTCTGTCAAGAGCGCCGCGAGTGCGTCGAACAGATCGGATAACACTTGAACCGGTGGGCGCACAAAACCTCCTGCTCCGGCAGCCGTTGAACCGGAAACCATTGCTGCGGTCGTCGATGAATGAGGCGCTGCTTGGGTGCCGGCCATGAATATGCCGACCCGGCTAAGCAGATCGGAGGGGTCCGGAATACTGTTGCCGTCGGAACAGCCCCCAATCCGACCATCATGCACTTGATACAGGGACTCAGTTTCCCCGGTTGACGACTCATTGCCGGAATAAATGACGGTTTCGCCACCAGATGCTGATCCGTCCTCATAGTTTCGCCCGTGGATGACTCCCACAAAGGCACGCTTTACGGCTGGCTTAACCCGGGCAGGTCGCGCACGCTGAGCTGTCTCGATGAGGTCGGTGCAGGTGTCCAGCTGAGGGCCCGGTTCACCAATCTTGCCGATGAAAACATGTATACCGCCAAAGGGGACCCGGTACCCGTACTCAATTGAGCCGGCCTCGGGGCCCCAGCCTGCGTCGTCGATGTAGATCTTGCCGCGGCGACTCTTGGTCATCCGGCCCACGGCATATCCCTTGAGTCCTTCAAAGCGGCCCTCCAAGAACTTGAAACCATCGTGTGATAGCCCCACGGTGGGCGCCAACTGTCGTGGATTTGTCACGGCAGATGTCCTATCCAAAGGACTTAGTCATGGAGCCATCGCAACGGGTTAACTCGAAGGGGTTAAAGCGGACACAAAGACACAGAGAATTATACTAGTTCGGCCCCTTCTATGAAGGTAAAAGCCTACGTCTAGTTGGTGTTGGAATTGATGAAGTCTCGACGACTAGGGAGCAATCGCTTCTCCTAGACCTCGAGTTGTTGGTCTTCCCCCCCCCCCCCCCCTTGAACCGATATCGGGTTGTCCCCTTATATACACGGGTGACGCCCGTCGGTTCGTAGAGTCCCAATCTCCGGTTTATACTCGTACCCGGGTTGGTCTCTTGCTTATTCCTAACTTACAATACAAGTTGTACACAGGCCGGTTTACGGCTACAGATGCTAAACCGACTACGGCCCCGGGCCTTTACATAACCTCTTGGGCTTTAACATTCTTGATCTACTAATTAAATTAACCCGGCCCAGATAGGCCGGTTTAGGCCCAGTAGTAATATCCCCAACACTACCTGTGTCGGGTTACCGAGGTCTAGAGGTTCTTTAATAGGTAATGGACCAAGATCATATGTTTCTTCAACACGCGGTAAATTAAGACCATGTATTTCTTCAATAGGAGGTAAATTCTTAACATCTTCAGATTTAATACCTTTTTCTTTCATAGATTTCGTTGCCTCTTGCATATCTTCGAGACTGAGAAATAGAACACCTCTCTTCTTCGGAGTTGGTTTAGGAATATGCTCATTAATTGGAGCAGGAGCTGGCTCAGGAGGTGCCCAATTATTTTCATTTGTCAACATATTATTCAATAGAATTTCAGCTTCATCCGGTGTTCTTTCCCTGAAAAGAGAACCAGCACAACTATGCAGGTAATATCGGGAAGCATCGGTTAGTCCATTATAAAAGATATCAAGTATTTCATTTTTCTTAAGAGGATGATCAGGCAAAGCATTAAGTAACTTGAGAAGCATCCCCCAAGTTTGTGGGAGACTCTCTTCTTTAATTTGCAAAAAGTTGTATATTTCCTTTAAAGCAGCTTGTTTCTTATGAGCAGGGAAATATTTAGCAGAGAAGTAATAAATCATATCCTGGGGACTACGCACACAACCAGGATCAAGAGAATTAAACCATATCTTAGCATCACCCTTTAATGAGAATGAAATATTTTAAGTATATAAAAGTAGTGAGATCTCTCATCGTTAGTGAACAGGGTGGCTATATCATTTAATTTAGTAAGATGTGCCACAAAAGTTTCAGATTCATAACCATGAAAAGGATCAGATTCAACCAAAGTAATTATATCAGGATCAACAGAGAATTCATAATCCTTATCGGGAACACAAATAGGTGAAGTAGCAAAAGCAGGATCAGGTTTCATTTTATCTTTAAGAGATTCTTTACTCCATTTAACTAATAGCCTCTTAAGCTCGTTTCTATCTCTGCAGGCTAAAATAGCTGCAAAAGCTTCCATATCAAGAACATAACCCTCAGGAATAACAGGCCTATCTTCATCATCACTTTCATCAATATATTCAGATTCAATAATTTCTTTCTCTCTAGCCCTAGCAATTTGTTCATCAAGAAATTCACTAAGGGGCACAGTAGTATCAGGCATAGAAGTAGTTTCATTATAAGTATCATGCATAGCAGAAGTGGCATCATCAATAACATGCGACATATCAGAACGAATAGCATAAGAAGGTTTAGGTGTCGGAAGCTTACTCATAACAGACGGTGAATCAAGTGCAGAGCTAGATGGCAGTTCCTTACCTCCCCTCGTAGTTGAGGGATAGATCTTTGTTTTCTCGTCTTTAAAGTTCTTCATAGTGTCCAGCAGATATAAATCCCAAGTGACTCAAAGAATAGAGCTATGCTCGCCAGCAACGGCGCCAGAAAAAGGTCTTGATAACCCACAAGTATAGGGGATCGCAACAGTTTTCGAGGGTAGAGCATTCAACCCAAATTTATTGATTCGACACAAGGGGAGCCAAAGAATATTCTCAAGTATTAGCAGGTGAGTTGTCAATTCAACCACACCTGGAAACTTAATATCTGCAACAAAGTGTTTAGTAGCAAAGTAATATGATATTGGTGGTAACGGTAACAAAAGTAAAGAACGCAAAAGCAATATTTTTGGTATTTTGTAGTGATTGCAACAGTAGCAATGGGAAAGTAAATAAGCGAAGACCAGTATATGGAAAGCTCGTAGGCATCGGATCGGTGATGGATAATTATGTCGGATGCGGTTCATCATGTAACAGTCATAACATAGGGTGACACAAAACTAGCTCCAATTCATCAATGTAATGTAGGCATGTATTCCGAATATAGTCATACGTGCTTATGGAAAAGAACTTGCATGACATCTTGTGTCCTACCCTCCCGTGGCAGCGGGGTCCTAATTGAAACTAAGGGATATTAAGGCCTCCTTTTAATAGAGAACCGGAACAAAGCATTAGCACATAGTGAATACATGAACTCCTCAAACTATGGTCATCACCAGGAGTGGTCCCGATTACTGTCACTTCGTGGTTGCCGGATCATAACGCATAGTAGGTGACTATAGACTTGCAAGATAGGATCAAGAACTCACATATATTCATAAAAACATAATAGGTTCAGATCAAAAATCATGGCGCTTGGGCCCTAGTGACAAGCATTAAGCATAGCAAAGTCATAGCAACATCAATCTCAGAACATAGTGGATACTAGGGATCAAACCCTAACAAAACTAACTTGATTACATGATAGATCTCATCCAACCCATCACCGTCCAGCAAGCCTACAATGGAGTTACTCACGCATGGCGGTGAGCATCATGAAATTGGTGATGGAGGATGGTTGATGATGACGACGGCGACGAATCCCCCTCTCCGGAGCCCCGAACGGACTCTAGATCAGCCCTCCCAAGAGGTTTTAGGGCTTGGCGGCGGCTCCGTATTGTAAAACGCGATGATTTCTTCTCTTCTATTTTTTCTCCCCGAAAGCAAATATATAGAGTTGGAGTTGGCGTCGGAAGGTCTCCAGGGGCCCCACGAGGTAGGGGGCACGCCCTAGGGGGGCGCCCCCACCCTCGTGGACAAGGTGTGGGCCCCCTGGTCTTCATCTTTGTTGAGGATTTATTATTATTTTATAATATGTTCCGTGGAGTTACAAGTCATTCCGAGAACTTTTGTTTTCTGCACATAAAACAACATCATGGCAATTCTGCTAAAAACAGCGTTAGTCCGGTTAGTTCCATTCAAATAATGTAAGTTAGAGTCCAAAACAAGGGCAAAAGTGTATGGAAGAGTAGATAAGACGGAGGCGTATCACCTCCAAGACTGCACCAAAGAGGAGCACCGGGAACATACCTGCTGCAGAAAAGAACAAGGCCCCAGTGCCTGGAATAGAAGAGGAAGAGGAAGCCAAGTGCTCAGAAAGTTGAAACCCAAGATCCCAGACCATGATGATACACATCCAGTGGATGAAAACATGAAGATCAGGAAGGATGCAGGTCTCAGACTGTGGAGATAGTCAGATCCCTATGCTAGAAGGAGAAGAACTGCTGTAGACTACAGGTTCCACACCAAGGAACAACAGGACTTCTATGAGATTGTGCTCCTGGATAAGAAGCCCGTAGTCAGCGACATGAAATGTGTTGATTGGGAATATATTGATGAAAATGAAGATCACTTTCCTGGAGCTCATGAGAGCTTCAGAATGAATGGAATTGATGCCTTTGTGGGTCAGAAATTGACCAAGTGGAATGATGAGCTTATCATGCAGTTTTATTCAACAACTCATTTCTATCCAGATGGAAGGATTGCCTGGATGACTGAGGGTACAAGGTACCAAACTACCATTGCTGAGTGGGCCAAGATGATCAGTGCCCTTGTAGAGCATGAGGATGATGCAGATGTGTATGCAAAGCCTACGAAAGGACACAACTCCATGGCACATATGTACAAAGAGATTCTAGATGCAGCCTTGGAACATCCCAAGTTTGGCTCTGTCTATTATCTCCTGTCAGGACTGCCCACAATCAATACTATTCTGAGGCACACATTGTTTCCCAAGTATGGTGATGATAGGATGATAAGAGGACACTCCATCAATTTGTTGCATATGTTTGATGTGCCTGAAAAGTTCAAGGTGATGACATTGATTGTAGAGACAATCAAGAGGACAACTGCTGATCAGAAGAGATCATGTGGGTATGCTCCACACATCCAGATGCTCATCAACTCCAAGATGGGAAAAGGCATATACCTGTTGGACAGAGAGTACCTTCCCTTGAGGCCTGACTTTGAGGACAACATAGTTGTCATGGATGCTATAGAACCAACTTCAGTTGAGGATCAAGAGAAGAGAGCAAAGGCAAAAGCAGAGAAGGCATCCAAGATGCCAAGTGCTGAAGAGGCTTCACAAGTTTTTCTCAAGTCAAAACAAGACCAACTTGGCTATCTTATTCAAGCCACTTTGAGGATTGAGAAAGGATTGGCCACCCTGACTCAGAATCAAGAGAGTCTTAAGAGAATCTTTGAAACCAAACTTCATGACTTGGATGTCAAGGTGACAGAGATTCAGTCTTCTGTGGAGAAGATCCAAGAAGAGATTGAAGATAGGAGTGACAAGACCACTACTGATGCATATCAAAGGGTGCCCAGAAGGCAGAGGTTTGCAGCAGTGCCAGTAACAGATACTAGAGCTACCACTTCAGCTCCTGCAGCCACAGCTTCAGTTGCCCCTCCGGTTGCAACTCCACCAGATCCTTCAACCTCTTCAGATGCATTTGTTGCTAGACTCCTCTCCACGCCTCCTCCCAAAGATCAAGCCTAGAGAGCCGCATAGCACTATGCATTTTCAAACTTTTTTGTAACTTGTTGCCAAAGGGGGAGAAAGTGTATAGATCATAGGCTGAGAGAGAGAGAGAGAGAGAGAGCTCTGCTTCTTTTTGCCTCTTTTTCTACTACTTATTTGCTACCTTGTTCGTTTGCTTGCTTGGATGATACTTTATGGTTGTGTGTGAGATACTTGTATGATCATGTGTTTGATCATATCATACTTTAATGTTTATGCTTGAATGATGATATTATCTATCTCTCATGTATGATCATTCACTCTGTCTTGGTGATGAGTGTATATTTCATATGCTATCATTTTGAGCGCTCCACCAAGATGTATGTGACATGGAAGAGTAACCCATGATCCTAATAGATTGTGCATTTGCATTCAAAAGCAAATTTAAAATAATGCTCAAATTTAGGGAGAGCTCTTGCTTATCACATACTTCTCAAAGCGACGATGTATTACATTCTTATTATTATTTGTCGAAGCTTTGATCTATATGCTGTCATCAATTACCAAAAAGGGGGAGATTGAAAGTGCAACTAATCCCTGGGTGGTTTTGGTAATTCTTAACAACATATAGCTCATTGAACTAATACTCTTTCAAGATGATCATTTCAGAAAGTCCGATGATTGGCATGGCATGGACTAGAGATGTGGACCCCTCAAAATGCTAAGAACACATATTGGCAAAAGCTCAAGACTCTATATTTTCATTTTAGTGATCCAAGATCACATTGAGTCCATAGGAAAAGCCAATACTATTAAAAGGGGATGAGGTGTTGCTTAATGGCTTGCTTGCTCAAAATGCTTAGTTATATGCTCCAAAATCCCTCAACCACTTTCTCAATTCCACATATGTCCTAAACCTAATGTCAAACTCGGCCCCACCGATTTGATCTATACGGCGCCATCGAGTTCACTTGACATAGCCACTGCTAGAAACCCTAATCAGTTTGGTCTCATCGAGATGGGATTGCAAACTCTCTGTTTCCATTCGTAACATTTTGGTCTAACCGAAATGAGCGGTTGGTCCCATCGAGTTCGCAATGCAAACTCTTTGTTTCCTTTTTGTAACGTTTTGGTCTCACCGAAATGAGCGATCGGTCCAATCGAGTTTGCCTGACCAACTATCTGTTTGCCTATTACTGAAATCGGTCTCACCGAGTTCATGTGATCGGTCTCACCGAGATCAAGTTATGCCCTAACCCTAGCACATCGGTCCCACTGATTTGATCATGTCGGTCCCACCGAAAAGCCTAACGTTCACATTTTGAACTGAATCGGTCTAACCGAGTTTCACTATTCGGTCCCATCGAGTTTGGTAAATTGTGTGTAACGGTTAGATTTTGTGTGGAGGCTATATATACCCCTCCACCCTTCCTCCATTCGCGAGGAGAGCCATCAGAATGTGCCTACACTTCTAGCATTCATTTTCTGAGAGAGAACCACCTACTCATGTGTTGAGACCAAGATATTCCAATCCAACCACAAGAATCTTGATCTCTAGCCTTCCCCAAGTTGATTTCCACTCAAATCATCTTTCCACCAATCCAAATCAGTGAGAGAGAGTTGAGTGTTGGGGAGACTATCATTTGAAGCACAAGAGCAAGGAGTTCATCATCAACACACCATCCATTACCTTTTTGAGAGTGGTGTCTCCTAGATTGGTTATGAGTTACTTGGGAGCCTCCGTCAAGATTGTGGAGTTGAACCAAGGAGTTTGTACGGGTAAGGAGATCGCCTACTTCGTGAAGATCTATCCTAGTGAGGAAAGTCCTTCGTGGGCGATGGCCATGGTGGGATAGACAAGGTTGCTTCTTTGTGGACCCTTCGTGGGTGGAGCCCTCCCTGGACTCGCGCAACAGTTACCCTTCGTGGGTTGAAGTCTCCATCAACGTGGTTGTACAATAGCAGCCACTATCGGAACCACGCCAAAAATCTTTGTGTCTACATTGTGTTTGCTCCCTTCAAACTCCTCCCACGAATAACCTCTGGCAAAATCTTTCTAAGCCTCTGACTCTTAGAATTGCATGTGTAGGTTGATTGCTTGACTTGTGCAAAGTTGCTAAAATCTGCCAAGGCTTAAAACTCCTCCCCTTTACCTTCATTTTGCTCCCTTCAAACTCTTAGAATTGCATGTGTAGGTTGATTGCTTGACTTGTGCTAAGTTGCTAAAATCTGCCAAGGCTTAAAACTGGGAAAAGGCTAGATTTTTATTTGATCAAGTATTCTAATCACCCCCCCCCTCTAGACATACTTTCGATCCTACAAATAACCTCTGGCAAAATTTTTCTAAGCCTATTAGCTAGCATCTTAGAGATGATCTTATACACCACATTGCATAAGCTAATAGGTCTATACTCTGTAATTTCCTCTAGGCTCTCATCTGAGGAATTAGAACAATGTTTGTAGAATTCCATCCCTTAAGTATCTTCTTATTATTGATTGCATCGAGCACTTCATTGCTGAGCTCATCTCCCACAATATGCCAAAACATTTTTTAAGATGGCATGAAGGCCATCCGGGCCAGGTGCCTTCACATCCCAATTCGGAATATTGCCTTTCTCACCTCGTCTCTGGTATATGTGGTCGTCAACAGTAAGTTCATATCTCTAGTGACCAAAGGCATTACAATAGACAATAGATTTTGATCCACTTCACTTGAATCAGAAGTATAGAGACTCTAGAAATAATCAAAAATGAGGGGCTTGCGGTTATCACCCTCGACCCATTCATGATTATTATACTTTAACTTTTTAATCAAGTTTCTTATCCTCCTAGTATAAATAAATTTGTTAAAATATTAAGTGTTTCTATCACCATGACGTAGCCAATTCACTCTACCACTTTGAGCCCAGTATATTTCATCTTGCTCTAACAAATTCTCAATCAAAAAAGTGAGCTCATGTTGCTTTGCTTTCACTTCACTTGAATATGGGACTCGCATCAGTTCATCCAGTTCCTTCCAAGCCTTACTCAAACGTGCACATGGGATCGTCAAAACTTTGCGATCCCAAGTGTGAAGATATTTATGCACTGAATCAAGCTCTTCTCTCGATGAAGGACAGAGCCCCTATGCGACGGCCTTCTGCCAAGCTGTTTTAACTATCTCCTCGACGGTACCTTCCTCAAGCCATCTGGCTTCGAATTTCCGCTCAAACTTTGGCCTGCTTGCAGCCACACGTGCTAGATATTCAGTGTCAAAATAAATTTGCCTATGATCCGATTTCCCCATCTTCGGATTGACCAGCCCTACGAGCGGATGCATCTCTATCCATGTGGTGTTCAAAACAACTATGTGCAACCTCTCTTGGAGACCTTCTCTAAACCACGTGAACTTGTCACCAATATACCCAATGTCCTCTAGTGAATAATCGGATTGTGCATCCTGGAATGCCTGCAGACGCGACTGGTGATGCGACGCCCCTCCTTCGTTCTCAGACGAGAATAATATTTCATTGAAATCACCAATAGCTACCCACGGCAGGTTTGACTGGACATGTAGATCACGCAAAAGACGATAGTACGAGCTTTATTGTCACAACTTGGTTCCCCGTAGATTCCTGTCATCCTCCATATATCTCCATTTGCTTATTTAACTAACACACCAATACAATCAAAGGTGGTAGCCCGGGAGTAGATCCTCACCTTCTTCTTCTAGACTAGAAGCAATCCACCTTTTCTTCCATCCAGACTTGGTGCCACAATCATCTCATCCATGCCTAACTTCTTCATCAAAATTTCTACCTTAACTTCATCCAGGTGTGTCTTTGATAGGAAAAATGCATCAGGTTTGTTTCGCTTCTAGATGTCCAGCAACGACTGAACTATCGGGGCACCGAGAAGGCCCCGACAGTTCCAACTAATGAGTTTCATTGCCCCTAGTGAGGAAATTCAGCCTTCTCGGTGGTACCGAACACCAAATTCAACCTCAATCAGAATACACCTTCCCGTACTAGATCAACCATCCAAAGCAGACCAAAACTCTAAGAGAAACACAACAACACAAGGCTCTCATGGATCACGGAGCGGCAAGACAAACAACCACCTTGACAGATCAAAATGGCTGGATCACAAACGACACCTTGGAGCAGAGCTCATTAAGGGTCGGATAATTACAAACCTTTGGCCATAGCAAGCCTACTGGAGAGATGATGACCAGCCTACCGCAGAGCGGCAGGGTCAGATGAAGCCGCAACGCCGCCGGCGAAGCGGCGGCCGGTGGCGACGCTGGCCTAGATCGCCTTGTGTGTCACGAGGGCTCTTTTCAAAGAAAATGCCAGAGTCTCGCTTTAGTCCCAGAGTTTGTTCCCTGCTTTTTTGTTTGCGAGGGAGTGCTAGGGAGCCCCACAACGCTGATTAGAGATGCTGACGCTCGGAGGGGGCGCATAACGGGCTGGCCCAGTAACTCCTACGTGTGCTCGCAAGAAGCAAATGCGTTGAAAAAATGGAGAAATAAATGTTATTAGTAAATGGAAGAATTGGGACTCGAACTCCAATGGGCAACAACAATAGTCACACGGCAAAAGCAATCGACTTATCTCACCTTCTCAACTACAATTAGGAAAGTACTCTATTTGAGCCTTATTCTAGTACAACATATAACATATATTATATACCTCATATAAACTCTTCTAAAAAATATGAAAAAGTGGAAAAAAAATCCTGAATAAAAAAATGTTCCTGGATTTTGAAAAGTTGACAATTTCCAAAAAAATTGATCAATTTTTTTAAAAGATCATTGATTCAAAAAAAAAGTTCATCGACCTAGAAAAGAGTTCATCGAATTTGAGAAAAGTTTATCGATTTTTTAAAAAGTTCCTCAAATTTGAGAAAAGTTCATCGAATTTGGAAATAGTTCAACGGATTTCAAAAAAAATCATGAAATATAAAAAGGAAAAAAAACTAAAAATAGAAGAAAAGATGAAAAAATAAAAGAATGGAAAGGATGTAGCTAAACACAACCAAGTTGGGTTATCTGGTTGCTACTATAGCTAAACTAGGAGGTCCTGGGTACGAATCATACCATTTGTTCACAGTTTTTGGTGTTTCAAAATCGATGAACTTTTAAAAAATTTGATGATTTTTTTTAGAAAATCGATGAACCTTTTGCAGTTTCGATGAACTTTTCCAAAAAAATCAATGAATTTTTAAGCATTAGATGAACTTTTTTCCAAATTCAATCAACTATTTTCACATTCGATGAACTTTTTTAGACACGATGAATTTTCTTCAAAATCTATGATCTTTTTCAAATTTCTGAACTTTTTTGAAATTTGTGTTTTTTTTATAAATTTGTGAACTTATCAAAACCCAAGAACATTTCTGAATTCACAATCTTTTATTGATTTTTTCATATTTTATAAAATATTTATACTAGGCAAATAATATATTTTATATGTTGTACTAGAATAATACCAAATAGAGTACTTCCCTGATTGTAGTCGAGAAGGTGAGATCAGTCTAGTGGTTATGGTGTGTAGCTATTGTTTTTGTCAAGTGGAATTTGAGTCCCAATTCTCCCATATAATGATAACATTTCTTCTCCGTTTTTTTACTCCATGTTTGCTTCTTACGAGCGCATCCGGGAGTTACTAGGTTGGCCCGCTACACGCCCCCTGCGAGCGGCAACAGCTCTAATAGGCGCTAACAACGCCGAATAGGAAATGCCAGAGTGCTATGGCTACCAGATACCAAAGGTTACCACCATCCATCACTTGGCCAAGAAATAACAAATCAATCCACTGGGCCTTTTTTCTCCTAGACCAAGATGAAGCAAGAAGATAGGCAGGAAGAAAGGAACAACCAACCTGTTTCACGCGGCGACTATATCTCGCTTTACGCGAGAGGGAAGGATCTCTTGCGTAAAGCAGAGATAGTAACAGGCCGGCCAAGCGCTAGTAAAATAGGAGAGAAGGGAAGAAAAGAAGGTCTTGCAGGGGTTCGGTCCTTGGTCGCTCGGGGTAGTGCGAAACGTCCTAGCCATCGTGCCACGCTTGCGTTCCTGGTAATATACGTGGCGCGGCTTACTTGAGGTGGAAGACCCTAGATTTTTTAATTCTCCTCTTTTTTGTCTTTTTTCGTTTCTTTTCTTCTTTGTTAGGTTTTCTATTTGTTCTCCGGTTTCTTCATTTTTTCTTTTCTTTTTCTCTTGGTTTCTATCGTGGTTTTTTCTTTCTTTTTTTTCTCATTTTACTTCCTTTTGTCCATGTTTTTTTTATTTCTTAGTTTTCAACATTTTTTTATCTGTTTTCATAGTTTTCCCTTTTTTGTTTGTTTCCTCAGTTTTAGTTTTCATTTTCTTTTTTCTTTGGTTTCTTTTTTGGTTTTCATTGGTTTTTGGTTTCTTTCTTTCTTTTGGTCTTAATTCTATATTTTCCGTATCAAGAACAATTTTTAAATACATGTTTAACATTTTTTAAATATGAGTTTAATACAATTTTAATTTATGGATTAACATTTTTCAAATACGATATTAACATTTTTTGAATACATGGTCAGCATTCTTTCTGTATACACTTTTAAGCATTTTTCAAATACTTGAGTAACATTTTTTAATACAGGATTAACATCTTTTCTATACACATTTAACATTTTTCTATACACATTTAACTACATGGTCAACATTTTTTCTACACACATTAAACATTATTGAAGTGCTTTATTAACATTTATTAAAATGAAATATTAACATTTTTTGAACACATGGTCAACATTTCTTCTATATAAAATTAACATTTTTTGCATACATGGTCAACATTTTGTCTATGGACAGTTCTACATTTTCAAATGCTTCATTAACATTTTTTGAAAACATGGTCAACTTTTTTGCTTTTGGTTCTTTGCTTTTCAAATTGTCTGTTTTCGTTGGTTTATTATTTCATTTCTTCTCTACTGTTCATTTTTTTGGTTTTCTTTGTTTCTTTTCATTTTCATTCAATTTTTTTGTATATGTCAACAACATTTTTTAAATACAAGATTAACATTATATGTATACATGATCAAGAATTTTCCTATACACACTTTGAAACTTTTTCAAATGCTTGGTCAACATTTTTTGTATACATTATTAACATTTTTCCTATACACACTTTTAAATTTTTTCAAATGCTTGATTAACATTTTTCAACATTTTGTTGTTGTTATACTTTCGTTTCTTTTTCTTTTGTTTTTCTCTCGGTTTCCATCATGGGTTTTATCCGTTTTTCTTTTCTTTCTCATTTAAATTCCTTTTGTCTTTGTTTTTGTTTATTTTTAGTCTCAACGTTTTTATTTTTTCTTCCTTATCGATTTTCGTAGTTTTTCCATTTTTGCATTTGTTTCTTTGGCTTCATTTTTCATTTTCTTTTTTCTTTAGTTTCTTTTTCGGTTTTCATTGGTTTTTGTTTTCCTTTCTTTTGGTCTTAATTCTGTATGTTTGGTACAAAAACATTTTTGGATACGTGCTTTGGCATTTCTCAAATACGAGTTTACGTTTTTTAGTATATGGTCGAGATTTTTCAAAAATAAGTTTAACATTTTCTGAATATATGGTCAACATTCTTTCTTTAAACACTTTTAAATATTTTTCTAACATATTCAAATACAAGATTAACATTTTTTTAACACATGGTCAACATTTTTTCTATACACATTTAACATTTTTAAATGCTTTGTTAACATTTATTAAAATGCAATATTAACATTTTTTGAACACATGATCAACATTTCCTCTCTATGAATTTAACTTTTTTTTAATACATGGTCAACATTTTGTCTATACACATTTCTACATTTTTAAAAATTGTTAATATTCTATTTCAAAATGTGGTCACATTTTTGCTTTTGTATCTTCGTTTTTCAAATTTTATGTTTTCTTTTGGTTTTCATTTTTTTTCCTTGTTTCTTTTGATGTTCATTCAATTTTTTTGGCATATGTCAACAACATTTTTTAAATACAAGATTAATTTTTTTTTGTATACATGATCAACATTTTTCCTATACACACTATTAAAAATTTTCTAATGCTTGATTAAGATATTTTGTATACATGATTAACATTTTAACTATACACACTTTTAACTTTTTTCAAATGCCTGATTAACATTTTTCAACATTACCGAACGGTGAGGAGACAAGTGGATGGCTCTCCCACTTCCCCTCCCCACCCCTCCCCACCACCACCGCACCACCAGAGATCATGGCGATTGCTAGCTCTTTGATCCATGGAGGGGCTCCTACATTGGGACTTTGGCCCTGGCCTTGCCTTGGCCGATCAGGTGAGAAGATTATTTGGCTCTACGGTTCATTTCTCTCCCTCCCGAAAACGCAAAGAGTTCTTCTTGGTTTTTTCCTTCTCTTCGGCATCTTTCCCACTCTCTCCTGATTCTGTGGGCATTGCTCTACAATGCTGCATTGGTGGAATTAGCTCTGGCTTTAATGTGATCCAACTTCAACCTCGGTCATTTCGGTTTTCGGTTGCTAATAACAAAGTGGGACATTTTATTTATGGCCTCCGGGATCGTATTTGGCCGGATTTCATTTGCCACTTTCATCTGTTCAATGGCCGTTTTCGCCCTATCACCAACTCCACCAAAAAGTGGCATGCAGATGAAACTTTACAGGAGCTGGCAAGTCGAAGACCCATTGCTGTGAAGTCATCTGTCGGTGTCAAAACCGGCGGATCTCGGGTAGGGGGTCCCGAACTGTGCGTCAAGGCCGGATGGTAACAGGAGACAAGGGACACGATGTTTTTACCCAGGTTCGGGCCCTCTCGATGGAGGTAATACCCTACTCCTGCTTGATTAATATTGATGATATGGGGAGTACAAAAGTAGATCTACCACGAGATCAAGGAGGCTAAACCCTAGAAGCTAGCCTATGGTATGATTGTGTATGATGATGGATCGTCCTACGGACTACAACCCTCCGGTTTATATAGACACCGGATAGGGTTAGGTTTACACAGAGTCGGTTACGATGGTAGGAGATCTTGAGTATCCGCATCGCCTAGCTTGCCTTCCATGCCAAGGAAAGTCCCATCCGGACACAAGACGAAGTCTTCAATCTTGTATCTTCATAGTCCAGGAGTCCGGCGAAGGTATAGTCCGGCTACCCGAACACCCCCTAATCCAGGACTCCCTCAGTAGCCCCTGAACCAGGCTTCAATGACGACGAGTCCGGCGCGCAGATTGTCTTCGACATTGCAAGGCGGGTTCCTCCTCCAAGTCCTTCATAGAAGATTGTAAACACCAAAAATAGTGTCCGACTCTGGAAAATAAGTTTCCGCATATTGCCATAGAGAGAATAATATTAACACAAATAAAATCTGCTGACGTATTCCGCAGTGCGTCATCACACTGCGGCCAAGCTCTTTATACAAATTGTTTTCACTTTTCCACCTCAGCGCGTTTAGCGAGGTGGTTTCCTTGGCACGTCTTGTCAAAGCAGAGATCGTGTGTCCCTTTTAACGGGATTCTCATCAATACGGACGTGGGTAACCCAACCGCGCCATTTACCATGGCGCTTGGGAGGCAAGCGAGTTTTATTAGGTAGGTGGGGACGCATAACCGCATCCGCCCATATAAGGGGATAAGCTTCCACCTTTTTACCTACGCCTTCTTCCTCCTTTGCCAATCCATCTCTCGCGCACTCAAGCTCCAGCGCCCAAGCCCGCTCTTCCCACCTCAACCT
This sequence comes from Aegilops umbellulata, assembly GCA_032464435.1. Lineage (NCBI taxonomy): Eukaryota > Viridiplantae > Streptophyta > Magnoliopsida > Poales > Poaceae > Aegilops > Aegilops umbellulata. Next base: position 452,607,247 of record CP136055.1, read on the forward strand.
TTTCCAGCACTGTCCGGAGCGGGAGGCAAGTGGATGGTCTCCTCCGTTACGGAGGTTCAAGTAAAAAAGCTAAGGAAAGCCGGATACCTGTCCAAGGACATCCCCACCGGCTTCCTAAGAAGGGGCAGCTTCTCCCCACCCCAAGGCCCCATGAGAGGGTAGTCTTCCTGCCAACAACGGGATTTTAATTTGTGGGAGTTCGACCCAGCGCAGCACCGAACCCTCAACAGGCTTTCGACACGTCGTGTGAAGACGTCTGGAAGGTGCTAATCAAAGGCGCCGGGGCCCCCGCATCCGCTTCCGAGGACCGCGGATATAGCACGCAGCGTCACGCTAGCGAGGTAAGCTATCTGTACCTTCGACATGATTATTAAGCTCTTTTTTCATAGATTAACTCTATGCGGGATCTAAACTCCCTTACCTTTGACAGGCTTGGCAGGCGACATTCGGACCAATTAACTGTCCGGCTCCCCTGCCCGAAGACCCAACCCCAGCTCTCCTAGTGAAGCTGCTGACTCCGGCACCTTATGTGGTGCCGGAGAAGAAGGTCAAGAAGAAGAAGACCACCGGGACTTGAAAGAGTGCCCGTAACTTGGTGGTGTCGGACTCGTCGTCTGACGAGTCCGAGGCACCCTCCTCTCGTGAAAACGAGGAGGAGGAAGAAGAAAGCTCTCCCCCCCAGCGGGGGGAGAAGAGAAGAAGAAGGCCGCCCCATCGGGGGAGGCCGAGGGGTCTAGGAAAAGGAAGACCCCTCCGCCGGACTACTCCCACGACGCCGAAGAGAGCGGAGAGGAGTGGCCGGACAGGGCCAAGCGTCCGGTGAAATCATAAGTATTCGTATACCAGAGTAACTCATGATGTTCCTTTGTTGCGCAGCTTTCCTTAATGTCGAATGTGAATATGCAGCCCGCCCTGGGCCGAACTCGACGATTCGTCGAGCGGCTCCCTGGATTCGTCGAACGTGAACTTAGTTCCGCCCGCTGTCTCCCCCCGCACTGCAGACGACGCCGAAGTGGCATCGCAACGAGCTCCGGGGCAGGAGGAGGTGGTCCTGGAGGAGCCGAAAGGCGACCTCCCGGACCCCAGGAATAAAGGGGACAAGACCCCCCAGGGCTTTGAGTCCGGCTATGTGCCGGACGCCGCGCCGGACTCTTCAACAGTTCCGTTCCGCGGTAGGAGAACTCCTTCCAAGAGGAGCAAGCCTTCTGAGCCGGCGGCCTCCGTCCAACTGGAGGTGCCGGACAATCTGCTGGAGGTGCTTGACGGCGCCTCCATCAACGAGGAACACCGTACTATTATGAGTACGGTGATCCAAAGGGTCCAGTCCGCCAAGAGCGGACTGACTGAAGCTTGCGCTAGCCTTCTAACAGGCTTCGAGGTAAGTAAAAATATGTCAAAATATTACCGCATCGACAGTAGCCCCTAATGCTCTGTTTGGCGTTCGGAAAGAAAAGCCGAATAGAGGATCTATTAACTTTCGCAGGAGTCTAACAATAAAGAGTCAATATGCTGCTATCCACCGCCGCACTGACTGCACAGGTGGATGTCCTAAAAAAGGACCTCGGGCGGACCGAGCAAGAGCTCGGCCTTGCCAAACGGCAGCTCGAGGAAAAAGAAGGTAAGAAATATCCTATAAAGAAAAAAGGTGCCTATAGATAGGCGTGATAGCAAAGAATAACAGGATCGTACTGCTTATTGTAGGGGCCACAACTGAGGTGGCGACCCTCAGGCAGGCGCTATCTGAGGCCGAAAAGAAAACGGCCGAGGAGCGCACTGAGCGAGAAAGACTTCGGGCTCAGGTTGGCGAGGTGCAGCAAGAGCTGCAGGCACTCATGAAAAAACATGAGAGCTTGGAGCTTGAGTCAAAGGCGCAAGCATCCGAGCTCGCGTCGGCCCTGGAGACCACCAAGGGTGCCAAGGCTGAAGCCCAAAAGGCCCTCCAAGAGTTGGAGGAGATGAAAAAGTTAGCAGCGTGTAAGGCATTCTTAATGCAAAGTAGAAATATAAAAGTTAACTACTTGTCACTTACCCGAATCCGGAGTTCTCCAGGGGCGTTCGCAGATCTTCCCCGCAGCATATCCGACGCCGCCGCATTCTACCGAGCTGAAGAGGGCAGCTCGACGGAGAGTGTGTTCTGGTCTCAGTATTCTGAGGCCGGACACCCTGTGCCTTTGAGCGACCAGCTGAAACAGCTGGTCGAGCTCCACAAGGCGGCCGAACAAGCCATGAAGGGCTTCATAGTTCGGCTGTGGCCCGGAGAGGCCCTGCCTGGGAGCTACTTCGGGCTGGTGCGGCGGCTGGTGGAGGCCTGTCCAAGGCTTGAGGTCGTCAAGCGTTCCGCCTGCATCGAAGGTGCCCGGACGGCCCTTGCTCGTGCAAAGGTGCACTGGGGTAAGCTTGACGGTGAGAAGCTGGTGAAGGACGGGCCGCCGCTGGGGAAGGAGAATCGCAAGCCCAAGAACTACTACAAGGATGTTCTTGCAGGTGCCCGCCTTATTGCGGATGAATGTACCAGAGATGTAATATTTGAATGAACTCGCTCGTGTTTATCCTGTGCGCTGAAAACTTGTTCATATGCGCTAAGCAATGCTTATTAAATTTAAAATATTATTTTTTGTGCGGCCGTTTATCAAAAATTGAGAGATGGCCAGTCGTCGGCTTCTGCCCCCATGCCGCTAGTGCTGGGGTGTTCGGGATAAACCTGAGCGCTCTTTTTCCCATGGTTGGGTCCTTCGAGGGAGGCGCTCAGCACAATGAACCAGGCAATCGGACTATAATGCTTGAACACTCTCACTTAGCCATAGAACTTTATAATTTTAAATTTCGGCGAAGCCCCTAGTTCGGAAGACCGAATTCGGGGCGCTATCCACGCCTTTGGCCGGACAGAGCCTGTCGGATCACGGGTTCCGGTAGACCCTTAAGGTTCGAACTCTGGGGTGCGCGTGGAGATCGTACCCTCTACCTCTCCGTCTCGCTGGGATCTAAACTACTGCAAGAACAACACAAGAGACACGGGGTTTATACTGGTTCGGGCCACCATTGTGGTGTAATACCCTACTCCAGTGTGGTGTGGTGGATTGCCTCTTGGGCTGATGAGGAAGAACAGTACAAAGGGGAATGACCTCGCGAGGGTCTGTTCTTCGCTAGGGGATGAACTGCTAGGTGGAGTTCGATCGCCCTTCTCTCTCTCTCTCTCTCTCTCTCTATCTCTCTCTCTCTCTCTCTCTCTTTGCTCTAGGTCCTCAATCGGATTCGATCCCTCTAGTCGGATTGGATCTCTCCTCTACCCTCGGGGTGGCTAGTCCTATTTATAGGCAAAGGCCCTGGGCCTCTTCCCAAATATTTGAGCGGGAAGGGCGCCAACAATTGGCCAATTTGAAGGGGAACATCAGGTACACTTATCCTGACTAAAGTTGGTCTTCCCCTGTCAAAGGTTCTGGTGATGACGCCGGCTTGGGCTCCACAATGACTTCCTCCTTATCGTGGAGTTGGTCTTGGTCTCGTTGCACCGAAATGGGTGCCTTTGCTTGATCCTCTCGCCTGCACTTGCTCCCTTTGCACCAAAGAGGAAAGGGAGGACACTGCGCGGGCTGGCGCCCGCCTGGCACCTCTGGTCGTCATGGCTTGCGTCATGGGCACCTCGTGAGGTACCCCACCTTGATCTCTCCGCCTCCTCGCGAGCCAGCCTAAGGAGGCCGTGCTGGAGGAAGCTCCATGTCGTCCGCCTTGCGAGGCTTCGCCCCTTGCGAGGGTCTTGAGCCTTGTGTTGATGAAGATGGGCCGCGTTGGGCCCCCACTCGAGCCACGCCGCAGGCCGCAGGCAGGCAAGTCTGGGGACCCCCGTTCCCAGAACGCCGACAGTAGCCCCCGGGCCCAAGGCGCGCATGGACTTGGCCGTGCCGAGAGGCGAAAGGGCAAGGGCGAAGCGTCGCGGCCCCTAACGGCCTGCGGCCTCGGGCGCCGCGTGGCGGTTGATTGGATGTGGGTGCCTCCACTTCCCCACGACGCCTCGACGATCGCGCGGATTGGACAAGTCCCTGCATGCAAACCATGTCATGATTACCTGTGATCGTGGAGGCCGGCGGTTGGCCTCCGCCGGCTATAAGTACGGCACCACGCGTGCCCTTCCAGTCCATCTCTTCTTGCTTCCTCTCCCGCCTCAGTTCTTGCTTCGTCTTGGTGTGATGGCTCCGATTCGTCGGTTCTCTGCGGCGGAGAAGGGAAAGGCTCCTCAGGAGGTACCTGACCCGCTCCCGCCGAAGAAACGGCCCGCCTTGCGCGGCCAAGACGAGGAGAATCGCCTGGTGGTGCCGAGGCCTTGGTACGAGCGGCCTCCGCTGGGGTTCCCGCTTCCCTTGCATGCTCACGCCGAGGGTTCTGGAAGAGGAGATGCCGATCCCCTCGGCCAGCGCCGCCGCCGGCGCCGCAGGATCACGAAGGTGTTGGTTGTTCCTCCTGGAGTCCACACCGAGGGCTCCTCCCGCGAGCTCGTGCTTCACGCCGCCATGCCTCCGCGGACCTGGATCACGCCTCCACCTTCTTCTTCGCCTCCACCTTCCTTCCTTCTTCGCCTCCACCTTCCAGCAGGTGAGACTTCTGGAGTTGTGGCTGCAGCACGCCGACTGCAGCACTCCCGCGACCGGGGCAGAGGTAGCGATCACCGCCCCGGGCGAGGTCTTCATGACTCGCGGCTGGGGTGAAATCACTCGGTGCTGCAGAACGAAGGGCACCCTCACGATCCACCTGGAGTACGACGGTGCTTCGGTGATGTTCTTCAATTTCTTCGACGCGAACGGTCGCCGGCTGGAGTGCTGCCCCGGGAGAGGCGGCCAGGACCCTGCCACGGCGACGGTGGGGCCCGCCAATCGCCCCCTGGACAGCTCCGCAAGCGATGGAAGCGCCGGAGGATCCAGCAATCCCAGTGAGGTCTTCGCGACGCCGGAGACGAGCGACGACAGCTACGAGCCCGCGAGCCGGCGCCGCTCCCGGAGCAGGGCGGGCTCGCTTGGTCGCCGCCGATCTTGATCTGGATGGGGTTGGCGCCGGCGCCTGCCGGCCCACTGTTGATGATGGCATCTTTTGCAGGGGCGCGTGTAGTTAGCACCCTTTAGGTTTCGTTCCCTGTGAGGAATCACATTGCGCCCCATAGGGGCTTGTAAGGTGGTTGTGATCCTTGTTGTTAATATGTAACCCTTGCTATGAATTTGTGCGAATCGCGGATTCCGTCGTAGTTTGGTTCCCCCTTTCGCACCTCGCGAGGGCTTGGCGCTCTGCGTCGACAGGTCCCAGTCCCAAGGCGGCGTCAGCCGTCGCTGGTATGCCAGGTCGCGATGCCGTGGTCAAGGCCAGGAGGTGAGCGACCCGGGGTCCGGTAAGAGCCCCTGAGTCGCGATGCTCAGGAGGTCCCCTTTGGCGCCCAAGCAGTCGTCACTAGGTGAGAAAGGGAAGCAACGTCGCTAGTACGGAGTTGCTTTAGGTGCGGGGGTAGTGTTGCGGTAGCCAATGCATTGGATGGTGACTTATCTTGAGGATTGGAGATTGCCCTCATCGTGCCGTCGGATCTGGGGGGTAGCTCGAGCGGAGCTGCTTGACGAGGTCCTCGCGTGCCCCTTCTCCCTTGCCTCTGCTCCCCTTTCTACTCTACGTCCTCAGGTCCCGGCCCTCGAGCTAGTCTCAGCCGTCGCTGATATGCTAGGTCGCGATGCCATGGACAAGGCCAGAGGGTGAGGGCTGGAGAGCCAATAGGAGCCCTGAGTCGCGATGCTCAGGCACCCCCCCTTTAACATGCAAGCGGCTCGCGCGGGCAAGGGCGAAAGGAACACCGTGAGGGCCTCGGCTAGCGTGATTCCCCCTATGGGCCCTGCGGATTCACCTAAAAAAGAGAAGACGGGATTGCCATAGCAGCGATTAGTTGACTGTTAGTCGCTCAGGAGCTCGCCGGTTGGAGCGGGCGAGGTGTGTCGGGGCACCCGTGAGCCAGCGCGGGACTCACGAGGCCCTACCTCTAGGCGGGCTGCGCCTGGCGCTTGGCCGCATCTTGAGATGTGTTCTTGCAAAGTCTGGTTAGATGCCGGCACTCTACGTCCTCGGGTCCCGGCCCTCGAGCTTGTCTCAGCCGTCGCTGGTATGCCAGGTCGCGATGCCGTGGACAAGGCCAGAGGGTGAGGGCTGGAGAGCCAGTAAGAGCCCTGAGTCGCGATGCTCAGGCACCCCCCCTTTAACGTGCAAGTGGTCGACATGAAGAAGAAAAGGTGCAGCGGACGGCATCGAGTAATCAAGCATGATGCATATTGGAAATAAACACGGAAGGGATACATGCCGCTGGGCCTAGCCCGAGTGGCCTGGGGATGATGCAGCCCGAGGGGCGCCCCCAGCAAAGCAAGCTAGCGACTGAAAAGATAAAAAGGGATACATGCCACAGGGACGGACCCACGCGGCCTGGGAATGATGCAACCCTGGGAGGGCGCTCCCAGCTGGGAATGAAACTTGAAAGATGTCACCTGAAGATGTCGTCGGTGCAGTGGCGTTGGTGCAGCAGACTCGGTGGGCTGTGGAAGCCGATCCTCACGAGCCCCTAGGCCCAGGGGCCTCGGGAGGCTCCGGAGGCACTGGTGGCTCCTCGTGAGCAGCCTCCATCCCCGCCAGGGCCGCGGATCGCCTGCCTTCCTGCGCCTCCAAGATGCTCCTCATGACGCGCTGGTACGCCGCAGCCATGCTCGGCAGGCCATAAGGCATGTGAACATAGCTGTGGGGTGGTCCTCCGCAGCGCCCCACGTGTGAGGGCCAGAGGCGCTCCGCCGTGGCGACCTGGTTGAGCCCTGGTACGTCGACGCAGACGCGCAGCCCACCATCTTCGCTTGGATGGGGAGCCACAGCTGGTGGGCGACGGCAACCTCTCATGATCCTCGACTCCTGTAGTTCTTGTATCGCCTTGCTAACAAACTCCTGTTGGTCTGGCCTTCCTTCCCTGGCTTCCTCCCGAGGGAAGCGTGTTTCAAAACACGCCTCCACATGGTGCCCCAGCGCCTCCCTCGTGACCTTGGCAAGGTCGGTGGCCCTCCAGGTGAGAGCCCCCGAGCCCTGCCTGAGGAGGGCGCTGGGTGCGCTTTCCTATGCAATTGAAGGAGGGTCCCCCTGGGCAGACGCGGGCATTGAAGGGCCTGCCTCCTGAGGGTCTGAGCCTGACGTTGTCTTCTTCTTCTTGGGGGTGGTCTCAGGAAGCCTCCTGCTTCCGCGATCTGGGTCTTCTAGTGATGCAGCCTGAAAGGCTCACTCCAGTGCACACACTGCATCCTTCTCTTGACATGGCACCATGATGACGCCGCCGCTTCCTGGCATCTTGAGGATGTTGTAGCCATGGTGAGTCACGACCATGAACTTGGCCAGCGCTGGGTACCCGAGGATGGCGTTGTACGGCAGGCGGATGTGGGTGACGTCAAAGTCGATGAGCTCGGTGCGGTAGTTGTTGTAGGTGCCGAAGGTAACTGGGAGGCGGACCTGCCCGATCGGGACCGTGGAACCGTCGGTGACTCCGGAGAAGGGCTTGGTTGGCTGAAGCTGGTCATAGGGAACTTGGAGGTTGTTGAACGTTTCCACGGACAAGACATTGAGTCCTGCCCCTCCGTCAATGAGGGTCCTGGTGACCAGAACGTTGCTGATGACTGGGGAACAAAGCATTGGGAGGACTCCGGCTGTGGCTGCGCACTTGAGCTGGTCTGCTGAGCTGAACGTGATGGTGCAGGCCGACCACCTGAGGGGACGCGTTGCTTCAAGCTTGGGGAGGACTGCATTCACTTCGCGAACAAACTGCTTGAAGATACGTTGGGAGGCTGGGGCTTGAGCTCCACCCAGGATGCAGGCGATGGCGCGAGGCTCCTGGAAGCCCCCAGCCCCCCTCGTCCTGGTGTCGGTCTTCATTCCTTCTTGGTTGAGGCGGCAGCGGCGGCAGGCCTGGGTTGCCGTGGGGGCGATCCTCACGAGGCTGATCCCTCCAGTCCCCCTCGCGAGGCGGGTCGCGCCAGCGATCCTCGCGAGGTTGGTCGCGCCAGCCTGGACGTGGGCCGCGGTCTTCCCAGCGTCCCGGGTTCCTTCCTCCTCCTCGGTCGTAGCCCCGGTCAGCACGGTCAGGGCGTCGGCCGACTCTTCCTTCTCGCACGGCACGGAGTTCTTGGCATTCATTGGTGTTGTGGGTGTGGAGGTCGTGGTACACACAGTACCGGCTGCCCCTGGAGGATTCAGGCAAATCCTTACCCCGCTTGGTGTCTGGTTCTGCCGCGAACACGGCAGCCCCCTTGTGTTTCACGTCTTTGGCCTTGGGCTTCTTCTCTTCTGGGTCTGCGGCAGGCAGCTCGAGGAGGGAGAGGCGTCCCTCCTCAGCTCTGGCGCACTTGGTCGCCAGGTTGAACAGCTCCAGGGAGGTTCAGAGGTCTTCATGCATCGCCAGCTCCTCCTTCATCTTGACGTCGCGCACGCCATCGGAGAAGGCCGAAATGATGGCTTCTTCGGACACCCTGGGGAACTTGAGGCACGCGATGTTGAAGCGTTGGATGTACTTCTGCAGGGTCTCTCCAGGTTGCTGCTTGATGCGGCGCATGTCTCTCACGGCGGGAGGTCGGTCGCGGGTACCTTGGAAGTTGGCGATGAAGCGGGTACGCATCTGGTCCCAGGAGGAGATCGTGCCTGGGGCCAGGTTCAGGAGCCAAGTGCGAGCACTTTCCTTCAGCGCCATGGGGAACCAGTTCGCCATGACCTTCTCGTCCCCGCTGGCAGCTTTGATTCCCAGCTCGTAGAGCTGGAGGAACTCCGTGGGGTCAGTGGTCCCGTCGTAGCGAGGAGGCAGGTCCGGCTTGAACTTGCCGGGCCACGCAACGCTACACAACTCAGGGGTGTAGGCGCGGCAGCCAGTGGTGGCCGCGGGAGGTTTTGGTAGAGGGAGAGCTTGGCCTTGTGGGTCCCCTTGTGCCGCAGCTGGGAGCAGCGCGAGGTCTTGACGCGCCGGAGCTGGAGCAAGGTCTCGGCGAGCCGGAGCCGGGAGCGCCCGAGCAGCCTCTTGCGGTCGCGGGACTTCTTGGCAGCTCCGTTCCTGCTGGGCCAGCGCATGACGGATCGGATTCCGCCCAGGAGCTGCGCGCCTTGGGGCCATGGCATCTTCTTGGAAAGGTGGCGGCTGAAACGCCCCCGGAGCTTCATTGCCCATGCGGGGCGGAGTGCGGAGCAATGGTGCGGAAGGCGCGGGAGAGCCCCCTGCGGCGCGGATGAGCTCGGCGACGCGGTCGAGCCACTCCTCGTAGATGTCGTCAACGGGGCGGTAGCGTAGGAACTCGTTCGCCGCGATGAGTGCAGCTCGAGCCTCCAGGGGCGCGCGCAGCGCGTGCGACGAGGAACCGGCTGGGGTGAGCGACGGAGTGGCGGTGCGGCCATCCCGCCGCACGGACGGGTGTTGAGAGGACGCTTGCTGCTCGTTTCCTGCCGGGCCGGTGGCGGCGTTGACGGCAGGCGACGGGGAACGACGAAGACGCCCGCCGACGGGGGCCGTCTGGACGGCGCGGTAAGCGATGGCGGCCCGGCGCTCGGCGCGGGCCCGACGAGCGTCAGACATGGATGCGGTGGTCGGAGGAGAGCGGAGCGGTGGAAGACTGATTCCGGCGCACCCCTACCTGGCGCGCCAAATGTCGGATCACGGGTTCCGGTAGACCCTTAAGGTTCGAACTCTGGGGTGCGCGCGGAGATCGTGCCCTCTACCTCTCCGTCTCGCTGGGATCTAAACTACTGCAAGAACAACACAAGAGACACAGGGTTTATACTGGTTCGGGCCACCATTGTGGTGTAATACCCTACTCCAGTGTGGTGTGGTGGATTGCCTCTTGGGATGATGAGGAAGAACAGTACAAAGGGGAACGACCTCGCGAGGGTCTGTTCTTCGCTAGGGGATGAACTGCTAGGTGTAGTTCGATCGCCCTTTTGTCTCTCTCTCTTTGCTCTAGGTCCTCAATCGGATTCGATCCCTCTAATCGGATTGGATCTCTCCTCTACCCTCGGGGTGGCTAGTCCTATTTATAGGCAAAGGCCCTGGGCCTCTTCCCAAATATTTGAGCGGGAAGGGCGCCAACAATTGGCCGATTTGAAGGGGAACATCGGGTACACTTATCCTGACTAAAGTTGGTCTTCCCCTGTCAAAGGTTCTGGTGATGACGCCGGCTTGGGCTCCACAATGACTTCCTCCTTGTCATGGAGTTGGTCTTGGTCTCGTTGAACCGAAATGGGTGGCTTTGCTTGATCCTCTCGCCTGCGCTTACCCCCTTTGCACCAAAGAGGAAAGGGAGGACACTGCGCGGGCTGGCGCCCGCCTGGCACCTCTGGTTGTCATGGCTTGCGTCATGGGCACCTCGTGAGGTACCCCACCTTGATCTCTCCGCCTCCTCACGAGCCAGCCTAAGGAGGCCGTGCTGGAGGAAGCTCCATGTCGTCCACCTCGCGAGGCTTGGCCCCTCGCGAGGGTCTTGAGCCTTGTGTTGATGAAGATGGGCCGCGTTGGGCCCCCACTCGAGCCACGCCGCAGGCCGCAGGCAGGCAAGTCTGGGGACCCCCGTTCCCAGAACGCCGACAGAGCCAGCTCCTCGCTCGAAGCGGCATAAGTCTTTAGGGACTCGAAAAACCTCTCGAACAGCGACCGGTCTCTCGCCTTATCATGACAGTCAGTTTTAGCTTTCTCCACTGAGGTGCTTAACCCAGCTGAACCGGGGCACAATCGCAGTGGTTCTCCTAGTGCTACCTTAGCCGATATATCGGAACGTAAGGCACCAAAACATAGGAGCCCGGCAAACCCAACTATTGACCCAAATCATGATTCGGAGCCGATGCATATAGTGCTATAAGTTCGGGGTGCCGCACTTGTGAAAGTGTACGTACTTCTCACACCAGATCGAAGGGTACTGAAGCCCCTGACGTGTTTGTCGTACCATGGTGTACGGGTGCGATCATGTTATTTAATAAACATATATATTAAAAGAGGATAATGCAAAAAATAGATAAAAAGCTATGCATTGTTTATAAAGAGGCTATTTATCAAAGCCGAACGATATAAGTAGTGCGATAAGCAAAAAGATATTAGACTATTTAACATGTCCTAACCAGGGGCAGGCCGCGGAATTGTGTTCGAAACAGATATACCGCTCGTAATAGAGACCACCTGAGAGTTCCATAATGCGGCGTAGCTTTGTCTGCTTCCCTGGATCTTGCATCGTTTGTGCGGCAGTCGAATTGTCGAACAGGTCGTCCAAAGTGTGGAGTCCTGAAAGTAAAAAAAATCCAGCAGGCCCTAGTACGTTTTAAGCCGTATTTCGGGCATGCCATTACTGTGCCCCTTCCCCTGTGCCCATGGAATTTCAAGGGCGTAATTATGTATGCAAGGTACTAGCTTTGCTATGTCGCGATGGCTAGAGTTGGGGCCGCATTGCTATGCCTGCTCAGAACGTGCCAGGCGGTCTTGTTGTAGGTTACTCCGGGCGCACTTGGCAGTGTCTGGCTTTTTAACGGCCGGACTGGAGAGTTGCCTAAAAAGGCTGCTTTGTACTTCCGCTGCGGGAGCCGCCGTGTGCTCCTCCGTACGAAGGGAGTGTTCAGTGTTTCCGTTGACCGTGATTACTCCTCGAGGGCCTGGCATGAGCTTGAGATATGCGTAGTGCGGCACCGCATTAAATTTGGCAAATGCGGTTCGTCCGAGCAGGGCGTGATAGACACTGCGGAATGGGACTATGTCGAAGATTAACTCTTCTCTTCGGAAGTTATCCGGAGATCCGAAGACCACATCAAGTGTTACGGAGCCTGTACAGTTGGCTTCTACACCTGGTATGACGCCTTTAAAGGCCGTCCTTGTGGGCTTAATCCTTGATGGATCTATGCCCATTTTCCGCACTATATCCTGGTAAAGCAGGTTCAGGCTACTGCCGCCGTCCATGAGGACTCTTGTGAGATGAAATCCGTCGATGGTTCGGTCGAGAACCAATGCGGCAAAGACGCCATCAAGGATGCTAGTGGGGTGGTCCCTTCGATCAAAAGTGATCGGGGAAGAGGACCATGGGTTGAACTTTGGGGCGACTGGCTCCATCGCGTATACGTCCCGTAGCGCACGCTTCCGCTCCTTCTTGGGAATGTGGGTTGCGTATATCATGTTCAACGTCCGCACTTGTGGGGGAAACCCCTTCTGTCCATTGTTGTTCGGCGGCCTGGGCTCCTCCTCGTTATCGCTATGCAGCCCCTTGTCTTTGTTTTCGGCTCTTAACTTGCCTGCCTGCTTGAACACCCAACAATCCCTGTTGGTGTGATTGGCTGGCCTTTCGGGGGTGCCATGGATCTGGCACAAGCGGTCGAGTATTCGGTCCAAACTGGATGGGCCCTGAGTATTCTATTTAAATGGCTTTTTCCGCTGACCGGATTTGTAGCCTCTGAATCCGGCGTTGACTGCCGTATCTTCATTGTTGTCGCTGCTAACGCAGCGCTTTTGCTTATTTCGACGTGTCCTGCCACTTTTCTCCTTGGTATCCAAATTACCGGGGGTTTTTGATAAGTTGTTGCTGCGAGCTAGCCAGCTATCTTCGCCCGCGCAAAAGCGGGTCATGAGTGTCGTGAGGGCTGCCATAGATTTCGGCTTTTCCTGTCCCAGGTGGCGGGCAAGCCACTCGTCGCGGATGTTATGCTTGAAAGCTGCTAGGGCCTCTGCGTCCGGACAGTCGACTATCTGGTTTTTCTTTGTTAGGAACCGTGTCCAGAATTGCCTGGCCGATTCCTCTGGCTGCTGAATTATGTGGCTTAGGTCGTCGGCATCCGGTGGTCGCACATAAGTGCCCTGGAAGTTGTCGAGGAATTCGGCTTCCAGGTCCTCCCAAGAACCGAAATAGTCCGCTGGCAGGCTGTTAAGCCAGTGTCGGGCCGGTCCTTTGAGTTTAAGAGGGAGGTATTTGATGGCGTGTAGATCATCGCCATGTGCCATGTGGATGTGAAGGAGATAATCCTCGATCCATACCGCCGGATCTGTCGTGCCATCGTATGATTCGATGTTTACGAGTTTGAAACCCTCTGGGATTTTATGATCCATTACTTCATCTGTGAAGCATAGTGGGTGTGCGGCGCCCCTGTACTGGGCTATGTCACGACACAGCTCGGAAGAGCTATGTCCGTTGTGTTCGGCCCGGCCGGATTTATTGTGTCCGGAGTGAAGATCATTGTCACGTGTTGTCGGGCGCCTGCGTAATCCGTAGATCGATCTTGTTTGTCTTGCTTTATCCTCCAGTACATCTCGCAGGTCCGGCGCATTTTCCCGTGCCTTGGTTGAGCGGCGTTGGGGCATGGCTTGGGTGGAGGTCCGACAGGCCTCTCTGTCGCGGCCGCGAGGTGGCCGGTCTGCCATGTCGTGCGCTGGTGATGTAGGCGCTTCCTCCTCTGATCGGGGTAGCGCCCTGCGCTTTGGGTAATTCTTGGAGGGGCTCTCGAGTTCATACTCTTCGGCCGCAAGGACTTCAGTCCATCTATCAGCTAGCAAATCTTGATCAGCTCTAAGCTGTTGCTGCTTTTTCTTTAGGCTGTTCGCCGTGGCTAAAAGCCTGCGTTTGAAACGCTCTTATTCGGCGGGGTCTTATGGTACGACGAATTCATCGTCATCGAGGCTTGCCTCGTCTTCGGAGGGAGGCATATAGTTATCATCCTCAACCTCTCGTTCTGCCGCTCTCTTATGAGGGCTGGCTTCTCCATCTTCCTGCGCTGAATCCTGTTGGGTTGGGTTTTCTTCGGCGCTATCCGGGGTAGTATTATCTCCCGTGCCGGAATCACCGTTTTTGCTTTGGCGGGATTTAGAGCGGCGCCGCTGACGCCGACACTTTGGCTGTTTCTTGGAGGTGTCAACCCCCGCTGTTCCATCACCATCTCCATCTTTTGGAGCATCCACCATATATACGTCATATGACGAGGTGGCTGTCCAGCGCCCTACAGGTGCTGGTTCTTGTTCGTCTCCTATTTTGTCGTCCATACCGTCGAAGTCTTCGGAGCTGAAGTCAAGCATGTCGGTTAAATCGTCGACAGTGGCTACCAAGTGGGTGGTGGGTGGGCTTTGAATTTCTTCATCGTCCGTATCCCATCCTCGCTGACCGTAATCCGGCCAGGGCTCTCATGATAAAGAGAGAGACTTGAGAGAATTCAGGATGTCGCCGAAAGGCGAGTGCTGAAAGATGTCCGCGGAGGTGAACTCCATTATCGGCGCCCAATCGGCTTCGACTGGCAGGGGCGCGGGGGTTCGGAGTCCGGGGAGGAGTCCGGACCCTCGGGATCACGGGTCACGCGGAGTGCGGGGCTAGCGTTCGGCTCGATCGCCTTTAAGATCGCAGCCCCGAGGTGACGTCCAACCGCTCATCCTCAATTGGCGCAGTAGGCTCTGAGTTAAGGGTCCGAACCGGTGCGTGTGCGGCCTCCAGGACACTGTTCGGAGGCAACGCTAGATCATGCCCCTCGAGATAGTGCGGCGCGCTTGGCTGTGGCTCGAACCCGTCGAAGATCAAGTCTCCGCGGATATCGGCCGTGTAGTTTAAGCTTCCAAACCTGACTTGATGGCCAGGGGCGTAGCTTTCGATCTGCTACAGATGACCAAGCGAATTGGCCCGCAGAGCGAAGCCGCCGACGAAGATCTGTCCGGGGAGAAAAGTCTCACCCTGGACCTCATCATTGTTGATGATCAGAGGAGTCATCGGGCCTAAAGGCGACGACACAGAGGAACTCTCAATGAAAGCACCAATGTCGGTGTCAAAACCGGCGGATCTCGGGTAGGGGGTCCCGAACTGTGCGTCAAGGCCGGATGGTAACAGGAGACAAGGGACACGATGTTTTTACCCAGGTTCGGGCCCTCTCGATGGAGGTAATACCCTACTCCTGCTTGATTAATATTGATGATATGGGTAGTACAAGAGTAGATCTACCACGAGATCAAGGAGGCTAAACCCTAGAAGCTAGCCTATGGTATCATTGTGTATGATGATGGATCGTCCTACGGACTACAACCCTCCGGTTTATATAGACACTGGATAGGGTTAGGTTTACACAGAGTCGGTTACGATGGTAGGAGATCTTGAGTATCCGCATCGCCTAGCTTGCCTTCCACGCCAAGGAAACTCCCATCCGGACACGGGACGAAGTCTTCAATCTTGTATCTTCATAGTCCAGGAGTCCGGCGAAGGTATAGTCCGGCTACCCGAACACCCCCTAATCCAGGACTCCCTCGTCATCCCTGCAATTTTTACATGATAATGTTCCTTCTGTTCGTCCCTCCGTGTCTCCGTTATGCAAATTTGGACTTATTCATCTGGATCATATGAATTTTTCGGACAAAAATGCTGCTGAGGCCTCATCATCTCAAGTTCAACATTCAAATGCTCATTCTAGTGATGGAATGAAGAATTTGGCCAATCAACCTTTATTACCTAGCATTGATGGTGCCTCCACTTTGCCGGAATATTCCTCCTATGAGGCTGATTTACCGGACTGTCATGATGGTATTTATCTTTCATTGGGATCATTCAAATGCGTGGTGAATGTACCCTACCCTTCACCCCCGCAATGTTACATGACTTCGGCCTACAAATACACTCCTCCCCACTCTACCTGGCCGCCCATTCTTACGCCCAAACATAAAGCTGACCTGACCCAGGCCCAATATAGCCCACAAGAGATCTCTGATCTATCAAATAATTGGGCGGTTTTATGTGCAAAATGTTTGCAATGGGGACACTCAAAAAATTCTTGCCCAGCTTGTATTATCTGCATTAATTGTTCAGCTCCTGGGCATAAATCAATTGCTTGCCCGGAGAAGTCTGATATGGCAGTCAAATCAATTAATCCCAAACCGTGCCCCGGATTTTCTGCGTTGGAGGATTCCATGCCCCCGGTCATACAAAAAATGCAGGCTCGCTCTACCATCCGATGCACTGGTTGTGGTTTCTATGGACACGTGTTCAAATCCTGCTTCAAATCACGCCACACACAAAAATGGAAATGGATTCCGAAACGTCGCGCTGATTCCATTCCCTCCCCTCACGGTTCAGCTTCTGCCTCGGCCTCCTCACGACCTCCACCTATCGCTGTCACTCCACCGCCTCCTACCACCTCCGCTCTCACAACCGCAACAATGGCGAACTATCCCCTCAACCCGGTGTCGTTCCTCCCGCCGGGCTGGGCGGTTGAACTTGGGCCGGCCAACAGGGTGGTCCGCAGTGGCATGGTCGTCAGCCCCATTCCGCCGCTCAACCACGACTTCCTCGCCATTGCCGAAGCCAGCCACTCCATCCCGCTCCACCGCCGGGCTGAGCTCCGAGACATTGTTGAGGGTATGCTGCATGAATCTCAACTCTTCACCACAGAGGCAAGTGACCATCCTTTTGGTATTCCATATTTGGTTTTGTGGATGCTTTCACTAGAGATACTGCTGTGGCGACTCCGCTTGAGCTAGAAGAGGAAGATCTATTGATTACCTTTGTTCCGCATAATGCCGCGCTTAATAGGCGTTCCACTACCTTTGGACCGCAACTGTAGCTTCTGTACTTTGGCTTCCCCTATGACTATCAGACAGAATTTTACATCAATAAGTCTGTCGGGGGTTTTGGTGGTCTGATCTCTTGGTACAATCCTCGGCAAGACAGAAGGTATGTTATGCTGCAAGTGCAAGTGATCCACATGCGTTTAATCCCCAAGAGCTTTGTTGTTCGTCAGTTGGCTGGCGCTTGTGATTGCTGGACAGTCCAAGTCACTATCCTCCGCAACAGTGATTGGAATGCCATGCTGCCGAAGGTGCCACCTGCTGGAGAAGAACCACCACCGCCCAACGACGACCCGCATCCACTCTTTGGACCTGACATGACGGCGGAGCAGTTGTACCAACAGCAAGTCCACAATTGGTTTGCCCAGAATGGGGCTCCACCACTGGCAGCTCACGCTGATCATTAGGCCCCGGACGATGATGAGGTTCAGATTAATGTTGTTTGGGAGGAATGGCCTGCGCCTGCTCCACATCTTCCACAGTTGCCGCCATATCTGATGAACTTTCAGGCCTGGCTTGCGGCGCAGGGCCTTACTGTGCAGGATGGCATTGTACCAGAGAACAATGTTGTGGACAATGCTTTTCAAGCTTGGAATGACTCTATAACCGTCTCTGACAGTTCCAGCTCTAGCCAGGAGGAGCTGCCTCTGGTTGCTGCTACTCCCAGTGCTCCCACCCATGAAGCTCCTGCGCCTGTAACTGTGATGGTGACAGTCCACAATACTGGATTGAATTTTAGCCTGTCAGCTCAAGGAAATGAGGTTATGAACTTCCTGCTTACTGCTCCTGCTCCCCGCAGGCAACTGAATGTTTTCCTCCTTGCTGCTATCCGCCCTATTTTGGCAACTTTTGGCCCTTGGAGTACTGGATATGGCATTAGAGATCACAATCCACAAGTTGCAGTGCACATCTCTCTGTTTGGTAATGATATTCAGCTCGAGCAGACTATTATCACATCACCTGCTCCTCATACAATCAGTCACTCCAATGTGATAATTGAAGAGATTACTGAAGATATTGTGCCACCTACTTATTCTGATGACACTATTATACCTACTGCAGAAACTGGGACGGATTGTGTTGTCACTATGGAAACTGACATCCCTACATATGGTCTGACTGTGCCACCAATGCACTCCTCGCCTATTATCACTTCTGCCTCAGTGATTTGTTCACCACCTTCCCTCCTGAATGCCATTGAACCTATCCATATGAGCTCTGACTTCTCTGAAGACTGCAATACCTCAGAACACATCTTGTCAGAAACTGCAGACTCAGAGAACAATTCTACTGTTAGTATCTCTGCAGAGAACACCTCAACCGAGCTGGGATTGGTTCGTCAGGACAGGAAGAAGAAGCCCCTAGAATATGATGTGTCAACTCTGCGCCGCAGTACTCGTACGAATAAGTACGATGATTTCAAAGGCCCCTCCATGGCGGAAACACGGGTTAGCAAGAGCAAACTGAAGGCGCGCGTGGTACCTGCAGCCTCAAATGCCCCCAACACAACTTCTGCTCATCAGGTGGCGATGCCCCCTCCAACTCCTGTCGCCGTGCTCCAGGCTGTGGGCACGACTCGCTGTGGCATTCCGCCTGAGGATCTCTCCACTGACAAGCTTATGGCGGACCAGGAGGGATCTTCTTCGTCATCTTCGACCTGAAGCAACTCCTCATGCTGCCCATGCAGCAGTGGAACGTGCTCGTTTGGAACGTGCGCGGAATAAATTCAGAGAAAAAACTACTTGCTCTTAGAAATGCTATCGTCACTAGTGGGTGCAATGTGCTTTGCTTGCAAGAAACCAAACGCATGCATTTTGATCTGCCTTTTATTAAAACTTTCTGTCCTAAAAAATTTGATAAGTTCTGTTATGTGCCCTCTCGTGGAGCCTCTGGTGGTCTTCTTACTATTTGGGTTGGCTCTGTGTTCGATGGTGTCGGGGAAACTGATCCACGAGCACCTATGGGGACCGAGCCCCTTTCGGTTCGGCGGGGGGCGGAAATCGCACGAAGAGCAGATCGAGGCGAAGCACACGAGCAATTTACCCAGGTTCGGGCCGCACTGATCGCGTAATACCCTACTCCTGCATTGTGGTTTGTATTGAGTTCTTGCTCGGAAGCGCTGAGTGCTACAGTACACACCAGCGGCTAACGAGACCGAGCGTGAGTGTTTTTCTGCTCCTCTCCCCTCCTACGTTGTGCATGGGCCTCCTTTTATATGCTCAAGGGGTCACCGACAGGTGGCAACGTAGACAGGGGTAAAAATGGAAAGGTGTTGCAGTTGGTACAGCTACCTATACAGTGTATCATACCTAACCCTGACGGCAGGGGACAAGGGCATTAAATGCCCATCTGCGTTGCCCAAACAGTGCAGAAAAGGGACCGTCAGGGACGCCACCGTTCGCCACGATGGCAATCTTGTCAGCGCCGCTTGCCACCGCGTTCCGCTGGCTGCACAGCCTCCCGCCACGTATGCCTGGAAAGGTCCCAGAGCGACACGTTGGTGGATGTGCTGGAGCATGGGCACGGAATGGTAGCCTGCCACGGCAAACGCCTTGCCGCGGTCGTCGTCTCGTCGCGTCCGGAAGCTTGCTGCTCACCGGGCCTCGCCGGGACACGTGGCGCGTCGCGGCAAGTTCCTTGGGATGCCTTGGTTGGCCTTCCCGGCAAGCTCCTCTTGCCGGGGTCTTGTGCCTTGAGTGGCCTTCCCCGCAAGCTCCTCTTGCCGGGGCCTTGTCTCCTTGGCTTGAATACGTTGTTCTTGAATGGCTCCAAAGGGACCACGGAGGACCTTGGCGGTCACCCGGCAAGCCTTGCCGCGGGGTGCTGCGACTGCCCGTGCACAAGTTCAGGATACTAGGGTACCCCTACTCTAGTACACCGACAGGAGCCCCCGGGCCTGGGCCATACACGGTGCCAAGCGCTGTTGGGCCAGGCCCAAAACAGGGCACGGGCATGCGCGGCCTGGGTCACGCCGTATCTTTCTCCATATCCACCGCGCCCTCCCCGAACGGCACGCGTTGATTGCGGCGTCGTGGGAGAGATCGTGGGTGGTTTCTTTATTCGGAAAGGCGGAACGTCCGCCCCCTCCCTCCTTATAAGTAGGGTAAACTGGGGCAGTTCGCCCATCCGCCCGTTGCTATTCCATCCTCGAAAATCTCCGCCACTCCCCTTCTTCCCAAAGCCGAAAGAGAGCGACGCTCCGCCCCCCATCGCCACCAGCACCACCAACACCGTCGACCTCCCTCGCCACTTCCGCCATGGCTCCGAAAGCCGAGAAGGGGAATGTCGTGAAGTCGGCCAAGGCGCAGCGGCTCGCGGCGCTGCGAAAGGAGCGGGCAATCTCCCCCCCCCCCAAGCTTGCCGCGAGGGACCTGAGGGAGTACTACTACCTCTTCTGGTCGACGAAGACGCGGGCGCACCCGCGCACGAAGGTACTTCCAGCCGCCACTTGGAAAATGGCTCCAACTGGATACCCCTTCTTCGCCTTGTTCTTCTACTGCGGGCTCTGCTCGCCTTTCTCTGAGTTCTTCTGTGATATTATGAACACCTACGGGCTCCGCCTCCTTGACTTCACCCCCAATGCCGTCCTGACCATGGCAGTTTTCGCACATCTCTGCGAAAACTTTGTCGGAGTCCATCCAAATGTAGCCCTTTTTCGCCACTTCTTTACGCCCCGAGTTGAGAAAGGAGAGCCTTTATCCGGCGGAATCGCCTGGATCTCAAAAGCCAGCAAGAAGGACGCTTATCTGGAGGGAGAGCTCCGCAGCAAGTGGGAGGAATGGAGAGCAGACTGGTGCTGGATTGTCGAGGAGGACCCGCAGCCATTTACCGCCCGGCACCAAACTCCAGTAGTGCGCGACAGCGATTGGAGCAACGTGGCCCGGGAAGACGACAGGATGAAGATTGCCGTCGCCCGGATCCAACGCCTCAGGCTTGACGGGCTTACTGTAGGTGCAGTTGGCGCAGATTTCCTTCGCCGCCGCATCGCCCCCTGCAGGAGAGGAGGAGACCCACCTGGGAGTTCAAGAGTGCGGCGGATATCATGAGGCTGCGTCCGGGCCTCAACTTCAACTTCACTGTTCTGGAGCTTAACGCGATGCTCCAGGAGCTGTTCAAATACGACCCTCAACATCCCGAAGTGTTCATGTTGCCGAGGGGTGTCGTTCCACTGTGCAACAATTCCTCGCTCAGCCGCATCCGTGCAATGATGCCGCTGTGCGACTCGCATGGAATTGACCCAGCTTGGCTAGAGCCTGCAGATGACGTCGTGCAGGCGTTCTTCGATGGCTTGGTAGAAACGCCGATCCGCCCCGACGAGCAGAGAGGCCTCACCCGGGACACCACCGACGAGGAGGTGAAGCGCATCGCCACTAGGCTGGAAGAGGCGGCGGCAGCCGCAGCCGCGGGCGAGTTTGGGTTCACCGTGGAGGAGGCAGAGGCAGCGGAGGCGGCAAGCCTTGCCGAGCGAGAGGGGCTTGCCGGCGAGGAAGAGCCTGCCGGACATGACGTCGGGCCGGGCGAGCCCGCCGAGGATACGAGCGGCTCGTTACAGATCGGCTCCTCTTCCTCCTCATCTCCGGGTAGCTTGCCGCAAGCAGAGCCCCCGGCTCCACCAAGAAGGCGTCTTCGCAAGGCCGGGGACGCAGCGGAGCGGTAGATGAGTCGTCAGCTGCCGCGCCGCGTGACACGCTCCACCGCGGCAAGTTCTGTTGCCGCGGAAGCACCTCACGCTGCTGCGGCAACTGGAGCGGGGTCTTCTCAGACCGCCGCTTCTGCTCCTGCCGCTTCTCATGCCGCGGCGGCGGCTGGAGCGGGGTCGTCTCAGACCACTGTCACTGCCCCCGCCAAGCGGCCAAGGGAACCTACTCCTCCGCCTCCTCGCGCCGGAGATGGGCCAGGCTTTGACTTCTCCGCGCTCAGCTCCGACGAGGAAGAAGAAGAGTAAGATTCTTGTTGTACTTGTATTTCTTCAATTCTTGCTGTTTTGTCTCGTATCTCATTTGCTTTACTCTGAACTTATTCCTTTTTAGGACTCTAGCCCAGAGGGCGGCAAAGAGAGCCAAGGTCTCGTTGATTATCATCGAGGACGAACCCACCACGACAGCAGGGGGTGCGCCCGAGACAACCTTGCCGGACCCAGAAAATGTTCTTCAGAGCAGCCCCCAGCGCAGCCCCCAGCGTAAGTATATGGTTTGTTTCCCGCTGTTTGGCGCGCATGGATACTCTTTGTTTGCTGATATCTGACTGCTGGTTTGTGTAGGAGTAGAGCAGCCCCACCAGGAGCATCCGGAGACCGCCCCCGACATGCCATCTGCTTTGACTACACCGCCAAGGGAGAGTTCTCCGGCAAGGGAGAATCCTCCGACAAGGGAGAGCTCTCTGGCAAGGGGGAGTTCTCCGGCAAGGGAGGAGTCTCCGGCAAGGGACAGCACCAGCGGCCCCCCAGCGGCGGAGACCACAACTGCAGAGCCCGGTACAGGTAAACCTCTTGCTTCGAAACTTCCCTTGGGTTCTTCTTCGTTTGATCTTCTTTTTGGATATTTCCTTGACTTTTCTTCCTTTTTCGGCCGTCAGACCCATCTGCTGCGGAGCCGATGGAGACCGAGGTTGTTGTCGACGACGACGCTGCCACTGAAGAAGCGACCGGCGCTGATGATCCCGCCGGCGAAGAGGCCGCCAAGGCTGCCGCCGCAGCAGCTCGCGAGGAGTCTGGCGATCGCACTGACGGCCCTGAGGCCGCAGGAGCGCCAGGCGCTACACCGACCACCGACCCTTCCGCCGCTGTCGCAGCGCCAGGCTCCGAAGAGCCCCAGCCAGGCGTCTACTTGAAGGCCGGCGATGGCGTCTTCATCAACCTCCCCTGGGCGTCAAGGTCCAGGGCGCCGGTCGAAGGAGAAAGCTTCGACGTAGAGGTGCTCGCCTCCGCTGGGCTGACGCTGGTTGATGCGCCAAGCAGCAGCAGCGGCGAGCCCGAGGAGGAGCGGCTGCTGCGGAAGCTGTTGTCGCTCTACCACGCCCGGCAAGCCAAGCTGGAATCCCGCGAAGCGCTTGCCGCGAAGGCGGGAGCAGACATTGAGAAGCGCGCGGAGGAGCTTCGAGGTATCAACCAGGCAGCTCTCCGGTCCCTGGCAGAGGAGCGGGAGCAGCTCGCCAAGGAGCAAAAGGCCTTCCTCCTCGAGAAGGCTGACGTCAAAGAGCAGCAGCGGCTTGCCGCTGAGAAGCTGTCTGCGCAGGAGGGCGAGCTGGCGCAACGGAAGGTCAACCTTGATAGCCACGAGGAGGAGCTTGCCGCGTGCGAGCGAACACTCGGCGGAGCTATCAAGCAAGCGGAGGACGCAGCTGCAGCTGCCGAGGCTGCCAAGAAGGAGCTGGAGACGAAGGTGGCGCAGCTGGAGGCCGATCTCAAGGCGAGTGGCGAGGAGCTTGCCGCGCTCAAGCTCGAGCGGGAGAAGGACGCCTACAGCCACTCAGAGCTGCAAGCCCGTCTCGCCGAGAAGGACAAGGAGCTCAGCGCCGCCAAGGAATCCAACGCAGATCTTGAGTTGAAACTGACCACTTTGACCAAGACGCCGGATAGCGCCAGGGAGCGGGAGGTGGCCTTGAAGGAGGAGATCAAGGCCGATAAGGCGCTGCTGGAGAGTGTTGTTGTCACCCAGAACACTTTTAGGGAGACCGTGGAGCACTGGATGGAGAGTCTTGTGAATGCTGCCGCAGACATCGACAGGGAGCTGGCGCAGCTGGGGATGGAGGATCTCGGGTATCCCTCCGATGAGAACCTCCAATCCAGCGCCAAGCTCACCTTGTTCTTCAAAGGCGTGGCGACGGCCCTCCAGCAACTCCGGGAGAGGATCCCAAAGCAGCTGGCCGACGAGTCGCGCAAGATCTGCGCGGGAGCTCTTCAAAAGGTGTTGGTGAAGGTGGCCTTCCGCAATCCGGGCCTCAACCTCACCAACGTCCTCAAGACCCTGCCGCCGGAAGCTGATCTGGAGGCGCTCAAGGCCCTTGTCGCACCCATTGTGGACAAGGTGAGCGGGATCAAGAGGGTTGAGGGTGATCGTGTAGACTAGGCCACCCGTCTTCTTCTTTTCTTGTCGCTGCTGGTCATGTTATGAAAACAATCTATTAGAGCTGCGACAAGCTATCTTGTAATATAACTCTATTTTGGGTAGTGATTGCAATGTTATTTCCTTTACTTGATTCCTTCCTTTGTATGTTTTTGCTCTACGCTTTTAGGGAACTTGCCGGCGCAGGCACCTTAGCCGCGAGCGCTGAGTGCGGGACGTCAGCAGCCTGCTGGCGGTGCTGTTACCGACAAGAAACCTTGTCGCAACTAGTCGCAACTCACTTAAGTTTGTTGAGCGGACTCGAAACAAAGTAAGGGTGCGACTCTAGTCGCAGCACACTTAAGTTGTTGAGCGGACTCGAAACAAAGTAAGGGCGCAACTAGCCACGAGCTGGTTCCTCCGCGCACAGGTTTTCCATACAAAGCATGGTCGTTCAAGGAAGATAACTTAAAAATTTAAAAAATCTGAATGCTCAAACTTTGGCAACTTAGCTTTTCTGTTGTTTGCTTTCCGGCAAGGCGAAACTTTCTTGAACGACGCTTGGTCCATACCATTATCTTCTCCTTCCCCCTCGGCAAACTTGTGGGCGAGGGAACCTTCCTTTCCTTGAGAAAAAGAAAGAAGAAAAAATAAGGATATGGAGCCTTATGGCTCGTTATTGCTTACCGGGGGTTGGCGCTGCACAAAGTGTCAGATAACTCATGCAAAAAATAAAAAGCATGAAATTGACAAGATGTGCGGAGCACATGAGCTTTATTTATGCACAGGGTCTACGCCTGGCTTTGTACAAAGGATTACATGCAACAGCAGCAAGACTTGTACAAAAGGTGGTTGCCGGAACAGGGTCCAGCAACAGCGCCTTACGGGTAAAACTTACGAAGATGCTCAATGTTCCAGGAGTTGCTCACCCGAATGCCATCTTGGGTCTCAAGGCGGACAGCGCCAGGCCTAGTGACTCGTTTCACCCGGTAAGGGCCTTCCCACTTCGGCGTCAACTTGTTGGAATTCTTGGTGGACTGAACACGCCAAAGAACAAGGCCGCCTTCCTCAAGACTTCTGGCGTTAACTTTGCGGCTATGGTAGCGGCGCAAAGCTTGCTGGTAGCGAGCAGCTCGTACAGCAGCCTGAAAACGGTCTTGCTCAAGGAGCAGCGCGTCATCTTGTCGCAGCTGCTCTTGCTCAAGCTCATCATAAGCGAGCACTCGAGGTGACCCGTATACGAGTTCCATGGGGAGAACTGCCTCTGCTCCATCGACTAGAGCGAAAGGTGTCTGGCCAGTGGCTCGATTTGGCGTTGTCCTGATCGACCAAAGAACCACCGGCAGCTCCTCAATCCAGTTTCTTCTGCACTCGTGCAGCGTGTCGAAAGTCCTGGTCTTGAGCCCACGCAGCACTTCAGCATTTGCCCTCTCCGCTTGACCGTTGCTTCTTGGGTGAGCAACAGAAGCGAAGCAGACCTTGGCGCCAAGATCTTGGACGTACTGCATGAAGGTGCGGCTCGTGAATTGCGTACCGTTGTCGGTGATGATCCTGTTAGGGATCCCGAAGCGGCAAACAATCGACCTGAAGAACTTGACTGCTGACTGTGCTGTCACCTTCCTCACTGCTTCCACTTCCGGCCACTTTGTGAACTTGTCGATTGCAACGTACAAGTACTCAAAGCCCCCGACGGCTCGGGGGAAGGGGCCAAGGATGTCGAGCCCCCAGACCGAAAATGGCCAGGATAAAGGGATCGTCTGGAGAGCTTGAGCTGGCTGGTGTATCTGCTTGGAATGGAACTGGCACGCTTCACACTTGGTTACTTGTGCAGTTGCATCCTGGAGGCCTGTCGGCCAAAAGAAACCTTGCCGGAATGCTTTACTGGCAAGTGCTCTTGCGCCAATGTGGTGACCACATATGCCTCCATGTATCTCTGCCAACAGCTTTTGTCCGTCTTCCCGGTGAATACACTTCAATTTCACACCGTTGAGTCTTCTTCTGTACAGTGTGTTGTCGACAAACTGGTACATACTTGACTGTCGGGCTACTCTTTCCGCTT
The DNA here is from genome assembly GCA_032464435.1 of Aegilops umbellulata. NCBI lineage: Eukaryota > Viridiplantae > Streptophyta > Magnoliopsida > Poales > Poaceae > Aegilops > Aegilops umbellulata. The sequence continues at coordinate 452,632,922 of CP136055.1, forward strand.
CTTCTTGCTCTTCGGGAAGTTCTCCTGTCTGAAGGAAACGGACAATCTGCTGTGCCCATGCTGGAGCTTGCGGCTCGACAACAAGGACTAAAGGCACATCTGCTGCTGTGGGAACATCCGCTTCTACGGCGAGAACCTGGGGCTCAGCCGGAGCGTGACGTTCCCCGGCAAGCTTGCCGGAGCAAAACTTGTCGGGAGCGTCTGCTTCAACGGAACAAACCCTGGGGTTTGCCGGAGCAGACTGCTCCCCAGCACTCTTGGTGTTGATCTTGGGGACCTTCTTGGCGGCGGCTTCGAGAAGTTCTGCCGGAAAATAGTCACCAGAAATCAACTTCCTCTTCTTGCTCTGCCTAGTTGATGGCGTTACAAACGGTTGAGTCAGCTTGAGCACAAAGATCCCTGGTTCCACAGGTAACTTAAGTGCTGCGCACTTTGACAGGCCATCAGCAATGTCGTTCTGAGCTCTTGGAATATGTTCCATCTGTAGGCCATCAAAGCGCTCTTCTAGCTTTCTCACTTCATCAACGTAGGCTTCCATCAACGGACTCTAATAACTCTTATTCACTTGGTGGACGACAAACTGCGAGTCACCCCTGATAATGAGCTTCTTGATCCCAAGGTCTGCCGCGATCCTGAGACCGGCAAGCAAACCTTCATACTCTGCAGTATTGTTTGTTGCTTGCTCCTTGGGAAAGTGCATCTGGACTATGTACTTGAGGTGCTCCCCGGTGGGTGCGATAAGCAGCACGCCAGCACCGGCGCCTTGCAGCGAGAAGGCACCATCAAAGTACATCAGCCACTCTTTGCTTGCTTCCTTGACGGGGATGCTTGTTTCTGGAATTTCTTCATCTGGTGTTGGCGTCCACTCCGCTATGAATTCTGCCAATGCTCTGCTTTGGATAGTTGAAGTGCTCTCAAACTTGAGGCCAAAGCTTGACAGTTCCAGTGCCCACTCAACAATCCTGCATGTTGCTTCTGGATTCTGCAGTATCCTCTTTAGCGGAAAACGAGTGACAACTGTGATCTCATGTGCTTGGAAGTAATGGCGCAGCTTTCTCGAGGCCATGAGAAGGCCGAAAAGCAATTTCTGCACACCAGAGTACCTTGACCTAGCCCCCTGCAGAAGGGAACTGACAAAGTAAACTGGGTGCTGCACCATTCTTTTCTGTATCTCTTCACGCGCCTGCGCAGATCCATCTTTGTCGGGATCAGAGCTTGACGGGGAAGCCCCCTGCTTGTCCCTGGATGCGCCTGCCGTGGTTGCTGGCTCATCATCTGCCTCCCTCTCCGCTACTAACGCAGCACTAACCACTTGATTGGTTGCCGCCAGATACAGCAGCAACTTCTCTTGTGGCTTAGGTGCGACAAGTATTGGAGTGGAAGACAGGTATCTCTTCAAGTCCTGCAGCGCAGCCTCCGCTTCCAGAGTCCATTTCATTGGACCTGCCTTTTTCAATATTTTGAAAAACGGCAGGGCGCGCTCAGCAGACTTGGAGATAAACCTGCTGAGAGCTGCCACGCAACCGGCAAGTCTTCGTACATCCTTGACGCACTTTGGTGCTTCAATCTGCTCAATGGCCTTGATCTTGTCGGGATTGGCTTCAATTCCCCGCTGAGACATGAAGAACCCGAGAAGCTTGCCGGAAGGGACTCCAAACACACACTTCTCGGGGTTGAGCTTGAGGCTGATCTTGCGCAGATTTGCAAAAGTCTCGTCTAAATCTTGAATCAGAGTTGCTTTGTCCTTGCTCTTGACCACTATGTCATCCATGTAGGCTTCCACATTTCTGTGTATTTCTGGCTCAGAAGCGGCATGGACTACCCTTGTGAATGTTGAACCAGCATTCTTTAAACCGAAGGGCATCCGTATGAAATAGTACGTGCCACATGGAGTGATGAATGCGGTCTTCTCCTCATCCTCTTCTGCCATGAAGATCTGATGGTATCCTGAGTATGCGTCAAGAAATGAAAGCAAGTCACATCCGGCCGTGGAGTCAACAATCTGGTCAATGCGCGGCAAGGGAAATGGGTCTTTGGGACAAGCTTTGTTAACATCGGTAAAGTCGATACAAAGCCTCCATTTCCCGTTTGCCTTGCGCACGACTACAGGATTGGCCAACCACGTAGGATGTAGCACTCCTCTGACAAGGCCTGCCGCTTCCAACTTCTTGATCTCTTCTGCGATGAATTCTTGGCGCTCCACTGCTCGCTTCCTGACTTTTTGCTTGACGGGTCGTGCATGAGGACAGACGACAAGGCGGTGCTCAATTACTTTCCTGGGAACACCGGGGATGTCAGATGGTTGCCACGCAAACACATCGACGTTCGCCCGCAGGAAAGCAATGAGCGCGCTTTCCTATTTGGGGTCGAGAGTGGCATCGATGGTGAAGGTACCACTAGTGCCGTCCTCCTTGGCGGACACCTTCTTGGTCTCTGGCGGAGCTGCCATTGTCTTCTTACACTTGCCGGTGGAGCTCGATGGTGCGTCCTCGACGGTAGCGCAGCACTCCTAAGAGGTGCGCTTGCCAAAGATGTCGGGGAAACTGATCCACGAGCACCTATGGGGACCGAGCCCCTTTCGGTTCGGCGGGGGGCGGAGATCGCACGAAGAGCAGATCGAGGCGAAGCACACGAGCAGTTTACCCAGGTTCGGGCCGCACTGATCGCATAATACCCTACTCCTGCATTGTGGTTTGTATTGAGTTCTTGCTCGGAAGCGTTGAGTGCTACAGTACACACCAGCGGCTAACGAGACCGAGCGTGAGTGTTTTTCTGTTCCTCTCTCCTCCTACATTGCGCATGGGCCTCCTTTTATATGCTCAAGGGGTCACCGACAGGTGGCAACATAGACAGGGGTAAAAATGGAAAGGTGTTGCGGTTGGTACAGCTACCTATACAATGTATCATACCTAACCCTGACGGCAGGGAACAAGGGCATTAAATGCCCATCTGCATCGCCCAAACAGTGCAGAAAAGGGACCGTCAGGGACGCCACCGTTCGCCACGATGGCAATCTTGTCAGCGCCGCTTGCCACCGCGTACCGCTGGCTGCACAGCCTCCCGCCACGTATGCCTGGAAAGGTCCCAAAGCGACACGTTGGTGGATGTGCTGGAGCGTGGGCACGGAGTGGTAGCCTGCCGCGGCAAACGCCTTGCCGCGGTCGTCGTCTCGTCGCGTCCGGAAGCTTGCTGCTCACCGGGCCTCGCCGGGACGCATGGCGCGTCGCGGCAAGTTCCTTGGGATGCCTTGGTTGGCCTTCCCGGCAAGCTCCTCTTGCCGGGGTCTTGTGCCTTGAGTGGCCTTTCCGGCAAGCTCCTCTTGCCGGGGCCTTGTCTCCTTGGCTTGAATACTTTGTTCTTGAATGGCTCCAAAGGGACCACGGAGGACCTTGGCGGTCACCCGGCAAGCCTTGCCGCGGGGTGCTGCGACTGCCCGTGCACAAGTTCGGGATACTAGGGTACCCCTACTCTAGTACACCGACAGGAGCCCCCGGGCCTGGGCCATACACGGTGCCAAGCGCTGTTGGGCCAGGCCCAAAACAGGGCACGGGCACGGGCGGTCTGGGTCACGCCGTATCTTTCTCCGTATCCACCGCGCCCTCCCCGAACGGCACGCGTTGATTGCGGCGTCGTGGGAGAGATCGTGGGTGGTTTCTTTATTCGGAAAGGCGGAACATCCGCCCCCTCCCTCCTTATAAGAAGGGTAAACAGGGGCAGTTCGCCCATCCGCCCGTTGCTATTCCATCCTCGAAAATCTCCGCCACTCCCCTTCTTCCCAAAGCCGAAAGAGAGCGACGCTCCGCCCCCCATTGCCACCAGCACCACCAACGCCGTCGACCTTCCTCGCCACTTCCGCCATGGCTCCGAAAGCCGAGAAGGGGAAGGTCGTGAAGTCGGCCGAGGCGCAGCGGCTCATGGCGCTGCGAAAGGAGCGGGCAATCTCCCCCCCCCCCAAGCTTGCCGCGAGGGACCTGAGGGAGTACTACTACCTCTTCTGGTCGACGGAGACGCGGGCGCACCCGCGCACGAAGGTACTTCCAGCCGCCGCATGGAAAATGGCTCCAACTGGATACCCCTTCTTCGCCTTGTTCTTCTACTGCGGGCTCTGCCCGCCTTTCTCTGAGTTCTTCTGTGATATTATGAACACCTACGGGCTCCGCCTCCTTGACTTCACCCCCAATGCTGTCCTGACCATGGCAGTTTTCGCACATCTCTGCGAAAACTTTGTTGGAGTCCATCCAAATGTAGTCCATCCAAATGGCTCCAACTGGATACCCCTTTTCCCCCTACCTGGCGCGCCAAAGATGTCGGGGAAACTGATCCACGAGCACCTATGGGGACCGAGCCCCTTTCGGTTCGGCGGGGGGCGGAGGTCGCACGAAGAGCAGATCGAGGCGAAGCACACGAGCAGTTTACCCAGGTTCGGGCCACACTGATCGCGTAATACCCTACTCCTGCATTGTGGTTTGTATTGAGTTCTTGCTCGGAAGCGCTGAGTGCTGCAGTACACACCAACGGCTAACAAGACCGAGCGTGAGTGTTTTTCTGCTCCTCTCCCCTCCTACGTTGCGCATGGGCCTCCTTTTATATGCTCAAGGGGTCACCGACAGGTGGCAACGTAGACAGGGGTAAAAATGGAAAGGTGTTGCGGTTGGTACAGCTACCTATATAGTGTATCATACCTAACCCTGACGGCAGGGGACAAGGGCATTAAATGCCCATCTACGTCGCCCAAACAGTGCAGAAAAGGGACTGTCAGGGACGCCACCGTTCGCCACGATGGCAATCTTGTCAGCGCCGCTTGCCACCGCGTACCGCTGGCTGCACAGCCTCCCGCCAGGTATGCCTGGAAAGGTCCCAGAGCGACACGTTGGTGGATGTGCTGGAGCATGGGCACGGAGTGGTAGCCTGCCGCAGCAAACGCCTTGCCGCGGTCGTCGTCTCGTCGCGTCCGGAAGCTTGCTGCTCACCGGGCCTCGCCGGGACGCGTGGCGCGTCGCGGCAAGTTCCTTGGGATGCCTTGGTTGGCCTTCCCGGCAAGCTCCTCTTGCCGGGGTCTTGTGCCTTGAGTGGCCTTCCCGGCAAGCTCCTCTTGCCGGGGCCTTGTCTCCTTGGCTTGAATACTTTGTTCTTGAATGGCTCCAAAGGGACCACGGAGGACCTTGGCGGTCACCCGGCAAGCCTTGACGCGGGGTGCTGCGACTGCCCGTGCACAAGTTCGGGATAATAGGGTACCCCTACTCTAGTACACCGACAGATGGTGTTGTTTGCTTCTCTAATTTCTTTGCCCTGGGTATTACCTTCACTTCCAAACAGTCTGGCAATGTTTGGCATTTATATAACATCTATGGGCCCTGCTAGAGAGATGATCGCCTCACTTTCACAAACAGGCTATATGACCTAGTGATCCCTGACACTGAAGACTGGCTACTTGTGGGTGATTACAACTTCATTAGGTCATCAGATAACAGAAACAAACTAGGTGCAAATGTTAATGACATCCTTCTATTCAATGACATCATTCGAGCACAGGCCCTAGTTGAGATACCCCTGAAAGGTCGGTTATACACTTGGAGTAATATGCAGGACGATCCACTCCTTGAACAACTGGACTGGTTCTTCTCTTCTAGCCATTGGACCCATACTTTCCCTAATAGTACTATCCTGGCTTTAGGCAAGCCCACCTCCGATCACTCGCCCTGTGTTGTCCAAATTGAAACAACCATACCCAAGAGCAGGATCTTCAGGTTTGAAAATTTTTGGACCAACCACTCCAACTTCTTTAAGGTGGTTACATCTTCTTGGGAGAAACCTAGCCATGCTAAAAATGCAGCTGCTGTCATCTGTAAAAAACTGAAAACCCTTCGATATGACCTTAAGTCCTGGAGCAAAGGCATCTCTAAACTGTCCATCCTAATTCAAAATTGCAACCAGGCACTGCAAGAACTAGATGGGCTGGAGGATCTGCCGCCTCTCACTCGACCAGAAGCCAACTTCAGACACATTTTCAAAGACCACCTCCTTAAACTACTGCAGTTTCAGAATCAATACTAGCGGAAAAGATGTACCATTAGGTACATCAAGTTCGGATCAGGGAACACCAAACTATTCCATGCACTAGCCACTGAGAGATATCGCAAAAACTCCATTGCCACCCTCAAACTCTCAGATGGATCTATAGTTACTGACCACAATGCCAAAGAAGATGCATTGTTCCAGGAATATAAGCACAGACTAGGTCAGACACAACCATCTCAAATGAAGTTCGATCTTGCTACAATCATCAAACGAGTGGATGGTTTGGAAATCCTGTCAGCCCCCTTTACTCAGTCAGAGATTTATGCAATCGTTAGAACCATGCCCAATGACAGAGCACCTGGCCCTGATGGCTTCAACGGGCATTTCTTGAAATCTTGCTGGCATATCATCAAATATGACTTTTACAAGCTATGTGATGAGTTCTACAATGGCAATCTTTACTTAACAAGCATCAACTCAGGATACATTACTCTCATTCCAAAAAACAACTCCCCCGAGACAGTGAATGACTATCGGCCAATCACTTTGCTCAATTGCTGCCTCAAACTCATAACAAAAAATTTGGCGAACAGGTTACAACAATTCATTCTGAAAATAATCCACATGAACCAGTATGGATTTATTCGTACCAGAACCATTCAAGACTGCCTTGCGTGGGCATTTGAGTATATCTTCCAATGTCAACAGTCCAATGAGCCGATCATCTTGCTTAAGCTGGACTTTGCTAAGGCATTTGACACGGTTAATCACGCTGCTCTGCTAGACATCATGCAGCATATGGGTTTCGATGATCGTTGGCTGAATTGGGTTAGATGCATTTTTGACTCAGGCAGCTCCTCTGTCTTGCTTAATGGTGTTCTGGGCCGTCAGTTTGTCTGCCATGCGGGTGTCAGACAAGGTGACCCATTCTCCCCGTTGATTTTTGTGCTCGCGGCTGACCTTCTGCAAGCTGCTGTCAATGATGCTTTTCATCAGCAGAAAATCCAGTTGCCAATCCTGGCAAGGGGCTCCACTGATTATCCTGTCATCCAATACGCCGATGAAACTATACTCCTAATGCCAGCTTGCCCCCAGCAGGTCAAGAACATGAAACTTCTCCTCACGGACTATGCTGAATCCATTGGTCTTAAATTGAACTTCAGTAAATCTCTGTTGATTGCCATTAATGTAGACGAGACCTTAGCAACCTACCTTGCTCAGCTTTGGCAATGCACCATTGGCACAATGCCTTTTACTTACCTAGGCTTGGCAATGGGGACTACAAGGCCTTCCATGGTTGACCTAATGCCCTTTGTGGAGCGTACTGAACGCAAATTATCATCCACTCTTTACATGTTGGACCAGGGAAGCAAGTTGACTCTTCTAAACTCTCTGATCACATCCATGCTGATATACCCAACGTGCACGTTGAAGTTTCCACCCAAGCTAGTTGAACACCTGGATAAGATACGTAGAAGGTGGTTGTGGCGCAAGCAAACTGACCAGGGAGAGATTGTCAACTCATTGGCTGCTTGGGACCTCGTTTGTCGACCAAAAACCCATGGTGGACTTGGCATCATCAACATCAGAACACGGAACATTGCTCTCATGCTGAAGTTTCTTCACAACTTCTACAACAGAAAAGATGTCCCCTTGGTTAACTTGATCTGGGCTACGTACTACAATAACAAAGTGACGCATGCCACAGAGCCATGTGGCTCCTTCTGGTGGCGCGACGTCATGAACCTGTCTGACATATATCGCGGGATATCTTCGGTGCATGTTGGCGATGGGACAACTACTCTTTTTTGGAAGGACTTATGGAAAGAACACATAACTCAAGATGCATTCCCGAGAGCCTTTTCCTTTACTAAATTGGAAGATGCCTCAGTTGCAAGCTTCCTGGCAATCAACAATGTGCAGTCTGGCTTTCATCTTCCCCTCTCTGTTCAAGCGCAAGAAGAACTCCGGCACCTTTAGGATTGTAGTGCTGACACAGAGCCTGACGTCGCCACTAAGGATATTTGGACCTACCCATGGGGACCACACTATACCTCAGCTAAGTACTACAAGTTCTTCTTTCGAAATGTCGTCGCTGATGATGCCTTCTCTTGGTTCTAGAAATCCAAATGCACGTCGAAAATAAAGATCTTCACCTGGCTACTCCTAGCCGACAGAGTTAACACTAGAAACATGCTGAAGAGGCGACACTATCATGTGGGAGATGATGCCAACTGTTCATTATGTACCCGCCAAGAGGAAGAAATGGTTGAACACTTATTCTGCAGGTTCCCTTTCAGTCAACAATGCTGGGACACTCTAGGCATCACATGGTCGAATGTTGGCAACAGACTTGCTCTTATCCACGAAGGGCGTCGTAGCTGGCAAACACACATGTTCATGGAAATCTTCATGTTGTCTGCATGGAGCATTTGGAAGGAACGCAACGGCCTAATATTTAGGGGGGTCCCACACACCCTTGCCTCATGGAGAGAGGGCCTTAAAGTTGACCTAGCCCTTTTACGCCATAGGGTTAAGCCCTCCTTGGCTGAGTTCATTTCTTTGTTCTTAGACACTACATTGTAACTCCCACCTCATTTCATCTTCTTTCTAAGATCAAAACCCCCACACCCATGTGGTATGTGGTGACTTTGATCCTAGGAATCATGAGCAATTGCTTATGAACCCCCATGTAACCAATTCTAGTTAATATATTTCAGTAGGATCCTCTCCTACTGTCTTTGACTGATAAAAAAACATTTTTTCAACATTCTGTCATCATTATACTTCGGTTTTTTCATTTGTTTTTCTCTTGATTTCTCTCATTGTTTTCATCCGTTTTTCTTTTCTTTTCCATTTTTACTTCCATTAGTCTCCCTTCTTTTGAGTATTTTTTAGTTTTTTCTTCTTTATCACTTTTCACAGTTTTTCCAATTTTTTGCGTCTAGTTTCTTCGTTTTAATTTATCATTTTCCTTTTTCTTTGGTTTCTATTTAGGTTTTCATTGATTTTTCATTTGCTTTCTTCTGGTCTTAATTCTATATTTCTGTATCAAGAACTTGTTTTAGATACATGTTTTGGCATTTTTAATATATTAATATTATTTAATATAAGGTCAACATTTTTTCTATACACATTTTCAACATCTTTCTAATGCTTGATTAACATTTTACTAATACAAGATTAACACTTTTTAATACAAGATTAACATTTTTTAAATACATTGTGATCATTCCTTCTGTACACACTTTTGAACATTTTTCACATGCGTGATTAATATTTTTTTAATACAAGATTAACAATTTTTAACACATGGTCAAAATATTTTTATACACATTTAACATTTTCCAAATGCTTTATTAATATTTACATTAAAATGCAATATTAATATTTTTGAACACTTGGTCAACATTTCGTATATATAAATTTAACATTTTTCAATACATGGACAGTTTTTTGTCTATACACATTTCTACATTTTTCAAATACTTGATTAATATTTAAAATACAAGATTAACATTTTTTTGCTAATATGGTCAATATTTTTGCCTTTGTTTCTTTGTTTTTCAAATTTTTTGTTTTCTTTGGTTTATTATTTCGTGTACTTCTTGGTTTTCATTTTGTTGGTTTGCTTTGTTTCTTTTGGTTTCATTCGACGTTCTTTGTATATGTCAACAACATTTTTGAAATATAAGATTAACATTTTTTCCATACACACTTTTAACTTTGCCAAATGCTTGATTAACATTTTTTGTATAGATGATTAACATTTTTCCTATACACACTTTTAATCTTTTTCAAATTCTTGAAGAAAAAATTTCAAATACAGGATTAAACTTTATCTAATGCATGGTCAACATTTTTTCTATGCGTATTCAACATGTTTTCCGAATGCATTTTTCTTCTTCTTATCAAATGATCAATATTTTTTTTCTAAACGCATTTCACATTTTTAAATGGTTGATTAACATTTTTCAAATACTTAAATAATATCTTTATATACATGATTAAAAATTCCATTTCCATCATTTTTTAATACATGGTGAACATTTTTTTAATACTACTTTGGCATTTTTTCAAATACTTGTTCAACGTTTTTTTCAAATGCTTGATTAACATTTTTATATACATGATAGAAAAGTAATCATTTTTTAATACATGATGAACAATTTTTTTACACGTTCAACATTTTCAAACGGTTGATAAAAAAATTCAATTACATGGTCAACATTTTTCAAATACTATATATATACATATATACATAATTGGAAAAATAAAAAAGTACAAAAAGAAAGCAAAAACGAAAACAGAAAAAAACAGAAAGTGGCCTCCGCACGAGTGGGCCTTCCCATCTCGCCCGTCTCTTGAGCGAGTCGGAAGCAGGACTCTGTGAAAGTGAGGTATAGGCGCACAGGACGCCGGAGACTGGACCGCCCATTAGACGCAAAGTACAAGAAAAGCGTTAACGTGTGTGAGAAATCACTTACATAAACATGTGCACGCACTAAAGCCTGGTTGCTACTAACCCCGGGCATACGATTACAGCAGATTATATTAGTCTTGATCTGGATCTAACGATACATGAACAGCACGCCAAAGATGGCGATGAGGATGGCCAGCACAAGCACCGTGGCCATCAAGTTGGTCAGCCTGACCATGAGGTTCATCCAAGCAGATCTTGGACCAGGCTAGGAGCTGGTGACATGTCCACAGCGTGGGCCGGCGGAGCAGCCTGTGGATGAGGCGCTGGGATCTGCTGGTCGACCACACCAGCGTCTGGGGTGAGGTACTTCGACGCCTCCTGCCTCACGATCACCGGACATGGGATCAGTGGGAGAAGCTCCTGCGCACCTCTGTCACTGTGATGGGACGAGCAGATGAAGACTCTAATGGCCGCTGTGCTTTGATCTGTGGATGATGGGAAGCTGGCCGCTGGGAATTTAATGGTGGGAGGCTTCCCAGTTTCCACCGACGCCTCCGTTTTCGGAGGGTAGTTAAAGTACTGGAAAAAAAATACGCAGCTAATAGCATTGCTATAGCATATAGAGAATTGTCCCGCTAAATAAATCAATGTACAATGCCTCGCTAATAGCGTGCTATAGCACGCTAATAGCATATTTTCAGGGGCCACGCTATTTTCTCATTGTAAAAGATTGGTGTCGGTGGTGGAGGGTCGTTAAAGACTGGTGTCGGTGGTGGACGGCTCCGTCTGTACCAACGCGGCGTTAACTGAGTACGTCATTTCATGATAGTAGGGTGTGAGCCAGTGGGCCGTTCCCAAACATAGGGTGTCGACCGAATACACAGGGGAATACAAACTGAGACGCGCATCGCGAGGAGATGGGGCGGTCCAGATTTTGGGTTCATTTGGACCCGGGAGCCAAATTGCTTTTCCGTGGAGGATGTGCGCTAGTTACGAGTAATGAAGTAACTGATGAGTGAAACGCCAAATAGAGTTTGCGAGCTGGATTTGGGTGGATCTATTATGTTGACTGGTTTGCCGCCTAACATTCTTGCCAATATTTGCCAAAATCATAGGTTGTTAAAACTATATAACTTTTTGTGAGATTGGATTGGGAAACTGATAACTAACCAATCTCTAGTCAACATTACCCTTTGTATGTATATATCACTTCTAGCGCTTCGCAGGATAGTCGTCTCCTTTGATTGTTTATGTTTTATGTTTTCATTTTTACATTGCTTTTAAGAAATAGTTTAGGAAATGTACTATTATTTTGGAAACTATTGTTTACCAATCTATAGAAAATGTTCGACTTCTATTTAAGAAAAATGTTCATCACATGTTCAACAATTATTATCATTCATTTACAAAATTTGTAGTGTATTTACAAATTTTGAACATGTACTGACTGGGTATTTAAAATAATGTTCACCAAGCATTTAGAAAAAATTGCCCGGCCAGTATTTGAAAAATGATGAATGGGTGTTGTAAATATGTGCATGGTTTCTTTAAAAAAAATGTTCATTGTGTATCTGAATAATGTAAAGCATGCATTTGACAAATGTTCAACATGTATTTCCAAAAATTTCAACGTGTATTAGAAAATGTTTGACTTGTATCTTAAAAATGTTTGAAGTGTTTCTGTAAAGTTTCAATGCGCATTTTAAAAATAAAATAAAAATAAAAGAGAAAGGAAGATTAAAAATGTGTTCATAATGTTTTGTAAAAACATCTTCAAGAAAATGTAAAAAAAATTGTTTGTGGAGTTTGTAAAAAAAATACCATTAAACAGGTTTAAAAATATGTTCAAAACATTTTAAGAAGTATTCGTAAAATTTAAAAAAATGGTTCACTTGATTTTATGAAAATGTTCGTAACATATATCAAAAAATCTATGTGCTATTCATAGTAATGTTCACATATTAAAAAAATGTTCATCACATTTTGGAAAAATATTCAATGTGCATCTGAACAATGTTCAACATATATACTAAAAATGTTCAATGTTTATTAAAAAAAAGTCAATATGTAAAACAAAATCAATATGTATACGAAAATCTGTAAGAATAAAAAACAAAATGAAGAATGGCAAAATTAAGGAACAAAAAACCCAAAATAAAAATATAATAAGAAGAAAGGAACCTTAAAATGGAACAAAGAGAAAAGGTGGTGATGAAAAGGAAATTAAATACAAACCAAAACACAAAACAGGAAAAACCAAAATAAAAATTTAGAATGGTCCACTTGGCTCGGGCGGGAAGCAATGCACTATGCTCAGAATAAAAAACTAGCCAGTGAGTAAATAAAAAAACATGTGAGCTGAACTCGTGCAAAAGGAAAATCGCTTGCTAGTCCAACCCACTAGAAGGATCGCCGAAGGCAAAGCCGTGATGTATGTTGTAGTAAGTGAGATATAGCATTGGCAGGATCATGTATATATACGTTGAAGTAAAAATACTTGAAATATAGTACATCACAAAGGGTCAAAAACGTCCCTCGATCAAATGATTTAGATGCAACTTTTTATCAGATATTACTCTAAACATAAAATACATCTGATTCAAATTTGGATAAGGCCTCCCGAGCAAATCCAGAGAAAAACCTGCGAAGATCCAACCGCCGCCCGAAAGTTTCAGCTGTGTGGCTGATTGCTCGATCCCCTTCCATCGCCGCCATCACCGACCGATTCCGGCCAGACACCGCCCAGCCACCGGGCGTCCATGGCCGCCGCCTCCAACCCGGCGACTGTCGCCGCCACTCCCACGCTCGTCACCATGGCCCTCCACCGCCGCCACCACCTCCTGCTCCTGCCCGTCCGTCGCGGACGTCGTGGCGCTCGAAGTCGCTACTGCGTTTCTGCTTGCGGACTGCTCGAACGACGCGTGGCTCGCGTTCAAGTCGCTGGCGGCGGCCCTCGGCCGTGCGACGACCTGCAGCGAGGCCATGCAAGAGTGGCGCGTGCGAGCATCTGGGGCTCGATCCATGGGCCGGTCTCCTGCTGAGCCTGGGCACATATGGCGACCGGGTGTGGCAGGGACCACCCGTGCGCCCGCTGTAATTTATATAGTGTGGCAGTGCTTGATTGCGTGTCAAGCTTGACCGGGAGAGCGGCAGTGCTCGATTTGCTCGTCGAGCGAGGAGCACCATCTGGCCACCAACACAGTGAGTGACACGGTCTCCGTCGTATCTATAATTTTGATTATTCCATGCCAATATTATACAACTTTTATATAATTTTGGCAATTTTTTATACTATTTTTGGGACTAACATATTGATCCAGTGCCCAGTGTTAGTTCATGTTTGTTGCATGTTTTTTGTTTCACAGAAAATCCATATCAAACAGAGTCCAAAAGTGATTAAAACTTACGGAGATTTTTTTGAAATATATGTGAATTTTGGGAAAAAGAATCAACGTGAGACGATGCCCGAGGGGGCCACAAGGCGGGGGCGGGGGGCAGGGGGTAGGGCGTGCCCTGGGCCCTTGTGGTCACCCCGTAAGGCGGTTGGTGCCCTTCTTCCGGCGCAAGAAAGCTAATATCCGGATAAAAATCGTATTAAAATATCAGCCCAATCGGAGTTACGGATCTCCGGAAGAAACGATGAAAGGCGAGAAATAGTGAGTGCAAAAACAGAAGAAAACACAGAGAGATCAAATCTCGGAGGGGCTCCCGTCCCTCCGCCGTCATGGAGGTCAAGGACCAGAGGGGAAACCCTCCTCCCATCTAGGGGGAGGTCAAGGAAGAAGAAGAAGGAGGGGGGCTCTCTCCACCTCTCTCCCAGTGGCGCCGGAACACCGCCGGGGCCATCATCGTGCCGACGATCAACACCAACAACTTCACCGTCGTCATCACCAACTCTCTCCCCCTCTATGCAGCGGTGTAAAACCTCTTCTCCCTGCTGTAATCTCTACTTAATCATGGTGCTTATCGCTATATATCATTTCTCAATGATGTATGGCTATCCTATGATGTTTGAGTAGATCCGTTTTGTCCTACGGGTTGATTGATGATCATGATTGGTTTGAGTTGTATGTTTTATTATTGGTGTTGTCTTATGGTGCTCTTCGTGTCGCACAAGCGTGAGGGATCCCCGCTGTAGGGTTTGCAATATGTTCATGATTCGCTTACCGTGGGTTGCTAGAGTGACAGAAGCTTAAACCCGAGTAAGGGGGTTGTTTGCGTATGGGAGTAAAGAGGACTTGATACTTTAATGCTATGGTTGTGTTTTACCTTAATGATCTTTAGTAGTTACAGATGTTTGCTAGAGTTCCAATCATAAGTGCATATGATCCAAGAAAAGAAAGTATGTTAGCTTATGCCTCTCCCTCATATAAAATTGCAATAATGGTTACTGGTCTAGTTATCGATTGCCTAGGGACAAATAACTTTTTTGTGACAAAAAGCTCTATACTAAAACTAAGTTAGTTGTTTCTTTATCTAAACATCCTCTAGTTTTTATTTAAGTCCTCTTTATTATCTTGCAAACCTATCCTATCACACCTACAAAGTACTTCTAGTTTCATACTTGTTCTAGGTAAAGCGAACGTTAAGCGTGCGTAGAGTTGTATCGGTGGTCGATAGAACTTGATGAAATATTTGTTCTATCTTTAGCTCCTCGTTGGGTTCGACACTCTTACTTATCAAAAAAGGCTACAACTGACCCCATATACTTGTGGCTTATCAAGACCTTTTCCTGGCGTCGTTGCCGGGGAGCAATAGCATGGGGTGAATATTCTCGTGTGTGCTTGTTTGCTTTATCACTAAATAGATTTTATTTGATGTTCTAAGTTGTTCTCTATCTTTAATTATGGATATGGAATACGAAATACCAAAAAATAGGTGTACTTTCTACTCATGGAGACGGGGAACCTCCTAAAACCCTCGATGCTCATTATGTGAAAGATATTATGCACTACTTTAATAATCTTGAGAAAACCCCCATTCAATTATATAACGTGAGACACATTGGATCAACGTGAATACTTTAGGAATTATCGCTTGACTCAGAAAGGGAAACTGCTATGGGATCAAATTCATATGTTGCATTGGTATGCTCGAGATATGATTATACTTGTTGCTCTAGGATGAAGGCTCTACACCTTCCCTTCTCTTGTAGATTTAATGATAATGGAACCTTGGCTTCTTATGCTAATGGTATATATGATTACTATGATGTGGAACGAATAGAAGAATTCGTTGCTTTTAAGGGCGCTTATGAAATTGAATCTTTATTTGAAAAGTATGAAGCTTTTGATGATGATGTTTATAGGCCTGAAAATTTTGCTATACTTAAATATTTGTGAGAATTATGAATACAATGTCGGTATTGATGTGTTTATTGAGAAAGTCTCCACTGTCCAAGAAGAGACTAATATTTTGCAGGAAGCTATTGAAGAAGAAATTGATGACACCGTGAGCTCATTAGATGAAAAAGATGAGAAGGAGAGCGAAGAACAAAAGGAGGAAGAGCGGATTGATCACCCGTGCCCACCTTCTAATGAGAGTAACTCTTTATCCCATATATTGTTTAATTTCCCTTCGTGCTTACCAAAGGATGAATGCTATGATGATTGCTACGATTCCTTGGATTTGTTTGAAATATCCCTTTTTGATGAACTTGATGCTTGGTATGCTTGTGGCCATGATGCCAATATGAATTATGCTTATGGAGATGAACTTGCTATAGTTCCTTATGTTAAGAATGAAATTATTTCTATTACACCCACGCATGATAATCCTATTATCTTTTTGAATTCTCCCAACTACACTATATCGGAGAAGTTTGCACTTATTAAGGACTATATTGATGGGTTGCGTTCTACTATTGCACATGATGATTTCGATAAATATAATATGCATGTGCTTGCTGCTCCTACTTGCAATTATTTTGAGAGAGGAACCACATCTCCACCTCTCTATGTTTCCAATATGATAAAATTGCAAGAAATTGTTTATACTATGTATTGACCTTTACTTGATGTGCATGGATTGTTCTTTTATGACATGCCGATGCATAAGAGAGTTAGACTTCGTTGTTGCATGATATATGTTACTTTTTGCCCACTACTAAATTATAAATCATTGTTAATTAAAATTGGCTTTGATATACCTTGGCATCCGGGTGGATCCATTACATGAGCACTTTATGCCTAGTTTAATGGCTTTAAAGAAAGCGCTACCAGGGAGACAACCCAGAAGTTTTAGAGAGTAATTTATTTCTGTTGAGTGCTTTTAAAAAGTCAAAAAACAAAAATATAAAGTGGGGAACCTAAAACTTTTTCAAAAAGAAAAGCGAAAGTGAGAAACATGAGCATTGTTAAAGTGGGAGCTAGCCTTGAACTTTGTTCATGCCCATGGAAACTTTGTGAACCTTGATTACAGAAACTTTTCAACAAAAATAATTATCCCCTTGTATAAATCCATTGTATTATAAAAATAATGTGCCAAGATTTGCCTTTAGGATGATTAGATTGCTTGTTTGGTATGTGCAGTGGAAAAACAGAAACTTTGGCTGTAGTGCGTGAATTTACATTTTTTACTGGAATGTCAAAAGCTGCTGAAACTTTTTGCACAGTACATCTATACAAATTGTTTATTTTGTCCTAATGTTTCAGAATTTTTAGAGGTACAGAAGTATGGTTGATGTTCAGATTACTACAGACTGTCCTGTTTTTGACAAATTCTGTTTTTTGATGCATGTATTGCTCGTTTTGATGAAACTATCGATTGTATCGGTGGTATAAGCCATGAAAAGTTATATTACAGTAGTTACAATGCAAAAAATATGAATTGGTTTGCAACAATAGTTAAAGTGGTAATTTGCTTTATTATACTAATGGATCACATGAGGGTTTTGTTAAGTTTTGTGTGATTGAAGTTTTCAAGTTTTGGTTGAGATTAC
Source organism: Aegilops umbellulata (assembly GCA_032464435.1). NCBI lineage: Eukaryota > Viridiplantae > Streptophyta > Magnoliopsida > Poales > Poaceae > Aegilops > Aegilops umbellulata. The sequence goes on from CP136055.1 coordinate 452,650,303, forward strand.
GATGGATGAAGGAATAAGGAGTGGCCAGAACCTAAGCTTGGGGATGCCAGAGGCACCCCAAGGTAATATTCAAGGACTCCCAAGCAACTAAGCTTGGGGATGCCCCGGAAGGCATCCCCTCTTTCTTCTATCGATCATCGGTAATTTTACTTGGAGCTATATTATTATTCGTCACATGATATGCGTAGATCTTGGAGTGTCGTGTGCTTTTTATTTTTCTTTTAATAATGCAACATGTTGGTATGAGATAGTCCTTGGTTGATTTATAAAATGCTTCATGCACTTCACTTATATCTTTTGAGTATAGCTTTATAGAATGCTTCATGTGCTTCACTTATATCATTTGAAGTTTGGATTGCCTATTTCTCTACACATAGAAAACCGCCATTTGTAGAATGCTCTTTTGCTTCACTTATATTTGTTAGAGCATGGGCATACCTTTTGTAGAAAGAATTAAACCCTCATGCTTCACTTATATCTATTTAGAGGGTTAACAGGAACTGGTCATTCACATGGTTAGTGATAAAACCCTACATAAAACTTGTAGATCACTGAATATGATATGTTCGATTCCATGCAATAGTTTTGTGATATAAATATGGTGATATTAGATTCATGCTAGTGAGTAATTGTGGATTGGTAGAAATACAAGTGTTAAAGTTTGTGATTCTCGTAGCATGCACGTATGGTGAACCATTATGCAACAAAGTTGGAGCATGAGCTATTTATTGATTGTCTTCCTTATGAGTAGTGGTCGGGGACGAGCGATGGTCTTTTCCTACCAATCTATCCCCCTAAGAGCATGCGCGTAGTACTTTGTTTCAATAGCTAATAGACTTTTGCAATAAGTATGTGAGTTCTGTATGACTAATGTTGAGTCCATGGATTATACACACTCTCACCCTTCCATCATTGCTAGCCTCTTCGGTACCGTGCATTGCCCTTTCTCACCTCTAGAGTTGGTGCAAACTTCGCCGGTGCATCCAAACCCCGTGATATGATACACATTCACACATAATCCTCCTTATATCTTTCTCAAAACAGCCACCATACCTACCTATCATGGCATTCCCATAGACATTCCGAGATATATTGCCATGCAACTTCCATCATCATCATATACATGACTTGGGCGTTCATTGTCATATTGCTTTGCATAATCGTAAGATAGCTAGCATGATATTTTTCATGGCTTGTCCGTTTTTTGATATCTTTTGCTACGCTAGATCATTGCACATCCAGGTACACTACCAGAGGCATTCATATAGAGTCATACTTTGTTCTAAATATCGAGTTATAATATTGAGTTGTAAGTAAATAAAAGTGTGATGATCATCATTATTAGAGCATTGTCCCAGTGAGGAAAGGATGATAGAGACTATGATTACCCCACAAGTTGAGATGAGACTCCGGACGAAAAATAAAAAAAGAGGCTAAAAAAAGAAAGCCAAAAAAACAAAAAAGAGAGAGAAAAACAGGAAAAATGAGACAAAAAGAGAGACGGGGCAATGCTACTATCCTTTTACCACACTTGTGCTTCAGAGTAGCACCATGTTGTTCATATAGAGAGTCTCTTGAGTTATCACTTTCATATACTAGTGGGAATTTTTATTATAGAACTTGGCTTGTATATTCCGATGATGGGTGATACGTCTCCAACGTATCTATAATTTTTGATTGCTCCATGCTATATTATCTACTGTTTTGGACTATATTGGGCTTTATTTTCCACTTTTATATTATTTTTGGGACTAACCTATTAACCGGAGGCCCAACCCAGAATTGCTGTTTTTTTGCCTATTTCAGTGTTTCGAAGAAACGGAATATCAAACGGAGTCCAAACAGAAAAATCCTTTCTGGAACGTGATTTTCTTCCCGAATAAGATCCAGGAGACTTGGACCCTACGCCAAGGAAGCTCCGAGGAGGGCACGAGAAAGGGGGCGCGCCCTACACCCCCAAGCGCGCCCCACCCTCGTGGGCCCACCGAAGCTCCACCGACGTACTTCTTCCTCCTATATATACCCACGTACCCCCAAACGATCAGAACAGGAGCCAAAAACCTAATTCCACCGCTGCAACTTTCTGTATCGACGAGATCCCATCTTGGGGCCTGTTCCGGAGCTCCGCCGGAGAGGGCCGTCATCACGGAGGGCTTCTACATCATCATAGCCTCTCCGATGAAGTGTGAGTAGTTTACCTCAGACCTTCGAGTCCATAGTTATTAGCTAGATGGCTTCTTCTCTCTTTTTGGATCTCAATACAATGTTCTCCCCCTCTCTTGTGGAGATCTATTTGATGTAATCTTCTTCTTTTGCAGTGTGTTTGTTGAGACCGATGAATTGTGGGTTTATGATCAAGTCTATCTATGAATAATATTTGAGTCTTCTCTGAATTCTTTTATGTATGATTGGTTATCTTTGCAAGTCTCTTCGAATTATCAGTTTGGTTTGGCCTACTAGATTGGTTGTTCTTGCCATGGGAGAAGTGCTTAGCTCTGGGTTCGATCTTGCGGTGTCCTTTCCCAGTGACGGAAGGGGCAGCAAGGCACGTATTGTATCGTTGCCATCAAGGATAACAAGATGGGGTTTATTTCATATTGCATGAATTTATCTCTCTACATCATGTCATCTTGCTTAAAGCGTTACTCTATTTTTAACTTAATACTCTAGATGCATGCTGGATAGCGGTCGATGAGTGGAGTAATAGTAGTAGATGCAGAATCGTTTCGATCTACTTGTCACGGACCTGATGCCTATATACATGATCATGCCTAGATATTCTCATAACTATGCTCAATTCTGTCAATTGCTCAACCGTAATTTGTTCACCCACCGTAGAATACTTATGCTCTTGAGAGAAGCCACTAGTGAAACCTATGGCCCCCGGGTCTATTCTCATCATATCAATCCCCATCACTTTAATTTTGCTTTGTTTTTACTTTGCCTTTTACTTTTCACTTTGCATCTTTATACCAAAAATACCCAAAATATTATCTCTATCAGATCTCACTCTCGTAAGTGACCGTGAAGGGATTGACAACCCCTAATCGCGTTGGTTGCGAGTTGCTATCGATTTGTGCAGGTACGAGGGACTTGAGCGTGGCCTCCTACTGGATTGATACCTTGGTTCTAAAAAACTAAGGGAAATACTTACGCTACTCTACTGCATCATCCTCTCCTCTTCGGGGAAAACCAACGCAAGCTCAAGAGGTAGCAAGAAGAATTTCTGGCGCCGTTGCCGGGGAGTCTACGCAAAAAGTCAACATACGAAGTACCCATCACAATTCCTATCTCTCGCATTACATTAGTTGCCATTTGCCTCTCCCCCACTTCACCCTTGCTGTTTTATTCGCCCTCTCTTTCTCCTTCTCCTTCTCCTTCCCCTTCTCCTTCCCCGTTTGCCTTTTTCTCGTTTGCCTTTTGTTTGCTCGTGTGTTGGATTGCTTGTTTGTCGCGATGGCTCAAGATACTACCAAATTGTGTGACTTCACCAATACCAACAATAATGATTTCCTTAGCACTCCGATTGCTCCTCTTGCCAATACTAAATCTTGTGAAATCAATACTGCTTTGTTGAATCTTGTTATGAAAGATCAATTCGCCGGCCTTCCTAGTGAAGATGCCGCTACTCATCTGAATAGCTTCGTTGATTTATGTGATATGCAAAAGAACAAAGATGTCGATAATGATGTCGTTAAATTGAAGCTATTTCCTTTTTGCTTAGAGATCATGCTAAAGCTTGGTTTTCGTCTTTGCCTAAAAATAGTATTGATTCTTGGAACAAGTGCAAAGATGCTTTTATCTCTAAGTATTTTCCTCCCGCTAAGATCATCTCTCTTAGAAATGATATTATGAATTCTAAGCAACTTGATCACGAACATGTTGCACAAGCTTGGGAGAGAATGAAATTAATGATACGTAATTGCCCTACTCATGGTTTAAATTTGTGGATGATTATACAAAAAATTTATGCCGGATTGAATTTTGCTTCTAGAAATCTTTTAGATTCGGCCGCGGGAGGTACTTTTATGGAAATCACTTTAGAAGATGCTACTAAACTCATAGATAATATTATGGTTAATTATTCTCAATGGCATACTGAAAGATCTTCTAATAAAAAAGTGCATGTGATAGAAGAAATCAATGTTTTGAGTGGAAAGATGGATGAACTTATGAAATTATTTTCTACAAAGAGTGTTTCTTCTGATCCTAATGATATCCTTTGTCTACTTTGATTGACAATAACAATGAATCTATGGATGTGAATTTTGTTGGTAGGATTAATTTTGGTAACAACGCTTATAGAAGGAATTTTAATCCTAGGCCATACCCTAGTAATCCTTCTAATAATTATGGAAATTCCTACAACAACTCTTATGGAAATTATAATAATATGCCCTATGAATTTGAGAATAGTGTTAAAGAGTTTATGAATTCACAAAAGAATTTTAATGCTTTGCTTGAAGAGAAATTGCTTAAAGTTGATGATTTGGCTAGGAACGTTGATAGAATTTCTCCTGAGGTTGATTCTTTAAAGATTAGATCTATTCCTCCTAAGCATGATATCAATGAGTCTCTAAAAGCCATGAGAATTTCCATTGATGAGTGCAAGGAAAGAACCGCTAGGATGCGTGCTTCAAAAGATGCCTTTATTAAAGCGTGTTCTTCCCATTCCTAAGAAAATCAAGATGAAGATCTAAAAGTTATTTATGTGTCCCCTATCAAATCTTTGTTTTGCAATATGAATCTTGATGAAACTGAATATGATCTTCCTTTACCTAGAAGGCGTTCCAACATTTCGGAGTATTTAGATCTTTATGATGAAATTGATGAAAGTGGGATTAGAAGAAATAAAAATTTAGATGTTGCTAAACCCACTATATTGGATTTCAAGGAATGTAATTATGAAAGTTGCTCTTTGATTGATTGTATTTCCTTGTTGCAATCCGTGCTAAATTCTCCACATGCTTATAGTCAAAAGAAAGCCTTCACCGAACATATTGTTGATGCCTTGATGCAATCTTATGAAGAAAAACTGGAGTTGAAAGTTTCTATCCCTAGAAAACTCTATGATGAGTCGGAACCAACTATTAAAATTAAAATTAAAGATTATGAGTTTTATGCTTTGTGTGATTTGGGTGTTAGTGTCTCCACTATCCCCAAAACTGTGTGTGATTTGCTAGATTTCCGCGATCTTGATAATTGCTCTTTAAACTTGCATCTCGTGGATTCTACTATTAAGAAACCTAAGGGAAGGATTAATGATGTTCTTATTGTTGAAAATAGGAATTACGTGCCCATAGATTTCATTGTTCTTGATATAGATTACAATCCTTCTTGCCCTATTGGTAGACCTTTCCTTAGAACGGCTGGTGCGATTATTGATATGAAGGAAGGGAATATTAGATTCCAATTTCCATTGAAAAAGGGCATGGAACACTTTCCAAGAAAGAAAATAAAATTGCCATATGAAACCATCATGAGAGCCACTTATGAATTGCCTTCCAAAGATGGCAATACTTATATCTATCCTCGCTTTTATGACTAGCTAGGGGCGTTAAATGACAGCGCTTATTGGGAGGCAACCCAATTTTATTTTTAGTTTTTTGTGTTTTTTATTATGTTAGGGAATAAATAACCCATCTACCTTCTGTTTGGATGTAGTTTTTTGTGTTAATTAGTGTTTGTGCCAAGCTAGACCTATTGGATCTTCTTGGATGATAGTTATTTGATCTTGCTGTAATTTCCAGAAACTTTGCTTTCAGTGCCCGAATTACTAAAAAACATCAGAACATGATAAAATACTTATTCCAATTTCTGCTGATCAATAAACAAATTTTCTAGGTCGTCTAATTTTGGTAGATTTTTTGGAGTTCCAGAAGTTTGCGTTAGTTACAGATTACTACAGACTGTTCTGTTTTTGGCAGATTCTGTTTTTCATGTGTTGTTTGCTTATTTTGATGAATCTATGGTTAGTAGAATATTTTATAATCCATAGAGAAGTTGTAATACAGTAGGTTTAACACCAATATAAATAAAGAATGAGTTCATTAAAGTACCTTGAAGTGGTCTTTTGTTTTGTTTCTCTAACGGAGCTCACGAGATTTCTATTGAGTTTTGTGTTGTGAAGTTTTCAAGTTTTGGGTGAATTCTTTTGATGGATTATGGAACAAGGAGTGGCAAGAGCCTAAGCTTGGGGATGCCCATGGCACCCCCAAGATAATCCAAGGACACCAAAAAGTCAAAGCTTGGGGATGCCCCGGAAGGCATCCCCTCTTTCGTCCACTTCCATCGGTAATTTACTTGCAGCTATATTTTTATTCACCAACATGATATGTGTTTTGCTTGGAGCGTCTTGTATTATTTATGTCTTTGTTTGTTAGTGTTCCACAATCATCCTTGCTGTACACACATTTCGAGAGAGACATAATTAAATTGGAATTTGATAGAATACTCTATGTGCTTCACTTATATCTTTTGAGCTATGTAGTTTTGCTCTATGTGCTTGACTTATATCTTTTGAGCGTTGCAATTTTGCTCTATGTTCTTCACTTAGATCTTTTAGAGCACGGTGGTGGTTTGTTTTAAATAAACTATTGATCTCTCATGCTTAACTTAAATAATTTTGAGAGTCGCAATAGCATTTTAATTTGCTTAATAATAACTTGCTTGGTATTCAAGATTTGTGAAACTTTCTTTTGAGTGTGTTGAATACTAAGAAAAGCTGGATGATTGATAATTGTTTTGAGATATGAAGGTAGTAATATCAAAGTCATGCTAGTAGAGTAATTGTTAATTTGAGAAGTGCTTGAGTTAAAGTTTGCAAGTCCCGTACCATGCACGTATGGTTAACATTATGCAAAAAATTTGAAACATGAGGTGTTATTTGATTGTCCTCCTTATGAGTGTCGGTTGGGGACGAGCGATGGTATTTTCCTACCAATCTATCCCCCTGGGAGCATGCGCGTAATACTTTGGTTTTTGATGGCTTGTAGATTTTTGCAATAAGTATATGATTTCTTTATGACTAATGTTGAGTCCATGGATTATACGCACTCTCACCCTTCCATCATTGCTAGCCTCTACGGTACCGTGCATTGCCCTTTCTCACATTGAGAGTTGGAGCAAACTTCGCCGGTGCATCCAAACCCCGTGATATGATACGCTCTTTCACACATAAACCTCCTTATATCTTCCTCAAAACAGCCACCGTACCTACCTATTATGGCATTTCCATAGCCATTCCGAGATATATTGCCATGCAACTTTCCACCATTCAGCTTATCATGACACATTCATCATTGTCATATTGCTTAGCATGATCATGTAGTTGACATAGTATTTGTGGCAAATCCACCGTTCATAATTCTTTCATACTTGTCACTCTTGATTCATTGCATATCCCGGTACACCGCCGGAGGCATTCATATAGAGTCATACTTTGTTCTAGTATCGAGTTGTAATCATTGAGTTGTAAATAAATAGAAGTGTGATGATCATACTTCAATAAAGCATTGTCCCGAAAAAAGGAGAAAGGCCAAAGAAAAAAAGAAGGCCCAAAAAAGGGGCAATGCTACAATCCTTTTTTCCACACTTGTGCTTCAAAGTAGCACCATGATATAGCGAGTCTCATATATTGTGCTTCAAAGTAGCACCATGTTCTTCATATAGAGAGTCTCTTGAGTTATCACTTTCATATACTAGTGGGAATTTTTCATTATAGAACTTGGCTTGTATATTCGAACAATGGGCCTCCTCAAGTGCCCTAGGTCTTCGTGAGCAAGCAAGTTGGATGCACACCCACTTAGTTTCTTTTGTTGAGCTTTCATACATTTATAGCTCTAGTGCATCTGTTGCATGGCAATCCCTACTCCTTGCATTAACATCAATCGATGGGCATCTCCCTAGCCCATTGATTAGCCTCGTTGATGTGAGACTTTCTCCTTTTTTGTCTTCTCCACATAACCCCATCATTATATTCTATTCCACACATAGTGCTATATCCATGGCTCACGCTCATGTATTGCGTGAAAGTTTATGAGTTTGAAATTATTAAGGTATGAAACAATTGCTTGGCTTGTCATCGGGGTTGTGCATGATGAGAGCATTCGTGTGTGACGAAAATGGAGCATGACTAAACTATATGATTTTGTAGGGATGAACTTTCTTTGGCCATGTTACTTTGAGAAAACATAATTGCTTTGTTGGTTTGCTTGAAGTGTTATTATTCTTTATGTCAATATGAACTTTTGTCTTGAATCTTCCTAATCTGAATATTCATACCACAATTAAGAGGATTTGCATTGAAATTATGCCAAGTAGCACTCCGCATCAAAAATTCTCTTTTTATCATTTACCTACTCGAGGACGAGCAGGAATTAAGCTTGGGGATGCCTGATACGTCTCCAGCGTATCTATAATTTTTGATTGCTCCATGCTATATTATCTACTGTTTTGGACTATATTGGGCTTTATTTTCCACTTTTATATTATTTTTGGGACTAACCTATTAACCGGAGGCCCAGCCCAGAATTGCTATTTTTTTTGCCTATTTCAGTGTTTCGAAGAAACGGAATATCAAACGGAGTCCAAAGAGAAAAATCCTTTCTGGAACGTGATTTTCTTCTCGAATAAGATCCAGGAGACTTGGACCCTACGCCAAGGAAGCTCCGAGGAGGGCATGAGGTAGGGGCGCGCCCTACACCCCCAGGCGCGCCCCCACCCTCGTGGGCCCACCGAAGCTCCACCAACGTACTTCTTCCTCCTATATATACCCACGTACCCCCAAACGATCAGAACAGGAGCCAAAACCTAATTCCACTGCCGCAACTTTCTATATCCACGAGATCCAATCTTGGGGCCTGTTCCGGAGCTCCGCCGGAGAGGGCCGTCATCACGGAGGGCTTCTACATCATCATAGCCTCTCCGATGAAGTGTGAGTAGTTTACCTTAGACCTTCGGGTCCATAGTTATTAGCTAGATGGCTTCTTCTCTCTTTTTGGATCTCAATACAATGTTCTCCCCCTCTCTTGTGGAGATCTATTTGATGTAATCTTCTTCTTTTGCGGTGTGTTTGTTGAGACCGATGAATTGTGGGTTTATGATCAAGTCTATCTATGAATAATATTTGAATCTTCTCTGAATTCTTTTATGTATGATTGGTTATCTTTGCAAGTCTCTTCGAATTATCAGCTTGGTTTGGCCTACTAGATTGGTTTTTCTTGCCATGGGAGAAGTGCTTAGCTTTGGGTTCGATCTTGCGGTGTCCTTTCCCAGTGACAGAAGGGGCAGCAAGGCACGTATTGTATCGTTGCCATCGAGGATAACAAGATGGGGTTTATTTCATATTGCATGAATTTATCTCTCTACATCATGTCATCTTGCTTAAAGTGTTACTCTGTTTTTAACTTAATACTCTAGATGCATGCTGGATAGCTGTCGATGAGTGGAGTAATAGTAGTAGATGCAGAATCGTTTCGATCTACTTGTCACGGACGTGATGCCTATATAGATGATCATGCCTAGATATTCTCATAACTATGCTCAGTTCTTTCAATTGCTCAACAGTAATTTGTTCACCCACCGTAGAATACTTATGCTCTTGAGAGAAGCCACTAGTGAAACCTATGGCCCCCGGGTCTATTCTCATCATATCAATCTCCATCACTTTAATCTTGCTTTGTTTTTACTTTGCCTTTTACTTTCACTTTGCATCTTTATACCAAAAATATTATCTCTATCAGATCTCACTCTCGTAAGTGATCGTGAAGGGATTGACAACCCCTAATCGCGTTGGTTTCGAGTTGCTATCGATTTGTGCAGGTACGAGGGACTTGAGCGTGGCCTCCTACTGGATTGATACCTTGGTTCTCAAAAACTGAGGGAAATACTTACGCTACTCTGCTGCATCATCATCTTCTCTTCGGGGAAAACCAACGCAAGCTCAAGAGGTAGCAAGAAGAATTTCTGGCGCCGTTGCCGGGGAGTCTACGCAAAAAGTCAACATACGAAGTACCCATCACAATTCCTATCTCTCGCATTACATTAGTTGCCATTTGCCTCTCGTTTTCCTCTCCCCCACTTCACCCTTGCCGTTTTATTCGCCCTCTCTTTCTCCTTCTCCTTCTCCTTCCCCTTCTCCTTCTCCGTTTGCCTTTTTCTCGCTTGCCTTTTGTTTGCTCGTGTGTTGGATTGCTTGTTTGTCGCGATGGCTCAAGTTACTACCAAATTGTGTGACTTCACCAATAGCAACAATAATGATTTCCTTAGCGCTCCGATTGCTCCTCTTGCCAATACTGAATCTTGTGAAATCAATACTGCTTTGTTGAATCTTGTTATGAAAGATCAATTCGCCGGCCTTCCTAGTGAAGATGCCGCTACTCATCTGAATAGCTTCGTTGATTTATGTGATATGCAAAAGAACAAAGATGTCGATAATGATGTCGTTAAATTGAAGCTATTTCCTTTTTGCTTAGAGATCGTGCTAAAGCTTGGTTTTCGTCTTTGCCTAAAAATAGTATTGATTCTTGGAACAAGTGCAAAGATGCTTTTATCTCTAAGTATTTTCCTCCCGCTAAGATCATCTCTCTTAGAAACGATATTATGAATTCTAAGCAACTTGATCACGAACATGTTGCACAAGCTTGGGAGAGAATGAAATTAATGATACGTAATTGCCCTACTCATGGTTTAAATTTGTGGATGATTATACAAAAAATTTATGCCGGATTGAATTTTGCTTCTAGAAATCTTTTAGATTCGGCCGCGGGAGGTACTTTTATGGAAATCACTTTAGGAGATGCTACTAAACTCCTAGATAATATTATGGTTAACTATTCTCAATGGCATACTGAAAGATCTTCTAATAAAAAAGTGCATGCGATAGAAGAAATCAATGTTTTGAGTGGAAAGATGGATGAACTTATGAAATTATTTGCTACTAAGAGTGTTTCTTCTGATCCTAATGGTATGCCTTTGTCTACTTTGATTGACAATAACAATGAATCTATGGATGTGAATTTTGTTGGTAGGAATAATTTTGGTAACAACGCTTATAGAGGGAATTTTAATCCTAGGCCATACCCTAGTAGTCCTTCTAATAATTATAGAAATTCCTACAACAACTCTTATGGAAATTATATTAAGATGCCCTCTGAATTTGAGAATAGTGTTAAAGAGTTTATGAATTCACAAAAGAATTTTAATGCTTTGCTTGAAGAGAAATTGCTTAAAGTTGATGATTTGGCTAGGAACATTGATAGAATTTCTCTTGAGGTTGATTCTTTAAAGCTTAGATCTATTCGTCCTAAGCATGATATCAATGAGTCTCTCAAAGCCATGATAATTTCCATTGATGAGTGCAAGGAAAGAACCGCTAGGATGCATGCTTCAAAAGATGCCTTTATTAAAGCGTGTTCTTCCAATTCCTATGAAAATCAAGATGAAGATCTAAAAGTTATTGATGTGTCCCCTATCAAATCTTTGTTTTGCAATATGAATCTTGATGAAACTGAATATGATCTTCCTTTACCTAGAAGGCATTCCAAAAATTCGGAGTATTTAGATCTTTATGATGAAATTGATGAAAGTGGGATTGAAAGAAATAAAAATTTAGATGTTGCTAAACCCACTATATTGGATTTCAAAGAATTTAATTATGAAAGTTGCTCTTTGATTGATTGTATTTCCTTGTTGCAATCCATGCTAAATTCTCCACATGCTTATAGTCAAAAGAAAGCCTTCACCGAACATATTGTTGATGCCTTGATGCAATCTTATGAAAAAAAACTTTAGTTGAAAGTTTCTATCCCTAGAAAACTCTATGATGAGTGGGAACCAACTATTAAAATTAAAATTAAAGATTATGAGTTTTATGCTTTGTGTGATTTGGGTGCTAGTGTCTCCACTATCCCCAAACTTTGTGTGATTTGCTAGATTTCCGCGATCTTGATAATTGCTCTTTAAACTTGCATCTCGCGGATTCTACTATTAAGAAACCTATGGGAAGGATTAATGATGTTCTTATTGTTGCAAATAGGAATTATGTGCCCATAGATTTCATTGTTCTTGATATAGATTGCAATCCTTATTGCCCTATTATTCTTGGTAGACCTTTCCTTAGAACGGTTGGTGCGATTATTGATATGAAGGAAGGGAATATTAGATTCCAATTTCCATTGAAAAAGGGCATGGAACACTTTCCAAGAAATAAAATAAAATTACCATATGAAACCATCATTAGAGACACTTATGGATTGCCTTCCAAAGATGGCAATACTTATATCTATCCTCGCTTTTATGCCTAGCTAGGGGCGTTAAACGATAGCGCTTATTGGGAGGCAACCCAATTTTATTTTTAGTTTTTTGTGTTTTTCTTCTATTAGGGAATAAATAACCCATCTACCTTCTGTTTGGATGTGGTTTTTGTTTTAATTAGTGTTTGTGCCAAGCTAGACCTATTGGATCTTCTTGCATGATAGTTATTTGATCTTGCTGTAATTTCCAGAAACTTTGCTTTCAGTGCCCGAATTACTAAAAAACATCAGAAGATGATAAAATACTTATTCCAATTTCTGCTGATCAATAAACAAATTTTCTAGGTCGTCTAATTTTGGTAGATTTTTTGGAGTTCCAGAAGTTTGCGTTAGTTACAGATTACTACAGACTGTTCTGTTTTTGGCAGATTCTGTTTTTCATGTGTTGTTTGCTTATTTTGATGAATCTATGGTTAGTAGAATATTTTATAATCCATAGAGAAGTTGTAATACAGTAGGTTTAACACCAATATAAATAAATAATGAGTTCATTAAAGTACCTTGAAGTGGTCTTTTGTTTTGTTTCTCTAACGGAGCTCACGAGATTTCTATTGAGTTTTGTGTTGTGAAGTTTTCAAGTTTTGGGTGAATTCTTTTGATGGATTATGGAACAAGGAGTGGCAAGAGCCTAATATTGGGGATGCCCATGGCACCCCCAAGATAATCCAAGGACACGAAAAAGTCAAAGCTTGGGGATGCCCCGGAAGGCATCCCCTCTTTCTTCCACTTATATCGGTAATTTACTTGGAGCTATATTTTTATTCACCAACATGATATGTGTTTTGCTTGGAGCGTCTTGTATTAGTTGTGTCTTTGTTTGTTAGTGTTCCACAATCATCCTTGCTATACACACATTTCGAGAGAGACATACTTAAATTGGAATTTGATAGAATACTCTATGTGCTTCACTTATATCTTTTGAGCTATGTAGTTTTGCTCTATGTGCTTCACTTATATCTTTTGAGCGTTGTAATTTTGCTCTATGTGCTTCACTTAGATCTTTTAGAGAACAGTGGTGGTTTGTTTTAAAGAAACTATTTATCTCTCACGCTTCACTTAAATTATTTTGAGAGTCATAATAGCATGGTAATTTGCTTAATAATAACTTGCTTGGTATTCAAGATTTGTGAAACTTTCTTTTGAGTGTGTTGAATACTAAGAAAAGTTGGATGATTGATAATTGTTTTGAGATATGGAGGTAGTAATATCAAAGTCATGCTAGTAGAGTAATTGTGAATTTGAGAAGTGCTTGAGTTAAAGTTTGCAAGTCCCGTAGCATGCACGTATGGTTAACATTATGCAACAAATTTGAAACATGAGGTGTTATTTGATTGTCCTCCTTATGAGTGGCGGTCGGGAACGAGCGATGGCCTTTTCCTACCAATCTATCCCCCTAGGAGCATGCGCGTAATACTTTGGTTTTCGATGGCTTGTAGATTTTTGCAATAAGTATATGAGTTCTTTATGACTAATGTTGAGTCCATGGATTATACGCACTCTCACCCTTCCATCATTGCTAGCCTCTATGGTACCGTGCATTGCCCTTTCTCACATTGAGAGTTGGAGCAAACTTCGTCGGTGCATCCAAACCCCGTGATATGATACACTCTTTCACACATAAACCTCCTTATATCTTCCTCAAAACAGCCACCGTACCTACCTGTTATGGCATTTCCATAGCCATTCCGAGATATATTGCCATGCAACTTTCCACCATCCAGTTTATCATGACACATTCATCATTGTCATATTGCTTAGCATGATCATGTAGTTGACATAGTATTTGTGGCAAAGCCACTTTTCATAATTCTTTCATACTTTTCACTCTTGATTCATTGCATATCCCGGTACACCGCCGGAGTCATTCATATAGAGTCATACTTTGTTCTAGTATCGAGTTGTAATCATTTATATGTAAATAAATAGAAGTGTGATGATCATCATTCAATAGAGCATTGTCCCAAAAAAAGAGAAAGGCCAAAGAAAAAAAGAAGGCAAAAAAAGGGGCAATGCTACTATCCTTTTTTCCAGACTTGTGCTTCAAAGTAGCACCATGATATAGCGAGTCTCATATATTGTGCTTCAAAGTAGCACCATGTTCTTCATATAGAGAGTCTCTTGGGTTATCACTTTCATATACTAGTGGGAATTTTTCATTATAGAACTTGGCTTGTATATTCCAACAATGGGCCTCCTCAAGTGCCCTAGGTCTTCGTGAGCAAGCAAGTTGGATGCACAACCACTTAGTTTCTTTTGTTGAGCTTTCATACATTTATAGCTCTAGTGCATCCGTTGCATGGCAATCCCTACTCCTTGCATTAACATCAATCGATGGGCATCTCGCTAGCCCATTGATTAGCCTCGTTGATGTGAGACTATCTCCTTTTTTGTCTTCCACATAACCCTAATCATTATATTCTATTCCACCCATATTGCTATATCCATGGCTCACGCTCATGTATTGCGTGAAAGTTTATGAGTTTGAAATTATTAAGGTATGAAACAATTGCTTGTCTTGTCATCGAGGTTGTGCATCATGAGAGCATTCTTGTGTGACGAAAATGGAGCATGACTAAACTATATGATTTTGTAGGGATGAACTTTCTTTGGCCATGTTACTTTGAGAAAACATAATTGCTTTGTTGGTTTGCTTGAAGTGTTATTATTCTTTATGTCAATATGAACTTTTGTCTTGAATCTTCCTAATCTGAATATTCATACCACAATTAAGAGGATTTGCATTGAAATTATTCCAAGTAGCACTCTGCATCAAAAATTCTCTTTTTATCATTTACCTACTCGAGGACGAGCAAGAATTAAGCTTGGGAATGCCTGATACATCTCCAACGTATCTATAATTTTTGATTGATCCATGCTATATTATCTACTGTTTTGGACTATATTGGGCTTTATTTTCCACTTTTATATTACTTTTGGGACTAACCTATTAACTGGAGGCCCGGCCCAGAATTGCTGTTTTTTGCCAATTTCAGTGTTTCGAAGAAACGGAATATCAAACGGAGTCCAAACAGAAAAATCCTTTCTGGAATGTTATTTTCTTCCCGAATAAGATCCAGGAGACTTGGACCCTACGCCAAGGAAGCTCCGAGGAGGGCATGAGGTAGGGGGCGCGCCCTACACCCCCAGGCGCGCCCCCACCCTCGCGGGACCACCGAAACTCCACTGACGTACTTCTTCCTCCTATATATACCCACGTACCCCCAAACGATCAGAACAGGAGCCAAAAACCTAATTCCACCACTGCAACTTTCTGTATCCACGAGATCCCATCTTGGGGCCTGTTCTGGAGCTCCGCAGGAGAGGGCCGTCATCACGGAGGGCTTCTACATCATCATAGCCTCTCCGATGAAGTGTGAGTAGTTTACCTCAGACCTTCGGGTCCATAGTTATTAGCTAGATGGCTTCTTCTCTCTTTTTGGATCTCAATACAATGTTCTCCCCCTCTCTTGTGGAGATCTATTTGATGTAATCTTCTTCTTTTGCGGTGTGTTTGTTGAGACCGATGAATTGTGGGTTTATGATCAAGTCTATCTATGAATAATATTTGAATCTTCTCTGAATTCTTTTATGTATGATTGGTTATCTTTGCAAGTCCCTTCGGATTATTAGTTTGGTTTGGCCTACTAGGTTGGTTTTTCTTGCCATGGGAGAAGTGCTTAGCTTTGGGTTTGATCTTGCGGTGTCCTTTCCCAGTGACAGAAGGGGCAGCAAGGCACGTATTGTATCGTTGCCATCGAGGATAACAAGATGGGGTTTATTTCATATTGCATGAATCTATCTCTCTACATCATGTCATCTTGCTTAAAGCGTTACTCTGTTTTTAACTTAATACTCTAGATGCATGCTGGATAGCTGTCGATGAGTGGAGTAATAGTAGTAGATGCAGAATCGTTTTGATCTATATACATGATCATGCCTAGATATTCTCATAACTATGCTCAATTATGTCAATTGCTCAACAGTAATTTGTTCACCCACCATAGAATACGTATGCTCTTGAGAGAAGCCACTAGTGAAACCTTTGGCCCTCGGGTCTATTCTCATCATATGAATCTCCATCACTTTAATATTGCTTTGTTTTTACTTTGCCTATTACTTTTCACTTTGCATCTTTATACCAAAAATACCAAAAATATTATCTCTATCAGATCTCACTCTCGTAAGTGACCGTGAAGGGATTGACAACCCCTAATCGCGTTGGTTGCGAGTTGCTATCGATTTGTGCAGGTACGAGGGACTTGAGCGTGGCCTCCTACTGGATTGATGCCTTGGTTTAAAAAAACTGAGGGAAATACTTACGCTACTCTGCTGCACCTCTCCTCTTCGGGGAAAACCAACGCATGCTCAAGTGGTAGCAATGGGCTTCCTCAAATGCGCGAGGTATTCATGAGCAAGCAAGTTGGATGCACATCCACTTAGTTTCAGATTGAGCTTTCATACACTTATAGCTCTACTGCATCCGTTGCATGGCAATCCCTACTCCTTGCATTGACAACAATTGATGGGCATCTCGATAGCCCGTTGATTAGCCGTGTCAATGTGAGAATTTCTCCTTTTTTGTCTTCTCCACACAACCTCCACCGTCATAATCTATTCCACCCATAGTGTTATATCCATGGCTCACGCTCATGTATTGCGTGAAAGTTGAAAAGGCTTGAGAACACTAAAAGTATGAAACAATTGCTTGGCTTGTCATCGGGGTTGTGCATGATGAAATAATTTGTGTGATGAAGATGGAGCATAGGCAGACTATATGATTTTGTAGGGATAACTTTCTTTGGCCAAGTTATTTTGAGAAGACATGATTGCTTTATTAGTATGCTTGAAGTATTATTGTCTTAATGTCAAATGATAGATTATTGGCTTGAATCACTCGTGTCTTAATATTCATGCCATGGTTAGATTACATTATCAAGATTATGCTAGGTAGCATTCCATATCAAAAATTATCTTTTTTATCAGTTATCTACTCGAGGACGAGCATGAATTAAGCTTGGGGATGTTGATACGTCTCCATCGTATCTATAATTTTTTATTGTTCCATGCCAATATTATACAACTTTTATATACTTTTCGCAACTTTTTATACTATTTTTGGGGCTAACATATTGATCCAGTGCCCAGTGCCATTTCCTATTTGTTGTATGTTTTTTGTTTCACAGAAAATCCATATCAAATAGAGTCCAAACGCGATAAAAACTTATGGAGATTTTTTGGAATATATGTGAATTTTGGGAAAAAGAATCAACGCGAGACGATGCCCGAGGGGGCCACAAGGCAGGGGCGCCCCAGGGGGTAGGGCATGCCCTGGGCCCTTGTGGTCACCCCGTAAGGTGGTTGGTGCCCTTCTTCCAGTGCAAGAAAGCTAATATCCGGATAAAAATCGTATTAAAATTTCAGCCCAATCGGAGTTACGGATCTCCGGGAATTTAAGAAACGGTGAAAGGCAAGAAATAGCAAGCGTAGAAACAGAAGAAAACACAGAGAGAGATCCAATCTTGGAGGGGCTCCCGCCCCTCCACTGTCATGAAAGTCAAGGACCAGAGGGGAAACCCTCCTCCCATCTAGGGGGGAGGTCTAGGAATAAGAATAAGGAGGGGGGCTCTCTCCCCCTCTCTCCCGGTGGTGCCGGAACGCCGTCGGGGCCATCATCGTGCCGGCAATCTACACCAACAACTTCACCGCCGTCATAACCAACTCTCTCCCCCTCTATGCAGCGGTGTAACACCTCTTCTCCCCTCTGTAATCTCTACTTAAACATGGTGCTTAACGCTATATATTATTTCTCAATGATGTATGGCTATCCTATGATGTTTTAGATCCGTTTTGTCCTATGGGTTGATGGATAATCATGATTGGTTTGAGTTGTATGTTTTATTATTGGTGCTGTCATATGATGCTCTTCGTGTCGCGCAAGCGTGAGGGATCCCCGCTGTAGGGTTTGCAATATATTCATGATTCGCTTATGGTGGGTTGCTAGTGTGGCAGAAGCTTAAACCCGAGCAAGGGGGTTGTTTGCATATGGGAGTAAAGAGGAATTGATACTTTGATGCTATGGTTGGGTTTTACCTTAATGATCTTTAGTAGTTACAGATGTTTGCTAGAGTTCCAATCATAAGTGCATATGATCCAAGAAGAGAAAGTATGTTAGCTTATGCCTCTCCCTCATATAAAATTGCAATAATGATTACCGGTCTAGTTATCGATTGCCTAGGGACAAATAACTTTCTTGTGACAAAAAGCGCTCTACTAAAACTAACTTAGTTGTTTCTTTATCTAAACAGCCTCTAGTTTTTATTTACGTGCTCTTTATTATCTTGTAAACCTATCCTATCACACCTACAAAGTACTTCTAGTTTCATACTTGTTCTAGGTAAAGCGAACGTTAAGCATGCTTAGAGTTGTATCGGTGGTCGATAGAACTTGAGGGAATATTTGTTCTACCTTTAGCTCCTCGTTGTGTTCGACATTCTTACTTATCGAAAGAGTCTACAACTGACCCCCTATACTGTGGGTTATTAGTGAGCTGTAGCAGCTAAATAAGCGCCTGCTGTTATAGTACAACATCAATCGTTTTGCTCTTGTTAGTAATAGCATCGCCATAGTTCATATAATGTTCAGTTCTTAGTGTCCCTGCTATGCTAGTTTCTGTATGCTCAGAAAGGTACGGTTGTTCGACCCAGTTCAAGTTCAGTTTAGCTCAAATTGTATGTTTGTTTAGGATTAATTTGGGATGATTTTGGTATTATTTGGTTCAAATATATATGAAACTATGGAGCGGCTGCTGTGCATCTATCCTATTTTACATCATCTATTGGAGTGCTAATATCCTATTTCACATCATCAGTTGGAGTTGGAGGTTTTTTGTGATGTAAAGCCCACCTTTTGATGTTCTAACTTTTACTACAAACACTTTTGTATTTTACATCATTTATTGAATATGCTCTTAGAGCTGACGATCAGGACGATGGAGCAGCTGACACCCGGCCTGCCTGAGAGATTATCATGTCGCGTATGTATAGCCGCTAGACGGTGTTTATACGTATGTATGGAGTCGTCTGTTAGATCAATGCAAATCAAGTTTTGTTTGTCTCCTCTTTCTTGTGGGAATACATACTAACCTCGGGTAGTAGGAGTGTAGTACTGCCTAAGTCAAGCGAATTAACTGATCAAAGTATTGCGGCATGCATGGAAGGAGCTGCCCTTGACATTGAGTGGAGCCGCACACCATTCATCCTAGAAACTAACAGTGCAGTTGCCATCCGCCATAGTGCCTACAGCCACGCCTTCGACGATGTTGCGAGGCCCAACCGGTACCTTAAATCACATTCTGCCCACCACAACCTAAATGATGCATCACCCACAAAACAAGAAACCTAAATGATGCATCCAGCGATATACTGTGTGTATGTTTCTAAATGCAAAGCCTGAATGAGCCCGTCTAGCTACATAGGTATATTTTTCAGCCTGGTCGACCTGGAACATGCGTGCCTGGTGAAACCAAGAAGCAAAATATTTGAAGTCCTAAAATTGAATGATTAAGCCCTGAGAAAATGGTATGGAAAACAAGCAGTTCAATTCATAGACAATGGTAGGCTGGATGCCTGACAAATCCTTGGATCAGAGGAGGTTATAGTTTGGTTCTCCTCTACAGAAACAATTCAGTTCGCCAAATGGGGAAAACGAAAGCAACTGATTTCACCTTAATTCGATTTATGCCGATCACTAATGCTCCAGGATGAAGAAGAGAGACATACAATGCAAACCATTGTAAAAAGAGTTTAAAACACACTAGACGAACTAGGACGATGATGATGTTTGCCTAAAGGAGTCGGGGGATGGTGCCAAGCCGTTGAGGAGCCGCTCGACCTGCGCGATGACCTGCCTCCCATGGGCGTACATGACCAAAGTGTCCCTATTGCGCCTCAGCACGTCCACGATCACTTTGAACTGCCAATCGTTCACCACGTCAATCATCTGCCGCACCACACAGTTTGCATACTGGTGGATTATCATGCCCTACATGGCCAGGCAACCACACAAGATTAGTCATGTGTACTATATCTCTCTAGGGATGTCGAGTAACAGCGGTAAGATCTCAAGAGCCACATACCACGAGATGATCTGCAGTTTGACCACCGCCAGCAGAAAGGATCTCATTTATGAGAAGCTTGCAATCGTGGTAGCTGCCATAGATTAGGCACTTCTCAATGACTTTGGAAGAGTGCTTATGGTGGCTCATCTGTACTATTCTCCCAGCAAATTTCAACATAATAATTTGTCGATGACGAGGTCCTCCATGCTCCACAATGTACTGCAACATTTCGATAGAACACACATGTGAATTATTTGTTTAGCTGCGACATTATTTCATCAATTACAAACCACTACACACTTTACCTGCACAACAGAGTTTCCATATGGGTCTACAGACAACTCCCTTATGCAATCGAGAATCTCCGTGAGAAACCTGTCCATAATTTGAGGATCCTTGCAGAACTCCAGCATTTTCTAAGAAGATCACGAGGATGGGAGGAATAATTAGTGAGCAAGGTACAAACAAACGTCGAAAGATAGGAAGCGGTAAAAAGTGTAATGCCCAAACTAACAACCTGAACCACATGGCATCCATAAGGATGTGTGGATAACATCTTGGCCTTGCTACATAGCCGTCTATAGATGAATTGGATATATTGTGGCTGCACACACTCCATGCATTTCTGAATGGCATGGTTTGCATGCTGATCACAGATACATTTGAATAGATTGCTATCAAGCTCCGTGGTCATTTCTATTTGTTGATCAATGTCGCTTATTTCAAAAGCCTGAACAAAGAAACACCCTCAGTGAACAAGCTCGCAACAAAACAATATGGCATACCAGGGTAAAAACTTAAAAATAATGAAACATAATGAGTTTAAACTATTTATGCATTTGACATTATATTATATTTATAGCAGAAGTTATCTAATATAATGAACATATTAACAAGAGAATAAATGAGAATGAATGCTTTGAATAAATTACATATTCTATCTTCAAAGTAGAGGCCTTCCCAATATAAAAGTGCAGTTTTGCAATCTACAAGCACACCTTCATTCCTTCCATCATGAGATGTTAAAGAAGTGATAGTATTCAGCTTACCTTCTGGATCACCCGACAACCATAGAGATGAAGGCTTAGGTCTAACACATGCCCCATTAGATTAGCAATTAGTATCTTGAAGTAAACTACAGGTCCATGCTCAAGAAGCTACAAAAAATAGATGGTAAGTATAGAAGTTTATGTCCGATTAATATCAACATCCTTAATTAGAGACTCAAGGTACAAATTGTACAGGAATTGGAGGAAGAAAACCTTTTGGATAACATAAGTGGGAAAGGCATCAATGGCCAATGTAAGGATGTGAGGCGTGATTTCTTTATATAGCATAACTATCTCTCCAGTAGTTGCTTCGTCAAGTTTCTGCCGTATAAAGCAGCTCCCAATAGGGTCGGCACTGCATGTCAAATACAACAAAGGGTAATGGATGGTTTACCATATAAATGTCACAATTTCTTTAATGGATGCATAGCACAGTAGGAGGCATAACCTTAAGAATATACTGACTGAAACTGATGCTTAGTATTTACTTGTGATATCTTAACAAGGTAAGTATGAAGATAAGGTTGCATGAGTTATGTGCACCTGAGAGCAGGTACATGACCCTTGACATTGATTAGCCGCATAGAGTGGTTTACTGGATTCTTGATCAACTGAAGAAGTGAATTGACCTGGGAATTCCCAGGAGCATTTATATTTGGCACATGCCCCCCAGAACATGCCATCTCAACGTCGAGAGCGTAGTGATTCTTCAAAGCCTCAGGGGATTGACGCCATAGTCTGCAGGATAGTTCCTGATCTGGGTCAATCAATGCACGAAGGCAGGCCTCCTGCATCGCCATCATATTAGAAAAATTACTAGGCACACTCCTTGAAGAAGATGATGATGATTGTGCACGCAAATCTTTAATGACATCCATATTCTGTAGTGGATTTTGGGAGTGCAGCCCGGTATAATCCTTCACTACACTATTTGTGGAGGCAGAAGAGTCCACATGCTGAAATGGATCTATGTATGTGTCGCCAATTTGGGGCAACTTCTGATTGTGTAGAGTCGACTCTTCTTTGCTCTTTGGATCATCCTGAAAAGGAAACATCAATTTATTATTTCCAGTACGGGGAGCACTCACGGTGCAAATATTTCCAATAGGTAAAACAACAATGACAACGAACAACAACCATCAGTTACTAACTCATGATCACATGGTAGTTTCAAGTGTAAATTCCATCCCTATTTCAGATATATGATACTGGTCATTGCTCACTGCTCAGTGGATCGCACTGAGTGTAGAGTCCACGACAGTAAACTTTCCTCAATGCAAATTTTATCTACAACAATCAGTATTTCAACTTTCAAGACAATAACAAAAACTGAAAAATGTTTAGGTTTTTTGGGCAAAGAATTATCATGTCGTGTATTATAGAACAAATGTAGTGTTGCCAGATTAAAATTAAGAAAAAATATAGGTAACTTGAGCAATACAACCAACCAATCACACAACATTAGTTTTAATCATGCTAAATCAATTTGTCCCGCAATCTTAAAAATTGAAAAAAAATGACCAAAAGTAGTGGAGAGCACTAGTGCACTGTAACTTCCATCTCAATCGACCAATTAATCTAGTAATCGAGAAAATTGCAATGGAAAAATTTCAAGCATAACAAAGGAAATGCATGGTGCCCGTCACTATGTTTATCTCATAGCACCCCAAGTAACAATTGAGACGAAAATTTCTCACAACTATAAATGGAGGGAGGTGATTCACCACTGTTTGATAAGAAAATAATCATCCATGAGCTCGTGATGATGCAATCGACATCCCTCCCGTATGGTACCATTGGCTCCTCCGTTATCTAGGCATGTGCATGGTGGAGATGTCGTACGAAAAGAGAAGCATGACAACATGTTGTCACAATGTACCATCACAATGCGGAATGTATCTCAATCTTTGGCCCATTGAAATTCATGGGGAAGGTAGCTCCCATCATGGAGTATGGTGAGATAAAGAAATATAGAGCAAGGCAGTGAAAAAATAGGGAGAGATCTCGGCAGAAGATACAAATGATAAGAGATGAGAACCATCCAGCAACAAAAGACTATTAATGAAATGCAAGGCCTCATCATGGGTCAATTCATTTGGTTATGGACCAACCACCTAAGTGAAAAATCATTATGTATCCTTCAAAAAGTATTTCATATCCTAACACAAATATATGGTTGCTCGTGTTATTTACAGAAAATGAAAATCTTCTACCACAAGGACTACAAGCACAACCTAAATAGCGAGGGTCATGTGTCTAGAGACCTTAACATTCCTTATTCATAATTTATCCCAAAGACAAGCACGACAATGCCTTTTTAGATTCACAAGGAACGAGAATAAAAAGAACAAGAGATTGAGGTCTATTTGTACAAATTCAGATCATTGAGTCGGCAAATTTATGATCAGCCTTCTTTATGATGACTCTGGTGTAACCTTAGTTGTTTACCAAACACCGTCCTTATCTCCGATGGATGGTTTCCGGATGAGGATTAGGAAGATTATGGGGACATCGATAATCAATGGGTAATGAAAATGGAATACAATAACTCAACATGAAGCATGCATGGTGCAAGTAAGGGGAGGATTGTGATTTCTGAATAATAGGACACAAGAGAGGACTACCTATAGAGGCAACAATTTTGATGCGGAGAAGGTAGGGCAACTATGAGATCAAGGGAGATGCAATTGAATTTATTTATTTATTGAGGGGAAGATGCAGTTGAATAGGGAGAATCTTGAATATGAGGGAACAAAGCTAGCACTACCTACTCATGGCCATGATGTGCAGCCTATGTATAGATAGGTACTGTGCATGGTTTGGGATGTAGTATTTTTGGCCTACCAATTCACACGTCTCTATATCCATACTGAGGCACTAAGCCCACTAACCCAACCCATTAACAATTTGAGAGATGACTCACAACATTGATTTAGTTTATGATTGCCACACCAAATCAGGGTGTGGTTTGGACAATAAATTTAAGTGAGCATGGTTGCAAGTAGTGACCTTCAACGGGGACCGGCCATTGAGAGGCTTGTGATACTAAAATCAATATAAATTCTCTATGGGTGGGTTGGTGTTGTAAATTCTATAGTGGCATCATGGTATTTGAGAATTTTTTAGCATGTCACATTAGGCTTTTGTTCATTTGAAAACCACAAATGTGGATAGTTAGTATCTCGAGTTTTATAGGAAATAATTGATGTGATGATGGTGTATTAAGTCGCGTAAAAGGTACGTTCCATACATGCCATTGGTCTTATAATGTCGCCTTGTTATAAGATGTTTCATAGAAGCAAACCCCGATAGTGCCATGCATATGGTAACTTTTACGATGAAAAATAAAATATGGAATAAAATGTATACTTTCCCTTCTCTAAAACTAAAACTATTAACAATGCTTCATTCTTTGCCATGAATTATTGCATTCTAATTGAACAATTTCTTGTAGTGCTTTTGTACCATGACATTTTTAACGAGGGAATTTTTTTAATCAATTTTCATAAATAGTTTCTATGAAGGGAATTTGTAGAGAGATAAACACACCATTGGTCACTCAACTGTCGCGAGATGAGCACATTGGTCACACTTCTCTCAAAATGTGATGAACTGATCACATTGGTTTATTTCATGACCGAACTGGTCACTCCGTCATTTCCAACCATAACGGGGTTGAGGTGGCATGCTGACTCGGCGTGGGCCCACAGTGCAGTCTCTCATGAGGCTTTTAATTTGTAGAAAACATCTTGGAAAGATGTTGATCTCCCTTTCCCCTTGATTGCCAAATCGAGCACCAAAATCCCGACCCTATGTAGGCAGCGACGGTAGCGGCAGCGGAAGGTACCCTGCACGGCTGTGTGGACCATGTCGGTTAGGCGTCTCCGGTGCGACTAGGACGAGGAGGTGTGACCATAGGTGACATCTATTGTTTGGTGAGATGGGAGGCGCTATTGGGCTGAAGCACGTGAGGGAGGAATGGAAGCCGATGACTGTGTGCCACCGGTGACCGAAGACAAGCTCTCAGGTAAATAAACCAAGTCCTCTCTCAAGCATATATGCATGACTGCTCAAGTTTTGCACAGAAAGATTTCATTTTTTAGGAGGAGTTTTCAGAATTCGACTTTTGGCTACAAAAATACCATTTTGACACTGAGTTCAATGGTGCAGAGCACAAGGCAGACAAGTGCATTCACGTACTTGATCCTGCTTGTCGTGTGGCAAAAGAAGGCAGTGACATTGTTCGAATGTTTTTGGGGTACCAATTTGATGTAAATTGTTTGATCTCATCCCAAAATTCTCTTGACAAAATCAAATCCGGCTGTGAATATTTTTGCAAAAAGACCAAAGGAATATGGTATTAATTTGATACCATGTTCTGTCTAGCAGTGAATCAAGTCCAGCTATGAATATTCAGTACAACGAGTAGGCATGACGCATGTTCTCCTATTTGAAATTGAGCACATGTAGTTTGTTACTGAGTAAATTCGATGGTGTAGGCCTATTCATCTATGTCATTGAGGGTGGCAAAGGCACCCTCGCACCCTGGCAGCAAGGTGCTCTCCTTCGGCAGCCTGATGCCGGATCGCCTTGGCTTGTGCAGTAGAAAGAGACGATGTGAGCACCGCCTGGTTGCGTTGTTGTTGTGTACCATGCGGGACTCCTATTCTTGCACGGTGAGCACATACGCCTCATATCGCGGGCGTTGGCAACCCAAAAATTACCTTCCTAGTAGGAAAGACCTTATCATGATCACTGCCACCGATGTTGTTGTGCAACTGTGCCTACATCACCTCGAGCGCCTCCTCTTCCTCAGCATCTTCCTGCTCAATCTTCCGGTGGTCAGCAGAGAGCTCTGGCGTTGCTGGCTCGATGTTGGGGGAGTTGTAGTAGCCGCCCATGCTAGTGGAGAAGTTGGATGTGTCATATTTGGAGCGGCCCATGCCAGACAAGAAGTCGCCCAACCCGGGAGCTGGGCGGTAGTGCCGTTGCGAAGCACCCATCAACGGAGTCCCATGAGGTGAGAAGCTTCCTCACCAGTGTGCTAAATGAGAGTAGGACTAAGCATTGGTGTTTCTTGGCTATGGAAAAATCGGGTGTTCCGATGTCGTCATAAAATGAACTGACCATGGCGGGAGCGGGAGAGGGCGATATCGGGAAAAGAGCATTAGCAGGAATAGGTGATGGCAGGAAGATGGAAATGTTAGGAGTAGGCAATAGTGGGAAGGCACAATGGGCATGGGGGCGCCGCATGTATCCTCTGCCAACTTGCGTAAGTGAGGTGGAGTAGAGCAGAGATGAACATATGAGAGAGATGATAGAGGAGGATTTCCAAAAGACCCCTCCTCTAAGATTAAACTCAAGGGGTGCATTACAAAAAGTTGAACGCGAAGTAAATGTCCCCTAAGCTTAGCTTGTTTCCAGGGTGTTTTCTGCAAACTAAACACCTCCTGAGCCACGTCCGCACGGATGATGGTTGAGTATGGCTGAGTGGCTAGTTCGCTCATAAAACACCAAAAGTGATTGGTTCGTCGCATTTTGAGAGAAGAATGACCAATGTGCTGATCTCGTGAGAATGCAATGACCAATGGTTTGTTTATCTCCTTTGTAGATATTAATTAATATGAAGTATATACACTCCTTCAAAACATATCACAAGGGATGACTTAGGTACTAGACACACAGTTCGTTCCCCTAGATTCACACTAGGCTTTGCATCCGACGGTATGCTTCAAATGAATGAAATGTATTTTCTTTCTGGGAACAATTCTCATCTTGACAACACCATTAGCTCTTTAAATCTCTTATCAATTGAATCTCACAACTAAACACAATTACCTAACTTGATACATTATTCAACACTACAACACAATGTCTGTTAATGTTACTTAAGTTCCCGATTGATTGGGAATGTCCTAAAATTACGCATCAATTTGGATGTTCTGAAGGGAGATCACTTAAATTAAACTTGTGGTTAATGATCCTTGATGTCTTTCACATCACAGAACAATGCTTGCATCCTTGGTAGCTGATAATGGCATAATTGTGACTCGCAGAGATTCTTCCATGTACTACTCATATTGACACATCTGAAGCAAGCATGGCTAGAAGCTTGTTGATACACAACAAGCAAGTCGAATGTTGTCCCAGAACTCATAATCCAAATGCAGCCATCCCAGCTGGTATAACCATGCAAGATATTCAATTACACTTGAATAGAACTGATACAATTCAAAGCATCTTGATACATGTTTTTACTTATCAATATAGTAACAATACGGACACAAGGTGTATGCCCCTGGTCTCTAATCACAGAGTTACAATCACTACAACTAGCCACCACTTTTGACCACACAAGGTGACCACTTGGTGCTTCCTTGGCAGAGTATAATATTTTAGTTAATCACTGCAACTGGACCAACTAAAATACTAACTACTAACGGTTGAACCACCGCTAGCTTCAACAAGTAGGCTTTGAGAACCAAAGCATGAATTTGGGGTTTCTTTCATCCGTTGGGTATGCTGAGAAATAAGGCTTCAAGGAACAAGCCATGCCTTACATTAGAAATAGCCCCGAAAGTAGGTTTGGGGAATTTAAGCGCCTTTAAGGCATTGCTCATGTACCTATTGAGGACTTTGACTCTTGATGCCATTGTGAACTTTAACTTAACATACTTGGGCTAAAGGTATGCATCCAAGTAGCTTGTTTACCCCTTTTGATCAACTAGGGTGCCTTTAGAGGTTGTGCTTCGTTAACCATGAATGGGCTAACCTTTATTGTCTCACTTCAAGTGCTTCATGTTTCTATAAATAATGGTGTCAAGGACGCTGTAAGCACATGCTAAGAGACAAGCACAAGGCTAGGACTCAATGTTTGCCATGATGATCTGCCCCCTATGGCATGAGCGGAAATCTAGGGTCTCCTTGAATATGTTGACTAATAACAAGCCTTCGTCACAATTCACACACGAAATGGAGGAGAAGAACCAGACATGACTACTTTTTTAATGTTAAGAGAAAATCTAAGATGATTGCACTAATCGAGCACATTGCAGGAATGGGTACTTGGTTGCAGTGCATACCTAGAACAACCAAATATATATTGATCTAGTGTCATGAGGTGGTCTATCCTTGTTGATGACTTGGAGTCTGAAATGCGCATCAAACTAGTGCAGTTCTGCGATATATGGTTCCATACCCCCAATCGCTTGTCACCTTCACTTCACATCGAGGACGTCGATGGAGCTACCACCAGGCGATTGCGCAGTCGTGACCTCCATCTTTGTGGCACTTAAGATACATGCATTTCAGGATTCTCCATGTGTGCTTCAACTGTCATATCACCAACTTGCCACCGCCACCCGCCACCAATTATAAGGAGAAATTGATATGCCCCCATCTTTGCAGGTTCCTTGATGATTTGTTATTTCTTCTGTTGTAAGTTATAACATGTTGTTTTCCCCCATCCACTTTAGACCTTGACTATTTGACATTTTATTAATTTTTTGACACTCTCTCGATATGTGAGGCAATAATTAGGCAGAAATGTCCCTAGTAATCTTTGTTCCCGATCCAACCTTTCTGCATCTCCTAATCTCCGCTTAGTCGACCAAACTAGAGTAGACCATGGCATCAGAGGTCTTTAGGATGAAGGCAACAAAACCCCCTAGGGTGAGGTAGGACATAGAGGTATTGGAGAACGTACACCGCAACATGGTCGGTGAGTATGGTGAGGTTTGTGTGGGGTCGGCTCCTTGTATGCGACCTTATCTCCTTATAGCGACTATCAATAGGCAATAGAGCATTGCTCAAAATGCAGTTAAGAGAGCCGAATGGTGCAACCCTTTCGGCAATGATTGTGACAAGGTCATTGTGAGAGGGTGGTACGCATGGGTCCCATGTGACGGCACATCAATGTGACATCGACGCATCAAGAGACATCTTTCGCCCTTTGCAGCACTATCCCGATATACCGTTTGTGAAGTATATTGAACACAGATCGACATGCGTCCTTTCGCCATCGAATTTGTGGACGGTGTATCCCCTAGCTTAGTCAGAATTGGACGGATGAAATTAGAGAAGGGATTTTCCGTCCACACCACTGCCAAGGTCCCCGCATCCATGTAGGTCACCACCACCGTGCCTCAGCTCCGTCGGAGGTAGAGCGGGATGAACAACTAAATTTAACTTTACTAATCTGCACTGTTGGCCTGATTAGAAGATCTTCCATTTCACCAGGTCGGCTACTTCTGATCCATAAAGGAAGAAAACGAGTGATCCAACAATTATTCTCTAAACCAAATGGCCCAACACTAGGATATTTTCTTTCTTCTCCTTTTTTGGGAGAAACACAAGGCTCTTTCCCCTTAGGAGAGAGCATCGTAGGATATGTATTAGTATCGAAAACCTTACTAAAAAAAGTCCCGATAAGTACCTTAGGTATGGACCAAAAAAATCCTTTTGAAATGTAAAACTAGTTTCCAAAATAATTTGATTCACTAGGCAACCACATCTGAGGTAGCTAATAAGCAACCTACCATAGTAGTAATCCGTGGTAACTATAAATTATGGTGGAAAACATATCCTGCTCTCATTGAGTAGGAGTATATATGTATAACGAAATTGCTCCATGCACGATCCCTGTGCCCGACGTATGCACGACAAAAAATCCAGTAGTTGGTGGTCTTTCCATTAGACGTATGTCCGGTCGGATTTCAACCATCGTGCGTGAGTCGTCTGATTTATGTCGTTTGTATAACACGACTCTATGTATAAAGTGACACCATTAATGATGTACCAAATAATTAGTATATCGTAGTACGATACAATTGGGAACCTAATAATATTCTTTAAAATGGAAAATTATTTTCTTCAGTAAGTGCTAGGGTGTCTTATGTGGGGTAATTAACAAGCAACCCCGGCCCAATACAGTAAATCATGTGGAAAATTCCGCTACCATTAATTAGTGCCAACTATATGTATAGAAGTACTAATACAATAGAACTAGGACTCCCTGGCGAATCTAGGCAAACAGAAATGGTCCGAGGCAAAAAAAAACTGAAGTGGTTCGCTGGCGGTTTTCATTGCATTTGAGGGGTGTGGGCTGGCAGTTTTAGAAACTGTCGTGGTAGTTCTTTCCATTAGGGGGCAATTTTTTTTGATTTTTTGGCCAAAATTGCAAACCGTGGGATGGAGATTGTGCAGCCAAGAGGGGAGGGGTCCGCTGGGGTTGGTCTCCAAGGAAGTATGATTTGACAACTTATTTAATGGGAAACAGAGAGTCACCATATCTCAATCTAGATATGATTTTCACACCAAAACCAAAATACTCATATATTCTCTCTCATAAGACCCATTAAATGAGAGATCTTTTAGACACAACAATAATATACAATCCACCCGAGGGGCTATATCTGAACAAATATTAAATATATATGATATAGTTTATGACATTTGTGTAAAGAAGTAATATACGGGTGTAAATGTATTACTCCGTATACTCCTTTACCTATCAATATGCATTTATAGCAGTAAATTAATTATCAGTTTTAAGTAGGACGCATGATATGAACTGTAGATGTAAACAATGATATGCGGGGCTCATAATTAATTAATGAATTACCTGTTCATCTAAGAAGCTGAGGAAAAGGCTCCTGTCACGTTGACGGCCGCCAAGAGCAATGGTGGCAGCATCGTCCTCCCATATCTCTTTGCCGCTGTCTATCCCGCTGCTACGACCGAATTGGGATGCCGTTCGCACATAATCGTCAATGGCCTTGGATTTGCCTTTGTTATCCATCTCTCTGTAAAATTTTACACATTGTCAGCATGTAAAAACATGGTTCTTTTCCTCACAGGAAAGCTACATGCACAACTTTAGTCCATTCAAACAAACAAGAGCAAGAAACATGTTTGCACCCAAAATAAATGAACATGTACCAGTACGAAATTCAGATCTAATTAGTTACAAGTAACAAGTCCAAAAAACATGATAGATCTAGATAAAATATGTGCAAGATAATACAAGGGAGTTGTAATCAGTGAACAAAAAATTAACTACGCACAAGATCTGATCTAAACTCTTGTATTCCATATTTAGCCTAATTATTCTGATTCCAAGGAACACAAGCATGAATTCAACAATAAAAAAGGAACGCAAGCATGAATTCAACATGTACGCTTAATAAAGATGGGCAAGAGAAAAATATATAGCGACTGAAAAAAGTCAGATCTAGCACAAGAAACATCAAGGAGAGGAGACATTGATTAGATCTAGAGTAGATAAGAAGCACAAGATATGGAGTGTATACAACTTGCCTTGCGTGAAATTGAAGGAGAGCCCGGTGGAGTATACAAGTAGTAGAGGATCTTCCGTGGTTCAAAGGAACACCACCAATATGCAATTAGTCCATGCTGCAACCAGACCGGGATGTTCTCTGGTTCAAAGGAACACGAGTAGAGCCCGGAGGAGTATAGCGAATGACTTTTTTGAGAATGTGATTGTGGGAGCGAGGGAGATATAAACCGGGGGAGGGGAGGTGCATATACGTTTCAATTGGAAAGTTGCCACGTGTATGCCAAGCCAGAGATTAGGCGTACGTTACTAGTACCAGTGCGGCCGAACTGTTGGCTTGCTGCTGCTATTGCGCTGCTTTCCAGACGCCCCGCTGTAGAAAAGGACACAAGGAAATATATTTCTGGGAGACGCTTGTGACTTTATGCATACTCACCACCATTACTGTACAATGTTTTGATGCTATCGCACTACCAGCACGGCCGAATTGCTGGGTTGTTGATGCTATCGCGCTGCTTTCCAGCCGTCCACTGCAGAAAAGGACACAACAAAATATATGTTTTATAGACGCTTGTGACTTTATGCATATATACTTACAACTATCACGGTACACTGCTTTGAATGAAAAATCCAAGAAATTACAAGGTAGTAAGTAATATAAATAGTAAATAGTACGTGCAATGGGCGTCGATATCAGGTCAGGTATTAATTGAGAGTTTTAAAAAAGATACTATTAAATGTATGCTGATATTAGGTAGGACATTTTTGAAGGAAATACGAGATATTAATTACAGGTTAATTATGTCGTTACTGATAATGTCAATATTTGGGATGGTATTGATTACACGCTAAACATGTGGAGGGCTCACCATTGAAGCAATATAGGTCGTTGGATGCATATGATTTGATGGTTGACTTCAGGAGCTAATGAAACTATTTTGGTAAAATTCAATTCTCTCATTTCCTCGGTATGTCAAAAGCAGGTCTGATTACACCTATTCCTAATCCTAAAATAGAATGTAAGAACGTAGGGATTTCTATGTAAACAGAGTATCCTATTTTCATAGGCTCGAATGACCCCTTCTCATAATAAGAATGTGTATTAGTTTGATTCCCTTCGGTCTTTTAATGGTGGTATTGATTAAGAATTGCAATAAATTCTTTTGAAAATAGCTTCTTCGTGGTATCAATCTTTGGAAGATAAAATACCACCATGTAAAAAGATTGCAATCAGACTGGTGCCGCAGTACCCCCCCCCCCCCCCCCAATAATGGTTTTTGAAAGGCCATTCAGTCATCCAACAAATAGACGGGAAGCCTTGAGCAATGAATACACTTGAGCGGGGATGATCTCAATGTTCACCATAATGTTGAGGAAAGATTCCAACTGCATATAAAATATGTCCAACAAAAGGAAAATCACACAATAACCTATGCATGTCTTATCAGAATAATCGGCTTTGTGAGGACACTCGCCTTTCTAGGTTCCCGACTCATGGAAAGAAATGACGTGTACATGAATGAATACATGTTCATTGCAGCCATGCAGCTAGGTATGACGACCATGGGATGTTTCGTTAGAAAGTTAGACAACCGGAGTGAGATATAGGTAAAACAACAAGAACAAAAATGGCAGACGCAAAAAAAACTTGGTCTTCCCTGCCAAGGGCGACATGAGGGCCCACCTACTAGCCCTAGCCGCCACCGCCCAAATCTCCATCCTCCCCTACCTAGCGATGCCCGAGTGGCCGTCGGCAGTGGCGGGGTGCTCTCTTGCGGGGCTCCTAGTTCTACCGGTCAGCCTAGTTCGCCAGACAGAAGGGATCGAGGGTGTGCGCGAGTGACGGGTAACGAAGTCACGGACGCCTATCTTGTTGATTGGTTTTCGAGCTGGAGGCAGGTGGGTCTATCTTGTTGATTGGTTTGCCGCTAACATTCTTGCCAATATTTGCCAAAATCATAAGTTGTTAAAACTTTGTAACTTTTTGTGAGATTGGAATTGGAAACAAATAACTAACCAATTTAGTCAACATTATGCTTTGTACTTTGCAGAATAATCGTTGCCTGCAGCGATGCGTGCATAAGCCAGGCATGTAACGGGAGAGTGCGAGGCACACTTCTCATGGAAGCCACACACGCAGGGGTTTCTTTTCTTGCTTCAATTTTTTATGTTTTATGTTTTAGATTTTACATTGCTTTTAGAAAATAGCTTAAGAAATTTACTATTTTTGTACCGATCTATAGAAAATGTTTGGCTTGTCTTTGAGAAAATTGTTTATCATATATTTAAAAATTATCATCATTCATTTTTTTAATTTATTCAACAATGTTCAACATGTAATGACCAGGGTATTTAGAATAATGTTCACATAATATTTATAAAATGTCCGACGTGTATTTGAAAAATGATAAACGGGTGTTGTAAAAATGTGCACATTGTCTTTAAAAATGTTCACAGTGTATTTGAATAATGTTCAGGATGCATTTGACAAATGTTCAACATGTATGCCCAAAATTTTCAAAGTGTATTTGGAAATGTTTGACTTGTATCTGAAAAATGTTTAATATGTATTTAGAAAAATGTTTGAGGTGTATCTTTAAAGCTTTCAGCGTGCATTTAAAAAAGAAAATATAAAGAAAGGAAAAAATAAGATTAAACATATGTTCATAATTCTTCCAAAAACATCTTCATGAAAATGTTAAAAAATTCTAACTCGTATAAATTGGGTTTAAAAATATGTTCATAACATTTGAAGAAGTATTCATAAAATTTAAATTTAGCCCACTTGATTTTATAAAAATCTTCATAACATATAACAATAATCAGGCTATTCAGAGAAATGCACATATTTTTTGAAAATGATCATGACATTTTCGAAAAATATTCAACGTCCATCTAAACAATGTTCAACATGTATACAATAAATGGTCGATGTTTATTAAAACAAAGTTAACATATATATATATATGAAAAACTACAAAAATGAAAAAACAAAAAGAAGAACGACAAAAGGGAAGGAACAAGAAACCCAAAATAAAAATGAAAAATAATAAGAAGAGAGGAACCATAAAAATAGAATAAAAAGAAAAGGATATGATAATACAAAATAAAATAAATACAAAGTAAAAGCCAAAAAACAAAGTAGCAGGCTAGAGTGGTCCACCTGGCCGAGCCGGGTGAGAAGCAATGCATTATGCACCGAATCAAAAAATAAACCCCACTGCATAAATAAGAAACATGTGGGATGAACTCGCACAAATGGAAAAGCACTTACTAGTCCAAACAATTAGTAGGAGGGCCGAAGGCGGGCGCTGATGTAGCTCATAGTAAGCGAGATATCGCATTTGCGAGTTGAATGCATAAAGAGGACTATATTAGTGAGATCAGAGTACTTCTTATTTCAGTTGAGAGATCAGAGTAATTGAAAGATCAACTTCTGTCCTTTGTTCTCTCAAATAATAAAAGAAAACAAAATATGTCCTCCTGTATGACTCGATAGCTTGTTTGATTGCCGCCATGCCGCCAACTTTAGGGCATTAGAGCCGACGATCAATGACCAGGACGATGGAGGAGCTACCACCCGCCTGCCTGACAGACTATCCTGTTACGTATGTATAGCCGCTAGATGGTGTTTATTGTTTAGATGTGCAAGGTACTCTTTCCGTCTCACAATATAAGACGTCTCTGTTCCACAATATAAGAAATTTTTATAAGTTATGTTTGTCAAAACGTCTTATATTGTTGGACGAAGGAAATACAAATGTACGGAGTGGTTCATTAGATCAGTGCAAATCAAGTTTGTTTTGTGTACCTTTTCTTGTCGGAATACATATATTACATACTCCCTTTAGTGATCTAAAATATTTAATATTAGTTTACAGAGGGAATACTTACTAAACCAGGACAGTAGGAGTATAGGACAACATAAGTCAAGTGCAAAAAGAAAAACTGATTAAAGTATTGCGGCGTGCATGGAAGGAGCCACGCCTTCGACGATGCTGCGAGGTCCAATCGGTACCTTAAATCACATTCTACCCACCACAACCTAAATGATGCATCACCCACAAAACAATAAACCTAACTGATGCATCAAGTGCTCTTATATCATGGGACGGAGGGAGTATTTTTTACTGCCTGGTCGACCTGGAATAGCCATGCCTGATGGAGCCAGCCAGCAAAATATTTAAAGTTCTAAACTTGACTGATTAATCCCTGACAAAATGGTATGGCAAACAAACAGTTCAATTCATAGATAATGGTAGGCTAGGCGCCTGACAAATCCTTAGACCAGAGGAGGTTATAGTTCGGTTCTTCTCTATAGAAACAATTTAGTTCACCCTAATGGGAAAAACGAAAGCAACTGAGTTCACTTTAATTCAATTTATGCCGATCACTAATACTCCAGGAAGAACAAGAGACATAGAAAGAAAACCATTGTAAAAGCAATTAAAAACACACGAGAGGAACTGGGACCCAAAGGAGTCGGGGGACGGTGCCATGCCATTGAGGAGCCGCTCGACCTGCGCGATGACCTGCCTCCCATGGGCGTACATGACCAAAGTGTCCCTATTGTGCCTCAGTACATCCACGATGACATTGAACTTCCAATCATTCACCACGTCAATCATCTGCCGCACCATGCAATTTGCATACTGGTGGATTATCATGCCTTGTATGACCAGGCAACCACGCAAGATTAATCATGTACTATATCTCTCTAGGGATGTCGAGTAACAACGGTAAGATCTCAAGAGCCACATACCATGAGATGATCTGCAACTTGACCACCGCCTGCAGAAAGGATCTCATTTATGACAAGCTTGCAATCATGGTAGCTGGCATAGATTAGGCACTTCTCAATGACTTTGGAAGAGTGCTTCCGGTGGCTCATATGTACTATACTTCCAGAAAATCTCAACATAATAATTTGTCGATGACGAGGTCCTCCATGCTCCAAAATGTACTACAACATGTCGATAGAACACACATGTGAATTGTTTGTTTAGCCGTGACAATATTTCATCAATTACAAACCACTACACACTTTACCTGCACAACGTAGTTTCCATATGGGTCTACAAACAACTCCTTTACACAATCGAGAATCTCTGTGATAAACCTGTCCATAATTTGAGGATCCTTGCAGAACTCCAGCATTTTCTAAGAAGATCACGATGACGGGAGGAATAATTAGTGAACATGGTACAAACAAACGTCGAAAGATAGGAAGCGGTAAAAAGTGTAATTCCCAAACTAACAACCTGAACCACATGGCATCCGTAAGGATTGGTGGATAACATCTTGGCCTTGCCACATAACCGTCTATAG
The DNA here is from genome assembly GCA_032464435.1 of Aegilops umbellulata. Taxonomy (NCBI): domain Eukaryota; kingdom Viridiplantae; phylum Streptophyta; class Magnoliopsida; order Poales; family Poaceae; genus Aegilops; species Aegilops umbellulata. The sequence goes on from CP136055.1 coordinate 452,687,404, forward strand.
ATGAATTGGATATATTGTGGCTGCACACACTCCATACATTTCTGAACGACATGGTTTGCATGTTGATCACAGATACATTTGAATAAGTTTCTAACAAGCTCCTTGGCCATCTCTATTTGTTGATCAATGTCGCTTATTTCAAAAGCCTGAAGAAAGAGACACCATCAATGACCAAGCCCGCAATGAAATAATATGGCATACCAAGGTAAAAACTTAAAACATAATGAAACATAATCAGCTTAAACTATTTATGCATTTGACATTATATTATATTTATAACATAAGTAATCTAAGACAATCAACATATTAACAAGAAAATAAATGAGTGAATGGTTTGACTAAATTACGTATTCTATCTTACATGACATTACAAAGCAGAGGCCTTCCAAATATAAAAGTGCAGCTTTGCAATCTACAAACACACCTTAATTAATTCCTTCCATCACGAGATGTTAGAAAAGATATATATAGTGTTTAGCTTACCTTCTAGATCATCCGACAACCATAGAGTTGAAGGCTTAGGTCTAACACATGCCCCATTAGATTAGCAATTAGTATCCTGAAGTAGACTTGTGGCCCATGCTCAAGAAGCTATAGAAAAAATTAGAAGGTAAGTACAGAAGTTTATGCCCTATTAATCTCAACATCCTTAATTAAAGACTCAAGATACAAAATTCTATAGGAATTTGAAGAAAAAACTTTTTTGATAACATAAGTGGGAAAGGCATCAGTGGCCAGTGTAAGGATGTGAGGCATGATTTCTTTATATAGCATAACTATCTCTCGAGTAGTTGCTTCGTCAAGTTTCTGCCATATAAAGTAGCTCCCGATTGGGTCAGCATTGCAATGTCAAATACAACAAAGGGTAATGGGCCGTTTACCATATAAGGTCACAATTTCATCTAGGGATGCATAGCACAATAGGAGGCATAACCTTAAGAATATACTGATTGAAACTGATGCTTAGTACTTGTGTTATCTTAATAAGTTAAGTATGAAGATAAGGTTGCATGAGTTATATGCACCTGAGAGCAGGCACGTGACCCTTGACATTGATGAGCTGCATAGACTGGTTTACCGGATCCTTGATCCGCCAAAGAAGTGAATAGAACTAAAAATTCCTAGGAGCATTTATATTTGGCACATACCCCCCAGAACATGCCATCTCAATGTCAAGAGCATAATGATTCTTCAAAGCCTCAGGGGCTGACGCCATAGTCTGCAGGATAGTTCCTGATTTGGCTTAATCCTACATCGCCATCATATTAGCAAAATTACTAGGCACAATCCTTGACGAACATGATGATGATTGTGCACACAAATCTCCAATGACATCCATATACTGTAGTGGATTTTGGGAGTGTAGCATGGTATAATCCTTCACTACACTCTTTGTAGAGGCAGAAGAGTTCACAGGCAGAAATGGATCTATGTATGTGTCGCCAATTTGGGGCAACTTCTGATTGTGTAGAGTCGACTCTTCTTGGCTCTTTGGATCATCCTGAAAAGGAGACAACAATTTATTATTTCCATTACGGGGATCACTCACGGTGCAAATATTTCCAATAGGTAAAACAACAATGACAATGAACAACAACCAACAGTTACTAACTCGTGATCATAAGGTAGTTTCAATGGTAAATTACATCCATATGTCAGATGTATGATACTGGTCATTGCTCACTGCTCAGTGGATCACACTGAGTGTAGAGTCCATGATAATAAACTTCCCTCAACGCAAATTTTATCTACAACAATCAGTATTTCAACTTTCAAGACAATAACAAAAAATTGAAAAATATTTGGGTTTTTCGGGCAAAGAATTATCATGTTGTGTAATATAGCACAAGTGTAGTGTTGACAGATTAAAATCAAGAGAAAATGTAGGTAACTTGAGCAATACAATCAACCAATCACACAACATCACTTTTAATCATGCTAAACCGATTTGTCCTGTAAACTTAAAAAATTTAAAAAAATGTTGACCAGAAGTAGTGGAGAGCACTAGTGCAGTGTAACTTCCATCTCAATCGACCGATTAATCTAGTAATTGAGCAAATTGCAAGGAAACAATTTCAAGCATAATATAGGGAATGCATGGTGCCCGTCACTGTGTTCAGCTCATAGAACCAAGACACAATTGAGACAAAAATTTCTCACAAATACTCCCTTAGTCTCGAAGTAAGTGACTCAACTTTACACTAACTTTGTACTAAAGTTAGTACAGAGTTGAGTCCCTTATTTTGGGACGGAGGGAGTATAAATGAAGGAGGTGATTCAACATCGTTTGATAAGAAAAGCATCATCCATGAGCTTGCGATCATGCAAGCGACATCCCTCTCGTATGGTACCACTGGCTCCTTCCTTATCTAGGCTTGCGCCTGGTGGAGATGTCGTAATGCAAGAGAAGCATGCCAACACATTATCACAATGTACCACGAACAATGCATAATGTATCACAATCTTTGCCTTTCGAAAATTCATGGGGAAGGAAGCTCTCACCGTGGAGTATGGTGAGATAAATAAATTGAGAGCAAGGCACTGAAAAAATGGGGAGAGATCTCGGCGAAAGATACAAATTATAAGAGATGAGAATGATCCAGCAAAAAAGACTGTTGATGAAATGAAAGGCCTCATCATGGATCAATTTGATTGTCTATGGACTAACCACCTAAGTGAAAAATCATTACGTATCCTTCAAATTTCATATCCTAACACAAATGTATGGTTGCTCGTGTTATTCGGAGAAAATGAAAATCTGCTACCTCGAGGACTACAAGCACAACATAGATAGGAGGGTCATGTCTCTAGAGACCTAAACGTTCCTTCTTCATAACTTGTCCCAAAAACAAGCATGACAATACTTTTTAGATTGACAAGGAACAAGAATAAAAAGAACAAGATATTGAGGTCTATTTTTAGAAATTCAGATGGTTGAGTCGCAAATTTATGATCAACCTTCTTTATGGTGATGCTGGTGTAACCTTAGTTGTTCACCAAACACTAGCCTTAGATCTCCGATGGATAGTTTCCAGATGAGTATTAGGAAGATTATGTGGAGATCAATAATCGATGGGCAATGAGAAATGGAATACAATAACTCAACATGAAGCATACATGACGCAAGTAGGGGGAGGACTGTGACATGCGAATAAGAGAATACAAGAGAGGACTACCTATAGAGGCAACGGTTTCGATGCAGAGAAGGTAGGGAAACTATGAGATCAAGGGAGATGCAATTGAATTTATTTATTTATTTATTTATTGAGGGGAGATGCAATTGAATAGGAGGGAGCATAGCTGTCACTACCCACTCATGGCCATCGCTTGGGAGGGTTTTAACTTGTAGGAAATATACTGGAAAGAATTTGAGCTCCCTTTTCCCTTGATTTCCAAATCGAGCATCAAAATCCTAACCCTATGGAGGCGGCAACGGCGCTGGTAGTGGAAGGTACCTTGCACGGCTGTGTGGACCATGTCGGTTAGGCGTCGTAGGCTAGACTAGGAGGAGCAGGCGTGATCACTGGTGGCATCTCCCCTCCCACTCCCTGTCCCTCTGTTGTTTGGTGAGATGGGTGGCGCCAGCGGGCAAAAGCGCGCGAGGGAGGAATGGAAGCCAAAGGCTTTGTGGTACTGGTGATTGAAGACAAGCTCTCAGGTAATTAATCCAAGTCCTCTCTCAAGCATCTATGCTTGACTACTCAGGTTTTGCTTAGAAAGATTTCAATTTTAGGAGTTGTCAGAATTCGACTTTGGGCTACCACAATACCATTTCGATACCAAGTTCAATGGTGTGTGGAGTGCAAGGTGGACAAATGCATTCACCTACTTCTCCTTTCTCGTCGTGTGGCAAAATAAGGCAGTGACATCATCCGAGGGCTTTTGGGGTGCCAATTTGACGTAAATTGTTTGATCTCATCCCAAAATGTTTTTGACAAAATCAAATCCAGCAGTGAATATTCTGTCAAAAAGAACAAAGGAACATGATATTAATTTGATATCATGTTGCGTCTAGCAGTGAATCAAGTCCAGATGTGAGTGTTCAGTACAATGAGTCGGCCTAATCCATGTTCTCCTATTTGAAATTGAGCACATGTAGTTTGTTACTGAATTAATTTGATGGTGCCAACCTCTTCATCTCCGTCGTCGAGGGAGGCAAAGGCAGCCTCGCTGCAACTCGACGGCAGTGCTTCGGCAGCCTGGTGCCCGATCGCCTCGGCCTGTGCAGTGGAAAGAGACGTAGTGAGTACCGCCCGATCGAGCTATTGTTCTGCAACACGTGGGCCTCCTATTCATGCACGATGAGCATAGATGCTTCATACGCGGGCGTTAGCAACCCAAAAATAACCTTCTTGGCAGGAAATAACTTTTCCTGCTCACCGTCAACAATGTTGTTGTGTAGTTGTGCCTACATCACCTCGAGAGCTCCCTATTCCTCGGCAACTTCCTGCTCAATCTCCCAGCATTTAGCAGAGAGCTCTCACGTCGTCGGCTTGATGTCAGAGAAGTTGTAGTATCCGCCCATGCTAGAGGAGGATTTGGATGCGCCAAACTTGGAGCGGCGCATGCCAGATGAGAAGTCACCCATCCCGGGCACTGGGCAGCGGTGCCATTGCGGAGCCACCCACTAATGGAGACCCACGAGGTGAAAAGCTTCCTCGCCATTGTGCCAAATGAGAGGAGGACTGAGCAATGGTGTTGCTTGGCTATGGCAAAATCATGCATACCAACATCATTATAAAGTGAGGTGGCCATGGCGGGAGCGGGAGAGGGTGATGGCGGGAAGATCAAAATGGAAGGAGTGGGTGATGATGGGAAGGCGTAGTGGACATGGGGGCATCACCGCGTGTATCATCTGCCAACATGCGTACGAGGGGCGGAGTAGAGAAGAGATGAGAGAGATTACAAAAGATGCATTGCAAAAGAGCCCCCCTATGATTAAGCTCAAGGTGTGCATTGCAAAAAAGTGAACGCGAAGTAAAATTCCCCTGAGTTCAGCTTGTTTCCAGGGTGTTTTCTATAAACTAAACACCTCCCGAGCAACTGCACTATGGGCCCCATGCCGAGTTAACACGCTACGTCCGCATAGGTTGGGAATGACCGAGTGACCAATGTGCTCATTAAACATCCCAAAGTGATCGGTTCATCACATTTTGAGAGAAGAATGGCCAATGTGCTCATCTTGCGAGAATTCAATGACCAATGGTCTGTTTATCTCTTTTGTAGATATTAATTCATATGAAGTATATACACTCCTTCAAAACGTATCATAAGGAACGACTTAGGAACTACACAAATAGTTTGGTTCCCTTGATTCACACTAGGCTTTGCATCCGACTGTATGCTTCAAATGAGTGATATGTAGTTTCTTTCTAGGAACAATTATCATCTTGACCACACCCTTAGCTCTTCAAATCTCTTATCAGTTCAATCTCACAACTAAACACAATCACTTAACTTGATACATTATTCAATAATACAACACAATTTCTATTAATGTTACATAAGTTCTCGACTGATTGGGAATGTTCTACAATACGCATCAATTTGGATGTTCTACAGGGAGCTCACTTAAGCTTGTGGTTAATGATTATCGATGTCTCTCACATCATAGAACAAGGCTTGCATCCTTGGTAGCGGATAATTGCATAACTGTGACTCGCAGAGGAGCTTCCATGTACTACCCATATTGATACATCTGAAGCAAGCTTCGCTAGAAGCTTGTTGATACACAACAAACAATTAGAATGTTGTCCCAGAACTCATAATCCAAATGCGACCATCCCATCTATTATAACCATACAAGATATTCAATTACACTTGAATAGAATTGATACCATTCAAAGCATCTTGAACATGTTTTACTTATTAATATAGTAACAACATGCATGGATACATGGTGTATGACCTCGGTCTCGTTGCAATCACTACAACTAGCTACCACTTTTGACCACACAAGGTGATCTCTTGGTGCTTCCTTCGTAGAGCACAATATTTTAATTAATCACTGCAACTGGACCAACTAAAATACTAAGCACTGACGGTTGAACCACCACGCGTGCTAACAAGTAGGCTCTGGGAATCGAAGCATGACTTTTAGGTTTCTTTCATGCTTTGGACATGCTGAGAAATATGGCTTCGAGGACCAAGCCATGCCATATATTAGAAATACCCCTAAAAGTAGGTTATCGGCATTTAAGCATGCCTTTAAGGCATTGCTCGTGTTCCTATGGAGGATTTTGACTCTTGATGCCTTTGTGAACTTTAACTTTACATACTTGGGTTAATAGTACGCATCCAAGTAGTTTGTTTACCCCTTTTGATCAACTGGGGGTGCCTTTAGAGGTTGTGCTTTGTTAACCATGAATGGGCTAACCTTTATTGTCTCACTTCAAGTGCTTCATGTTTCTTGAAGGAATGGTGTTAATGACACTGGAAGCACATCCTAAGAAACAAGCACGAGGCCTATGACTCAATGTTTGTCATTGTGATCTGGTCCCTATGGCATGAGTGGAAATCCAGGGTCTCCCTGGATATGTTGATTGATAGCAAGCCCTTGTCACAATTCACACACGAAATGAAGAGGAGAAGAACCAAACACAACTATTTTTTAAAATGTTAAGAGAAAATCTAAGATGATTGCAGTAATCGAGCACTTTGCAGGAATGAGTAGTTGGTTATAGTGCATAGATAGAACAACCAAATATATATTGATCTAGTGTCATGAGGTGGTCCACCCCTATTGATGGCCTGGAGACTGAAATGTGCTCCAAACCAGTGCGGTTCTGCGACTTATGATTCCATCCCCAACCCATCACCTAGCACTTTCACTTCACGCCGAGGCCGTCGATGGAGCTGCCACCAGCCGATTGCACAATCGTGACCCCCATCTTTATGGCACTTAAGATACATGCATTTCAGGGTCCTCCATGTGTGCTTCAACCATCATATCACAAGCACTTGCCCCGCCACCCGCCACCAATTATAAGGGGAAATTGATATCCCCCCATCTTTGTTGGTGCCTTGAGGATTTGTTATTTCTTCGGTTGTAACATGTTGTTTTGCCCCATCAACCTTAGACCTTGAGTATTTGACATTTTTTTATTATTATTTTCTTTGACACTATCTCAATATGCGAGGCAATACTCGGTCAGAAATGTCCCTAGTAATGTTTGTTCCCCACCCAACCTTTTTGCATCTCCTAATCTCCTCTTGTTCGACCACACTAGAGCAGAACATGCGTCGAGGTCTCCAGGATGAAGGCAACAACACCCCCTAGGGTGAGGGAGGACATAGAGGTGTTGGAGAACGTACATCGCAAAATGGGCAATGACTACGGTGAGGTTTGTGCGGGGTCGACTCCTTATACGTGACCTTATCTCCTTATAACGATTGTCGATAGGCAATAGAGCATTGCTTGAGAATGCAGTAAACAGAGCTGGTTGCTGCAACCCTTTCGGCAATGAGTGCGACAAGGTCATTGTCAGAGGGAGGCACACATGGCTCCCATGTGACATCGACACATCAATGTGACACCGACACATCAAGCGACATCTTTCGATCTTTGCGATATTGTCTCGATGTACCGTTGGTGCAGTATACTGAACGCGGATCGACATGCCTCCTTAATTCGTGGACAGTTACCCCTAGCTTAGTTAGAATTGGCCGGATGAAATTAGAGAAGGGATTTTCCGTGCACGTCGTTGCCCGGGTCGCCGCATTCATGCATCTAGGTCACCACCACCGTGCATCGGCTCCATCGGAGGTGGTGCGGGATGAAAAACTAAAGTGATCTTTACTAATCTGCATTGTTGGCCTGATTAGAAGATCTTCCATTTCACCAGGAAGGCTACTTCTGACCCATTAAGGAAGAAAACAAGCGATCCAACAACCATTCTCTAAGACAAATGGCCCAACACCAGGATATTTTCTTTTGTCTCCTTGTTTTGGCGGGAACACGAGACTCTTTTCCCTTAGGAGAGAGCACTGAAGGATATGTATTAGTCTTGAAAACCTTAATTAAAAAAGTCCAAAATAATTTTAAAATGGCCAAAAAATATCCGTTTAAAATGTAAAACTAGTTTCCAAAATAATTTGGTTCACTAGGAAACCACATATGCGGTAGCTAATAAGCTACATACCATAGTAGTAGTAGTCCGTGGCAACTATAAATTATAGTGGAAAACATATCCTGCTCTCTGGTACCACTAATGATGTACCAAATAATTATATAGTAGTACTACAGTTGGGAACTTAATAATATTATTTTATATGAAAAAATATTTTCTAAAACACTATATTTCAATAAGAGCTAGGTGTAAGCAACCCCGGCCCACTACCGTAAATCATGTGGAAAATTCTACTACCATTAATTGGTGCCAAATATATGTAGAAGTACTCATACAATAAAACTAGGACCTTCATCCCTGGTGAACGTTCGCCTAGCAAACGAAAGTGGTCCCCTAGCAGTTTTCACTGCATTTGAGGGGTGTGGGGCTGGCAGTTTTTAGAAGAAAAAAACTATCGTGGTAGTTCTTTCCATTAAGGGGCTTTCCTATATTTTTGTCCAAAAACTGCTAGCCGTGGGATGGAGATCGTATTGCCAAGGGGAGGAAGGGTTCGCTAGGGTTGGTCTCACAGGGAATGTCAACTAGATAAGATTTCCTAGGACTATACTATTAGCAGCCCAAGTGTTTCACTTTGGACTATCTCTTATAATCATGTAACTTAAACAAAAATATGATTTGACAACTTATTTAATGAGGAAACAAATAGTTCCCATATCACGATCTACATATAAATTTCATGCCAAAACCAAAAATACTCATATATTCTCTCTCATAAGACCCATTAAATGAGAGATCTTTTAGATAACAATACTAGTAACATACAATGCATTGGAGGAGCTATAGCTAAACACATATTAAATATATATGATATTTGTGTAAAAAATATACGGGTGTAAATGCATTATACTCCCTCCATTCCAAAATATAGATCATCCTCGATTTTCGTGCTTCAAATTTGACCATAAGTTTAACCAACGAGACCGACTTCAGCGGGAGAAAAAGTTATACAAATGAATTCGTATTCAAAATAAGTTTTCAATTATATAATTTTTGCTCCTGCCGCAGTCTGTCTCGCTAGTTAAATTTATGGTCAAAGTTAAACATCAGGAAGCGCGGGCGCGCTATACTTTGGAATGGAGGGAGTACTCCTTTACCTATCAATATGCATTTATGGCAGTAAATTAATTATCAGTTTGAAATAGGTTGCTACGATGGAACTGGGATGTCGTTGGCACGTAATCCTCAATGGCCTTGGATTTTCCTTTGTTATCCATCTCTCTGTAAAATTTTACACATTGTCAGCGGATAAAAACATGGTTCTTTTCCTCATAGGAAAGCTACATGCACAAGTTTAGTCCATTCAAACAAACAAGAGCAAGAAACATGTTTGCACCCAAAATAAGTGAACACACTACAGAATCAGGCACTTTGCCATCTGCCATGGCGGACGGCAAGGGCATGCCTAGCGGACGGCAAAGGCCTTTGCCGTCCGCCAGCAGACGGCAACAGATCCGGCTGAATAAGCTACGGCAAATGGCTCTTTGCCGTCTGCTGGCGGACGACAAAGATGAAATGGTCTTTGCTACACATGGCAGGTTAGGTCCGTTATGGGGTTAACGGCGTGCTTTGCCGTCTGCTGGCGGACGGCAAATACCTTTACATATTTGCCATCTGCCAACAGACGACAAAGTGCACAAATATGCCAGCCCAGATGCCCCCCAGGTAGCTGCTACGCGGCAAGCTATACCGTCCGCTGGCAGACGGCAAAGATGCCAAGGTCTTTGCCGTCTGCCAGAGCTGCCAAATAGGCCAACCCAGTGCACCCCAGGTTGCATAGGTAGCTGCCATGTGGCAGCTTTACCGTCAGTTGGATGATGGTAAAGCTCTTTGCCGTCTGCCAGTGAACGCCGAAGAGCCTGCACAACCCCTGTTTTTTCTTAAAATCATTCAATTTCACAAATATATATATACACACACATTTGAAAATAATTTAAACAAGCATAAAACACATATACAAACGAAATCATATCCCTGCCATATGGATATGATCATCCAACACATATACATACCAAATCAAAAGTCCATATGCAGCATATATAGCTAGCCAACATATCCAACAAGCATACAATGGTTTCATCCATACATACATATATAGGCAGCAAGTTTCACATTGTCCATCCTACAAAATCAAAAAAAAGGAAGCACAAGGAGAAGAGTAGACTCCATCAACGCAAGCTTCCTCATCGAAAGCAAAACTGTAAATTGGGAAAGAAGAAAGTTAGAAGAAGAAGAAGAAGAAGACTAGCTAGAAGAATAAGAAGAAGAATTTTTCTTATATTTCTTTCTCTCCTCTCCTCTTCTTTATCTTCTTCTTCTAACTAAGGTAGGTAAAAATGCCATTTTTTAGCTAAGCTAGGTAAAAATGCTAATTGTAGGTCATTTTAGAGCTAAACTAGGTAAATAGGTCATTTTGGAGCTTAGTAAGGTTATTATGTCATTTTCGTGGAAAATAGGCTAAGTCTATGTCATTTTGGAGGTAACAAAGACTATCATGCCATTTTTGACCTAAGTATGCTAAGTATGTCATAAATGTACTAAAGAAGCAAAACACTAGAGAAAACTTACCCTCCTCACAACAAATGTGATGAAGATTGCAACTAAGGTAACAATTGATCCAACGACATAATGATACCAAGCCTCATTATCAATGGCATATTTTCTAATCTTCTTAAGCTTCAGGCGCATTGCATCCATCTTCAAGCGCATTGCATCCATCTTCATCTTGTGATCATCGACGACATCGGAAACATACAACTCCAATGTCATCTTCTCTTCTTCAATTCTTTTAATTTTTTCTTTCAAATACTCATTTTCTTTTTGAACTAAATTTAACTTCTCGACAAGAGGGTTGGTTTCAAATTCCGGTTCACATACCTCCTAGATTAAAATATCTCTATGTCAACTTGATGGCCATAATTGTCATAAATGCGAAATGCAACAAATAGTTATAGAAGAGAATTTACCACATACGAATCATAAAGCGGGCGAGGGTCGACGGGGACGGACATCAAGACCATGGCACTATGTATAAGAAACAATCATACAAAGTAAGAAAATTATACAAGTAACTATATAGATCATACAATCATACGAGTAACTATATAAATCAAGTACAACATAAAAATTGAGTACCTACTAATCTGGATCGTCGGGTTCAATAAATGCTCCGGGATCAATAAATGCATCATCATCATCACTATCACTAATGACGTGCTCATCATCATCATTAATAAATGCATCATCATGTGGAAGGCCACCTTTACGTAATCGGTCAAGCACTGGCAGGTCATCCGCAGCAGTAACCTCTTCTAGTTCAGGCTCTTCTTGTTCCAGCTCAGGGGGGAAGCCGGGTTCACTATCCTGTCTACTTCAATGTTCTGGGGTGAAGTAGAGCGGTTCTTGAAACGTTTTTTGGAAAGACATGTTTCTTTGAAGAATTCTCCTTCGTATGTGTCTGGGTTAATGTTAGGTTCATAATCCTCTTCATTGGGGGGAGATGGTCTAACACGTGGCGGCACTTCATAAACGACATCCCAACCATTGAGATTTGGATCACTTTGACAGGCCCACGGTAGATAGAAAATTTGGGTTGCCTGTTGAGCCATAATATAGACATCGGGAACATCCGAATGGGTGCTTTGTTTGATTTCCACTAGCCCTAAGTGTTCATGAGTCCTTCTAGTCTCCTTCGGCTGGAACCAATAACATTTGAAGACTACGACGTTTCGTGGGTTTGCACCATAGAATTGAAGTTCATAAATTGCTTCAACTCTTCCATAATACTCGGTATCTCCTTTGCCAATAGTAGAGACACAACAATTTATAGACTTTCGGTCGGCCGTAGATAGCTCTTTGCCATAGGTACGAAAGTGATACCCGTTGATGTCATATTTGTCAAATAAATGGACCTTAAAGTCAAAACCATTAGCGACTCTTCTCAAATCAGCGTCCATAAACTCTCAATTAGCCTACAAATTTAATACGAAAGGGATTGTTGCATTAGCCACAGATTAGACGAAGAAATGAAATGGTCTAATGGAAATTACCGTTTGTTTGAACACAAGAGATGAAACCAAGATAACCGCCTCCATGCTTTTCCAGAAGCTCATACTCTTCGACGGAATCCTTTTGGATCACCGCTCCATACAAGAATTTGGCGATGTATCGACTGTATCAAATTTATCCGGGAATAAGAGCAGTTCAAAGGAATTAGAAGTTGCAAAACAATGTACCAAGGACTTACTCGATGTACGGCCGCACTTCCGTTAGGTTGGTGAAGATATACAACGAAATGATCTTCCATTCTTCGAAATCCAACGTTAAGGAATTAGAAGCACCGGCTGGTGCGAGATCCCCTTTGAATAGGCTTAGGTTGGATCCACCCTTTTTAGGGTCGCCAGCATTGTACCAAGGCTTCAGATTATGCAAATGACATTTTTTGGCTTCGTAGTGTGCTGTCATGAAGTTTGCCGCCTCCTCAGTAATGAATGCCTCAGCCATCGATGCTTCAATTCTACGTTTATTTTTACATTTTGCTCGTAGCGTCTTCTGCATCCTCTCAGTTGCGTAGCACCAACGATTTTGCACGGGCTCCCCAATCTTGCCTCGGTTAGGAGATGCAAAATCAAGTGCTGCATTGGATTAAAGAAGCCCGGCGAAAAGATCTTCTCTAACTTGCAGTTCAACTCCGGCGCCAACTCTTCCATTTCTTCTAGTAGGCCAGGCGATAGTTCTTTCACACAAAGAACACGAAAGAAATAGCTCAGCTCTGCTAGTACTAGCCATTCATCCTCAGGGATGAAGCCACGCAACATCACCGGCATTGCCCGCTCAATCCATATGTGCCAATCATGACTCTTGAGACCAAATATCTTCAATTTATCAAGACTCGCTCCCCTTTTTAGATTCGCTGCATACCCATCGGGGAACATCAACTGCTGTTTCACCCACAAGATAATTTCCCTCATAACTGGCCTTCCAAGATTAAACCATGCCTTTGGCTTTGTCCAGTTCTGCTTTCCTTTAGGTGGTTGCATGTTTTGTAACGGTCTATGACATAGCGACTCCAGATCGACTCTAGCCTTAGTATTATCCTTTGACTTCCCATCTATGCTGAACAATGTACCAAAAAGTGCCTCGGCGATATTCTTCTCGGTGTGCATCACGTCGATGTTGTGTGGGCAAAGGAGGTCTTTGAAGTAAGGCAGATCCCACAAGCATGTCTTGTGAGTCCAGGCGTGTTTCAAATTATACCCCTTGAAATACCCTGGACGCTCTGGATCTGGCTCGAGAGCGTTTAACTAATCCAGGGTCTCTTGGCCTGTCAACACAGGTGGTGCAGAGTTTTTGACAACTCTACCTTTTATGAAGTTCTTCTTGTCTTTCCTGAACTTATGGCGAGGATCCAGGAACTGTCTATGCATGTCGAAGCAAGAAAACTTGCGACTGGCCTGAAGCCAACGAAACTCAAGAGCTCCCTTGCATGTGGGGCACGAGAACCTTCCATGCACACACCAGCCAACGAATAGTGCATACGTCGGCAAGTCATGCGTCAAGTACATGTACCAGACACGCATTATGAATTTTTGTTTGCTAAAGGCATCGTATGTCTTGAACCCATTATCCCAGGATTCTTGCAATTCGTCCTTCAGTGGCTGCATGTACACATTCATATTCTTCCCTAGATAGTTGGGCCCTGGAATTATCAACGTCAGGAAAATGTTATTTCTTTGCATAATATGTCTGGGGGAGATTGAGTGGAAAGACAAATACGGGCCAACAACTGTATTGGGCTGCCGTTAGACCAAACACACCGAACCCATCCGTGCTGATGGCGACTCGAGGATGCCTCGGATCTGCCGCTTTGTCATCATGTAATGCATCAAAGCGCTTCCATGCTTCACCGTCCGATGTTGCACCATCATCAGCTTCCCATCTGCACCTAGTTGGGTTCTTTTGCCCATTTTGAGCCATGTCATCTGTCTGGCCGTCTCTTCGACCATGAAAAGACGTTGAAATCTTGGTACGATTGGCATATACCGAAGAACATTAACGGGGATTTTGGTCTGCGTCTTCTCACCCATACCATTGTCTAACACAACATACTTGGATGACTTGCAAATGGGACAATAGTTCCAGTCCGCATACTGAAGCCTAAATAAGGCACATCCTTTCTCACAGGCACGGAGGATTTTGTCTGACTGGTATAGGTTTGCATGTAGTACATGTCCTTTGGGTAGAAAACGTCCAAATACTGTCATCATTGCGTCGTAGCATTCTCTGCCCAAGTTGAATTGAGCCTTCAGAGCCATTATTTGTGAGATGGCATCCAGATGACAAAGCTCAGTGTGCTCATGGAGAGGACGTTTTGAAGACTCCAACATTTCATTGAAGGCCTTTGCAGATTCCTCCATCTCATCGTCCGAGTCCCAAGCATCATCAAAGTCTTGCACCATGTCTTGCATCCTGGTACCATGCTCGTCGGTACGACGACGAAGCACCTCAGCTCTGGCACGTTGGGCACTCGCCATGAAATGTCCACACCGCGTAAAACCCCTTGTCGGTGTCAAAACCGGCGGATCTCGGGTAGGGGGTCCCGAACTGTGCGTCAAGGCCGGATGGTAACAGGAGACAAGGGACACGATGTTTTTACCCAGGTCCGGGCCCTCTCGATGGAGGTAATACCCTACTCCTGCTTTATTAGTATTGATGATATGGGTAGTACAAGAGTAGATCTACCACGAGATCAAGGAGGCTAAACCCTAGAAGCTAGCCTATTGTTTGATTGTGTATGAAGATGATTGTCCTACGGACTACAACCCTCCGGTTTATATAGACACCGGATAGGATTAGGGTTACACAGAGTTGGTTACAATGGTAGGAGATCTTGAATATCCGCATCGCCAAGCTTGCCTTCCACGCCAAGGAAAGTCCCATCCGGACACGGGACAAAGTCTTCAATCTTGTATCTTCATAGTCCAGGAGTCCGGCGAAGGTATAGTCCGGCTACCCGAACACCCCCTAATCCAGGACTCCCTCAGTAGCCCCTGAACTAGGCTTCAATGACGACGAATCCGGTGCGCAGATTGTCTTCGGCATTGCAAGGCGGGTTCCTCCTCCAAGTCCTTCATAGAAGATTGTAAACAACAAAAATAGTGTCCGGCTCTGCAAAATAAGTTTCCACATATTGCCATAGAGAGAATAACATTAATACAAATCAAATCTGCTGATGTATTCCGCAATGCGTCATCACACTACGGCCAAGTTCTTTAAGAATCGTTTTTACTTTTCCACCTTAGCACGTTTTGCGAGGCGGTTTCCTTGGCACGTCCTGTCGAAGCAGAGATCGTGTGCCCTTTTTACGGGATTCTCATCAATACGGACGTGGGTAACCCAACCGCGCCATTTACCACGGCGCTTGGGAGGCAAGCGAGTTTTATTAGGCAGGTGGGGACGCATAACCGCATCCGCCCATATAAGGGGATAAGGATCCACCTTTTTACCTACACCTTCTTCCTCCTTTGCTAATCCCTCTCTTGCGCACTCGAGCTCCAGCGCCCAAGCCCGCTCTTTTCGCCTCAACCTTCTTCAACAATGTCCGGAGCAGGAGGCAAGTGGATGGTCTCCTCCGTCACGGAGGCCCAAGTAAAAAAGCTAAGTTAGGCCGGATACCTGTCCAAGGACATCCCGCACCGGCTTCCCGAGAAGGGGCAGCTTCTCCCCACCCTAAGGCCCCATGAGAGGGTAGTTTTCCTTCCCCACTTTCTCCGCGGACTGGGTTTCCCACTCCACCCATTTGTCCGGGGACTCATGTTCTATTACGGCCTGGATTTCCAAGATCTGCCTCAAACTTCATCCTCAACATCTCGACGTTTATCGTCGTGTGTGAGGCCTTCCTCCGCGTCCGCCCCCATTTCGGCCTCTGGCTCAAGACCTTCAACGTCAAGCCCAAGGTGGTGCGCGGCAGCCAAGCGGAGTGCGGAGGCGCCATGGCGGGCAAGATGGCCAACGTCCTATGGTTCGAGGGCTCCTTTGTGGAGACCCTAAAGAGGTGGCGAGCAGGGTGGTTTTACATCACCGAGCCACGCGATCCGAAATGGGTCGCAGCCCCCGAGTTCCGATCCGGACCCCCCACACGGCTAGTGTCCTGGAAAGAGACGGGCCTGTCGTGGGGCAACGAAGAAGAGGTGACCGGATTGCAAACTTGCATCCAGTCCCTGGTGAACAAGCCAATCCGGCTTGTTAATATAGTCCAGGTTATGCTCGTCCGCCGGATCCTCCCATGCCAACAACGGGGCTTCAATTTGTGGGAGTTCGACCCGGCGCAGCACCCAACCCTTAACAAGCTCTTCGACACGACATACGAAGATGCTTGGAAGGTGCTTTTCAAGGGCGCCGAGGCCCCCGCATCCGCTTCCGAGGACCGCGGATACAGCTCGCAGCGTCACGCTAGCGAGGTAAGCTATCTTCGCCTTTTACAGGATACTAAGCTCTTTTTTCCTTTCACAGTTTTGACTCTGTGTGGGATCTAAACTCCCTTACCTTTGACAGGCTTGGCAGGCGATATCCGAACCAATTAACTGTCCGGCTCCCCTGCCCGAGGACCCAGCCCCTATGCTCCTAGTGAAGCTACTGATTCCGGCACCTTATGTGGTGCCGGAGAATAAGGTCAAGAAGAAGAAGACCACGGGGACTCGAAAGAGTGCCCGTAACGTGGTGGTGTCGAGCTCGTCGTCTGACGAGTCCGAGACGCCCTCCTCCCGTGGAAACGAGGAGGAGGAAGAAGAAAGCTCTCCCCCCCAGCGGAGGGAGAAGAGGAGAAGAAGGCCGCCCCAGCAGGGGAGGCCGAGGGGTCTAGGAAAAGGAAGATCCCTCCGCCGGACTACTCCCATGACGCCGAAGAGAGCGAAGAGGGGTGGCTGAACAGGGCCAAGCGTCCGGCGACATCGTAAGTTTGGATATCAGATTAACTCATGATGTTCCTTTGTTGCACAGCTTTCCTTAATGTCGAATGTAATTATGCAGCCCGCCCCAGGCCGAATACAACGAATCGTCGGGCGGCTCCCTGGACTCATCGGACGTGAACTCCGTTCCGCCCGCTGTCTCCCCCCGCACTGCGGATGACGCCGAAGTGGCGTCGCGACAAGCTCCGGGGCAGGAGGAGGTGGTCCTGGAGGAGCCGCAAGGCAACCTCCCGGACTCCAGGAGTGAAGGGGACAAGACCCCCCAGGGCTCCAAGTCTGGCTTTGAGCCGGACACCGTGACGGAATCTTCAACAGTTCCGAGCCGCGGTAGGCGAACTCCTTCCAAAAGGAGCAAGCCTTCTAAGCCAGCGACTTCCGTCCAACTGGAGTCGCTGGACCATCTGCTAGAGGTGCTTGACGGCGCCTCCATCGACAAGGGGCACCGTACTATCATGAGTACGGTGATCCAGAGGGTTCAGTCCGCCAATAGCGGACTGACTGAAGGTTGCGCTAGCCTTCTGACAGGCTTCGAGGTAAGTAAAAATATGTCAAAATATTACCACATAGACAGTAGCCCCTGATGCTCTGTTTGGCGTTCGGAAAGAAAAGACGAATAGAGGATCTATTAATTTTCGCAGGAGTCTAACAATAAAGAGTCAATATGCGTATGCAGGCTTCGCTGCTATCCACCGCCGCATTGACTGCGCAGGTGGATGTCCTAAAAAAGGACCTCGGGCGGACCGAGCAAGAGCTCGGCCTTGCCAAACGGCAGCTCGAGGAAAAGGAAGGTAAGAAATACCCTACAGAAAAAGGTGCCTATAGAGAGGCGTGATTGCAAAAAATAACAGGATCATACTGCTTATTCTAGGGGCCACAATTGAGATGGCGACCCTCAAGCAGGCGCTATCTAAGGCCGAAAAGAAAACGGCCGAGGAGCCTACCGAG
Source organism: Aegilops umbellulata (assembly GCA_032464435.1). NCBI lineage: Eukaryota > Viridiplantae > Streptophyta > Magnoliopsida > Poales > Poaceae > Aegilops > Aegilops umbellulata. Next base: position 452,705,441 of record CP136055.1, read on the forward strand.
CGAGAAAGACTTGGGGTTCAGGTCGGCGAGGTGCAGCAAGAGCTGCAGGCTCTCATGAAAAAACATGAGAGCATGGAGCTTGAGTCAAAGGCGCAAGCATCCGAGCTCGCGTCGGCCCTTGAGACCGCCAAGGGTGCCAAGGCCGAAGCCCAAAAGGCCCTCCAAGAGTTGGAGGAGATGAAAAAGATAGCAGCGGGTAAGGCATTCTTAATGCAAAGTAGAAATATAAAAGTAAACTACTTGTCACTTACCCGAATCCAGAGTTCTCCAGGGGCGTTTGCAGATCTTCCCCACAGCGTATCCGACGCCGCCGCATTCTACCGAGCTGAAGAGGGCAGCTCGACGGAGAGTGTGTTCTGGTCTCAGTATTCTGAGGCCGGACACCCTGTACCCCTGAGCGACCAGCTAAAGCAGCTGGTCGAGCTCCACAAGGTGGCCGAACAGGCCATGAAGGGCTTCATAGTTCGGCTGTGGCCCGGAGAGGCCCTGCCTGGGAGCTATTTCGGGCTGGTGCGGCGGCTGGTGGAGGCATGTCCCAGGCTCGAGGTCATCAAGCGCTCCGTATGCATCGAAGGTGCCCGTCGGGCCCTTGCCCGTGCGAAGGTGCACTGGGGTAAGCTGGACGGTGAGAAGCTTGTGAAGGACGGGCCGCCGGCGGGGAAGGAGCATCGCAAGCCCGAGAACTACTACAAGGATGTTCTTGCAGGTGCCCGCCTTGTGGCGGATGAATGCACCAAAGATGTAATTTTTGAATGAACTCGCTCGTGTTTATCCTGTGCGCTGAAAACTTGTTCATATGCGCTAAGCAATGCTTATTGAATTTAAAATATTATTTTCTATGCGGTCGTTTATCAAAAAATTGAGAGATGGCCAGTCGTCGGCTTCTGCCCCCGTGCCACTAGTGTTGGGGTGTTCGGGATAAACCTGAGCGCTCTTTTTCCCATGGTTGGATCCTTCGAGGGAGGCGCTCAGCACAACGAACCAGGCAATCGGACTATAATGCTTGAACACTCTCACTTAGCCATAGAACTTTATAATTTTAAATTTCGGCGAAGCCCCTAGTTCGGAAGACCGAGTTCGGGGCGCTATCCACGCCTTTGGCCGGACAAAGCCAGCTCCTCGCTCGAAGCGGCATAAGTCTTTAGGGACTCGAAAAAACTCTCGAACAGCGACCGGTCTCTCGCCTCATCATGACAGTCAGTTTTAGCTTTCTCCACTGAGGTGCTTAACCCAGCTGAACCGGGGCACAATCCCAGTGGTTCTCCTAGTGCTACCTTAGCCGATAGAGCGGAACGTAAGGCACCAAAACATAGGAGCCGGGCAAACCCAACTATTGACCCAAATCATGATTCGGAGCCGATGCATATAGTGCTATAAGTTCGGGGTGCCGCACTTGTGAAAGTTGACGGACTTCTCACGCCATAATAAGAGGTACTGAAGCCCCTGGCGTATTTGCCGTACCAAGATGTACGGGTGCAATCATGTCAAAACATATATATATGAAAACAGGATAATGCAAAAAATAGACAAAAAGCTATGCATTGTTTATAGAGAGGCTATTTATCAGAGCCGAATGATACAAGTAGTGCAATAAGCAAGAAATATATTGGACTATTTAACATGTCCTGACCAGGGGCAAGCCGTGAAGTTGTATTCAAAATAGGTATACTGCTCGTAACAGAGACCACCTGTGAGTTTCATAATGCGGCATGGCTTTGTCTGCTTCCCTGGATCTTGCATCGTTTGTGCGGCAGTCGAATTGCCGAACAGGTCGTCCGAAGTGTGGAGTCCTGAAAGTAAGAAAAAAGGAATCCGGCAGCCCCTAGTACGTTTTAAGCCGTATTTTGGGTGTGCCGTTATTGTGCCCCTTCCCCTGTGCCCATGGTATTTCAAGGGCGTAGTTATGTACGCGGGGCACTTGTTTCGCTATATCGCGGGGGCCGGGGTTGGGGCCGCATTGCTACGCCTGCTCGGAACGTGCTAGGCGGTCTTGTTGTAGGTTACTCCGGGCGCGCTTGGCAGTGTCCGACTTTTTAACGGCCGGGCTGGGGAATTGCCTAAAAAGGCAGCTTTTTACTTCCGCTGCGAGAGCCGCCGTGTGCTCCTCCGTACGGAGGGAGCATTCGGTGTTTCCGTTGACCGTGATCACTCCTCGAGGGCCTGGCATCTTGAGCTTGAGGTATGCGTAGTGCCGCACCGCATTGAACTTTGCAAATGCGGTTCGTCCGAGCAGGGCGTGATAGCCACTGCGGAACGGGACTATATCGAAGATTAACTCTTCGCTTTGGAAATTATCCGGAGATCCGAAGACCACGTCAAGTGTTACCGAGCCTGTACAATTGGCCTCTACACCTGGTATAACGCCTTTAAAGGTCGTCTTTGTGGGCTTAATCCTTGAGGGATCGATGCCCATTTTCCGCACTGTATCCTGGTAAAGCAGGTTCAGGCTACTGCCGCCGTCCATGAGGACTCTTGTGAGATGAAATCCGTCGATGATTGGGTCGAGAACCAATGCGGCAAAGCCGCCATGACGGATGCTAGTGGGGTGGTCCCTTCGATCAAAAGTGATCGGGCAGGAGGACCATGGGTTGAACTTTGGGGCGACTGGCTCCATCGCGTATGCGTCCCGTAGCGCACGCTTCCGTTCCCTCTTGGGAATGTGGGTTGCGTATATCATGTTCACCGTCCGCACTTGTGGGGGAAACCCCTTCTGTCCATTGTTGTTCGGCGGCATGGGCTCCTCCTCATCATCGCTATGTAGCCCCTTGTCTTTGTTTTCGGCTCTTAACTTGCCTGCCTGCTTGAACACCCAACAATCCATGTTGGTGTGATTGGCTGGCCTTTCGGGGGTGCCATGGATCTGGCACAAGCGGTCGAGTATTCGGTCCAAACTGGACGGGCCCTGAGTATTCTTTTTGAATGGCTTTTTCCGCTGACCGGATTTATAGCCTCTGAATCCGGCATTTACTGTCGTATCTTCATTGTTGTCGCTGCTAACGCGACGCTTTTGCTTATTTCGACGTGTCCTGCCACTTTTGTCCTTGGTATCCGAATTACCAGGGTTCTTTGATAAGTTGTTGCTGCGAGCTAGCCAGCTATCTTCTCCCACGCAAAAGCGGGTCATGAGTGTCGTGAGGGCTGCCATAGATTTCGGCTTTTCCTGTCCTAGGTGCCGGGCAAGCCACTCGTCGCGGAAGTTATGCTTGAAGGCTGCTAGGGCCTCTGCATCCGGACAGTCGACTATCTGGTTTTTTTTTGTTAGGAACCGTGTCTAGAATTGCCTGGCCGATTCTTCTGGTTGCTGAATTATGTGGCTTAAGTCGTCGGCATCCGGTGGTCGCACGTAGGTGCCCTGGAAGTTGTCGAGGAATGCGGCTTCCAGGTCCTCCCAAGAACCGATTGATGATGGTTAGAAGAACGATCATATTGAATCGACCCAAACTTGTTTCTTACTTTGAGTCAATATCATCCGAAACCAATTATTATAACACGAAGTGTTAACATGTGTTTAGTTGCTTAGACCATGAGAATATCATACTCACTTCTTACCATACACTAAACTTTGCGGTTTCTCAAACGCCATCTATAACACGGTGATCATAACGACCACTTACAAGTTCATCAGAAAAGTTTGACAAGGGACTAGATAGCTGGAGAGTGGAATTTTCTCCTTCGATGATGGATAGATATTCTTATGGCCCTCTTGATGTGACGGCATTCATCATCGTCTTGCCAGACATAGGTGACTATGTCACGGGGATGCAGAAGCATATCAACGAGAAAGAAGAACAAAACTGGTAACGAGGAGATCGGTATAAGTGAGCATGTGTACGACTCAAGAGGATGCTGATACATCTCTGGTTTTGCAAAGTATCGCTAACAAAAGGTAATAACACATGATAATCAAAGGTTCACTCGAATGTCATTTGTGTATTCATAGGATCGATATGGATGTCCACGATTCCGCTATCGGTCATTGAACAAAGGGCTTTTGTTCATGTCTAAACACCGCAAGATTGAACCCAAAACTAAGCACCTCTCCTATTGCAAGAAATACCAATCTAATTGGACAAACTAAACCAATAATTCGAAGAGAAATACAAAGATATCAAATCATGCATATAAGAATTCAGAGAAGATTCAAATAATATTCATAGATAATCTGATCATAGATCCACAATTCATCAGATCTCGACAAACACACCACAAAAGAATATTACATCGGATAGAACTCCAAGAACATTGAGGGAACATGGTATTGAAGATCATAGAGAGAGAGAGAGAGAAGAAGCCATCTAGCTAGTAGCTATGGACCCGTAGGTCTGTGGTAAACTAGTCACGCTTCATCGGTAGGGCAATAGGGTTGATGTAGATGCCCTCCGTGATCGAACCCCCCTCCAGCAGATCGCCGGAAAAGGCCCCAAGATGGGATCTCATGGGAACAAAGGCTTGCGGCGGTGGAAAAGTATTTTCATGGATGATTTTTATGTTGGGGGAATATTTGAGGATTTATAGAGCTGAGAGGGAGGTCGGTGAACTCCCGTGGGGCCCAGAAGCCACGGGCGCCCCCCTATGGCGCGCCCCTAAGGCTTGTGGAGCCCTCGGGACTCTTCTGACTTGGCCTCCAAGTTCCATGGATGTCTTCTGGTCCAAGAGAAATCATCGCAAAAAAAATTATTCCGTTTGGACTCCATTTGATATTCCTTTTCCGTAAAACTCAAAAATAAGGAAAAACAGAAACAGGAACTGGGCTCTAGGTTAATAGGTTAGTCCCAAAAATAATATAAAATAGCATAATAATGCATATAAAACATCCAAAACAGATAATATAATAGCATGGAACAATAAAAAATTATAGATACGTTGGAGACGTATCAGCTGCCACAGCAACGATCTTTCTACAGCCACGGTGACGTTTCAACTGAAGATTCAAGAAGACCATGAAGACTTTCTAGCGCCCGGGACAGAGCTATACCATATCATGCTATTAAGAATTGCCTGAGATGTTTATCCCCTTGTTGTTTGCACCCTTTGATTGCACAGTATTCAATTATTAGGGTGATCTCTCACAGTAAATATCAAGTTAAAAGGTGTTTTTTCCAAGTGTTGCAACCGCCTATAACACGTAGCCTTCCAGAGTGCATCACGTACACATGAGTACAAATGGACTATGCTGTGTAAGATGGGTGGACGGTCAGACCATGTAAGCAGATAACACTCGGTTGTCTTGAAGTTCTAGTAGAATCGTTCTAAGCTCGGAGCACGAAGCATCGAAAAATGAACAAGAGTTATATGGAGATATGATGGGTAAAAATGTGCCTACCGGTTAAAATTCACATCATCAGTGATGTCCACATCAATGCCCATGAATAAGATCGGGGTCTTAGATCACTCACTATCAATTATGAGAGATATCATTTTGAGTGGGAGTGCACTCTATACTAAAAAATTAAACACCAGTGCAAATTAATTATAAAAAATTCTAAGTGTATATTGTGTTTATCATTGTAGATCTATCGCCCGCAACATGTTCAACTTAGCCCCTATGTTAGAAAAGAAAAGTTGGCTACAAGCGGTGGAAACTATGCGGATTAGATCTGAAACCTGAGATTTGTTCTTAGGAGTGCTAAGAAAAGAGTCTGTGTTGGATCATCCCCTAGGTGATCCTCCTGCAAAGGATGCACCACAAGAAGTTGTACTACCCTCGTGCTAGTTTATTAACCTACTTTGACCATGATTTCAACTAATAAAATATAAGTTATACATAACAACAATAATATCATCTGAAACTATGTTCAAATACAAATCAAACGATATAACTTTTGGTGACATGCATTAGTATTTTCTTAGTTAAATCTATGGTCAAACATTGACACAAAATACAAAGGGGACCAATAAACCAGGACAGAGGTAGTAGATGCTTTCATTGCTCATAGTGATGACTATGAGTCAGTCCAGTGCCTCATGTTGACTTGCATGGATCCTGAACGACATGAACGTTTTTAACGGTCTACTACTCAATTTATTGGTTCATTGGAAGTTCTGTACAAGAAGCAAGCAAGGACCGAACATTTTGAAATAACCAGGGCCTTGATTGAATGCAAGATGGCAGAAGGTTCCTCAATGAGTGAGCATATAATGAAGCTTGCTCGCTATGTTGATAGATTGGCTTCTTTGGAATTTAGAATTCCTCCAACACTCGGTACGGATATGTGCTTGCTTCACTCACCTGTTCTTACAATTGTTTTATCATGAATTACAACATGAATGGGATGTAGGAAAATCCAAACGAGTTGTTCTCTACGATCAAAACTACGGAAGATTGAACATATAAGAACAAACAAGTGTTGATGGTCAATAAGACCGTCAGTTTCAAGAAGAAGGGAAAGTCCAAGAAAAAGCCTACTAGTGCTGGTAAGACCGTGTATTAGAAAAGGAACAAGCGCGGAGCCACTAAGGAGAGTGAGTGTTTCTACTGCGAACAGAAAGGACACTAGAAGCGTAATTGTAAGAAGTACTTGGCGGATAAGAAGCAGAACGGTTCTTCCGATAAAGGTATAAAAGTTATACAAATTTAATGTTATTCTACTTGTTGATTTCCTTTATGTCATGATTATTTGATACATATCAATTGCTCTCATTTGCAAACTGATGCAGGGACTACAGAATGCTCGCAAGTTGAGAAGTAATGAAGTCATGATGCAAACCGGGAATGGTGATGGGATCGCTACTCAAGCCATTGAAGTCATGTCTTTAATTTATCTTCAAGATTTATCATAGAACAAAATAATAGTTATTTTATTCCAGAGTTGTGTAAAAACATTATGTTTTGGGTTATGCGACAGATATTCTTATAAAGTTTTAAACAATGGTTGTTGAAGTTGTTATAAGAATATGTTTTGGATTTACCTCTATTATTATTAGTTTATTCATGGATCTTGAATTGAATATCTATAACATTATTGTTGAACTTCTTCAGAACACTAATAACACCGCTTAATTGTGGCACTGCTTGGTTATATCAGAAAATAATCTTCATGTAGATGAAGTGTTGAAGTCTTTTTTATTTTGAATCAATTAACAAAATACATAGTGATGTATTTGGTCCCATGAGCAGACCTAGGCGCGGTGAATACTTATACTTCATTGATGATTTGAGTAAATATGATTTACTTGATGAAACATAAGTTTGAAATATCTTAAAGGTTCGAAGAAATTCAAAATGAAGATAAGAATCATTATGACAAAAGATAAAAGGTTCTTCAATCATGAAGAAAACTATCTAAGTCATGAGTTTAGCAAACACTCAAATAATTGTGGAATTATTTTTTAACTTACCGATCTTCTTTTATTAATTTTTGGGATATGCACTTGAAAAAACAATATATACACTAAACATAGCATCGTTTAATAGTCTGGCTAGATTACACCATATGAGTTATGGAGTAATTGATCCAGACATATGCTAATTTGTAGGTTATTCCAAAGAGACAATTGGGTATTCCTTCTACCAAAAAGTTCAAGGACAAAGTGCTTGTCACAAAGAATGAACACTTTCTCGAGAAAAGGTTTTCTCGCTAAAGAAGTAAGTGGGGGACAGTGCAAATTTATAGGATTATTGAATCTCTGGCGAAAGTAAGCAGGATTAACAAACCGGAAGTTGTTCCAAAAGTTGTCCGCACAACTGAAACAAAAGTTACTACACCAAATGTAGAAACTCTAGTTAAAGCTTGTAACCGAACCGTGTAGATCAGGAAAGATTAGCGAACCTCCTGAACGGTCTTACAATGAGATATTCATATTAGAAGAATATGAACCTGCACACTACAAGGAAGCGATGACGGTGCCCAGCTCAGAGGACTGGCTAATAGCCATACACACTGAAATGGAGTTCATATATGAAAATTAAGTTTGAATCTTGGTTGATCCTCCAGAAGGTATGGAGCAGATGGATGTCAAAACTAGTTTCCTAAATGGAAAGAATGTATAAAATATACAAGGAACCACAATATCTAGTTGGGTCGGTCCATCTCTGCTCGCATGGGTCGCATTGTGTGATTCACCAACCATATGCCGCACATAGAGACAAATAGGAAATGTCAATCTATATCACATCAAGCCTGCTTGAAATCAGGCCCAACACGGTTTGCACTTTCCTTCAGTAATTTGGCGTCCGACCCATCTGATGTTATAATCTAATTTATGAAATTATAAGTAGGTTAGAGCTCATATATCCTTCGAGAAGATAATTATAGCTCGTTTAAAAAATCGTTTTTTGTTGAGTTGAAAGAGAGACGATCTTATCTTTTTCTAGTTTATGAAGCTGCTACATTTTATTCAATCGTTTCAAAACCCGAAGGAACATACAACCATGTCTTAGATAACATGTAACGCCCTAGCTACTATATGTGTCATTCCATTGCGGGAGCATTGCACCCAATGCACATTATGATCTTCCTAGGAGGCAAACAAGTCCTTGATCTACTCGGCCAACGGCCCATGCATTGGGCGATCCAGGTCTGAGTAAAAAATCTACCACTTCTTTGATATGAGAGATGATTTTGGTACTCCGAGTCTACTACTCGGGACATCAATACCATAACTAAGAATAATGTTTTGTTTTCTTTGCTTAGTATAACTTCTCGGATTTTTCAACTTTGAAATATGATGTTGGTTGTGAATGTTTGAATATATTTGAATGTATTACGAACAATAGTGTAATTTTGAGAAGAATGTAAATGTGTGCTTTGTGATAAATCATGCGTTGATTCGTGATAAATCATTAGTATTGCAAGATTTTCCATAATAACTGAAAATAATTTACACCTCAAATAGGTATACCAAAACATTATGACATACAAAAGGTGGAAATTTTTCATGCGTTACTCAACCACCTCAAAAAATAAAAGTATTAGCGTGAGGATTCTATACTATAACCATCTCTAAAACCCAGTCTAGATTGTACAATAGAGTACACTACTGATGATAATATATAATAAAGAGTTCAACGGCTTAGTTGTTTGAGAGGCTAAACACATATAATTGTACATTAAACTCGGTCACAAGAAATAAGAGACCAAAAACAGTAACTTCCATCTTGCAGAAAACAAGATGTAGCGACCAGACCTCAAATAGTCTGATCTCTGTGCTCAGGTGTCATCCCTGGATCAGTAATGCTGACACCACACAGTACTTGAAGGATTTATAACAGAGTAGCAATCACACACTCATTACATCGAATGTCTCAAAAGAGAACTTATTACAATGAATATGGCTTAAGGCCGTCTAATAACGATAACAGCGGAAGGCTTGGAAGATAAGTGAGTCCATCAACTCCAACGGCATCATTGAGTATAGAACCACGACCTAAAAGCACCTTACTCGTTGTCTGAAAAGTCTGCAACATGAAATGTTGCAGCCCGAAAACGGGTCAGCACATGGAATATGCTGGCAATGTAACACATAGAGAGTAATGAAAGAACAAAGCTATACTACATGCATATATGGCTGGTGGAAAGCTCTATGGTTACAGTTTTTGCGTAAAGCCAGTTTTTCCCTACTGAAAAGGAATGAATTTTTTTACTATCATGGTGGTTGTTAAACATTGAGAATGGTTGACAGCATCCTCAATCCCAATTAAAATCATCATCACTAAAAACCCAACAATATTAATTAAAGTAACATGATGAGATTCACATGATAATCCAAGTACTAGATACTCAAAACGTCCATAACCGGGGACACGGCTAATCATGATTAGTTTGTACACTCTGCAGAGGTTCGCGCACTTTTCCCCACAAGACTCGATATCCTCCGTTGGATTTCTCGCACTACATGGTGTTTGAGAAACGGATGACCGAGACATAGTCTTTCAGAAGCGCTAGCACCTTACGATGGATAGACCGTTACACCTACTTTCCCCTACATCTGCTAGTCTACCCTGTAAGAGTTCGCACGACTTAATCAACTATGCTAGAGCCCATAATACTTTGTGACTGCACACGGAAGTCTCTAGTATGAAAAATCTCATGATCCCTTTGGGCCTGGGTGGCGGTCCATAAAGAAAAACAACAGGCAATCCTGGAATACCCAGGTACCTCAATCCACCCAGATGTGTGTTTAAGTTGCCACCTTAGATAAACCATTAATTAACAAACTCACATCTGTCATGGATTTCACTCACCCAATCCACATCTACTAGCATAGCATGGCATAATAAGCAAACGTAGAAGTAACTCCCAAAGGTTTGATAATAAAACAGGTAATAGGTACTACCTCAACTACTTTCCCTCCCACAATTTAATTAGATCCTAATCATACAGTGTTTAAGGATTGATCTAATGCAATAAAAACTGGGAAATGGGAAAAGTATGATCAAAGTGTTACTTGCCTTGCTGATGATCCACGAAACCTAGAGATTCGAAGTAACAGGGGGCGCACTCCGGGTATTCTATCGCAGACAAACAAACAAGCATACAATAAGTACTCATCTAATGCACAGGTAAAACTCAAATAAGAGATCTAACTAGAAAGTTCAACTTAAGAACTCCGGTTTGCAAAAAGAATCAAATCAAACGAAGCAACGAAAGTCAAACGGCGAAAGAAATCATATTTGTTTTACTAATCTGGATCTAAGTCAAATTTTACAGAAGAAAAAACTTGTTTAAGTTGGTTAAACGGATAGAGGGTTTCGAGATGAAACTCCAGTCGCTTGAATCGCCTGATTCCGATAAACGAGCGAAAAGTTATTCTAAAACGAAAATCGAATCAGAAATCACGATCAGAAATAATCGCGGGAAAATCTGAGAAAACAAAAAAGGACGAACAGATTAACGAACGAACGTTCGTTATCTGGATCTAAACGATGAACACGTTTGTTAAAACGAACGAACGAGCGAACGCCCGCTAATTAACCTAAACCGAAAAAACCCGATCTAATTAAAAAATGGAAACTAAAAAAACCGACGAAAAACCGACAGAAAAACTGAACGGTTTTTCGAGAAAAACCGGCGGCGCAGAAATCGAGGCAACCTCGGGCGGTGGATCCGGCGAGGCGGCGGGCGGCGGCTCCGGCAACGGCGGCGCGGCAGGCGGCGGCGGCGCGGCGCGGGGCTCGAGGCGGCGGGGCGCTAGGGTTTCGGGCGCGGGCGGTTGGGTCTCGGGCGGGCCTTCCCCGGCTTATAAAGCCGGCCGGGCCAGGAGTCCGGGTCGGACACGACCCGTTAGGTCGGTTCGGTTTTTTTAAATAATAACGCGCAGCAAAAAAAATAAATGAAATACTAAACGGACTCCAAAAATCCCGAAATAAATTTTCTCCGACTTCTAAAATCAATCTAGAAAAAGTGAACATTTATTTGGGGCCTAAATGCAAATTAGAAAAACGCATATTTTTCTAAATTCAAATAAAAATAGCGAAAACTCCGAAATAAAATCTTGTTTGATTTTATTATTAAATCCTCAATATTTCTTTATTTTGGGAAAGTCATTTTATTCCCTCTCTCATATTTTTGTAATAGAAATTATTGATGATAAAATAATTAAATTCAAATGATCGTATTCTCAAAATTTGAGAAAACTCAAATATGAAAATAACGAAATCCCCAACTCTCTCCGTGGGTCCTTGAGTTGCGTAGAATTTCTAGGATCAAAACCAAAATCAAAAATAAAATATGATATGCATGATGATCTAATGTATAACATTCCAAATTGAAAATTTGGGATGTTACAAACCTACCCCCCCTTAAGATGAATCTTGCCATCGAGATTCGGGTTGGCTAGAAAATAGGTGAGGGTGATCCTTGCGCAAATCTTCCTCTCGTTCCCAGGTGGCTTCATCCTCCGTGTGGTGGCTCCACTGAACCTTACAAAACTTGATAACCTTGCTGCGGGTGACTCGGCTGGCAAGCTCAAGAATCTTAACTGGTTTCTCCTCATAGGTTAAATTATTATCCAACTGAATTGCTTCCAATGGCACTGTGTCTCTCAAAGGTATGTCAGCCATTTCTGCGTGGCACTTCTTCAACTGAGAAACACGGAACACATCATGAACTCCTGACAATCCTTCGGGCAATTCCAACTTGTAGGCCACTTCTCCCATACGCTCCAATACTCGGTATGGTCCTACAAATCGGGGCGCTAACTCTCCCTTAACACCAAAGCGCTTTATTCCACGAAGTGGGGATACTCGAAGATAAACTCGGTCTCCGACTTCATAAACTGTCTCCTTGCGTTTGGAATCTGCATAGCTCTTCTTCCTGGACTGGGCTACCTTGAGTCTATCGCGAATCAACTTCACCTTCTGTTCAGACTCTTTAATCAAATCAGGTCCAAACAACTTGCGGTCTCCAACTTTGTCCCACGACAACGGTGTCCTGCACCTCCTTCCGTACAAGGCTTCGAAAGGGGCCATTTTCAAAGTGGCTTGGTAACTGTTGTTGTAAGAGAACTCTGCATATGGCAAATTGTCGTTCCAACTAGATCCGTAATCTAGCGCACAAGCTCTCAGCATATCCTCCAAAATCTGATTGACTCTCTTGGTCTGTCCATCTGTCTGCGGATGAAAAGTTGTACTGAACTCTAGCCTAGTACCCAAAGTTTCATGCAACTGATTCCAGAACTTTGAGGTAAACTAGGTTCCTCTATCTGATACGATACTCCTCGGAACTCCATGCAGACATACTATCCTGGTCATGTATATCTTTGCCCACTTAGCACTGGTGTAAGTGGTCTTTACTGGGATGAAATGAGCTACCTTCGTCAACCGATCAACTACAACCCAAATCGAGCCATAGCCGGAACGAGTCCTTGGTAATCCCGTGATAAAATCCATGCCTAGCTTATCCCACTTCCATTCGGGTATCGGCAATGGCTGTAGCAGTCCTGCTGGCTTCTGATGCTCTGCCTTTACTCTCTGACATACATCATAAACTGCTACATACTCCGCAATATCCTTCTTCATTCCGGTCCACCAGAAAGTATCCTTCAAATCCAAATACATCTTGGTATTTCCTGGGTGAATCGAATACGGTGAATCATGCGCCTCTTGCAGAATCAACTTCCTGATCTCCGGGTCATTGGGAACATAAACACGGTCTTCAGACCATAGGGTATCGTGCACATCCTCACAAAAACCTTTAGCCTTTCCTTCGCTCATTTTCTCCTTTATAGAAGCAATCTCCTTGTCAGTCTTCTAAGCTTCTCTGATTCTATCCATCAAAGTTGACTGAATCTCCAATGCTGCTACACAGCCTCTCGGAAGTATTTCCAAACATAGCTCACGAAGATCATCGGCTAACTCCTTTGGTATATCTCCCGTCATTAGTGTATTGACATGACTCTTACGGCTCAATGCGTCAGCTACTACATTAGCCTTTCCAGCATGATAATGCAATCTCATATCATAATCCTTGATGAGCTCCAACCATCTCCTTTGTCTGAGGTTTAACTCCTTCTGCGTGAAGATGTACTTCAAACTCTTGTGATCCGTGTACACCTCACAATGGTTTCCAATGAGGAAATGTCTCCATGTTTTCAATGCATGTACTACGGCTGCTAACTCCAAATCATGCGTGGCATAATTCAATTCGTGAGGTTTCAGTTGTCGTGAAGCATACGAAACAACTCTTCCCTCCTGCATAAGCACTGCTCCAAGTCCTCGATGTGAAGCGTCACAATACACCTCATAATCCTTGGTCTGGTCTGGCAGAATTAACACTGGTGAGGTAACCAAACGTTTCTTCAACTCCTGGAAACTAGCCTCACACTCCTCGGTCCATGGGAACTTGGTATCCTTCTTCAGCAACTCCATCATAGGCTTTGCAATCTTTGAGAAGTTCTCAGTAAATCTCCGGTAGTATCCTACAAGTCCAAGAAAACTCCGGATCTCTCCAACTGTTGTTGGTGCTTCCCAATTTTTCACAGTGATAACCTTTGTGGGATCAACTGCTATTCCTTCTCCGGATATAACGTGTCCGAGGAATCCTACTTCCTTCAAGAAAAATTCACATTTGCTGAACTTGGCATATAACTGATGTTCTCTGAGGTTCTCAAGTACTAATCACAAATGTTCCTTATGTTCCTCTTCATTTTTCGAGTAAACCAGAATATCGTCAATGAACACCACGACGAACTTATCCAAAAACTCCATAAACACTTTGTTCATCATGTTCATAAAATAGGCAGGTGCGTTAGTCAGACCAAATGACATAACGGTATACTCATACAGTCCATATCTTGTGGTGAAAGCTGTCTTAGGTATGTCCTGCTCTCGAATCTTCAATTGATGGTATCCTGATCGCAAATCGATCTTGGAAAACACTTTAGCTCCTTGCAACCGATCAAACAGATCGTTGATCATTTGTAGTGGGTACTTGTTCTTGATCGTTACTTCATTCAATCCGCGGTAATCAACAACCATCCTTAACGATCCATCCTTTTTCTCCACTAGAAATACTGGTGATCCCCAAGGTGACGAACTTGGGCGAATGTAACCTTTATCTAGTAACTCCTTAATCTGCTTCTTAATCTCCACCAAATCCTTTGCGGGCATCCTGTATGGTCGCTTCGATATTGGCCCTGTGCCTGGCAAAAGCTCAATCAAAAACTCAATATCTCTATCTGGTGGCATGCCTGGCGACACCTCTGGAAATACATCAGGGAAATCCTTTATCACTGGTACTTCCTCCTGCACAACTCCTGATAAGGAATTTACTTGTGTCATGTTTGGCACATGCCGGGATACATACTTGATCCTTCTTCCTTCTGGCGTCGTAAGCAAAATTGCCTTACTGGCGCAATCGATGTTTCCTCCATACATCGACAGCTAATCCATTCTGAGAATTACATTCAAACCTTGAGATTCCAGAATAATTAAATCCGTAGGGAAAACATGCCTTCCTATACTTAATGGCACTTGGAAACATCCTTGACTGGCCATATACTCCGCTCCTGGTGAGCTCACTAGCATAGGTGTTCTAAGAACCTTAGTGGGCAGGTTATACTTATCCACAAATCCCCTTGATATGTATGAATGCGATGCACCAGTATCAAAAAGAACGAGCGCATTAAATGACTTAACCAAAAACTTACCTATTACTGCATCAGGCTGGGCTTCAACCTCCTCAACGTTAACGTGGTTCACTTGTCCCCTGCTGAAAGGGTTCGGCTTCTTCCCAGAGCTTCCATTGCCATTCTAGCCTTCAGGTCATTCATTGGCATAATGTCCGGTTTTCTGACACTTAAAGCAGGTGACTTGACTCAGGTCTCTCTTGGCTGGGGTTGATGGGGTGGTACGGTTCTGGCCGTTGCTTCCTCCATTCCCATTACCATTCTTGGGGCCATTATGGTTGTGCGAGCTACCTCCTCCATGGGTATGCTGAAAATGAACTCCCGGTTTAGGGGTAAGACGGGGCTTCTGCTGAGCTCCAGAATTGTACTTCCCCTGTCCATACTTCCTCTTGCGGTTTTCAATCTGCTGCTGCTTCCCCTCAATCATAAGAGCACGATCTACCAGCTCCTGGTAGTTGTTGAAGCTTGCTACCATCAACTGCATACTCAGCTCGTCATTCAGTCCTTCCAGAAACTTTTCCTGCTTAGTTGCACCCGTAGCAACGTCATCTGGGGCATAACGTGCTAGATTACTAAAGTCATCCACATACTGGCCAACTGTTCATCCTCCTTGGCGCAAGTTGCGAAACTCACGTTTCTTCATGGCCATAGCTCCCGCTGAAACATGGGCAGTACGGAAAGCTTGCTGAAACTGATCCCATGTGATAGTGTCTACAGGGTAAGTGGCTGTAAAATTCTCCCACCATGCTGTCGCGGGTCCTTCAAGCTGATGTGCGGCAAATTTCACCTTTTCCCCATATGTACATCCTGCAGTGGTCAACTCCCTCCCTGTCTTGCGGAGCCAATCATCTGCTACTATCGGCTCGGTGCTACTGGAGAACATCGGCGGATTCAGCCTAAGAAAACGGGTTAAGTGATCAACCGGTGGTGGCGGCGGTGGGTTGTTGTTGTTGTTGTTGTTGTTGTTGTTGTTGTTGTTGTTGTTCTATTTCTAGACTAACAACTGCATCAAAGCATTCTATTGCTGGATCAACTAAGTGAGCTCCGGTGGGAAAGCAAATCCATTTGTCACGTCTCGGAGGCATCTGAGGGTTTTAGAAGAGACGAGAGTTAAGAATAGAATGAGGTCTAAAGAGGAAACACTACCCAAATGCACATGAGACGAATGCACACAAAATCACTTCATTCAATCAAACAAGGGCATACAATCGGTCTAGAACTATCGCAAAAGAAGTGCGTGGACTATACTATGTACATGGTGGAACACTAGTACTGTTATGGTAGTCTACTAGAAAAACTACTCCGATGAAGACTCCATGATATCTGCTCCAGCTTCATCTTCGAAATCATCATCACTAGGATCGGAATCGGTGTCGTCGATGATGATGTAGTTCTCTGGACAGGTGCAATCTTCATCTACTTCTCCGGGTGCTGAATTTCCCATGAGTTCTTCAATCTTCTCCTTAAGATCGTCGTTTTGTCTCACTAGAGCTACAATCTCATCCATGTAGTCCTTACGAGTGGCCTTCAGTTCTCCTTCTAGTTCGATAATCTTGGCTTTTGCTTTCTTCAACTCCATCATGTCTGCGCACATCTGGTTCTCCTGGCGTCGAATGTGTTGGTTTAGCTCTTGGAAGAAAGCTGCAATGGGTCTATCCTTCTTGGTGCTAACTATCTCCCATTGTTCGTCTCGGCGTCCGCAAATCTGGTAGACAGTATCCTTGAGGTCATCTTGGTAAACTTCTCCAATGCGTCCCATGGTTATGTGAGCTGCCATGCTCTTTCCCAGACTCCAGGTTGGTGCATTAAAAACACACTCTATGGGCTCCGTGACTGGCGCGAACGTCCTTCCTGGAACTCGAGCTTGAATCTTCCAGCGCTCCTCTTTGGGTAAAGTGGCGTTGTAGGTCCCGGTGAAGCTTGGTATTCCGATGTTCAGGTACTTAGTGACTTCCTTCAGGTGTCGTCCAAAAGGTGTATCTTCATCCGGCTGGGTGAACTTGATCCTCGCTTTCGTCATCCTAAAAGAGTAGAAAAGATGAGGAGTCAGAAATGAGAAGAGAGTAGTGACCTAGGGCTTTAGCTTAGTAGTCGTGTCCTACAGTCAGCGTGTGCTCTGATACCATCTTTGTAGCGACCAGACCTCAAACAGTCTGATCTCTGTGCTCAGGTGTCATCCCTGGATCAGTAATGCTGACACCACACAGTACTTGAAGGATTTATAACAGAGTAGCAATCACACACTCATTACATCAAATGTCTCAAAAGAGAACTTATTACAATGAATATGGCTTAAGGCCATCTAATAACGATAACAGCGGAAGGCTTGGAAGATAAGTGAGTCCATCAACTCCAACGGCATCACTGAGTATAGAACCACGACCTAAAAGCACCTTACTCGTCATCTGAAAAGTCTGCAACATGAAACGTTGCAGCCCGAAAACGGGTCAGCACATGGAATATGCTGGCATTGTAACACATAGAGAGTAATGAAAGAACAAAGCTATACTACATGCATATATGGCTGGTGGAAAGCTCTATGGTTACAGTTTTTGCGTAAAGCCAGTTTTTCCCTACTGCAAAGGAATGAATTTTTTTTACTATCATGGTGGTTGTTAAACATTGAGAATGGTTGACAACATCCTCAATCCCAATTAAAATAATCATCATTAAAAACCCAACAATATTAATTAAAGTAACATGATGAGATTCACATGATAATCCAAGTACTAGATACTCAAAACGTCTATAACCGGGGACACGGCTAATCATGATTAGTTTGTACACTCTGCAGAGGTTTGCGCACTTTTCCCCACAAGACTCAATCTCCTCCGTTGGATTTCTCGCGCTACATGGTGTTTGAGAAACGGATGACCGAGACATAGTGTCGGTGTCAAAACCGGCGGATCTCGGGTAGGGGGTCCCGAACTGTGCGTCTAGGCGGATGGTAACAGGAGACAAGGGACACGAAGTTTTACCCAGGTTCGGGCCCTCTCGATGGAGGTAAAACCCTACGTCCTGCTTGATTAATATTGATGATATGGGTATTACAAGAGTAGATCTACCACGAGATCAAGGAGGCTAAACCCTAGAAGCTAGCCTGTGGTATGATTGTCTGTATGTTGGGTTGTCCTACGGACTAAAACCCTCCGGTTTATATAGACACCGGAGAGGGTTAGGGTTACACAAAGTCGGTTACAATGGTAGGAGATCTGAATATCCGCATCGCCAAGCTTGCCTTCCACGCCAAGGAAAGTCCCATCCGGACACGGATGGAAGTCTTCAATCGTGTATCTTCATAGTCCAGGAGTCTGGCTGAAGGTATAGTCCGGCCATCCGAACACCCCCTAATCCAGGACTCCCTCAGTAGCCCCCGAACCAGGCTTCAATGACGACGAGTCCGGCGCGTAGATTGTCTTCGGCATTGCAAGGCGGGTTCTCCTCCAGATTCCATGTACCTGTTGAATAATGTCCTGTTTCTTGTGAATGTAGCACTCCTTGGCTTCTACGCCCAATAATGGCCACCTTCCACGTGTCAAACTAATACGAAAAGACTGGGTATTTTTACATTCACACCCCTAGCCGCGTAAATGAGCCGCCTATTTAAAGGAATGGGGATTTAGATCCAAAGCACACCTCCCATCCGCGAGTAGTCATCAGAGCGCATCCAGCGAAGATCCATTCCACCATGGCCAGCCGCCGCAACTCCTCTTCTCGCCCTTCCATTCCTAAGCCTGGAGACTGGGAGAGGTGCTCCATCCTGCATAGCGAGCTAGTATCGCTTCAGACCAATGGATTCCTCCCTCCGGCCTACATGGTCCCGGTTCGAGCCGGACTTGCCACTTATAATGGCGGAGAGCAGGCGGAGAGCGCCCCCACTCCCTCCAAAGGAGAGCGGGTATGCCTTGTCCCTTATCTAATAAGGGGACTCGGATTTCCAATTCATCCGTTTCTCCGGGGGCTTCTGGAGTTCTATGGCCTCCAGCTGCACAACCTCACGCCTGCCTCTATCTTGCATATCGCGGGCTTCGTTGCCCTTTGAGAGCTGTTCTTGGGTGTTGAGGCTCACTTCATGCTGTGGAAGAGGCTATTCTGCCTGGTGCCCCGCTCTCAGAGGGGGTCAATATATCAAGTGGGCGGAGCCGAAGTGTGGCGCATCGCCGGGACCGGATATTTATCCGGAACCCCAAAGAAGGCGTCCGAAGACTGGCCTTTGGAATGGTTTTATATAGAGGATGTCCCGCTGCCGGATCCTATTCGGATCGGCCTCCCTGAGTTCAACAGTGCTCCCCTGAAGAAGCGCCTAAGCTGGCGTCCACGGAGCTCTCAGAAAGAAAGTGACAGGGATGTCCTTTACCTGATGGGCCGGATAAGACTGCTAGCTCATTCCGGACTAACCATGATCGGAGTCATGGTCGTATGCATCATGCGGGGGGTGCAACCGCTTCAGTATAGAAGCCACCCCATGTGGGACTTTAATGGGGAGGATGACGCTACCCGTCACGGCCGCAAGGGGCCGGACTCGGCTGCCGCTCTAATAAAGATCTTGTCCGCTTTGTACAAGGGAGAAGAGGAGGAATTTCTTCGCATCAACCCTCAAGGTGGATTTACTATGTACAATCCTCCGAGTTGGGTAAGTGGACAATTTTACTTGCCCATCCGTTTTATATTCCCATCATTAGTTATATAGTCTAATGATTTCAACGCAGGAACTGCGCCAGGAAGTAAAGGAAATAAACAGCCCTCCCCCACAGCCCGAGGACCCAGAACGGTCCCTCGATCCGGCCTCCGAAGAGGATCCGGACCTATCCATGGAGCTAATTGACGGGGTGTTTTATCAGCTGAGCAGGGACAATCCCCTGGTGGCCATTACGGTCGATTACCCGGGGCAACTCCCGGCCTCCCAGGTAACTGAGACAGGAGTCCCAGCACCTCGAAAAGGAATCCGTCCTTGCGTGTTTTCAGTCTCCTGACAACAACCATATTTTGCAGGGAAGATTCTCGAGGCGGGAGGCTGAGCCTGCGGCGACTAGCCAACAAGGGGCAGCAGGGCCCCGTGGGATGAAAAGAAGTGAAGTTCGGACTGAGGCGCCGGTGCAAAGGTATAGCGCGCCCTCTTATTCCCAGGTGTTATTCCTTCAAGGCATATTAACACTCGTGCTCTGTTCGGGACAAAGAGACCTCGCCGGACTATATCCGGAGAGGTTGCCAATCGCGCCTCCACCAGCCAGGCTCCAAAGCCCGGACCGGAGGCAGAGGCGAACACGAGGCGCGCACCGGACGCTCCTTCGACAGAGGACGCGGACAGGCTGTCTGCCACCCCTTTCGAGGTGGAAAGTGCCATGAACCACAGGCGTCGCTGGACAGTTCTTCGCGACGCCTGTTTCTCCCAAGAGGCGTTGGGTGCCTTCAATTCGGGAGATGCATATCTCCGTGCCGCTCAGAATGGTCTAGCCAGAGCCATGGAGCAATATGTAAAAGACATGCGGGTGAGAAAATTTTAATGGTTATATATACCGGTAGCCCCCGAGACTTGAAGCAGGGAGAATAACTGATTTAAGGATCATGTAATATGCAGGTTCTTTCAGAGAAGAATACCCGGTTGTCTCGGGAGTTAAAAGAGTGCCAAGCCTAACTTGAGGCCGCACTGGCCACGACACGGGAGCCTAAGGAGACCCCCTCTGGTAATATATGCTTCAAAAAGATAAGTGTGAAATGCGGCATACGTGCAAATCTGACAAATGAAATTGCAGATGGCGCCGGACTAGATCCGGACAGGCAACAACTCCTACGCCGGCTAAAGGCTGGCGAGAGCATGCTGACAAAGGTGAGGCGGGAGAAGAATGATCTTCAGGATGCCAACACCAAGCTGGGTGTTGAACTGAAAGATGTTCGAGCCCAGCTGTCGAACTCCGTTAAGGAGAATCAACGGCTTCGACGCGGCATATTTAGTAAGTGCTTGAACGAACTTTTGAAAAAAAGGTTCGGCGAGGAAGTCGACTAACAGAGTGATGTCTGTAGGTATGCTAACGGGTCGTCCTGCAGAGGAGATGCCCAGTTCTACGGGTGACCTTCTTCCCGAGCTCTCGCAACTGCACGAGCGAGTTCGGCAGGCGATGCAAGGCGTTGCCCAAGCCTTATGGCCATCCCTCTCCATGCCCGAGGGCCTTGGAGAGCTTGCGGAGAAGCTGAAGGGAGCGCGGCGGCACTTCCGATTGTGGAATATATCGGCTTGCCGTCAAGGCGCTAGGGAGGCCTGGGCCATGGTGAAGACGCGGTACACAAAGGCTGACCCAAACCACATGGCCGAGGTCGGACCTATGGGGCCCGATGGGAAGGAGATCCCTGTAAGCTAAGTATACGGCCAAGTAGAATTGGCCGCAAAGTATTCCCAGCAGGACTGTAAATTAAATAGCCTGTTAGATGGTATTGAAGAGGAATACAATCTATCAAAGTGACTATGTAAATTAATTGACATTGATAATGCCTTCTAGCCGGATTGTAGATCGTTTGTCATTGCCGACCTTTTTGCTTCGACCTCGGGACCTGACGGTTCGGAGTGTGTCCGAATACCCTTGCGGTTATATAAGAACCGGGGTATGCATGGAGACCAGGCGTAGGGGTCATTAGTGCTTTATCAGACAAGTGCCCAACTATTTATGTTATATTACATGGTTAGTAAGAAACATCTTCCAGGGAGAATAGTTCCGTTAGGGATTCCTTTCTCTTGGAGGCATGCCCTAAAGTGCATGTACGGACTGCGAACGCAGAAAAAGCATCTGGGGGCACATAAGTAAATAAGTAAAAAGGTCATCTTTAGTTCATCGGCCGAATATTCCCTTAAGAACGCTATCTTTCGGCTTCACCCAGTCTGAGGTACACATCCGGCTGACCCGGCAGTAACAATCGCAGAGGTGCTCCCTTTACCACCTAGCCGAACAATCGGAACGTAGGGGTAAGCACAGGATCCAGGCAACCCAGCTTGGCCAAAACTTAAGTCATATCGATGCATATAATGGTGAATAAAAGGTACATGCGGAAGTTTGACACATGCGTTGGGCATGAAGCCCGTATAAATAAGCTTCTATTTAAAGAAGCCCCCAGGTTTAGTGAGCGCGGGTAGAGCGTCACTTGATGAGCCTTTAAGGGCTATAAGAGAGAGAAAAAAAGGGGGGAAGGAGAGAAATTTAAGACAGAAAATGTAAAAAATGGACAGAGGAAGGAGACGAACACAGAGTCCGGCGCTAGGCATAGAATCTTCGGAGACGGGCTGCGTTCCATGGGTTCGGCTCGAGTCGGTTATCCGATGCATCTCGCAGGCGGTACGCTCCACCAGTTAGGACCTGGTCGATTATGAAGGGACCTTCCTACTTGGGCTTCAGTTTGTCCTTTTTCTTGCCCGGCAGGCATAGAACTAGTTCGCCAATATTGTAATTTTTGGCCTGTACTTCTCTGCTTTGATATCTTCGAGCCTGCTGTTGATAGAATGCGGAACAGGCTTTTGCCATGTTACGCTCCTCCTCCAAGGTGTCCAAACTGTCCTGCCGATCGAGTTCGGCTTCTCTTTCTTCGTACATGCGCACTCAAGGTGAGTCATGAATTATGTCGCAAGGCAAAACGGCCTCTGCGCCGTACACCCTGAAGAATGGTGTGGTTTGGATCTAAATCCCCATTCCTTTAAATAGGTGGCTCATTTACGCGGCTAGGGGTGTGAATGTAAAAACGCCCAGTCTTTTCGTATTCGTTTGACACGTGGAAGGTGGCCATTATTGGGCGTAGAAGCCAAGGAGTGCTACATTCACAGGAAACAGGACATTATTCAACAGGTACATGGAATCTGGAGGAGAACCCGCCTTGCAATGCCGAAGACAATCTGCGCGTCGGACTCGTCGTCATTGAAGCCTGGTTCGGGCGCTACTGAGGGAGTCCTGGATTAGGGGGTGTTCGGATGGCCGGACTATATCTTCAGCCAGACTCCTGGACTATGAAGATACAAGATTGAAGACTTCGTCCCGTATCCGGATGGGACTTTCCTTGGCGTGGAAGGCAAGCTTGGCGATGCGGATATTTAGATCTCCTACCATTGTAACGACTTTGTGTAACCCTAACCCTCTCCGGTGTCTATATAAACCGGAGGGTTTTAGTCCGTAGGACAACCCAACATACAGACAATCATACCATAGGCTAGCTTCTAGGGTTTAGCCTCCTTGATCTCGTGGTAGATCTACTCTTGTAATACCCATATCATCAATATTAATCAAGCAGGACGTAGGGTTTTACCTCCATCGAGAGGGCCCGAACCTGTGTAAAACTTCGTGTCCCTTGTCTCCTGTTACCATCCGCCTAGACGCACAGTTCGGGACCCCCTACCCGAGATCCGCCGGTTTTGACACTAACACATAGTCTTTCAGAAGCGCTAGCACCTTACGATGGATAG
This sequence comes from Aegilops umbellulata, assembly GCA_032464435.1. NCBI lineage: Eukaryota > Viridiplantae > Streptophyta > Magnoliopsida > Poales > Poaceae > Aegilops > Aegilops umbellulata. The sequence continues at coordinate 452,728,944 of CP136055.1, forward strand.
ACCGTTACACCTACTTTCCCCTACATCTGCTAGTCTACCCTGTAAGAGTTCGCACGACTTAATCAACTATGCTAGAGCCCATAATACTTTGTGGCTGCACACGGAAGTCTCTAGTATGAAAAATCTCATGATCCCTTTGGGCCTGGATGGCGGTCCATAAAGAAAAACAACAGGCAATCCTGGAATACCCAAGAACCTCAATCTACCCAGATGTGTGTTTAAGTTGCCACCTTAGATAAACCAATAATTAACAAACTCACACATGTCATGGATTTCACTCACCCAATCCACGTCTACTAGCATAGCATGGCATAATAAGCAAACGTAGAAGTAACTCCCAAAGGTTTGATAATAAAACAGGTAATAGGTACTACCTCAACTACTTCCCATCCCATAATTTAATTAGATCCTAATCATGCAGTGTTTAAGGATTGATCTAATGCAATAAAAACTAGGTAATGGGAAAAGTATGATCAAAGTGTTACTTGCCTTGCTGATGATCCGCAAAACCTAGAGATTCGAAGTAACAGGCGGCGCACTCCGGGTATTCTATCGCAGACAAACAAACAAGCATACAATAAGTACTCATATAATGAACAGGTAAAACTCAAATAAGAGATCTAACCAGAAAGTTCAACTTAAGAACTCCGGTTTGCAAAACGAATCAAATCAAACGAAGCAACGAAAGTCAAACGGCGAAAGAAATCAACTTTGTTTTACTAATCTGGATCTAAGTCAAATTTTACAGAAGCAAAAACTTGTTTAAGTTGGTTAAACGGATAGAGGGTTTCTAGATGAAACTCCAGGCGCTTGAATCGCCTGATTCCGATAAACGAGCGAAAAATTATACTAAAACGGAAATCGGATCAGAAATCGCGATCAGAAATAATCGCGGGAAAATCCGAGAAAAAGAAAAACGACGAACAGATTAACGAACGAACGTTCGTTATCTGGATCTAAACGATAAACACGTTCGTTAAAACGAACGAATGAGCGAACGCTCGCTAATTAACCTAAACCGAAAAAAATCGATCTAATTAAAAAACGGAAACTAAAAAAACCGACGAAAAACCGACGGAAAAACCGAATGGTTTTTCGAGAAAAACCGGCGGCGCGAAAATCGAGGCAACCTCGGGCGGCGGATCCGGCGAGGCAGCGGGCGGCGGCTCCGGCGATGGCGGCGGGCGGTGGCTCTGGCAGGCGGCGGCAGCGCGACGGAGGTGGGCGGCGGCGGCGCGGGGCTCGAGGCGGCGGGGCGCTAGGGTTTCGGGCGCGGGCGGCTGGGGTCTCGGGCGGGCCTCCCCCGGCTTATAAAGCCGGCCGGGCCAGGACTCCGAGTCGGACACGGCCGTTTAGGTCGGTTCGTTTTTTTTAATAATAACGCGCAGAAAAACAAATAAAAAAATACTAAACGGACTCCAAAAATCCCGAAATAAATTTTCTCCGACTTATAAAATCAAGCCGGACAAAGTGAAAATTTATTTGGGGCCTAAATGCAATTTTGAAAAACTCATATTTTTCCTAAATTCAAATAAAAATAGCGAAAACTCCGAAATAAAATCTTGTTTGATTTTATTATTAAATCCACAATATTTCTTTATTTTGGGAAAGTCATTTTATTCCCTCTCTCATAGTTTTATAATAGAAATTATTGATGATAAAATAATTAAAATCCAATGATCCTATTCTCAAAATTTGAGAAAACTCAAATATGAAAATAACGAAATCCCCAACTCTCTCCGTGGGTCCTTGAGTTGCGTACAATTTCTAGGATCAAGACCAAAAGCAAAAATAAAATATGATATGCATGATGATCTAATGTATAACATTCCAAATTGAAAATTTGGGATGTTACACAAGATCACACATGTGAGTACTTCCGACTGACACTTTCATCCCGGAGTTGACCGTGCCTCGTGTGGAAAACCCATCCCAAGATCCCTGGGTAATCTACTGAAACAACACACCTCTAAAGGTCAACCGCGCCATCTGCCTTGGTAGGCAGTTTTCCATCGTGAAAATCAAGCAGCACCACTCTCCCTCCTTTTACAATGTCGATGCTGCAAACAACCTGACCCGGACACTGATTGGGCCATGACCCAGCAACAACTCGGACGCCCATGGTGGCCTCGACTGACATAGGTAGCATTTTTTTCAAGTTTGATGTACTTTTTTTCAAATTTGATGAACCTTTTTTTCAAACTTGATGAACATTTTTCAAATTTGATGAACCTTTTTTTCAAATTCAATGAACTATTTTAAAAATTGATGAACTATTTTTTAGAATCGAGGAAATATTTTTTTAAGTTCGATGAACTTTTTCAACATTGATCAGCTTTTTTTCAAAACCGACGATTTTTTTCGAACCTTTTCCATGTTTTCAACTTTTTCCACAATTCATGGTTTTCAATTTTTTTGTGGATTTTTGTTTTCAAATAATTAACATTGTGCATATAATTTAGTGTTATGCTAAAAGAAGGGTTTTTTCCTGAACAAGGATGATAGTTCGTTCGAGAGGTTTTGGCGCCATGTTGTTAACAATTTGATCCCGAGTTCGAATCCCGTTTCTTCCCCTATCGCAGTCTAAACTTTTTTTACTTTCGCTGTTTTTTCTCTTTACTGGGCCGGCCCACTACGTTGCCCCTTCGAGTGCCTGCAGCACCAACTGGCGTTGTAAGCACCGGGTGCTCCTAATTGGCGCTCCCAGCGCCGGTTAGCCATCATGGCACTCCAAAGGAGAGATATAGTGGGTCGACCCGGAAAACGCGAAATCGGCACTCACTCTCGGCTCGCTCAGATCACTCTCGTCCATCCCGCTCGCTCGCACGTATCTTCTTTTCTGAGTTGGCGCCCGCATGTATCTAGATGGTACAACAATTTTCCCTTTGACTTCTGGAAGAAAATATAAATCATATATTTCATGTTTTTTTAATTGGAGAAAATGTTCGTGAGTTTTAGAAAAAAATGAAAAAGTCAGTGAATTCAAAACTGTTCAGGGATTTTGAAAAAATTTCATTAATTTGAAAAGAATTTCATTGATTTTGAAAAAACATAAATTTGGATTTTTTTTCACAAATTTGAAATATAGATCATCAATTTAGAAAAAAGTTCACAAGTCTGAAAAAATCATGAATTTTCAAAATACTTCATCGGATTTGAAAAAAGTTCCAATTTTGAAAATAAATTCATTGGATTTAATACAAAGTTCATTGAGTTAAAAAAGTTCATTAGATTTGAAAAAAGGTTCACCAAAAATGTAAAAAAGGTTCATTGGTTTTGAAAAAAGATAGTCAAATTTGGAAAAAGTTCATTGAAATTGATAAAAGTTCATCAATTTTGAAAAAAATCATTGATTTGGAATATACTCAGGAATTTAAGAAAAGAGAAGATAAATAGGAAACAAAAAAGAAGTGAAGAAAACATAGAAAACGTAGGGGTGGGGGCATTTCCTATAAATAGAAATGTAAAAAAGTAAGTATTCTCAAGCATCAAGTTGGCGTAGTGGTTAGTGTAGTTCAGTCGCAATAAAGAGATCGCGGGTTCGACTACCGTCGATCGCACTCCCGGGACCTCCTAATTGGAGCTTTAAGAACCGCAAAGAAAAAATTCTCAAAATTCTATGAGAAGAGGAAATTAAACTTGTCGAGTGACGTCGTGCCGTGGTAACCACTAGATCGGCCACAACTTGTTGCCTAATACTACTAGGAAACTGTACTATTTAACCCTTTAAGTACTGCACATAACATATATTACTTACACAATATATATTATTTAAAAAACAAAACGTAAATTTCGAAATAATTCATGAAAATATAGAGAAACCATGATTTGAAAAAGTTCATCAATTTTTTAAAAAAATCATCAATAAAGATAATTTTTTTCACAAATTGGAAAAAAAGTTCTTCGATTTTTAAAAAAAGTTCATCAATTTTGAAAATGTTCACAATGTGAAAAAAGTTCATCAATTTTTGGAAAATAGTTAATCGAATTTGAAAAAAATCATAAAATTTGGAAAAAGTTCATCAAATTTGAAAAGTTTATCGAATTTGAAAAAAGTTCTTGGATAAAAGTTCATGGGTTTGAATAAAATTTCATCGGTTTGGAAAAAGTTCAGTCATTAGCAAAAAGGAAGAAAGGAAAAGGAAAAGGGGAAAAGGAAAATAGAAAAGAAAAGTAGAAAGAAGAAAAGAAGGAAAATAGAAAAGAAAAGTAGAAAGAAGAAAAGAAGGAAAATAGAAAAGAAAAGTAAGTGGGGAGCTCCTACGTGACACTCTGTGTGTGAGAGAGTCGACCATTTGCACAGGGTGCGGCTCACCTGGGCCGGCCCATTATGCAGTGGCACTTCACGAGGTGAAAAAACCTCAAAAAATAGCGAGCCAGAACTGGGATTCGAACCCCAGACTACGCGCCTTGTGCTAGCTCCTCACAACGACAAGCTCCTCTGCTAGATATGCAACGTGGTCGTTAAAGAAACAAACGACATCGGCAAAAATGTAAATGGCCTGACGCCAGTGAACTAAAATTTCTAGCCACTGTAACTTGTAACTAAAATAGCAGCCTGATGCATATGAATTATAAGTCACAAGAAATTTATTTTTTTTAGAAATTTTCAATGTTATTATCTTTTAAAAAAAATGTAAATACTTTTTGAAACATGAATATTTAAAATTTATGAACAATTTTTTAAAAACTCAAATATTTCTTAAAAACGTGAACACTTTGGGTTTCTCAAACATTTCTTGATAAAAAGAAATTTTTTGAAAATGAGAACAGTTTTTGAACTTACGAACAATTTCTTAAATTACACATACATTTTCTGAAAAAACAGGAACAAAATCTGAAAACACGTTTTTTTTTCTTGAGATTATGAACAAACTTTTCAAAATGCAAACATTTTTTGAAAATTCCACGAACATTTTTTTAATTTGCGAATAAAATTTGAAAACATGACCATTTTTTTGAATATGTGAACAAATTTTGTAAAAGCAGGAACATGTTTTGAAATTCCTGAATATTTTTTGAAGTTGTGAACAAAACTTAAAACACGATTTTTTTTGAAATATTGAGCAATTTTTTCAAAGCACGAACATTTTTTGAAATTATGAACAATTTGTTCAAAACGCAATTTTTTAGAAAATTCCACTTATATGAACATTTTTTGAAAATGTGAACAAAATAGGAAAAGCTGAAACATTTGTTGAAATTACAGAACCTTTTCGTATTTATGAAAAAATTCTAGAAATGAGAACACTTTTTAAAATTCCTCAAAAATAATTCAAGTGGGCGATTTTTTTCAAAAACATTAGTTTTTTCTTCAAATTTGTGAACACATTTCGAAATTGAGATCATTTTTTGAAAACATAAAAGACAAATCTTTTATAAATCTGAAGTTAATTTTGTTTTCCTGAATTTACAAACATTTCTTGTAAAATAAGTGAACAAAATTGAACTGCTGGACTTTTTGGAATTTCTGAAGAAAATTTCAAACCAGGAACATTTTGAAAACAATGAACAAAATTGAAAGAATACAAACATTTTTAAATTCCTGAACAGTTGATGAAAATAATTAAAAGGAAAAAATAGAAATAAAAAGGAAATAAAAGAAAAGGGGAAACAAAAAAACGAAAGAGGGAAGAAAAAAGGGAAAATGAGAAAGAAGGAAAAAAGAAACAGGAAATAAGAAAGAAAAACGAAAAAATAGAAACAGAAAAGAAAAAAACAGTTCATGAACCGGCTGGAAACCTTGCCAAACTTTCCCAAAACCGGGACCGGTGGATGCACGTCTCGCTGCTAAATGGGCAGGCCCGTGTCGATCGAATGTGTGCGGTGCGTCCACAATTTGACGCAGAATGAGTCAAATAGTAGATCGCGATTAGGAGCTCCCTCGTTTCCTTTTGATTTCAGTAGTCTTTGTCCGAATCCAACTGTGCTAACGGGCCAAGGGCCGGCCTATTTAGCTTTGTCTTTGGGTTGCTTCTTGAGCTCAAAAAACGGCCCTTCTCCTCCTTCTACACGAGAATTCATGCCTCAAAGTGTGCCAAATCCTATTCGGCGCCTTAAGCGCCGCATAGGCGCCGAATACAGGCCATTTGGTACAGGGCGCACACCCCCTGTACACTTGGTTTTCGTAGCGGGCCGGCCCATCCTGCTTTCCTGTTTCCTTGAAAAACCAAAAAAAGGTGTGGTGGCCACGACTCAAACCCCGCTCATTCGTTCAGGTAGCGATGGCACTAACCAGTTGGACCAGATGACAACATGTGCTATTAGTATTCTTTTCTTTATTTATAAAACGTGGAAAAAGCAGCTGTTTTCCTCGTTCCCTTTTCTTTCCTTTTTTCTATCTTGTGTTTTTCTGCTTCTTAAATTGCGTGAACTATTTCAAAGGCGACCAAATTTTCTCAAAATCGGTGAACTTTTTTTAAAATTCGATGAACTTTTCTCAAATTCGATGAACTTTTTTCAATTTTGATGAACTTTTTAAATAAATCGATGAACTTATTTTCAATTTGATGAACATTTTTTCCAAAGTTGATGAACTTTTTCAAACTCGATGAACTTTTTGTACAATTCGATGAACTTTTTCAAAATTGATGAACTTTTTTTCAAAATCGATGAACTTTTTTTAAAATCAATGAACTTTTTTCATTTTTGTGATTTTTCAACAAAATTGATATACTTTTTTTTAGGGATTTTGCAAAAAGAAATTGAGGGGAGTTCAATCGAGAGGAACGTACCTGTGCGCGATCGTGGCGTTCCTTTTCTTTTTCCAAGCTAGTGCTGCGAATCGAGGGGATCGATGCTGTCCTTTTTTAATGGGCCAGCCCAATCGCTCGTGCGTGTAGGCGCCAGCAACGAAATCGGGCGCCGAGAGCGCTGACGAGGAGGTCTCTCAAAGTGTAGCCTGCAAATCAAAGCGAGTCCTGTGAAAATGGATTCCAGCTGGGCTAACCCGGCCTCTTCGTTTAGGCTGAAAAGATGCATCGGTTAGTTAATTACAGAGGTCCTTTGTATCGGGATTCTTCTTTGGGTGCGGCTGCAGCTAACTGCAGGAACGCGCAAGGTGATTACATGGGTGCAGCGACGAGAGTTGTAGCGAACGTCGCAGACCCCGCGAGTCTGGAAGCTTTGGCCTGCCAAAGAGGGCATTTTGCTAGGGGAAGATCTGAATCTTGCAAGTGTTGACGTCGCTTCAGATTGTCAGGTGGTCCTGAAAGACATTGATCAGGGGCCGATGGCCGGCCCTACGGCGCCATTTTACAGGAGATCAAAGCTCATAAACCGTCTATGATTAGCCGTCATTTTATGTACGATGGTAGGAGTTTCAATTTCGAGGCACATAGCCTAGCAAAGCACGCTTCTTCTTTAGGTGTTGGTTGTTATATTTGGCTTTGATCTCTCCTACTATTGTACCCTTAAACATTATTTCAGACAATCAACAAAGCGTGTGTTTGCCTAAAAGAATTCAGTTAGTCACAGAGGTCCTGTAAGAAAAGGTGCTAGCTACTCCTGTCACTGATGGTATTGCCCTGCTACGTTTTCCCACCCAGCGGCACCGGTACTAGCTACTCCATCCACCAGATCAGCTCACGAACTTTTGACAAGTCCACACCAGGATTGCTTGGCCACCACAGCACACGCAGTCAATCGAGTTAGTCCCGTCCCTTTTTGTCTTTGCTTTTTAAATAACAGAGTCCATTTTACGGTTGGTGCGCTTCTGTTTTCGTCAAACACTTGAATAACTAACACAGCACTGCGACGCCCGTGCCTGCCAACCCCTGGTCAGTGCCTCGCCACGGCAGCCACCAACCATGCATGACCAACGGTACCTGCACAGCCAAAAATTCCCGTCCCAGCAGCCAGCACTCATGCATGCGATGCGACCAGAAAAAAGACGTGAAAATTTCAAAAAAGAAGAAGAAGAAAAAAGACACGAGCATCATTCCCGTCATTTTATTTTAGCGGGAAACGTCCTTTTTGTCAGCGCACGATGCTTCCCGTTGGACGAATCTTCATATACCTTCTCCAAAGAAACACCACTTTGCTTCACTTCCATCATTCGATTATTCCAGCTTTTTGACGAGGTTGACATACTCAGACGAAGAATAGTCTTCCTGAGCTAGTGCTCGATTTTTTTACTAGCCATATTTCGTGACATGCGGCGTCACATTCATGATTCCATAGCTCCCTACTCGCCGATTTGATAACGACTCGAGCAAAGGCAAAGGCAAAGGCAAACTTGACCGATCGACTGGACGTCATCATTTCGCTTCGGTACGATTGCCATCAACTCGCGCGTATGATAATATGATATATTGGGAATGTGCACACACTTAGCATCACAAAAACGAGCGATAAGCCACTTGTGAATTTCGTACTACTCAGATAGGTCTCCACGAGTAGTAGTAATTTAAGTGGTGTAGCGCCGTGTGAATGCTTGCTGTGGTTGAACCGTGCACGAGACTTAAGTCAATGACATGGGAAGGTCGCTGCACCTACACGCTGAACTTTGGGCTCGCCGGATTAATTGTGATCCGCGGCAGCGAGGGGGGGAGCTGATATGGACGCGTCGGCCGGCGCATGCAGACCCTCCAACCGTTGGTGGTGCGCTGATGTGTACAGTTGTTGGACACCACGGTCACCCCGACCATCAGGGGTACGCGATGCGCCAAATTATACGCCATGCTGCGGGCGACAGCAGTTGATTTTGGGCCCCTTGCAGTAATTGAGTAGGCGACGTACGGCAGTGTGATGCTCGACCACGAAGCTTTTTTTTCTCGAATACGTACGAGTGTATGTATCTTATACTAAAGAAGAAAAGAAGAGAGAACCCTCCGCGGTTTGGTTACACGAGAGCTTACAAGGCGCTACTGCGCCGTCCACCTCCTATGGCCTATACCGGACTACTCGCGGCTAGCCCACTCGAGTGTCGCTGCGAAGAACGCGTCTAACTCCCCTCCTAGCAAACTCGCGTGCCTCCACACCTTGCTATCGCTTGCAATCCGATGCATGATCTGCTGAAGGCTGACTGTCGCTCCGTCGAAGACGATGGCATTCCGATGCTTCCAAAGCTCCCACATGATGAGAAGGCACATGGTCCGCATCGTCCTCGCTGGCCGCCCGTGGGTCTCCTGCCTGGCACACCAATCTGGCAGAGGCTCACCGACACGCGGGGCCCCGTGTGGAGCGTCCATGGCCGTGAACACCTTGGCCCAAACCTCTCTCGCGAAAACGCACTCCATGAGCAGGTGGCTAATCGTTTCTTCGTGTTGATCACAGAACGGACAAGCGTCCTGGTGCGGTAGCCCTCTCCGTGACAACCGGTCCAACATCCAACAGCGGTTCATGATCGCAAGCCATGTGAAGAAGTGGCATCGGAGTGGCGTTCGGGAGTGCCATGTGAATATTGCGGTGGGTGACACCTCCCGGGCAGCAAACTTGACCGCGTAAGCCGACTTGGCCGAGAAGGTACAGTCCTTCTCCCAGGACCAGGTGATGCGGTCTGCGTGTTGGTCGTCAAGCTGAACCGCGGTGATCGTAGGCCATATGTGCATGAACTCTGCAGCTTCCTCCCAGCTCAGCGACGGCCCGACATCCACGGCCCATCTCCCCTCGCTGATGGCCTCGAACACTGTCCTCACCCTCCGCACTCGCGCCGGAACACGCCCATATGTCCGTGGTGCAAGCTCCTGCAACCGGTAGCCATTGAGCCACCTATCCTCCCAGAAGAGCGTGCGTCTTCCATCGTCGACGACCGCTCGAGTGGCTGCCTGAAACAATTGCCTCAATTCCTTCAGGACGGAGAAGGAGAACTCAGACCAAGGCCTATGTTGATCGGTCCGCTGCAACCACAGCCACTTGGCCTGGAGGGCCACATTCATCCACTGCATGTCCGAGATGCCAAGGCCATCGGCGCACTTGGGAGAGCACACCTTGTCCCAAGCCACAGCGCACGCGCCCCCGCCGGCATCTGCCTTGCCAGCCCACATGAAGCCGCGGCATATCTTGATCATGGCGGCCAATGTCTTCGGGGGGAGGTCCAGGGCGAGCATCGAGTGTATCGGGATCGCGGAGAGGACGGATTGCACCAGCAGTGCTCGGCTGCTCTTTAGGATGGTCGCCTTCTTCCAATGGGGCAACCGCATTGCGAGCTGGTCCACAAGCCCTTGGAATTGCGCTGACGTTAGCTTCCGGATGGAGAGCGGAAGACCCAAGTACTTGCATGGGAAGGAAGCGCTAGAGCAGCCAAATGCGTCGCACACCATGGTTACCTCTTCCTGGGAGCAACGGATCAGTAGGGCAGTTGTCTTCGCCATGTTGACTTGGAGTCCAGAGGCCTGGCCAAATATACACAGGATGGAGTCACAGACTATCAGATCCGCCCTCAACGGCTTGAGGAAGATAACGACATCATCCGCGAACATCGAAACCCGCTACATGAGGCCCGAGCACGCAAGGGGGGTGAGGATGCCAGCCGCCGTTGCCTTGAGGAAAAGCTTGTCTAGCGGCTCCATGCACAAGATGAATAGCATTGGAGAAATTGGGTCCCCTTGCCGAAGGCCGCAACAGTTGAATATCGTCTCCCCGGGCACTCCATTGACCGCGATCTTGGTGCTTGATGTGGAGAGTATGCCACAGATCCAAGCTCCCCACCACGCCCCAAAGCCCATTTGTTCCAAGACTTCCAAAAAAATGGCCACTCAATGATGTCGAATGCCTTGGAGATGTCAAGTTTTATGAGGGCCGTGGGTTCCCACAGCGCATGCAAGCGTCGAGCCATGCACTGCACGGGCATGAAATTATCGTGGAGAGACCGCCATCCGACAAAAGCATTCTGATGGTTCCCCACGAGTTGCGGTAGCTCCGCCGCAAGCCGTCGACCACGAAGCTCGCAAATCGCAATGCCGACGGCTGACTTTTGTTTCCGGTGCCCTCAAGTGGCATGACCGGCGCTTGGCTGGCTTTATAATTCTTTGGACGTTTCATAGAAAATACTACTACGTACAATTGGTTCAATGCTCTTGCGTTGAAACTAGCATCATTCTTGCACGTATACAGTATACGCAGGAGAAACCGCGATTTATTGGGAGATTAGGGCATCTTCAGCCGCGCACTCAACAGGCCTTTCCCAGGCGATTTTGTCGCGCCGGCGTCAAAAAAAGGCCCCAGTCGCGCCCCTAGAAGCCCGTTTTTCGCCAGCTCGGGCCAAAACTGGTGCCGGCGGACCCAGGCCAAACCCGGCGCCCTGGGGGCGCTTGGGGAGCCGGCACAAGCGAAAAAGGCGCGTGGGCCCGCCCTGGAGGCGACCCGAGGGCCTTTTCCCGCCGTTTCTTGACGCTTTTCCCTCGCATCTCTCCCGCTCGCTCGTCTTCCTCCCGCCATTCTCTCCCTTTCTCCCGCCAAACCCCCTCCCGCTCGCCTTCCAGTCGTCGCCATGCCGCCGAAGAAGTACGCCATGCCGCGCACGGCAGCAACCGCGACTAGCGTCGTGGTCCAGCCGAAGCAGAGGAAGCCGAGGGCGCCGCCATCGAAGCCACCGGACCTGTCGAACGCCGAGTGGAGGGTGGAAGTTCAGCGACGCGAAGCAGTCACCGCCGACAGACGGAACAGGGCCATAGCCAAGAAGGCCCGCGACAACGCGGCGCGCGCGGCGACGTCTTCCTCATCGGTCGACCAGGCGGGGATGAATCCACCCGTCGTCAGCCACGCCCAGTACGCGCCCTGGGGACAGCAAGGCGCCGGATCTCCATGGGGTTCATCGTCGCCCGGCTACGCCGACGGCGACGCGCACGGTGGGTTCAACCCAAACGTGACCTTCCCTCATGGTCACCCCGCTACGCGCACGCCCTTGCCCGCCTTCGTCGGCGTGCAGCACCCTCCATACAACTACTCGCCGCCCGCCGCCTACGCATCCACACCGACGCCCCATCTCTACCGTGGACCGCTGCCCTTCTCGCACCTCGGCGACGCCGACGACACGGGAGCCGACATGGACGACATCATCGCGAGAGGATCGACCGCGGCCGCCGCGTCTCCCGGGTTCGCCACCCAGGACGAGGTAGTGGATCTCAGCGGCGACATGGAGGCCGAGCTCGGCTACGTCTACGGCGAGGACGCGCAGGAACCCGAGGAGGAGGAGGAGGACGAGGAGGAGGAGGAGGAGTCGGCTCCTGTTCCGACGAAGGGGCGCCAGAAGAAAAAGAAGCGGACGGCTAGGTCAGGCGAGCCGCGCATCAAGTGGACGTCCAAGGAGGAGGAATGCCTCGCCGAAGCATGGAAAGTCGTCTGCCTCGACCCGACCACTGGCGCGAACCAGAGCTTGGAGACGTACTGGGACCGCATCAAGGCCGAGTTCGACGAGCGGAAGCTCGTCGACCCCTACTTCAAAGGCGTCTACATGCAGCGTGGCTTCAAGGCGATGGCGAACCATTGGGGGCGTATCCAGTTGGCGTGCAACAAATGGCATGGAATCATCGAGGAGGTCGCGGCTCGCCCGGAGAGCGGCGTCAGCGTTGAGGATCAGGTACGCACGCCGCTCGCCCGCATATCTTCGTCGTCTACGCCCGCCGCCCGCCAATTGTTCGTCCCTCCGCGCAGCTACTGCGTATGTTCGCCATGTATCGGGGCGACAACCATGACGCCGACTTCAAGCACCTCCACGTCTACAAGCGCATTGACAAGTGCGAGAAGTGGGCGGAAGTCCGACGTGCCCTCGACAAGGCCAAGGAGACATACAAGCCGGACGCGACGACTCCGGGCGCGTTAGAGGAGCGGCCGGACGGCCACAAATTGGCAAAGAAGGGGAAAAACGCCGACGCGGCAACCGCGCGAGTGCAGGAGTCCATCGAGCATTGCCTCACCGACGCCCAGGCCCAGACCGTCCTATGCGAAGAGAAGACCGAGGCGCGGTGGTCGTCGCTGATGAAGAACAACGCCATCAAGCTCGACCTGCTCCGGACGAACGTCGCCGCGAAGAAGAGGAACACCGACATGGCTTTTCTGATGGACGGGGTGGACATGCTCCAGAGCAACGATGAGAAGCTCAAGGCGTGGTACCTGGTGCATGATGGCCTCATCCTGAACGAGCTGCCGACGGCAACGCCGACGACGCCCACGACCACACGGACGCCAAGCCCGAACGACGCCTCTACATCGCCGCCCAGCAGTGTCGAAGCCGCGCCGACACAGCCCAGCACCGAAGCAGCTTCGACACCGCCGAGCCCGCGCACGCCGACTCCGCCAACGCCTGGAGCCGACCCCGCCGAGTGAATCATTGCGCACGCGAACTTGCGGCGGCGGCGCTCTGTTTTTTGTAACGCCAGACTACGTCCGATCGCCGGATTTGCGGCGTCTTTTGAGAGCGGGAACGACCAAGTTTAAATTTCCCGCATCCTGAGGCCGGCGCGTGGGGGCGTGACTGGGAGCTAGGTCGCCCCCAGGGGCCGAACTAGCGCCGGCACGCCCCCAGGCCGCTCTATTTAGGCGCCCTGGGGGGCCGAATGGCTGGAGATGCCCTTAGAGTTTGTAGGGATGGTTGAGAATGTGCTACCTGTTTGAACACTTTTTTCGCAGCAAAAATCAAGAAAGATTCATATACATAATGATGTTTCCAAGATTGGACTTAATGCTAAGGAATTCAACGTTCAATTGAATGTTATAAATTTCAAGACACAAGTATTACTTGTTTTTTTTCCTTGTGTGCTAACCGAAGTCGCCTATTACATTTCATTGAACATTGCATAATTTTGGTTAATTTTAACTTATACCAAAAACACACCCCGCAAAAGAAGAAAAGAATTAGCAACGTTCGAACCCTTGTCACTCCCAATGGCGGCTCGGGAGCCAAATCCCATTCCTCCTTGACCTCGCCGCCGCCTGAGAGTGTCGTCGGACAAAGCCCATATAGTGCTGGTGGCGGCAAGTCCGCTTTTGTCTCCCTCCTCTCCTCGCTCGAGTTGTGCGGTGTGGAGCATGTTGGTCTCGGCAAGGTCCTGGTCAGCAAGGGGTAGCGTGTTGCTGGCTCTAGCCAATGCAAGCGACCGCGCATGTGTAGGTGCACGCGATGGCACAGATGCAGGCGGCTCTGCCAGAGGCTTGCTTAGGGGACTTCGACGGAAGCCAGAGCGGCGGCTTCGGGCTATGGATCTGATCTTGGTACTCCTCGTCGGCGCGACAAGGAGAGTTTGGGTGTGTCCGTAGGATTTGTCTCGATTTGTTTGGTGCTATGAAGTCTAAGATGCGGTGGCGACGATGACGGGCAATAGGTGATGTGTTCGATGGTTTTCTGCGGCGCCAACCTTCTATGGTTCTTCATAACTCTCCGTCAGAGTTGCAGTTGCGATGTCCTCATCACGGATGGCTAAGTTTTGACACGGATCTTCATGTGACTCCGCACTGCCTCGAAAGAGGGGGGGGGGGCTTGGTCGATGATCGTCTATGGCAACGCCATTCGAAGATTAGGGATGGTGATGGCGCCTACTTGAGAGAAGTAATGATGGTGAGTGGCGACACATGTGTGGTACCTCGACAAGGCTCTCTTTAAAGAGGTGTGTGTGGGGTACCTTAATTGTGCCGCTTGGCGGATTGTAACACTTTTCGTCCGGTTTTTCATTCACTAACTAGACCGTTTTTTTTCATGAGCCGTGGGCTTCTTTTTTTTTTGAGCATCAGTAAAGACACAAGCGCTCATATACACGCGCATACACTCACCCCTATGAACGCACACACGCACACCCTACCCCTACGAGCACCTCCGCGAGACTGAGCCGGCATATCATCTTGAGATTTACGAAGTCACCGTAGGCGCCTCGTCGTCGACGGGAACGTCTCCTCCCACTGAAAGCGCATCGCCGGAAATACTGAAATAAATTCAGGAATAATGCGAGCACCAGGATTTGAACCCTGATGGGTTGGGAATACCACTGTCCACCTAACCAACTCAGCCACAGGTTGATTCGCATGAGCCGTGGGATTCTTTCACGTATTTTTCCATACAAATCTTTTGCCTCCATTTCCAATAAATATATATGCCATATTTTTCATGCGTTGATAATTAATTTCCAACAGGAAATTTGACCACTTGCCTCCATATTTGCACCTCAGGCTAGTCACTCCACCAGCGTGCTTGCGTTGCACCTAAGAACCCAAGGCCGACGATGCGCACGGTACGTCTGCATAAACGTCCATATATGTATCTGATCATGCATATCTAACCTTGCACAAACAAATGAATGGTCAGGCCGGCCGGCAGGCCAGACGATCTCACCTCGAAACGTCGACCGGTGACTGATACAGCGCTGCCGTGTGCTCCCTAGTGCCAACATTAATTATGACCGGCATGCACTCGAGACCGTATGATCGTGTCGTGTCGCTGCTGCACGTATGGCTGCGACCAGTCCCGGCCTCACCAGCCACACTATCAATCGAGGCTGCTGCTGCCCGGGCTTCACGGTGTCCACACCCGAAAGCCGCACGGCTCAACGAACTCGACGTCCACCAACCGCGCTGGCGCTGGCGTGACAAAACCCCGCCTATAAATCTACCGGGCCGCCGAGCCTTGCCAGAATCAGCAACCAACCGAGCTCCCTTGCACACCTCCTCGCACAAGGTCTGGGCAGGCACCTACACTGGTACAGCTATAGCTAGCTAGCACAAACTACTACACCGGAGGGAGCGAGCGGCCATGACGAGCGAGGTGCAGTCGGCGCCGCCGACGCCGCGGCCGGTGTCCGCCCCGCCGTCGCAGATGCACTCCCCGGCGCCCAGCCGGTCGCCGCTGCGCGCGATGGCGTCGCCGCTCGCCAGCCCCGTGAAGAAGGCGGTGGCGAGCGTGAGGGGGTACCTGGAGGAGGTCGGCCACATCACCAAGCTCGCCGACCCGCGCGACGCCTGGCTCCCCATCACCGCGTCCAGGAGCGGCAACGCCTACTACGCCGCCTTCCACAACCTCAGCTCCGGCGTCGGCTTCCAGGCGCTCGTGCTCCCCGCCGCCTTCGCCTCCCTCGGATGGTACCTCCTAGCTACCCCACTTATATTCAATCGAGAGATGAACATATAGTACTACACGAGTACACGTCTACACGTACGCTACTAAATTTGTCCGGCCCGTGGATTGGGTTTCTTGCAGGACGTGGGCGATTGTGTGCCTGACCGTGGCATTCGCGTGGCAGCTCTACACGCTGCGGCTGCTGGTGAACCTCCACGAGCCCGTCGCCGGCGGCACACGCTACAGCCGGTACATGCACCTCGCCACCACCGTTTTCGGTACGTCCCCGATTCCCGCGCTCGCTTATTATCTCAGACTAATTAATTAGCACGGCAACGTCGTGCGGCAAACGGCGTCTCTTTCGATCGCTGTCTTCCACGCTCATCATGCATGCCTTGCCTCGGCCTTCCTCCAAACAGGCGAGAGATGGGGGAAGATCCTGGCGCTGCTCCCGACGATGTACCTGTCGGCGGGGACCTGCACGGCGCTCATCATCGTGGGCGGCGGCAGCATGAAGATCCTCTTCAGCATCGCCTGCGGGCCCGCGTGCCTGGCGCGGCCGCCGACCATGGTGGAGTGGTACGTCGTCTTCGTCTGCGTGGCCGTGGTGCTGTCCCAGCTCCCCAACCTCAACTCCATCGCCGGCGTGTCCCTGGTCGGGGCGACGGCGGCCGTCGGGTACTGCACCATGATCTGGGTCATCTCCGTGGCCAAGGGGAGGGTGGCCGGCGTGTCCTACGACCCGGTCAAGGCCAGCAGCGACGTCGACAGGACCATCGCCGTCCTCAATGGCCTCGGCATCATCGCGTTCGCTTTCAGGGGGCACAATCTTGTGCTTGAGATTCAGGTAACTGTCAACCCGGGAAAAGAGATTCTCCTCCCATTCGCAGCTAGTGCATGTTAGTCTCGTTATCCGTTGCTCATGTCAAGTCCTTGTGCCGCTTTGAGAATGAATGGCGATGAAGAAAAGTCGCTGAGAGTGAAGCATCCTTCTCTTTGCAGGGCACAATGCCGTCGACGCTGAAGCACCCTTCTCACGTGCCCATGTGGAAGGGCGTCAAGTTCGCCTACCTCGTCGTCGCTCTCTGCCTCTACCCCGTCGCCATCGGCGGCTTCTGGGCCTACGGCAACCAGATACCACCGAACGGGATCCTGAGCGCGCTCTACAAGTTCCACAGCCGCGACGTGTCCCGGCTGGTGATCGGTCTCGCCACCCTGCTGGTGATCGTGAACTGCCTGACCACGTTCCAGATCTACGCCATGCCGGTGTTCGACAACATGGAGGCCGGGTACGTGCACAAGAAGAACCGGCCGTGCCCGTGGTGGCTGCGCGCGGGCTTCCGCGCCTTGTTCGGCGCCATCAACCTGCTCATCGCCGTCGCGCTGCCCTTCCTGTCGGAGCTCGCCGGCCTCCTCGGCGGGATCTCGCTGCCGGTGACCCTGGCCTATCCGTGCTTCATGTGGCTGGCCATCATGAAGCCCGGGAGGGGCACGGCGATGTGGTGCGTCAACTGGGCGCTGGGGAGCCTCGGCATGGGGCTCAGCTTCGTGCTCATAGTCGGGAACCTCTGGGGGCTCGTCGCCACTGGCCTGCATGTGCAGTTCTTCAAGCCCGCCGAGTTCCAGTAAATCAAAGATGGAAGCAAGTTTTCTTTTCAAGTGAAGATGGAAGCAAGTTTGCTGTCTAATCCACCAACGGAAGACGTATTAACGTGATGTAATGCTGGCTTGTTTTTTCTTTTGTTTCTGAGAAATATATTATGTCTTGTACTGGAACTTTTTTTTATTTTGCCTCGAAATATTGGGGAGCTTTATTGCTTTAACAAGGTCCTGCTACAATCAGCACGAAGGCTGCTAACTAAGAAATTCGGACATTCCTCTAGCCAGCACTCGGAAACCGACAAGGTACACGCGTGCTTAGCACAGAGATCTGCCGAACTATTGGCATCCCTTGGGACATGTCTAACAGAGAAGGAAATAAAACTAGAAGACTTCTCCCCTATTTTATCTAAGATAGGCACTACAATGGACCGAGCATTGTTGCGCGAAGACCAGAGGTTAACAACCTCCAGAAGACAGTCCACTTCCATCACCACATGTGAGAGACTGGAACCTGAATGTTGATGCTTTTAGAAGCAAAGCTGAATCTACGTTTCAAACATACTACTACGGATCAGCTGTTATACATGCTTGTAGCTTCGTTGTTTTCAGCGTCTAAAAACCTTCGGATCAGCTGATATGTACGTATATACAGTAGTGATGACAAACAATCATCAGATACAGACCGAATGAGTTTTCAGTTGTGCAGTTCAACATTAGAGCTGCATCGCCCAGACACAACGTTCTACAGCGAATGTGCGACCAAGTTCACACTATTTTAACTACAAGGAATAAACTGAAAAATCTACATGCATACTCAGATCAATCTAATGGCATCGTTTGATCAGGATGCATTCTATAGGAGACAAAAAGGTGCCTATATGTAGGAGTATATGCTGTACAACATCAATGAGTCACAAGTATCTCTATCATGTTATTATATGCATCAAACTAAACTAATGTATTTTCACATATAGCGCGTACTAGCAGCACCGGCAGCAGATTACATCCCGGCAGGTGTAGGGTCTAGCCCGGGCTTCTAGTTCGTCCAGTGGGGGTACTGCTTCCAGAACATATCCCTTCTGTCTAGAGAGGCAGAGGTCATAGAGGTTCCTGCAGATACCTTTGCTGAAAGGATGTACCTTTCTAGGAACTCCCCTGTAAGTGTCATTTGATCGATTCATTATGGTGGACTAGAGACAAGCAAATATAACGAGAAAAATGCTAGTCTTCAGCCATTTCATACCTTAGGTAAGATATTCGCTTCCGTCTGGCAATTTCATATGTCGTTTGGTTCGTAAGAGCAAGGTAACTACAGATATACACAAGCTCGTGAATATAATAATCATCAGCGAAGAGGTCACTGTTAATTTGTGACTTCACAACATGTAACATATTCCTGATGTCAACAGCTATTGTTATAGTTTTTCTTTGTATTCTGCATAGCAGATTGCGAATTCTGAAAGAACAGACTACTGTGAATATATAAACATAAAAACTTACGTATGCAACATGAGTAAGATCAGCAAAACTATGAGGATTACTATCAACGGCAGCAACAGTGTTAAGCCAGTCAAACCCTTCAACCTGTCGATTAAGAAAAAAATAAAATGTTTGCCGGACAAACCTGAAATCCAAAGTACATACCATGAGTAGTGAAACTAGATCAAAAAAGGTAGAGGTACATACCAGGACCCGTTCATATCCACATGTAAGAACTGGATGTAGAGAGCAACAGTCCAAACAACTAAACTTGCTTGTCCAAATATGTACCACCTAGAAAATATCACTTATGCAATGACATAAGCTGGATATAGTTTTGATGAGTCATAAAATAGAACATAACATCACATATGTATATTCCAATATATCATCAGAAGCATTTAAGAGCAATATTTTTAAAATTAAATGCATATTAAGAGGACATAGCTGTTAGCAGAAATAAAGGAATGGAGGAGAGCTGCAATTTCTACTTACATCCGGGAGACTTTGTGGTCCAATAATACTAGTTTTTCTTTCTGTGAGAGCTGCAATTCTACTTATATCAGCGAGACCTTGTAAGCCCAATAATCATTAGTTCTCCTTCTCATTATTTTTCCTTTGATATTAAAAGTACAGGAGCCACAGAAGCACTACAATGCCAACAAGGCACTCTGTAAACCTACCCGGTGTGCTTTCAGTTAGGAGTTAAGAATTAGCATGCCCCAAATATGTCCAAAGCACATTCACAAGATAAATGACATCATGTTAAACACTGGTAACTGGATTTTGGTAGATATGACTATCTGAGTAAAGCTTGATGGATTGTACGGCAAAAAGAAGTAAAAGCCTGCCAATTCCACTTGATCAATATTAAGGGAAAGGGTGGGAATGGTCATCAGTACACAGTTCCAATTGAAATCAAGCAATTCCTTCTTAACAGTTGATATAGAGAAAGTAGAGACTCGAGAAAGTATAAGGGCATGGCCTCATTATTTGGTAAAAGAGCAGTCCTCCATTCCAACATAACTTCTGCACAGGGGGCTTCTAGATTTATTGTTAAACGATAGGGACCGCGGAGTACAAAAACTGGAGAAGGTAAGGATGTTGCGGCATTTGCACATAATAGCATACACTAAACTATAAAACGTAATATATATCGTAAATTCGAGATTTTAATGTGTTCGAAAGATAAGCTGCAAAATGTGTAAATAAAAATCTCACCAAAAACGGCAGTGATTCCTTACGCCAATGCATGTTCCAAGCCATGTACAGTGATGATCAAATTGGAGAACACACTTATCACAATCATGACAATGCTTGGTTCGTGGTGGCTGTGAAAGGTAGTCAACACCAAAAGATGAGCTTTGGCGACGAGCATAACAGAAACGTGTGCTAGTTAAAGATATTTCATGGACATTGCAAGTTAATGTGACATAGATATTTGAGAATAACAAACTCACATATCACAATCTCAATATTATGCTGAGCAGAGTCAATAAGACTGCACTAGTTCTTTATGCAATATAAAAACAATCTACTCCCTCCGTTCCAAATTAGATGACCCGACTTTATACTAACTTTAGTACAAAGTTGGGTCATCTATTTTGGAACGGAGGGAGTACTATCTTGCCAAATAGATTGTCAGATTGGTAAATGGTAATGAAGCATAAAGTGATAGAAAGTCTTCTTGTGGTTTGTAATATGTGACTCACGGGGTACATTGAGAAAGGAGAGTAACATAATTGACACATTAGTGCCCTCTAGGCCATAACTGTTGCTGTCATACATTAATGTTGTGTTTGGTGTGAACCAAGCTCGCCCTACCAAAAAATTGGCAAGCAATGTTTTTAGTAAAGACCACTGTTGGCACGAAAAATGAACTAGAATGCGGCAACCATCCAAACAATGACCAATTTTTCTGTCATACCCATAATAATGGTATGGTACACAACTACACATTGGTCACGAACAACATACCCTAACCCCTCTAGGGTACAGCTTCATAGGTATGCAAACAAGAGCAGTAAGCACATGTCATAATAATCTAGTAATCAAACATATTGGACATGACACAAGACCTGCTTAATTGCTTTCTACTGATCTTTAAATCAAGTTTACATAAGACAAACTACATGGTCCATGCTTGAAATGATATGTATACCAATGATAGTAAGTCAACTGATCTTTCATTTCTATATATTTTCCAGAGAATTTTATTTGTTCTGCCATAAGCACTAACATCAATATTCCAAGACGGGTATATTGCTGGTTACCACCAGTTATTTTATCATTGCCTTGACTATAGAGAACATTACAATAGGCTGCAACTTTAGAATAATAAAGATTACCTGAATGAGATGGCAGTAAGAGCAGGTCAAATCCCTAAACAAAATGGAAACATACAACCATATCACATAAACGAAAATAGATGGCAAAAGATACTGAAAACCACATTTCGGAAGAGGGAAAAAACTTAATTCGAAATCCAGACAAGTGCACCTGCTGGATGATCCAGGAGGATACAGATCCATCATTTGCAAAAGCGACGAAGGTGTAGCAGATTGTGGGTTGTGTTGCTCTATTTTGCTGCGACTCATGAAATAATTTAAGCTCCCGTTTTTTGAACAGACCTGTCTTTTCTTAATCATAAAAAAACATTTTAAATTTAGTATAAAGTAAGTCTGCGCAATTGGCAGGCTCCAGCCCTTCAAATATACACATATCTAATCAAGGCAAAACAAAAGAACTTACGACATTACTTTGAGATTGTCGTTGTATTAATGAAGGTTGCGTGCATCGCTGATCCAGCCTTCAACATATCAGCCACATACCTAACAGCAAGAGGACCAAATGAGGTGCAGTGTAAAAGGCATCGCTGTTCCTATGCATAATCCTTCCTCTAGGGCTCAATAACATTGAGAAGCACAAATTACCCTGGTGATGAACTAGCTGTATATAGGTATTGCGCCAAGGTAAACAACACCAGCCCTCCATATAAACACATGTACCTGGCATCAAAAGTGGACAGTAGGAAGGCTAAAGACAGATGACCAGTAACATATCTTCTAATACACCCGTTTGAGCGTCAGTTAATATGGGAGCGGAGGGAGTAGATAACAGATGCATGATAACATAATGAATTTCCAGTATCCATCAAATTCTGAATAAGCTGCCAAACATTAGAACCGCTCAGTACTAATATTCTTCAAACATATCAGGCACGTATGGACATACACTTCCAATTCTTCGCAGAGACACACCAAAACTATTTTCCTTCAAAATTAAAGCAGGCCACGAACTAATTACACGAATAAATGGTAGCTGGGAAAAGCAATAGCTGCGAGCACGAGCTAGGAGAAAATGGACTCCAAACATCGGATATCTTAACATATAATCTAAACAAACGGAAACGTTTCACAGGCAAGGAGGAACAGAGAGGAGGGGAGAGGGGGCCGGTTATACCACTGATCCTGGCGGATTTGGCTCCGGAGGGCCGGATCGAGCAGGAAGACGGCGCCGATGAAGAGCGCATGGAGCAGCATGACGATTAACCGGACACACCTCCAGGGCTTCCTCCCTGCGCCCAAATCCCCACCCCCTGCCAGACATTCAGACCCCGGCCGGAACCCCCACCGCGACCAAATCGAACCAATGGACGAACCGTGCGAGCCGTGGCGCTGGGGTTGGGATAGGACCCTGATGGCCTCATGGGGAGGATCGCTTTCCCTGCAGCACGGCATCCTCGCCGCCGCACCGACGTGAGGAGGAAGAGGAGGGAGGCGGTGGCGATGGTTACCGGTGGCCGGTCTTCCGCGGGAGGAGGAGGAGCCGGCCTGCAGTTACGGTGGGGAGGGCCCACCTGGAAGTGGACGGACTCTCGATTCTTTTTATCCCGGACCCGGACTCTGGCTTTTTTTTTGCCCGGACTCCGTTTTTTTAGGTACGGACTCTGGCTTCTGCAGTGTGTCACATACACACCGCACAGGCCAAGGCCCAGTTCCAGATGGGCCGAAAATCCAAGCCCAGAGTTGGCCCGTCAGCCCAGCCTGGCATGGCCGCAGGGGGGCGCATCTCCAAAAAGGAAAAAAATTGTAACAACCTGCACATCGTAATCCCTCAAAAAAAAAAAAAACCCTGCACATCGTAACAGATTAAAAAATATTTCGAGATAGGATCCCAACAGATTTCCATCTATACGGCGCGGGAGGGGCCGCCGTCTATAAATGCCCACCCGGCCTTCACCATCTCTCTACTCCCGCGGAGCCATCTATCCATCCATATCTCTTCTCCGCGCCATCCCATCTCGTCTCGTCTCCTGCCCCTCGGAGGTCGAGATGGCGGCGGCGCGAGTAGTGGTTGCCCTCGCGTGCGTCCTCTCCCTCCTCCTCTCCGCGCAGGCGGAGGCTCCCTACAGGTTCTTCGACTGGGAGGTCACCTACGGCGACGTCAATCCGCTCGGAGGAGCTCCGCAGCAGGTGAATATATATAGTTTTGAGCCTAGCTAGCTATGCTGTTCTAATCTGCGCTGCGTCCGATGTTAACTGCGACGACGTGTGATTTTTGATCTGTAGGGTATTCTGATCAACGGGCAGTTTCCGGGGCCGGAGATCGACTGCCAGACGAACGACAACCTGGTCATCAACGTGCGCAACCGGCTGCCGGAGCCGTTCCTGCTTTCATGGCAAGTTCTACTCAGCTTAGTCTAAACATTCCTAAGCGTTGCATGCGCCAGTTTAATCTGCTTTAATTACTTCCTTCTGGCTGTGATCAGTTTTAGCTTACTCTAACGTCTTTGGACAACTTTAATCTGCATCAGTTTAGTTTTTTAGATCTGCATTAGCTTAATGGTTTCGTCCAGATCAAAGAAAGCGGGCGTTAAAAGGGGAGATTTGTTTGCGTGTAGTAGCACTCAGGTCGCGCAGCGCCGTCTGGTTTAAGCTTTGCAACGCATCTGATCTTGAAACGGCGATCAGCAAGCCACTGAACAAAAATAGATGCATGCCAAATTCCTTTACTGCCAATTGCGAACACACAGAAGTAATTCTGTTACATGCATCGTGATGTATCCTATTTGTGCTTAATTTGGCAGTACTTAATTACTGCAAGATATATCTCATATCATTTATCTACTGAAGCAGTTTTATCCATTATTTTTGCAAATGCAACAGTAACGTAATACACAGTTACTCATGAACAGGAACGGGATCCAGCACAGGAAGAACTCGTGGCAGGACGGCGTGTCCGGCACCAACTGCCCGATCCCTCCTGGCCAGAACTACACGTACCACATGCAGGCCAAGGACCAGATCGGCAGCTTCTTCTACTTCCCGTCGCTCGCCTTCCACAAGGCGGCCGGCGGCTTCGGCGCCATCCGCATCAACAGCCGCCCGCGGATCCCCGTCCCCTTCCCCCCGCCGGCCGACGAGTTCACCGTGCTCATCGGCGACTGGTACAACACCACCCACAAGGTACAAATGTATCACCAAGCAAGGCGTTGGCTTGCACGAAATGCACTCATCTGTCGGCTCATTTCAGTTTTGGTGCGTGTAACCGATCGTCTTGGTTTTGCTTGTCAGGCTCTCCAAGCCATGCTGGACGACGGGAAGCTGCTGCCTTCCCCAGACGCCATCCTGATCAACGGCAAGGGCCCGGGGCTTGCCAACTTCACGGTGGAGCAGGGGAAGACGTACAGGCTGCGCATCTCCAATGTCGGCCTGCGGAGCACGCTCAGCTTCATGATCCAGGACCACAACGTGACCCTCGTGGAGGTGGAGGGCACCCACACGGTGCAGAACACCTACACCTCCCTCGACGTCCACGCCGGCCAGTCGCTCTCCGTGCTCTTCACCGCCGACCGCCCTGCCGGGGGCTACCACATCGCCGTCTCGTCGCGGTTCACCAACCACACCCTCAACTCCACCGCCGTGCTGCGCTACGCCGGCTCGACCGGCTCCGTCTCCGGGCCGCTGCGTGCCGTGAACCAGAGCGACGTTGACTTTTCGCTGAACCAGGCTCGCTCCATCAGGTACGGATCACGTCATCTCGACCGTCCGTTCTAGAGATAATCGGCGTGTTTGGGTCTGAGCTTGCTGTGGTGACCACGCGCAGGACGAACCTGACGGCGAGCGGGCCGCGGCCGAACCCGCAGGGCTCGTACCACTACGGGTCCATCAACGTGAGCCGCACCATCCGGCTGGCCAACTCGGCGGGGCAGGTCGGCGGCAAGCCGAGGTACGGCGTGAACGGCGTGTCGTTCGTGGACGCCGACACGCCCCTCAAGCTGGCCGACTACTACAACATCAGCGGCGTGTTCCGGATGGGCGCCATCCCGGACGCGCCCGCGGCCAGCCACAGCGGGACGCAGAACGGGACCGGCGCTGACGCGGCGCTTACGAACGCGACGGCCGTCATGGACTCCGACCACCGCTCCTTCGTCGAGGTCGTGTTCGAGAACAGCGAGGACAACGTCCAGAGCTGGCACCTCGACGGCTACAGCGTCTTCGTCGTCGGGTACGTGCACATCAATTCATCGTGAGGCTGATGCATATGTATATACTCTGCCGGTCTGCCCCATGATCATTCTCCTCGTCGGTCCTCGTAGGATGGACAAGGGGGCGTGGAGCGAGCAGGGCAGGAAAGGCTACAACCTCGTGGATGCAGTCACGAGGTGCACGGTGCAGGTAAGTTTTTCTTTCTTTTCATTCATGCACTATCAATGTGTTTTTATTCACCTCTTTTGCTGCTGCTTTGCGAAGGTGTACCCGAGAGGGTGGACGGCGATCTTCATCGCGCTGGACAACGTGGGGATGTGGAACGTGAGGTCGGAGGATTGGGTGCGCAGGTACC
Organism: Aegilops umbellulata; assembly: GCA_032464435.1. Taxonomy (NCBI): domain Eukaryota; kingdom Viridiplantae; phylum Streptophyta; class Magnoliopsida; order Poales; family Poaceae; genus Aegilops; species Aegilops umbellulata. Next base: position 452,754,853 of record CP136055.1, read on the forward strand.
TGGGCCAGCAGTTCTACCTCCGGGTGTACACGCCGACGCACTCCGTCCGCGACGAGCTCCCCGTGCCGGCCAACGCGATCCTCTGCGGCCGCGCTACCAACAAGAGCCGCCTGCCATTCTCTCAGTACTGAGCAGCCGCTGGCAGGGAATGATCCAATTGTATCAGAGTATTAGTAGTAGCATCGTGTGCAGGTCGAACTGTCGAAGACTTAGTTTGGCTGGTTACTGGTTAGGGCTTAGTCTGGGCTTAGAAATTTACTCATGGAGTCAAATCATTTCAGGCCTAGGTGGCCTCGGTATAAACAAGAAAGATAGTATGTGATATCTCTTATCTGGGCTATTTCTGGCTTAAAAAAATTTAATTTTCAGCCTTATTTTACAAGTCTTTGTATCAATATATTTTTAATAGAGAAGTATATTTTTCCTCCTCAACTCCTGGCGAACTCTAGGTTTAGTCCAAGGGCCTGTTCGCCTCCCAACTCCTCCAACTCCAAAGATTCAGCTTCTGAACCTATCTTTAAAAAAAATCAGCGAGATGGATTTTCGGCTTCGAGTAGGGCGTTTCGGTGCCCAGACTCATCTGCACCCGGTTAAAAAATAATCATAAAAAAAATTCAAAACAAATTCAAAAAATTGTAAAAAAAATTGTGTGGTAGAAAATTTGATGCGTGAGACCCACTCCAAATTTCATGTCATTTGGACATCTGAGCAGCTCTCAGCACAAATTGAGATCTGTAAACTCACACATCAAATTGCCTACCACACAAAAACTCGGGTGCAGAGATGGATTTTTGGCTTCTCCATCGCTACTTGGCCTGCATCTAGCAACATAGCCCAAGAAGGAAGGGAGAGACGTGATTCTCTTCGTTCATGAAGAAAGAAGAGAGGAGAGAGACTAAACGAACCGTTGCAAATCTTGTAATTTTAGCAAACTCCACGTTTTGAGGATTCCATGAAGCCGCTCCATCCTCGGAGTTCGTGGAGCGTGAATGACTTCTGATCAAGCTCTAAACTTCAAAACCGGACAACTTGCGCCTCCAACTCTTGAAATCGGACAAGTTTAGTCCCTTGTCTCGGCTAACCCGGTGTCGCTGACTGACTCAACACAGTTTTGACCGGTCTTCATCCACGTGGCGGGGTTTCGACGGGGGCTTCTGTGGCTCATGCACATACGCCATGTGCAGCGCAACATCAACATCCCTGCCGCGCTCTCCTTCATGTCAGTCGCACCTTGCCACAGGAGCATCATAGCTCGGCGTTGTCTCAGTTATTGTGCTCCTCATCGACGGAGCGGTCGCTGTTGCAACCAGGGGATGTGGCATCCACACGCACACTGGCCACCAGCCACACCACAGGCACCATCATCTCCTTGGTGGCGCTCATCGTGACCCTGCCAACATGCCTGTGGTGTTGCCTTGTCCCATTGCAGCTGTGCACCAGATGGAGATGCCCGACATCCTCTTGAGCTTCTCCTCGTGCTCCACCCCCGGACTGCGTTTTCGCGCACCCCGTACCACATGCTCCCAGGCAGTGGAGAAGAGGAAGTCGAGAACGAGCACGAGGTAGCGCCACCGCCCGCATGGCTTGCCTTCATCTTTCGAAGCCACCATAGCGACGCCGCATGCTTACCTGCATCCTCGTCATCAGGGTCGGTCCTGAGATTTTGGGGGCCCGGGGCGAAACAAAAACTCGGGGCCCCTCATATAATATAGAAAAATTATGACAATAATAGTAGATACGAGATTTATAACTCGCTTTCGCTCATATAGTTGCCGCCGCAACTTGATCTCTTGTGAGATCTACAAGTATGGGCCCATGATGAGTTATCATAATTCCGGCAATCAACATTGTGTGCTCGGTACGGTATTTCCTTTGTTTGGATTTATTAGTCCTTTTCGGGTTTTAAGCCTAGTTTTGACCTATCATTTGACTAATAAACTATGTGTTATATATATATCACAAAATACAGATCATTCAAAATGTTATTCCAATACTAACCCAATGATAGTTTATATATAACTCACACTTTTACGAGTAAAGTTTCTAATCAACTTTAGGCTCAATATTCAAGGGAGGGCTAATAAATTCAAATATAGGAAGTTCGCTGTAGCATGTAGCACGGCCGTCCCATTGTATTTCGATTTTAATTAATATACCCAAATATAAAACGGTATGAACAGATTCTTAGATAAACCCAAAAAGAATATTTTATAGATGGAATGACGGAAGATATGCATCGTGTATAGAAAACTACATTAGTTAGCAGTATAAGTGAGAAGCGGTAATATGATGTACCTAAGATTGGTTGGATTGGATCAGCGTCGGTGATCCGACGACGGGCGCTCGACGATGACGCAAAGTGGACTGGCGCCTGGCTCCGGCAGGAGGCGCTCAAGTGTGCATTCATTTCGGGCGATTGGGCCCCAGAATAGGGAGGGCAAAGCTGTGTTTGCTACCGGCGAGAGAAACCCATCGATTCTTGAGCAACCCATCGATTCAGTGTTCGCTGCCGGCGAGAGAAACACGAAGAGCGAGATCTGGGCTTGAGATATGGAATAACGATCTAAATTTGGAAGGGTGAATAGAGTACATCTGTACATGACGACGTACACCTACAGAACTAGTACTAGTTGGGGAATAGCCATGGTATAGAAGAAGGAAAGCTGCGTTTCCACGCGTGACTTGTGTGCGAGATTGAAAGAAATTAGGTCGCTGATTCTGCGCGATCCCTGCGTCCCTGGCATTGGTGCCTCGCTGGGCAAGGGCCTTGCCTACGTGCGTGCCTTGGGAGGGGCCCCTTGACCATCGGGGGCCCGGGGCGGTCGCCCCCCCGCCCCCCCTCAGGGCCGGCCCTGCTCGTCATGAAGCAGGGGTGGTTGTGGGTCACGGTGTCCGACGATGTAGAAAGGGGCTGCAAGGTGCAACAAAGCTCGCGGTGGCCGGCGAGCTAGAGCATAGACAGCATGGCTGGCTAAAGGGACTTGCGAGGGTGCTGCCGTGGATGGCACATGCGGTGCATGCAAGGTGTTCCATGAAATGTCTTGGTAAGCTAATGTAAGAAGGAAGAAGATAGGAGAGAGAAATATTGCCATGGATGAAGATCGATCAAAACCATGTTGAATTAATTGTGATACCGTGTCTGCCGAGACAAGGGACTAAATTTGTCCGGTTTCAAGAGTTGAGGGTGTAAGTTGTTTGGTTTTGAAAGTATTTTTTTGCGTGAATGATCCAGATCTTTTATCAAAGTTCAGCGGAAGTACAGAGCATCTCGAACATAATAAAAATTACATTGAGATTCCAAGACCCCCAAACAACCACTATTGCTGCCAGAACGAGCAACCGACGTGCTGTTGTCGCCGCTCCCCTATCGGAGTCGAATGGACCTTGTTGATGACAACCGGGAAATCTTGGCTCATGCACCCCTAAGGACCAGTGCCTTGGAGCCGCAATCGTCGTTGAACCCTTGCATAGATATTAATCATCTAACATCAGATCTTGCCACAAGACGAGAGAACCTAACCTCACCGCCCCAAAGAGAAGGGCCGGAGCTCCGTCAACTATGTCTAGACAGACAAACTCGAGGATGAACCTGGAAGACAAACTCGAAGAAGTAGTGTCGCCATCCACCCGAGCATCGTAAATGCGAGGACTAAAAACCCTAACCTAAACTACTGACCTGAGCAGCGACACCAAGATTCCCCTCCCCCGCCGGAGCGGTAGGCAGAGGGGAGGCGAATCCACGGGCTCGTCAGGGAAGTTTGGAGAGAAGAGTTTGCCCTAGCCACTTAAGGTTTGAAAGGAAAACAAATATATCTTCTTGTTGTTGTTGAGCACTCTCTGCAAATCCTCTGGTTTTAAAGTCCAGGGACTAAATCTAGAGTTTTCCAAGAGTTGAGGGATGTAGTGTATACTTTTCTCTTTCTTTAAACGATCATAGCCCTGTGAAGGCACACACACCCTTTATCGCACACAAGCTACTTAAACTAAGTGTGTGTGTGTGTGTGTTAATGGTCAGTGGATTATACACAATTCGTTTGGGTGAAACATTTGCAATTTATCGCACATGGTTCGCTTGGAAAAGGTGTTTGTGTGTGTGATGATTTCATCTTCGCACACGTTTTGCTTTCTGTCACATGGCACACATTTCTTATTTATTGTGCGAGAGGGGGGGGGGGGTAATAGCATGGATCTGTACTAGTGTTAGAGATCAACGGCGTGATTGGGTGATGAGGCTAGTTTTAGAGGAGAGAGAGTGGATGTCAAAGTTAATGACCATATTGAAGGAAATATTGCTCTAGAGGCAATAATAAAGTTGTTATTTTATATTTCCTTATATCATAATAAATATTTATTATTCATCCTAGAATTGTATTAATCGGAAACTTGATACATGTGTGGATACATAGACAAAACACCATGTCCCTAGTAAGCCTCTACTAGACTAGCTCGTTAATCAAATATGGTTAAGTTTCCTAACCATAGACATGTGTTGTAATTTGATGAACGGGATCACATCATTAGGAGAATGATGTGATGGACAAGACCCATCCGTTAGCTTAGCATAATGATGGTTAAGTTTTATTGCTATTGCTTTCTTCATGTCATATACATATTCCTTTGACTATGAGATTATGCAACTCCCGGATACCGAAGGAATACCTTGTGTGCTATCAGACGTCACAACCTAACTTGGTGATTATAAAGATGCTCTACAGGTAGCTCCGAAGGTGTTTGTTGGGTTGGCATAGATCGAGATTAGGATTTGTCACTCCGAGTATCGGAGAGGTATCTCTGGGCCCTCTTGGTAATACACATCATAAGAAGCCTTGCAAGCAATGTGACTAATGAGTTAGTTGCGGGATGATGTATTACGGAATGAGTAAAGAGACTTGTCGGTAACGATATTGAACTAGGTATGAAGATACTGTTCATCGAATCTAGGGCAAGTAACATATCGATGACAAAGGGAATAATGTATGTTGTCATTATGGTTCGACCGATAAAGATCTTTGTAGAATATGTAGGAACCAATATGAGCATCCAGGTTCCGCTATTGGTTATTGACCGGAGAAGTGTCTCGGTCATGTCTACATAGTTCTCGAACCCGTAGGGTCCGCACGCTTAATGTTCGATGACAATTTTGTATTATATGAGTTATGTGATTTGGTGACCGAATGTTGTTCGGAGTTCCAGATGAGATCACAGACATGACGATGAGTCTCGAAATGGTCGAGAGGTAAAGATTGATATATAGGACGATGGCATTCGGACACCGGAAGTGTTTCGGGATGCACTGGGTACTTATCGGGTCACCGGAAGGAGTTCCGGGCACCCCCGGCAAAAGATATGGGCCTTATGGGCCAAGAGGGGAAACGCACCGGCCACAAAGGGGCTAGCACGTCTCCACATATGGGCTGGCCAAATTGGAGTAGAAAAGGGGAAGGAGGAAATGAAAAAGGGAATATGATTTCCCCTTCCCCCTCTTCCCTTCCTGCTTCGAATAGGAGTAGGAAAGAGGCGAGGCCGAATTGGGAGGACCCCAAGTAGGATTCCTCCTACTTGGGGCGCCCCCTTGGCTACCTCTCCTCCCCTCCAACCTATATATATGTGGGGGAGGCACTGCTAGAACACACAACAAACATTGTTAGCCGTGTGCGGCGCCCCCTCCATAGTTTGCACCTTCGGTCATATTCACGTAGTGCTTAGGCGAAGCCTTGCGCGGATCACTTCACCATCACTGTCACCACGCCGTCGTGCTGACGGAACTCTCCATCGGCACTTTGATGGATCAAGAGTTTGGGGGACGTCATCGAGCTGAACGTGTGCAGAACTCGAAGGTGACGTACGTTCGGTGCTTGATCAGTCGGAACGAGAAGAAGTTCGACTACATCAACCACGTTGTCAAATTCTTCCACTTTCGGTCTACGAGGGTACGTGGACACACTCTCACCCTCTCGTTGCAATGCATCTCCTAGATAGATCTTGCGTGAGCATAGGAATTTTTTTCAAATTGCATGCTACATTTCCCAATAGTGGCATCCGAGCCAGGTCTATGCATAGTTGATATGCACGAGTAGAACACAAAGAGTTGTGGGCGGTGATTGTCATACTGCTTACCACCAATGTATTATTTTGATTCGGCGGTATTGTTGGATGAAGCGGCCCGGGCCAACCTTACACGACCACGTTCATGAGACCGGTTCCACCGACAGACATGCAACTAGTTTTGCATAAAGGTGGCTGGCGGGTGTCCGTTTCTCCAACTTTAGTTGAACCGAATTTGACTGCGGCCGGTCCTTATTGAAGGTTAAGACAACAAACTTGATAAATCACTGTTGTGGTGGTTTTGATGCGCAGGTAAGAACGGTTCTTACTAGAAGCCCGTAGCAGCTACGTAAAACTTGCAACAACAAAGTAGAGGACGTCTAACTTGTTTTTGCAGGGCATGTTGTGATGTGATATGGTCAAGACGTGATGATATAAATTGTTGTATGAGATGATCATGTTTTGTAACAGTTTTCGGCAACTGGCAGGAGCCATATGGTTGTCGCTTTATTGTATGAAATGCAATCGCCATGTAATTGCTTTACTTTATCACTATGCATTAGCGATAGTTGTAGAAGCAATAGTTGGCGAGACGACAACGACGCTGCGATGGAGATCAAGGTGCCAAGCCGGTGATGATGGAAATCATGATGGTGCTTTGGAGATGGAGATCAAAGGCACAAGATAATGATGGCCATATCATGTCACATATTTTGATTGCATGTGATGTTTATTTTTTATGCATCTTATTTTGCTTAGTACGTCGGTAGCATTATAAGATGACCCCTCACTAAAATTTGAAGGTATAAGTGTTCTCCCTGAGTATGCACCATTGTGACAGTTTGCCGTGCCGAGACACCACGTTATGATCGGGTGTGATAAGCTCTACGTTCACATATAACGGGTGCAAGACAGTTTTGCACGTGCGGAATACTCGGGTTAAACTTGACGAGCCTAGCATGTGCAGACATGGCCTCGGAACACTGGAGACCGAAAATCAAACGTGAATCATATAGTAGAGATGATCAACATAGAGATGTTCACCATTGAAAACTACTCCATCTCACGTGATGATCGGACATGGTTTAGTTGATATGGATCACGTGATCATTTAGATGACTCGAGGGATGTCTATCTAAGTGGGAGTTCTTAAGTAATATGATTAATTGAACTTAATTTATCATGAACTTAGTCCTGACATTTTTTGCATATCTATGTTGTGGATCAATGGCCCATGCCACTGTTCCCTTGAATTTTAATGCGTTCCTAGAGAAAGCTAAGTTGAAAGATGATGGTAGCAACTACACGGACTGGGTCCGTAACTTGAGGATTATCCTCATTGTTGCACAGAAGAATTATGTCCTTGATGCACCGCTAGGTGACGGACCTATTGCAGGAGCAGATGCAGACTTATGAACGTTTGGCAAGCTCGGTATGATGACTACTTGATAGTTTTGTGTGCCATGATTTATGGCTTAGAACCGGGACTTCAAAAACGTTTTGAACGCCACGGAGCATATAAGATGTTCCAAGAGCTGAAATTGGTATTTCAGACTCATGCCCGAGTCGAGAGGTATGAGACCTCAGACAAGTACTTTGCCTACAAGATGGAGGAGAATAGTTCAACCAGTGAGCATGTGCTCAGAATGTCTGAGTACTATGATAACCCACAAGTATAGGGGATCGCAATAGTTTTCGATGGTAGAGTATTCAACCCAAATTTATTGATTCGACACAAGGGGAGTGAAATAATATTCTCAAGTATTAGCAGTTGAGTTGTCAATTCAACCACACCTGGATAACTTAGTATTTGCAGCAAAGTATTTAGTAGCAAAGTAGTATGGAAGTAACGGCAACGACGATAAAAGTAACAGTAGTAACTTTGTAGTAACTGTAACAGTGGCAACGGAAAAGTAAATAAGCGAAGAACAATATATGAAAAGCTCGTAGGATTGGATCGGTGATGGAGAATTATGCCGGATGCGATTATTCATGCAACAGTTATAACATAGGGTGACACAGAACTAGCTCCAATTCATCAATGTAATGTAGGCATGTATTCCGAATATAGTCATACGTGCTTATGGAAAAGAACTTGCATGACATCTTTTGTCCTACCCTCCCGTGGCAGCGGGGTCCTAACGGAAACTAAGGGATATTAAGGCCTCCTTTTAATAGAGTACCGGACCAAAGCATTAACACATAGTGAATACATGAACTCCTCAAACTACGGTCATCACCGGGAGTGGTCCCGATTATTGTCACTTCAGGGTTGCCGGATTGTAACACATAGTAGGTGACTATAGACTTGCAAGATAGGATCAAGAACTCACATATATTCATGAAAACATAATAGGTTCAGATCTGAAATCATGGCACTCGGGCCCTAGTGAAAAGTGTCGGTGTCAAGACCGGCGGATCTCGGGTAGGGGGTCCCGAACTGTGCGTCAAGGTCGGATGGTAACAGGAGACAAGGGACACGATGTTTACGCAGGTTCGGGCCCTCTCGATGGAGGTAAAACCCTACTCCTGCTTGATTAATATTGATGATATGGATAGTACAAGAGTAGATCTACCACGAGATCAAGGAGGCTAAACCCTAGAAGCTAGCCTATGGTATGATTGTGTATGATGATGATCATTGTCTACGGACTACAACCCTCCGGTTTATATAGACACCGGATAGGGTTAGGGTTACACAGAGTCGGTTACAATAGTAGGAGATCTTGAATATCCGCATCGCCTAGCTTGCCTTCCACGCCAAGGAAAGTCGCTTCCGGACACGGGACGAAGTCTTCAATCTTGTATCTTCATAGTCCAGGAGTCCGGCGAAGGTATAGTCCGGCTATCCGAACACCCCCTAATCCAGGACTCCCTCAGTAGCCCCCGAACCAGGCTTCAATGACGACGAGTCCGGCGCGCGAATTGTCTTCGGCATTGCAAGGCGGGTTCTTTCCCGAACTCTATGTACCTGTACGAATAATGTCCGATTTTTGTAGCGCTCCTTGGCTTCTGCGCCCAATAATGGCTGTCTTCCACGTGTTGAACGAATGCGAAAAGCCCGGGGCGTTCTTACATCCACACCCCTAGCCATACAAATGAGCCGCCTATTTAATGGGATGGGATTTAGATCCGAACCGCATCTTCTCCTCTCCGCGAGTTGTCATTAGAGCTTTCCCAGCTAAGGTCCATTCCAACATGGCCAGCCGTCGCAGCTCCTCCCCTCGCCCTTCCGGTCCCAAGCCCGGGGATTGGGAGAGTTGCACCATTCCGCATAGCGAGTTAGTGTCGCTTTAGGCCAAGGGATTCCTCCCTCAGGCATACATGGTCCCGGTCCGAGCCGGTCTCGCCACCTACCGTGGCGGAAAACAAGCGGAGAACACCCCCAATCCTTCTAAAGGAGAACGGGTGTGCCTTGTCCCCTATCTGATAAGGGGACTGGGATTTCCAATCCATCCATTTCTCCGCGGGCTTCTGGAGTTCTATGGCCTCCAGCTGCATCATCTCACGCCCGGCTCCGTGTTGCACATTGCGGGCTTCGTTGCTCTTTGTGAGCTATTCTTAGGCGTCGAGGCTCATTTCGCGCTGTGGAAGAAGATATTCTGCCTGGTGCCCGTTCTCAAGAGGGGTCTATATACCAAGTGGGCGGAGCCGAAATATGGCGCATCGCCGGGACCGGATATCTATCCGGAACCCCGAAGAAGGCGTCCGAGGACTGGCCTTCGGAATGGTTTTACATAGACGACGTCCCCCTGCCGGACCCTATCCGGGCCGGTCTCCCTGAGTTCAACAACGCTCCCTTGAAGAAACGCCCGAGCTGGCGCCCACGGAGCTCTCAGAGAGAAAGCGACAGGGACGTCCTTTACCTGATGTGCCGGATAAGACTGTTGGCTCATTCCGAACTAACCATGATCGGAGTCATGGCCGCGTGCATTACGCGAGGGGTGCAACCGCTTCAGTACAGAGGCCGCCCTATGTGGGATTTCAATGGGGAGGATGACGCCACGCGATACGACCGTAAAGGGCCGGACTCGGCTGCCTCCCTAATAAAAGTTCTGTCCTCTTTGTACAAGGGATAGAAGGAGGAGTTCCTCCGTGTTAACTCGCGGGCCGGATTCACTATGTATGAACCTCCAAGTTGGGTAAGCGAACAACTGTGCCTGCCCATTTATTTGATACTGCCATGGTCAGATACGTAGTCTGACGACTTTAATCCAGGAACTGCGACAGGAAGTGAAATATATAAGCAACCGTCCTCCACAACCCGAGGATCCAGAACGATCCCTCGATCCGGACTCTGAAGAGGATCCGGACATATCGGTGGAGCTTATCGATGGGGTGTTTCACCAGCTAAGCAAGGACAACACCTTGGTCGCTATTGTGGCAGATTACCCCGGGTTAATCCCGGCCTCCCAGGTGACAGAAACCGGAGTCTTTATTCCATTAAAGGGGATTCCATTTTCCCGTATTCCGGCGTTTCTAACAACAACCGTGTTTCACAGGGGAGATTCCCGAGGCGGGAAGGCGAACCTGCGGCGGCTAGCCCACGAGGGGCCGCAGGGCCCCGTGGGGAAAAAAGAGATGCAGTCCGGACCGAGATGCCGGCGCAAAGGTAACGTATTCTCCGTTTCCGCGGTATTATTCCGCCAGGGCATATTAACATTTGTGCCTTTTTCAGGATGAAGAGACCTCGCCGAACTATATCCGGAGAGGATGCCAATCGCGCTTCCATCAGCCAGGTTCCAGTGACCGGCCAGGAAATGGAGGCGAGCACAAGGTGTGCACCGGGCGCTCCTCCGACAGAGGATGCGGACAGGCTGTCTGCCACAAATTCTGAAGTGGAGAGTGAAGGAAATATGCCCTAGAGGCAATAATAAAGTTATTATTTATTTCCTTATATCATGATAAATGTTTATTATTCATGCTAGAATTGTATTAACTGGAAACATAATACATGTGTGAATACATAGACAAACAGAGTGTCACTAGTATGCCTCTACTTGACTAGCTCATTAATCAAAGATGGTTATGTTTCCTAACCATGAACAAAGAGTTGTTATTTGATTAACGAGATCACATCATTAGTTGAATGATCTGATTGACATGACCCATTCCATTAGCATAGCACCCGATCGTTTAGTATGTTGCTATTGCTTTTATCCTTGACTTATACATGTTCCTTTAACTATGCGATTATGCAACTCCCGTTTACCATAGGAACACTTTGTGTGCTACCAAACGTCACAACGTAACTGGGTGATTATAAAGGTGCTCTACAGGTGTCTCCGAAGGTACATGTTGGGTTGGCGTATTTCGAGATTAGGATTTGTCACTCCGATTGTCGGAGAGGTATCCCTGGGCCCTCTCGGTAATGCACATCACATAAGCCTTGCAAGCATTGCAACTAATGTGTTAGTTGTGAGATGATGTATTACGGAACGAGTAAAGAGACTTGCCGGTAATGAGATTGAACTAGGTATTGGATACCGACGATCGAATCTCGGGCAAGTAACATACCGATGACAAAGGGAACAACGTATGTTGTTATGCGGTCTGACCGAAGATCTTCGCAGAATATGTAGGAGCCAATATGGGCATCCAGGTCCCGCTATTGGTTATTGACCGGAGATGTGTCTCGGTCATGTCTACATTGTTCTCGAACCGTAGGGTCCGCACGCTTAAGGTTTCGATGACAGTTATATTATGAGTTTATGAGTTTTGATGTACCGAAGGAGTTCGGAGTCTCGGATGAGATCGGGGACATGACGAGGAGTCTCGAAATGGTCGAGACATAAAGATCGATATATTGGACGACTATATTCGAACATTGGAAAGGTTCTGAGTGATCCGGGTATTTTCGGGAGTATCGGGGAGTTACGGGATTACGGGAGAAGTAATGGGCCTTGATGGGCTTTAGTGGGAAAAAGAAAAAGGCTGCTGCGCCCCCCTCCCCTCTGGTCCGAATTGGACTAGGGAAAAGGGGGCCGGCCACCTTTCCTACTCCTCCTATTCCTTCTCCCTTCCTCCCCTCTTGGTGGACTCCTACTAGGACTTGGAGACCTAGTAGGACTCCACACCCTGGCGCGCCAAACCCTAGGCCGGCCACCCCCTCCCTTGCTCCTTTATATACCGGGGCAGGGGGCACCCCATGACACACAAGTTGATCTTCGTGATCATTCCTTAGCCGTGTGCGGTGCCCCCCTCCACCATATTCCACCTCGGTCATATCGTTGCAGTGCTTAGGCGAAGCCCTGCGCCGGTAACACATCAAGATCGTCACCACGCCGTAGTGCTGACGGAACTCTTCCTCGACGCTTTGCTGGATCGGAGCCCGGGGATCGTCATCGAGCTGAACGTGTGCCAAGAACTCGGAGGTGCCGGAGTAACGGTGCTGTGATCGGTTGGATCGCGAGGAGAACGTACGACTACTTCCTCTACGTTGCGTCAATGCTTCCGCTTCGGTCTACGAGGGTACGTAGACAACACTCTCCCCTCTCGTTGCTATGCATCACCATGATCTTGCGTGTGTGTAGGAAATTTTTTGAAATTACTACGTTCCCCAACAGTGGCATCCGAGCCTAGGTTTTTATGGTTTGATGTTATTTGCACGAGTAGAACACAAGTGAGTTGTGGACGATACAAGTCATACTGCCTACCAGCATGTCATACTTTGGTTCAGCGGTATTGTTGGACGAGACGATCCGGACCAACCTTACGCGTACGCTTACGCGAGACCGGTTCCCTCGACGTGCTTTGCACATAGATGGCTTGCGGAAGACTGTCTCTCCAACTTTAGTTGAACCGAGTGTGGCTACGCCCGGTCCTTGAGAAGGTTAAAACGGAGTCTATTTGACAAACTATCGTTGTGGTTTTGATGCGTAGGTAAGATGAGTTCTTGCTTAAGCCCGTAGTAGCCACGTAAAACTTGCAACAACAAAGTAGAGGACGTCTAACTTGTTTTTGCAGGGCATGTTGTGATGTGATATGGTCAAGACATGATGCTAAATTTTATTGTATGAGATGATCATGTTTTGTAACCGAGTTATCGGCAACTGGCAGGAGCCATATGGTTGTCGCTTTATTGTATGCAATGCAATCGCGATGTAATGCTTTACTTTATTACTAAGCGGTAGTGATAGTCGTGGAAGCATAAGATTGGCGAGACGACAACGATGCTACGACGGAGATCAAGGTGTCGCGCCGGTGATGATGGTGATCATGACGGTGCTTCGAAGATGGAGATCACAAGCACGAGATGATGATGGCCATATCATATCACTTATATTGATTGCATGTGATGTTTATCTTTTTATGCATCTTATCTTGCTTTGATTGACGGTAGCATTATAAGATGATCTCTCACTAAATTATCAAGAAGTGTTCTCCCTGAGTATGCACCGTTGCGAAAGTTCTTCGTGCTGAGACACCACGTGATGATCGGGTGTGATAGGCTCTACGTTCAAATACAACGGGTGCAAAACAGTTGCACACGCGGAATACTCAGGTTATACTTGACGAGCCTAGCATATAACAGATATGGCCTCGGAACACAGAGACCGAAAGGTCGAGCGTGAATCATATAGTAGATATGATCAACATAGTGATGTTCACCATTGAAACTACTCCATCTCACGTGATGATCGGACATGGTTTAGTTGATTTGGATCACGTGATCACTTAGAAGATTAGAGGGATGTCTATCTAAGTGGGAGTTCTTAAGTAATATGATTAATTGAACTTTAATATTATCATGAACATTAGTCCTGGTAGTATTAGCATATCTATGTTGTAGATCAATAGCTCGCGTTGTTGCTTCCCTGTGTTTATTTTGATATGTTCCTAGAGAAAATTGTGTTGAAAAATGTTAGTAGCAATGATGCGGATTGGATCCGTGATCTAAGGTTTATCCTCATTGCTGCACAGAAGAATTATGTCCTTGATGCACCGCTAGGTGACGGACCTATTGCAGGAGCAGATGCAGACATTATGAACGTTTTGCTAGCTCAATATGATGACTACTTAATAGTTTAGTGCACCATGCTTAACTGCTTAGAATCGGGACTTCAAAGACGTTTTGAACGTCATGGAGCATATGAGATGTTCTAGGAGTTGAAGTTAATATTTCAAGCAAATACCCGAGTTGAGAGATATGAAGTCTCCAACAAGTTCTATAGCTAAAAGATGGAGGAGAATCGCTCAACTAGTGAGCATGTCTGGGTACTACAATCGCTTGAATCAAGTGGGAGTTAATCTTCCAGATAAGATAGTGATTGACAGAATTCTCTAGTCACCATCACCAAGTTAGTAGAACTTCGTGATGAACTATAAAATGCAAGGGATAACGGAAAATATTCCCAAGCTCTTCGCGATGCTAAAATCAGCGAAGGTAGAAATCAAAGAAAAACATCAAGTGTTGATGGTTGACAAGATCACTAGTTTCAAGAAAAGGGCAAAAGGAAAGAAGGGGAACTTCAAGAAGAACGGCAAGCAAGTTGCTGCTCAAGTGAAAAAGCCCAAGTATGGTCCTAAGCCTGAGACTAAGTGCTTCTACTACAAAGGGACTGGTCACTGGAAGCGGAACTACCCCAAGTGATTGGCGGATAAGAAGGATGGCAAAGTGAACATAAATATATTTGATATACATGTTATTGATGTGTACTTTACTAGTGTTCATAGCAACCCCTCAGTATTTGGTACTAGTTCAGTTGCTAAAATTTAGTAACTCGAAACGGGAGTTGCAGAATGAACAAAGACTAGTTAAAGGGCAAGGTGACGATGTGTGTTGGAAGTGGTTCCAAGATTGATATGATCATCATCACACACTCCCTATACTTTCGGGATTAGTGTTGAAACTAAATAAGTGTTATTTGGTGTTTGCGTTGAGCATGAATATGATTTGATCATGTTAATTGCAATACAGTTATTCATTTAAGTTAGAGAACAATTGTTGTTCTGTTTACATGAATAAAACCTTCTATGGTCATACACACCAATGAAAATAGTTCATTGGATCTCAATCGTAGTGATACACATATTCATAATATTGAAACCAAAAAGATGCGAAGTTAATAATGATAGTGCAACCTATTTGTGACACTGCCGTTTAGGTCATATTGGTGTAAAGCGCATGAAGAAACTCCATGCTGATGGGATTTTGGAATCACTTGATTATGAATCACTTGATGCTTGCGAACCATGCCTCTTGGGCAAGATGACTAAAATGCCGTTCTCCGGAACAATGGAGCAAGCAACAGATTTGTTGGAAATCATACATACTGATGTATATGGTCCGATGAATATTAAGGCTCGCGACAAGTATCATTATTTTCTAACCTTCACAGATGATTTGAGCAGATATGGGTATATCTACTTGATGAAACATAAGTCTGAAACGTTTGAAAAGTTCAAAGAATTTTAGAGTGAAGTGAAAATCATCGTGACAAGAAAATAAGGTTTCTACGATCTGATCGCGGAGACAAATATTTGAGTTACGAGTTTGGTCTTCAATTAAAACAATGTGGAATAGTTTCACAAATTCATGCCACCTGGAACACCACAGCATAATGGTGTGTCCGAACGTCATAACCGTACTTTATTGGATATAGTACAATCTATGATATTTCTTACCGATTTACCAATATCATTTTGGGATCATGCATTAGAGACAGCTGCATTCACGTTAAAAGGGGCACCATCTAAAGTCCGTTGAGACGACACAAAATAAACTGTGGTTTGGCAAGAAACCAAAGTTGTCGTTTCTTAAAGTTTGGGGTTACGATGCTTATGTGAAAAAGTTTCATCCTGATAAGCTCAAACCCAAATCGGAGAAATGTGTCTTCATAGGTACCCAAAGGAGACTGTTGGGTACACCTTCTATCACAGATCCGAAGGCAAGATATTCGTTGCTGAGAATGGATCCTTTCTAGAGAAGGAGATTCTCTCGAAAGAAGTGAGTGGGAGGAAAGTAGAAAACTTGATAAGGTAATTGTACCTTCTCCCTTATTGGAAAGTAGTTCATCACAGAAATCTGTTCTTGTGACTACTACACCAATTAGTAAGGAAGCTAATGATGATGATCATGTAACTTCAAGATCAAGTTACTACCGAATCTCGTAAGTAAACTAGAGTGAGATCCGCACCAGAGTGGTACGGTAATCCTGTTCTGGAAGTCATGTTACTAGACCATGACGAACTTGCGAACTATGAGGAAGCGATGATGAGCCCAGATTCCGCGAAATGGTTAGAGGCCATGAAATCTGAGATATGATCCATGTATGAGAACAAAGTATGGACTTTGATGGATTTGCCCGATGATCGGCAAGCCAAAGAAAATAAATGGATCTTGAAGAGGAAGACGGACACTGATAGTAGTGTTACTATCTACAAAGCTAGAATTGTCGCAAAAGGTTTTCGACAAGTTCAAGGTGTTGACTACGATGAGAGTTTCTCACTCGTATCTATGCTTAAGTCTGTCCGAATCATGTTAGCAATTGCCGCATTTTATGAAATCCGGCAAATGGATAAACAAAACTACATTCCTTAATGGATTTATTAAAGAAGAGTTGTATACGATGCAACTAGAAGGTTTTGTCGATCCTGAAGGTGTTAACAAAATATGCAAGCTCCAGCGATCCATCTATGGACTGGTGCAAGCATCTCAGAGTTGGAATATACGCTTTGATAAGTTGATCAAAGCATATAGTTTTATACAGACTTGCGGTGAAGCCTGTATTTACAAGAAAGTGAGTGGGAGCACTACAGCATTTCTGATAAGTATATGACATATTATTGATCGGAAATAATGTAGAATTATTCTGTAAAGCATAAAGGAGTATTTGAAAGGAGTTTTTCAAAGAAGGACCTCGGTGAAGCTGCTTACATATTGAGCATCAAGATCTATAGAGATAGATCAAGACGCTTGATAAGTTTTTCAATAAGTACATACCTTGAATTTTTTTTGAAGTAGTTCAAAATGGAACAGTCAAAGAAAGAGTTCTTGCCTGTATTACAAGGTGTGAACTTGAGTAAGACTCAAAGCCCGACCACGGCAGAAGATAGAAAGAGAATGAAAGTCATTCCCTATGCTTTGGCCATAGGTTCTATAAAGTATGCCATGCTGTGTACCAGACCTATTGTATACCCTACCCTGAGATTGGCACGGGAGTACAATAGTGATCTAGGAGTAGATCACTGGACGGCGGTCAAAATTATCCTTAGTGGAATAAGGATATGTTTCTCGATTATGGAGGTGACAAAAAGGTTCGTCGTAAAGAGTTACGTCGATGCAAGTTTTGACACTGATCCAGATGACTCTAAGTCTCAATCTGGATACATATTGAAAGTGGGAGCAATTAGCTAGAGTAGCTCCATGCAGAGCATTGTTGACATAGAAATTTGCAAAGTACATGCGGATCTGAATGTAGCAGACCCGTTGACTAAGATTCTCTCACAAGCAAAACATGATCACACCTTAGTACTCTTTGGGTGTTAATTACATAGCGATGTAAACTAGATTACTGAATCTAGTAAACCCTTTGGGTGTCGGTCACATAGCGATGTGAACTATGGGTGTTAATCACATGATGATGTGAACTATTGATGTTAATCACATGGTGATGTGACCTAGATTATTGACTCTAGTGCAAGTGGGAGACTGAAGGAAATATGCCCTAGAGGCAATAATAAAGTTATTATTTGTTTCCTTATATCATGATAAATGTTTATTATTCATGCTAGAATTGTATTAACTGGAAACATAATACATGTGTGAATACATAGACAAACAGAGTGTCACTAGTATGCCTCTACTTGACTAGCTCATTAATCAAAGATGGTTATGTTTCCTAACCATGAACAAAGAGTTGTTATTTGATTAACGAGATCACATCATTAGTTGAATGATCTGATTGACATGACCTATTCCATTAGCATAGCACCCGATTGTTTAGTATGTTGCTATTGCTTTTATCCATGACTTATACATGTTCCTTTAACTATGAGATTATGCAACTCCCGTTTATCATAGGAACACTTTGTGTGCTACCAAACATCACAACATAACTGGGTGATTATAAAGGTGCTCTACAGGTGTCTCCGAAGGTACATGTTGGGTTGGCGTATTTCGAGATTAGGATTTGTCACTCCGATTATCGGAGAGGTATCTCTGGGCCCTCTCGGTAATGCACATCACATAAGCCTTGCAAGCATTGCAACTAATGTGTTAGTTGTGAGATGATGTATTACGGAACGAGTAAAGAGACTTGCCGGTAATGAGATTGAACTAGGTATTGGATACCGACGATCGAATCTCGGGCAAGTAACATACCGATGACAAAGGGAACAACGTATGTTGTTATGCGGTCTGACCGATAAAGATCTTCGCAGAATATGTAGGAGCCAATATGGGCATCCAGGTCCCGCTATTGGTTATTGACCGGAGATGTGTCTCGGTCATGTCTACATTGTTCTCGAACCGTAGGGTCCGCACACTTAAGGTTTCGATGACAGTTATATTATGAGTTTATGAGTTTTGATGTACCGAAGGAGTTTGGGGTCTCGGATGAGATCGGGGACATGACGAGGAGTCTCGAAATGGTTGAGACGTAAAGATCGATATATTGGACGACTATATTCGGACATCGGAAAGGTTCTGAGTGATCCGGATATTTTCGGGAGTATCGGGGAGTTACGGGATTACGGGAGAAGTAATGGGCCTTGATGGGCTTTAGTGGGAAAAGGAAAAAGGCTGCTGCGCCCCCCCTCCCCTCTGGTCCGAATTGGACTAGGGAAAAGGGGGCCGGCCACCTTTCCTACTCCTCCTATTCCTTCTCCCTTCCTCCCCTCTTGGTGGACTCCTACTAGGACTTGGAGACCTAGTAGGACTCCACACCCTGGCGCGCCAAACCCTAGGCCGGCCACCCCCTCCCTTGCTCCTTTATATACCGGGGCAGGGGGCACCTCATGACACACAAGTTGATCTTCGTGATCGTTCCTTAGCCGTGTGCGGTGCCCCCCTCCACCATATTCCACCTCGGTCATATCGTTGCAGTGCTTAGGCGAAGCCCTGCGTCGGTAACACATCAAGATCGTCACCACGCCGTAGTGCTGACGGAACTCTTCCTCGACGCTTTGCTGGATCGGAGCCCGGGGATCGTCATCGAGCTGAACGTGTGCCAAGAACTCGGAGGTGCCGGAGTAACGGTGCTGTGATCGGTTGGATCGCGAGGAGAACGTACGACTACTTCCTCTACGTTGCGTCAACGCTTCCGCTTCGGTCTACGAGGGTACGTAGACAACACTCTCCCCTCTCGTTGCTATGCATCACCATGATCTTGCGTGTGCGTAGGAAATTTTTTGAAATTACTACGTTCCCCAACAGAGAGTGCCATGAACCACAGGCATCGCCGGACAATTTTACGCGACGCTTGTTTCTCCCAAGAGGCTTTAGATGCCTTTAATTCGGGAGATGCGTACCTCCGTGCCGCTCAAGATGGTTTAGCCAGAGCCACGGAGCAGTATGTGAAAGACATACGGGTAAGAAAATTTTGGTTAAACATATATATATATATATATATACCAGTAGCCCCCGAGACTCGAAACAGTTAAAGTAACTGATTTAAGGATCATATAACATGCATGTTCTTACCGAGAAGAACACCGTGCTGTCCTAGGAGCTGGAAAAGTGCAAGGCCCAACTAGAGGCCGCACTAGTCGCAGCAGGGGAGCCTAAAGGGACCCCCTCAGGTAAGATACACTTCGAAAGATTAGTATTGTGCGGTTTGGGTGCAAATCTGACAATTGATGTTGCAGATGGCGCCGGACTTGATCCGGAGAAGCAACAACTCTTGCGCCGGTTAGAGGCCGGTGAGAGTATGTTGACAAAGGTGAGGCGAGAGAAGAATGATCTCCAGGATGCAAACACCAAGCTGGATGTTGAACTTAAGGACGTTCATGGCCAGCTGTCGGACTCCACGAAGGAGAATCAGCGGCTTCGACGCGGCATATTTAGTAAGTGCTTGAACGAACTTTGAAAAATGAGTTCGGCAAGGAAGTCGAATAACAGAGTATTGTCTGTAGGTATGCTCATAGGTCGTCCTGCAGAGGAGATGCCCGGTTCTACGGGTGACCTTCTTCCCGAACTCCTGCAACTGCACAAGCGAATTTGGCAGGCAATGCAAGGCGTTGCCCAAGCCTTATGGCCTGCCCACTCCACGCCCGATGGCCTTGGAGAGCTTGCGGAGAAGCTGAAGGGAGCTCGGCGGCGCTTCTGGTTGTGGAAGATATCGGCCTGCCGACAAGGCGCTAGAGAGGCCTGGGCTATGGTGAAGACCCGTTTTACAAAGTCTGACCCCAACCATATGGCCGAGGTCGGACCGGTGGGGCCTGACGGGAAGGAGATCCCTGTAAGCTTAGTGTACGGCCAAGTGGAATTAGCCGCAAGGTATTCCCAGCAGGACTGTAAATTAGACAGCCTGTTAGATGGTATAGAGGAGGAATACAATCAGTCGAAATGATTGTGTAATTTTGAATTGACATATGTAATGCCTTCTAGCCGGATTGTAGATCGTTTGTCGTTGCCGACCTTTTCGCTTCAACCTCGGGACCTGACGGTCCGGAGTGTGTCCGAATACCATAGCGGTTATACAAGAACCATGGTATGCATGGATACCAGGCGTATGGGTCATTAGTGTTTTATCAGACAAGTGCCCAACTAGTTATGTTATATTACATGGTTAGTAAGAAACATCTTCCAGAGAGAATAGGTCCGTTAAGGGTTCCTTTCGCTGGGGAGGCATGCCCTAAAGTGCATGTCCGGACTGCGTAAAATGCAGAAAAAGCATCTGGGGGCGCATGAAAATTAATAAAAAGATCATCTTTATTCCACCGACCGAATATTCCCTTAAGAACGCTAGCTTTCGGCTTCACCAAGTCTGAGGTACACATCCGGCTGACCCGGTAGTAACAATCGTAGAGGTGCTCCCTTTACCGCCTAGCCGAACAATCGAGAACGTAGGGGTAAGCACAGGAGCCAGGCAACCCAGCTTGGCCAAAACTTAACTCATATCGATGCATATAATGGTGAGAAAAAAGGTACATGCGGAAGTTTGACACATGTGTGGGGCATGAAGCCCGTATAAATAAGCTTCTATTAAAGAAGCCCCCAGGTTAAATGAACGCGAGTGCGCGTCATGTAGTGAGCCTTTTAAGGGCTATAAAGGAAAAAGAGGGGAAGGAGAGAAATATAAGACAGAAAAATGTAAAAAATGGACAGGGGAAGGAGACGGACATGGAGTCCGGCACTAGGCATAGAATCTTCGAAGACGTGTGGCGTTCCACGGGTTCGGCTCGAGTCGGTTATCTGACTCATCTCGCAGGTGGTACGCTCCACCAGTCAGGGCTTGGTCGATTATGAATGGACCTTCCCATCTGGGCTTGAGTTTGTCCTTTTTCTTATCCGGCAGGCGTAGAACTAGTTCGCCAACATTGTAATTTTTGGCCCGTACTTCTCTGCTTTGGTATCTTTGGGCCTGTTGTTGATAAAATGCGGAACGGGCTTTTGCCACGTCACGCTCCTCCTCCAAGGCGTCCAGGCTGTCCTGCCGATCGAGCTCGGCTTCTCTTTCTTCGTACATGCGCACTCTAGGTGAGTCATGAATTATGTCGCAGGGCAGAACTGCCTCTGCGCCGTACACCATAAAGAATGGTGTGTATCCGGTGGTGCGATTTGGCGTGGTCCGCAGCCCCCAGAGTACGGAGTCGAGCTCCTCTACCCAGTGCGTGTTAGATTCCTTGAGGGACTGCACTAGTCTGGGTTTGATGCCGCTCATGATAAGACCATTTGCACGTTCGACCTGGCCATTGGTTTGTGGGTGATAGACTGAAGCATAGTCGAGCTTGATGCCCATGTTTTTGCACCATAGTTTTACCTCGTTGGCTGTAAAATTTGTACCGTTATCGGTTATGATGCTGTGGGGGACGCCGTAACGGTGTACAACCCCGGATATGAAGTCTATCACGGGTCCGGATTCAGCCGTTTTGACAGGCTTGGCTTCTATCCATTTGGTGAACTTATCCACCATGACCAGTAAGTATTTTTTCTTATGGGTTCCACCTTTAAGGGGTCCGACCATGTCAAGCCCCCAGACCGCAAAGGGCCAGGTGATGGGTATAGTTTGGAGTGCGGTGGGTGGCATATGGCTTTGGTTGGCAAAAAGTTGGCAACCAACGCATCGTCGGACTAGGTCCTGGGCGTCTGCTCGGGCTGTCGGCCAATAGAAGCCTGTGCGAAAAGCCTTGCTAACAAGGGACCGAGCAGCAGCGTGATGGCCACCGAGTCCGGCGTGAATTTCGGCCAGAAGATTCCGCCCTTCCTCTTCGGAGATGCACCTTTGAAGGACTCCGGTAGTGCTTTTCTTATAAAGCTCCCCCTCGTGGACTTTGTAGGCTTTAGATCGCCGCACTATGCAGCGGGCCTCATTTTGGTCCTCTGGGAGTTCCTGCCTAGTAAGGTAGGCTAGGAATGGTTCTGTCCACGGGGCGATAACCGCCATTATTACGTGGGCTGAAGGTGTAATTTCATTGGCAAGACCTCTGATTATGTCAGGTTGTTCGGCGTTGAGTGGTTCGGCTGCGTTCGGGCTGTTAATTGCGGGTTCCCCCTTCCATGTTACGGATGGCTTGAACAATCTTTCCAAAAAGATTTTGGGGGGGGGACTGCCTCGCGTTTTGCTCCGATGCGTGCCAGAACGTCCGCTGCTTGATTATTTTCGCGGGCTATATGGTGAAACTCCAGCCCTTCGAACCGAGCTGACATTTTTAGGATGGCATTGCGGTAAGCTGCCATTTTTGAATCCTTGGCATCGAAGTCGCCATTTATTTGGGAGATCGCGAGGTTCGAATCCCCGCGTACCTCTAGGCGTTGAATGCCCATGGATACTGCCATCCGGAGACCATGTAGGAGGGCCTCATATTCGGCTGCATTGTTGGAGTCCGTGTACATAATTTGGAGTACATATTGGACTGTGTCTCCTGGGGGGGACGTCAAAACGACGCTAGCCCCCAGTCCGGCCAACATTTTCGAGCCGTCGAAATGCATGATCCAGTTCGAGTATGTACCGTACTCTTTAGGGAGTTCGGCCTCCGTCCACTCTACGACGAAGTCGGCCAATACTTGCGATTTTATAGCTCACCGTGGCTTATAGGTTATGTCGAACGGGAGGAGCTCGATGGCCCATTTTGCGATCCGGCCCGTTGCATCGCGGTTATTGATAATGTCATTGAGTGGTACTTCCGAGGCTACTGTAATCGAACACTCTTGAAAGTAGTGTCGTAGCTTCCGAGATGCCATGAATACCGCGTATGCAATTTTCTGATAGTGTGGGTACTGTGATTTGCATGGAGTGAGGACAGTGGACACATAGTAGACCGGCCTTTGAAGGGGGAATTTGTGTCCGTTCGTTTCCCGCTCGACGACGAGCACTGCGCTGACAACTTGATGTGTTGCCACGATGTATAATAGCATTGGCTCGCCGGTGTTTGGCGCGGCCAGGACTGGGTTTATTGCCAATATGGATTTTATTTCGTCGAGTCCGGCCGTGGCGGCATCCGTCCACTCGAAGTGTTCGGTGCGCTGTAGGAGGCGGTAAAGGGGCAGCGCCTTTTCTCCCAGGCGGGAGATGAAGCGGCTTAGAGCCGCCACACATCCGGTTAATTTCTGTATTTGTTTGAGGTCTTTTGGGGCATCCAATTGTGACAAAGCTCGGATCTTGGCTGGATTTGCTTCGATTCCTCTACCGGATACAATGAAGCCCAAGAGCTTTCCGGCTGGAACGCCGAAAATGCATTTTTCCGGATTCAGCTTGATGTCGTATTTTTGGAGGTTATCGAATGTAAGCCTCAAGTCGTCTACTAGAGATTCGACATATCTTGATTTGACGACCACGTCATCTACGTACGCTTCCACTGTTTTGCCGATCTGGTTTGCCAGACATGTTTGGATCATGCGCTGATATGTTGCGCCGGTGTTTTTGAGCCCGAAGGGCATTGTGTTGAAGCAGAATGGGCCGTATGGTGTGATGAATGCCGTTGCGGCTTGGTCTGATTCTGCCATCTTAATTTGATGGTAACCGGAGTATGCGTCGAGGAAACACAACGAATCGTGTCCTGCAGTGGCATCGATGATTTGATCTATGCGAGGGAGGGGGAAGGGATCCTTTGGGCAGGCCTTATTAAGGTCTTTAAAATCGATGCACAGGCGCCAGGATTTGTCTTTCTTTGGTACCATCACCAGGTTTGCTAGCCAGTCCGGATGTTTTATATCTCTTATGAATCCGGCCTCCAATAACTTGGCTAGCTCCTCTCCCATAGCCTATCTCTTCGATTCGGAAAAGCGCCGAAGGGCTTGTCTGACAGGTTTGAATCCTTTCTGGATGTTTAAGCTGTGTTCGGCCAGCCTGCGTGGGATTCCTGGCATGTCTGAAGGGTGCCAGGCAAAAATGTCCCAGTTCTCTCGTAGGAACTCTCGCAGTGCGGCGTCTACATCAGGGTTCAATCATGCCCCGATGGAGGCTGTTTTATTGGGGTTCGTTGGATGGACCTGGAATTTGACTATTTCGTCCATTGGTTTGAAGGATGTGGATTTGGATCTCTTATCGAGTATCACATCATCCCTATTAACCGTGGAGCGCAGCGCGGTCAGTTCTTCGCCCGCTAAGGTTTCGGATAGTTCCTCAAGGGCCAATGCGGCTGTCTTGTTTTCGGCGCGGAGTGCTATGTCCGGATCACTAGCGAGAGTGATAATTCCGTTTGGCCCAGGCATCTTGAGCTTCATGTACCCGTAATGGGGTATGGCTTGGAAAACTGTGATTGCCTCCCGTCCTAATATAGCGTGGTATCCGCTTTTGAACGGGGCCACCTGGAACGTGACTTCTTCGGACCTGTAATTATCCGGCGTGCCGAACACCACATCTAGTGTGATCTTTCCAGTGCAGCGTGCTTCCTGACTGGGGATTATTCCTCTAAAGGTTGTGCTGCTTCGCTCAATGCGGTTCCAGTCTATTTCCATCTTTTGGAGGGTTTCCTCGTAAATGAGGTTCAATCCGCTGCCTCCATCCATGAGTACCTTTGCGAGGCGACAGCCGCCCACTATGGGACTGAGGAACAATGCGGCTGCTGCTCGGGCTGTTCGGAATTTAGGTTCGTCACTCGCGTTGAAGGTGATAGCAGTGTTACTCCATGGGTTTATTGTTGCTACTTGATAGACTTCGGTGAGGCTGCGGAGTGTTCTTTTTCGCATATTATTTGATGCAAAAGTCTCAAAGACTATGAGAATGGTACTGGTGTCCTCGGGCTGGCTTTCTTCGGCCTCTGAAATTAGGAGGTCCTCGCCAATTTTGGCCACCTGCCGGAGTATCCAACATGCTCTAAGGCTGTGTGTTGGTGTGGCGTCCTATGTACTGTGAATTCTACATGGTCCATCAAGCCACCTTTTGTTGGGGAACGTAGTAATTTCAAAATTTTCCTACGCACACGCAAGATCATGGTGATGCATAGCAACGAGAGGGGAGAGTGTTGTCTACGTACCCTCGTAGACCGAAGCGGAAGCGTTGACGCAACGTAGAGGAAGTAGTCGTACGTCTTCCCGATCCGACCGATCCAAGCACCGTTACTCCGGCACCTCCGAGTTCTTGGCACACGTTCAGCTCGATGACGCACCCCTAGCTCCGATCCAGCAAAGCTTCGGGGAGGAGTTCCGTCAGCACGACAGCGTGGTGACAATCTTGATGTTCTACCGGCGCAGGGCTTCGCCTAAGCACTGCAACAATATATTCGAGGTGGAATATGGTGGAGGGGGGCACCGCACACGGCTAAGGAACGATCACGAAGATCAACTTGTGTGTCCATGGGGTGCCCCCTGCCCCCGTATATAAAGGAGCAAGGGAGGGAGGAGGCCGGCCCTAGGTTTGGGCGCGCCAGGAGTCTTGGTGCTGATCATGTTTTGCCCGTGGAAGAGGCTTAGTCAACGGGTCTGCTACATTCAGATCCGTATGTATCTTGCAAATCTCTATGTCTCCCACCTGGACCAAGTCCCGGATGGAATTGAAGCGTCTCTTGATGTGCTTTGTTCTCTTGTGAAATCTGGATTCCTTCGCCAAGGCAATTGCTCCAGTATTGTCACAAAAGATTTTCATTGGTCCCGATGCACTAGGTATGACACCTAGATCGGATATGAACTCCTTCATCCAGACTCCTTCATTTGCTGCTTCCGAAGCAGCTATGTATTCCGCTTCACATGTACATCCCGCCACAACGCTTTGTTTAGAACTGCACCAACTGACAGCTCCACCGTTTAATGTAAATACGTATCCGGTTTGCGATTTCGAATCGTCCGGATCAGTGTCAAAGCTTGCATCAACGTAACCCTTTACGATGAGTTCTTTGTCACCTCCATACACGAGAAACATTTCCTTAGTCCATTTCAGGTACTTCAGGATATTCTTGACCGCTGTCCAGTGATCCACTCCTGGATTACTTTGGTACCTCCCTGCTAAACTTATAGCAAGGCACACATCAGGTCTGGTACACAGCATTGCATACATGATAGAGCCTATGGCTGAAGCATAGGGAACACCTTCCATCTTCTCTCTATCTTCTGCAGTGGTCGGGCATTGAGTCTGACTCAACTTCATACCTTGCAATACAGGCAAGAACCCTTTCTTTGCTTGATCCATTTTGAACTTCTTCAAAATCTTGTCAAGGTATGTGCTTTGTGAAAGTCCAATTAAGCGTCTTGATCTATCTCTATAGATCTTAATGCCCAATATGTAAGCAGCTTCACCGAGGTCTTCCATTGAAAAACTCTTATTCAAATATCCCTTTATGCTATCAAGAAATTCTATATCATTTCCAATCAGTAATATGTCATCTACATATAATATCAGAAATGCTACAGAGCTCCCACTCACTTTCTTGTAAATACAGGCTTCTCCAAAAGTCTGTATAAACCCAAATGCTTTGATCACACTATCAAAACGTTTATTCCAACTCCGAGATGCTTGCACCAGTCCATAAATGGATCGCTGGAGCTTGCATACTTTGTCAGCACCCTTTGGATCGATAAAACCTTCTGGTTGCATCATATACAACTCTTCTTCCAGAAACCCATTCAGGAATGCAGTCTTTACATCCATTTGCCAAATTTCATAATCATAAAATGCGGCAATTGCTAACATGATTCGGACAGACTTAAGCATCGCTACGGGTGAGAAGGTCTCATCGTAGTCAATCCCTTGAACTTGTCGAAACCCCTTTGCGACAAGTCGAGCTTTGTAGACAGTAACGTTACCGTCGGCGTCAGTCTTCTTCTTAAAGATCCACTTGTTTTCTATTGCTTGCCGACCCTCGGGCAAGTCAACCAAAGTCCACACTTTTTTTCATACATGGATCCCATCTCAGATTTCATGGCTTCCAGCCATTTTGCGGAATCTGGGCTCACCATCGCTTCTTCATAGTTCGTAGGTTCGTCATGATCTAGTAGCATGATTTCTAGAATAGGATTGCCGTACCACTCTGGCGCGGATCTTACTCTGGCTAATCTACGAGGTTCTGTAGTAACTTGATCTGAAGTTTCATGATCAATATCATTATCTTCCTCACTAATTGGTGTAGGTGCTACAGAAACAGATTTCTGTGATGTACTACTTTCCAATAAGGGAGCAGGTACAGTTACCTCATCAAGTTCTACTTTCCTCCCACTCACTTCTTTCGAGAGAAACTCCTTTTCTAGAAAGACTCCGAATTTAGCAACAAAAGTCTTGCCTTCGGATCTGTGATAGAAGGTGTATCCAACAGTTTCTTTTGGATATCCTATGAAGACACACTTTTCCGATTTGGGTTCGAGCTTATCAGGTTGAAGCTTTTTCACATAAGCATCACAGCCCCAAACTTTAAGAAACGACAACTTTGGTTTCTTGCTAAACCATACTTCATAAGGTGTCGTCTCAATGGATTTTGACGGTGTCCTATTTAACGTGAATGCGGCCGTCTCTAGAGCATAACCCCAAAATGATAGCAGTAAATCTGTAAGAGACATCATAGATCGCACCATATCTAGTAAAGTGCGATTACGACGTTCGGACACACCATTGTGCCGTGGTGTTCCGGGTGGCGTGAGTTGCGAAACTATTCCGCATTGTTTCAAATGTAGACCAAACTCGTAACTCAAATATTCTCCTCCACGATCAGATTGTAGAAACTTTATTTTCTTGTTACGATGATTTTCAACTTCACTCTGAAATTCTTTGAACTTTTCAAATGTTTCAGACTTGTGTTTCATTAAGTAGATATACCCATATCTGCTTAAATCATCTGTGAAGGTGAGAAAATAACGATATCCGCCACGAGCCTCAACATTCATCGGACCACATACATCTGTATGTATGATTTCCAACAAATCTGTTGCTCTCTCCATAGTACCGGAGAACAGTGTTTTAGTCATCTTGCCCATGAGGCACGGTTCGCAAGTGCCAAGTGATTCATAATCAAGTGACTCCAAAAGTCCATCAGTATGGAGTTTCTTCATGCGCTTTATACCGATATGACCTAAACGGCAGTGCCACAAATAAGTTGCACTATCGTTATCAACTCTGCATCTTTTGACTTCAACATTATGAATATGTGTATCACTACTATCGAGATTCATCAAAAATAGACCACTCTTCAAAGGTGCATGACCATAAAAGATATTATTCATATAAATAGAACAACCATTATTCTCTGATTTAAATGAATAACCGTCTCGCATCAAACAAGATCCAGATATAATGTTCATGCTCAACGCTGGCAGCAAATAACAATTATTTAGGTCTAATACTAATCTCGAAGGTAGATGTAGAGGTAGCGTGCCGACCGCGATCACATCGACTTTGGAACCATTTCCCACGCGCATCGTCACCTTGTCCTTAACCAATCTTCGCTTAATTTGTAGTCCCTGTTTCGAGTTGCAAATATTAGCAACAGAACCAGTATCAAATACCCAGGTGCTACTGCGAGCATTAGTAAGGTGCACATCAATAACATGTATATCACATATACCTTTGTTCACCTTGCCATCCTTCTTATCCGCCAAATACTTGGGACAGTTCCGCTTCCAGTGACCAGTCTGCTTGCAGTAGAAGCACTCAGTTTCAGGCTTAGGTCCAGACTTGGGTTTCTTCTCTTGAGCAGCAACTTGTTTGCTGTTCTTCTTGAAGTTCCCCTTCTTCTTCCCTTTGCCCTTCTTCTTGAAACTAGTGGTCTTATTGACCATCAACACTTGATGCTCCTTCTTGATTTCTACCTCCGCAGCCTTTAGCATTGCGAAGAGCTCGGGCATAGTCTTATCTATCCCTTGCATATTATAGTTCATCACGAAGCCTTTGTAGCTTGGTGGCAGTGATTGAAGAATTCTATCAATAACACAATCATCCGGAAGATTAACTCCCAGTTGACTCAAGTGATTGTAATACCCAGACATTCTGAGTATGTGCTCACTGACAGACCCATTCTCTTCCATCTTGCAGCTATAGAACTTATTGGAGACCTCATATCTCTCAATCCGGGCATTCTGTTTGAATATTAACTTCAACTCCTGGAACATCTCATATGCTCCATGGTTCTCAAACCGTCGTTGAAGTCCCGGTTCCAAGCCGTAAAGCATGGCACACTGAACTATCGAGTAGTCATCAGCTTTGCTCTGCCAGACGTTCATAACATCTGGTGTTGCTCCAGCAGCAGGCCTGGCACCTAGCGGTGCTTCCAGGACGTAATTCTTCTGTGCAGCAATGAGGATAATCCTCAAGTTACGGACCCAGTCCGTGTAATTGCTACCATCATCTTTCAACTTTGCTTTCTCAAGGAACGCATTAAAATTCAACGGAACAACAGCACGAGCCATCTATCTACAATCAATCATAAACAAGCAAGATACTATCAGGGACTAAGTTCATGATAAATTTAAGTTCAATTAATCATATTACTTAAGAACTCCCACTTAGATAGACATCTCTCTAATCCTCTAAGTGATCACGTGATCCAAATCAACTAAACCATGTCCGATCATCACGTGAGATGGAGTAGTTTCAATGGTGAACATCATTATGTTGATCATATCTACTATATGATTCACGCTCGACCTTTCGGTCTCCGTGTTCCGAGGTCATATCTTATATGCATAGCTCGTCAAGTATAACCTGAGTATTCCGCGTGTGCAACTGTTTTGCACCCGTTGTATTTGAACGTAGAGCCTATCACACCCGATCATCACGTGGTGTCTCAGCACGAAGAACTTTCGCAACGGTGCATACTCAGGGAGAACACTTCTTGATAATTAGTGAGAGATCATATTATAATGCTACCGTCAATCAAAGCAAGATAAGATGCATAAAAGATAAACATCACATGCAATCAATATAAGTGATATGATATGGCCATCATCATCTTGTGCTTGTGATCTCCATCTCCGCAGCACGGTCATGATCACCATCGTCACCGGCGCGACACCTTGATCTCTATCGTAGCATCGTTGTCGTCTCGCCAATCTTATGCTTCTACGACTATCGCTACCGCTTAGTGATAAAGTAAAGCATTACAAGGCGATTGCATTGCATACAATAAAGCGACAACCATACGGCTCCTGCTGGTTGCCGATAACTCGGTTACAAAACATGATCATCTCATACAATAAAATTTAGCCTCATGTCTTGACCATATCACATCACAACATGCCCTGCAAAAACAAGTTAGACGTCCTCTACTTTGTTTGTTGCAAATTTTACATGGCTGCTACGGGCTGAAGCAAGAACCAATCTCACCTACGCATCAAAACCACAACGATGCTTCGTCAAATAGACTCCGTTTTAACCTTCTCAAGGACCGGGCATAGCCATACTCGGTTCAACTAAAGTTGGTGAGACAGTCTCCCGCAAGCCATCTGTGTGCAAAGCACGTCGAGGGAACCGGTCTCGCGTAAGCGTACGCGTAAGGTTGGTCCGGGTCGTCTCATCCAACAATACCGCTGACCCAAAGTATGACATGCTGGTAGGCAGTATGACTTGTATCGTCCACAACTCACTTGTGTTCTACTCGTGCAAATAACATCAAACCATAAAAACCTAGGCTCGGATGCCACTGTTGGGGAACGTAGTAATTTCAAAATTTTCCTACACACACGCAAGATCATGG
This sequence comes from Aegilops umbellulata, assembly GCA_032464435.1. NCBI lineage: Eukaryota > Viridiplantae > Streptophyta > Magnoliopsida > Poales > Poaceae > Aegilops > Aegilops umbellulata. Next base: position 452,786,116 of record CP136055.1, read on the forward strand.
TGATGCATAGCAACGAGAGGGGAGAGTGTTGTCTACGTACCCTCGTAGACCAAAGCGGAAGCGTTGACGCAACGTAGAGGAAGTAGTCGTACGTCTTCCCGATCCGACCGATCCAAGCACCGTTACTCCGGCACCTCCGAGTTCTTGGCACACGTTCAGCTCGATGACGCACCCCTAGCTCCGATCCAGCAAAGCTTCGGGGAGGAGTTCCGTCAGCACGACGGCGTGGTGACAATCTTGATGTTCTACCGGCGCAGGGCTTCGCCTAAGCACTGCAACGATATATTCGAGGTGGAATATGGTGGAGGGGGGCACCGCACACGGCTAAGGAACGATCACGAAGATCAACTTGTGTGTCGATGGGGTGCCCCCTGCCCCCGTATATAAAGGAGCAAGGGAGGGAGGAGGCCGGCCCTAGGTTTGGGCGTGCCAGGGGAGTCCTACTCCCACCGGGAGTAGGATTCCACCTTTCCTAGTCCAACTAGGTCAAGGGGGGAAAGAGGGAAAGAGGGGAAGGAAGGGAGAGAGGGGCCGCGCCCCAAACCCCTTGTCCAATTCGGACTGGGCTTGGGAGGGGCACGCGCCACCTCCTGGTCCTTCCCACTAAGGCCCATCAAGGCCCATTGCTTCTTCCTCGTATTCCCGTAACTCCCCGGTACCTCCGAAAATACCCGAACCACTCAGAACCCTTCCGATGTCCGAATAGAGTCGTCCAATATATTGATCTTTACGTCTCGACCATTTCGAGACTCCTCGTCATGTCCCCGATCTCATCCGGGACTCCGAACTCCTTCGGTACATCAAAACTCATAAACTCATTATATAACTGTCATCGAAACCTTAAGCGTGCGGACCCTACGGTTCAAGAACAATGTAGACATGACCGAGACACGTCTCCGGTCAATAACCAATAGCGGGACCTGGATGCCCATATTGGCTCCTACATATTCTATGAAGATCTTTATCGGTCAGACCGCATAACAACATACGTTGTTCCCTTTGTCCATCGGTATGTTACTTGCCCGAGATTCGATCGTCGGTATCCAATACCTAGTTCAATCTCGTTACCGGCAAGTCTCTTTACTCGTTCCGTAATACATCATCCCGTAACTAACTCATTAGTTGCAATGCTTGCAAGGCTTAAGTGATGTGCATTACCGAGAGGGCCCAGAGATACCTCTCCGACGATCGGAGTGACAAATCCTAATCTCGAAATACGCCAACCCAACATCTACCTTTGGTGACACCTGTAGTACTCCTTTATAATCACCCAGTTACGTTGTGACGTTTGGTAGCACCCAAAGTGTTCCTCCGGCAAACGGGAGTTGCATAATCTCATAGTCAAAGGAACATGTATAAGTCATGAAGAAAGCAATAGCAACATACTAAACGATCGGGTGCTAAGCTAATGGAATGGGTCATGTCAATCAGATCATTCAACTAATGATGTGACCTCGTTAATCAAATAACAACTCTTTGTTCACGGTTAGGAAACATAACCATCTTTGATTAACGGGCTAGTCAAGTAGAGGCATACTAGTGACACTCTGTTTGTCTATGTATTCACACATGTATTATGTTTCCGGTTAATACAATTCTAGCATGAATAATAAACATTTATCATGAAATAAGGAAATAAATAATAACTTTATTATTGCCTCTAGGGCATATTTCCTTCACCTTTCCGGTACGGTTCCATGCCCTCTAGAGGGTTTTGGTTTTTTGATATTTAATCCGGGTGCCTTACTGTGATGCGCCCTCTTCGTTCGGACGGGATTGCTGTTCAATGCCGGATTATCCCAAAATTTTATTTCGGTTTTCCAGGCATTTTCCATCGCACAGTACTTTTGTACTATGGACGCCAAGTCAGCGAAGCGTGTAATATCACGGCGACTTATGGCGTTAAGTATTCCCTCGTCCGTGCAATTACTGCAAAAGATTGAAATTGCGTCGCCCTCGCAACAGTCCTTTATCCTGTTCATGACCAGGAGGAATCTGGCCCAGTAGTGATGTACTGTTTCTTCGGGCTTTTGCCTGATTTGGGAAAGATCGCTTATGATCGGGCGGGCAGGTGTCGTTGAATCTGAGACCTCACCCAATTTATGATTCGGAGGCCGAAGAACTTCCGAACTCTGAAGTTCGGAGTCTTGGATGTTGTCCGATGAGTCTAGCCCGTTACCTGATTCTAAGCTCAGGTTTTGGATTGTATCCTCCCCTCCGCGGGTATCCGGCCTGGAGGGTTCGCGAATTCGGACGTAGCTAGTCCTTAGGATAGATGAAGGGTCGCCGCGCTACGCCTCTACCACGGCAACATGGTGGGTGACTTGGGGAGAGTTAATTTCTCTTAGATCGGGTTTAAGCCCAACCCGGTCGTAATTTGTAGCGACCCCCAGTGCGGCGATGCGATCCAAGAGCTCGTTTACGGAAGAGAGCTCCATCAGATCCAACTGCTCGGCGAGTTCTGAGCTGACGTGAAGGTTGCTTTCGATGACCCGAGAGGTCACCGTCGGCGCAACGGCCGAACAGGCGGTCGTGAGAAAACCACCTAGCCGGAGGGTTTGGCCGACAGCCAAAGCTCCCTTAGTAATGGCGCCGTCTTTAAAGACGGGGAGAGGCATCCTTCCTGATCGCGACGACACAGAGGAACTCTCAATGAAAGCACCAATGTCGGTGTCAAAACCGGCGGATCTCGGGTAGGGGGTCCCGAACTGTGCGTCAAGGTCGGATGGTAACAGGAGACAAGGGACACGATGTTTACCCAGGTTCAGGCCCTCTCGATGGAGGTAAAACCCTACCCCTGCTTGATTAATATTGACGATATGGATAGTACAAGAGTAGATCTACCACGAGATCAAGGAGGCTAAACCCTAGAAGCTAGCCTATGGTATGATTGTGTATGATGATGATCATTGTCTACGGACTACAACCCTCCGGTTTATATAGACACCGGATAGGGTTAGGGTTACACAGAGTCGGTTACAATAGTAGGAGATCTTGAATATCCGCATCGCCTAGCTTGCCTTCCACGCCAAGGAAAGTCCCTTTCGGGCACGGGACGAAGTCTTCAATCTTGTATCTTCATAGTCCAGGAGTCTGGCGAAGGTATAGTCCGGCTATCCGAACACCCCCTAATCCAGGACTCCCTCAAAAAGCATTAAGCATAGCAAAGTCATAGCAACATCAATCTCAGAACATAGTGGAAACTAGGGATCAAACCCTAATGATACGTCTCCAACGTATCTATAATTTTTTATTGCTCCATGCTATATTGTCTACTGTTTTGGACTATATTGGGCTTTATTTTCCACTTTTATATTATTTTTGGGACTAACCTATTAACCGGAGGCCCAGCCCAGAATTGCTGTTTTTTGCCTGTTTCAGTGTTTCGGAGAAACAGAATATCAAACGGAGTCCAAACGGAATGAAACCTTCGGGAACGTGATTTTCTCATCAGATAAGATCCAGGAGACTTGGACCCTCTGTCAAGAAAGCCATGAGGCAGTCACGAGGGTGGAGGGCGCCCCCCTAGGGCGCGCCCCTGCCTCGTGGGCCCCTCCAAGCTCCACCGACGTACTCCTTCCTCCTATATATACCTACGTACCCCCAAACGATCAAAAGGAGAGCCAAAAACCTAATTCCACCGCCGCAACCTTCTGTACCCACGAGATCCCATCTTGGGCCCTGTTCCGGAGCTCCGTCGGAGGGGGCCATCATCACGGAGGGCTTCTACATCATCATAGCCCCTCCGATGAAGTGTGAGTAGTTTACCTCAGACCTTCGGGTCCATAGTTAGTAGATAGATGGCTTCTTCTCTCTTTTGGATCTCAATACAATGTTCTCCCCCTCTCTCGTGGAGATCTATTCGATGTAATCTTCTTTTTGTGGTGTGTTTGTTGAGACCGATGAATTGTGGGTTTATGATCAAGTCTATCTATGAATAATATTTGAATCTTCTCTGAATTCTTTTATGTATGATTCGTTATCTTTGCAAGTCTCTTCGAATTGTCAGTTTGGTTTGGCCTACTAGATTGGTTTTTCTTGCAATGGGAGAAGTGCTTAGCTTTGGGTTCAATCTTGCGGTGTCCTTTCCCAGTGACAGAAGGGGCAGCAAGGCACGTATTGTATTGTTGCCATCGAGGATAACAAGATGGGTTTTTTATCATATTGCATGAAACTATCCCTCTACATCATGTCATCTTGCTTAAGGCGTTACTCTGTTTTTAACTTAATACTCTAGATGCATGCTGGATAGCGGTCGATGAGTGGAGTAATAGTAGTAGATGCAGGCAGGAGTCGGTCTACTTGTCTCGGGCATGATGCCTATATACATGATCATACCTAGATATTCTCATAACTATGCTCAATTCTGTCAATTGCTCAACAGTAATTTGTTCACCCACCGTAGAATACTTATGCTCTTGAGAGAAGCCACTAGTGAAACCTATGGCCCCGGGTCTATTCTCATCATATCAATCTCCATCACTTTATTATTGCTTTGCTTTTTTACTTTACCTTTTATTTTTACCTTGCATCTTTATATAAAAATACCAAAAATATTATCTACCATCTCTATCAGATCTCACTCCCGTAACTGACCGTGAAGGGATTGACAACCCCTAATCGCGTTGGTTGCGTTGAGCTATTTTTTTGTGTAGGTACGAGGGACTCGCGCGTAGCCTCCTACTGGATTGATACCTTGGTTCTCAAAAACTGAGGGAAATACTTACGCTACTTTGCTGCAGCATCCTCTCCTCTTCGGGAAATCCAACGCAGAGCTCAAGAGGTAGCACCTAACAAAACTAACTCGATTACATGATAAATCTCATCCAACCCATCACCGTCCAGCAAGCCTACGGTGGAATTACTCACGCAGGGAGGTGAGCATCATGAAATTGGTGATGGAGGATGGTTGATGATGACGATGGCGACGGATTCCCCTCTCCGGAGCCCCGAACGGACTCCAGATCAGCCCTCCCAAGAGAGATTAGGACTTGGCGGCAGCTCCGTATCGTAAAACGCGATGAATCCTTCTCCCTTATTTTTTTCTCCCCGAACACGAATATATAGAGTTGGAGTTGAGGTTGGTGGAGCACCAGGGGGACCACAAGGTAGGGGGGCGCGCCCAGGGGGGTAGGCGCGCCCCCACCCTCGTGGACAAGGTGTGGCCCCCCTGGCATTGATTCTTTCGCCAGTATTTTTTATATATTCCAAAATAATTCTCCATTGATTTTCAGGACATTCCGAGAACTTTTATTTGTGCACAAAAATAACACCATGGCAATTCTGCTGAAAACAGCGTCAGTCCGGGTTAGTTCCATTCAAATCATGCAAGTTAGAGTCCAAAACAAGGGCAAAAGTGTTTTAAAAAGTAGATACGACGGAGACGTATCAACTCCCCCAAGCTTAAACCTTTGCTTGTCCTCAAGCAATTCAGTTGATAAACTGAAAGTGATAAAGAAAAACTTTTACAAACTCTGTTTTCTCTTGTTGTTGTAAATATGTAAAGCCAGCATTCAAGTTTTCAGCAAAGATTATGAACTAACCATATTCACAATAACATTTTGGTCTCATGTTTACTCATATCAATGGCATAATCAACTAGCGAGCAATAATAATAAATCTCGGATGACAACACTTTCTCAAAACAATCATAATATGATATAACAAGATGGCATCTCGCTAGCCCTTTCTGAGACCGCAAAACATAAATGCAGAGCACCCTTAAAGATCAAGGACTGACTAGACATTGTAATTCATGGTAAAAGAGATCCATTCATAGTGATACCCATTATAAATTAGTAGTAATGGATGCAAATGACAGCGGTGCTCTCCAGCTGGTGCTTTTTAATAAGAGGGTGATGAGTCAACATAAAAGTAAATAGATAGGCCCTTCGCAGAGGGAAGCAGGGATTTGTAGAGGTGCCAGAGCTCGATTTTAAAGCAGATGAATAATATTTTGAGCGGCATACTTTCATTGTCAACATAACAACCAAGAGATGTCGATATCTTCCATGCTACACACATTATAGGCCGTTCCCAAACAGAATGGTAAAGTTTATACTCCCCCTCCACCAACAAGCATCAATCCATGGCTTGCTCCAAACAACGAGTGCCTCCAACTAACAAGAGTCCCGAGGGAGTTTTGTTTGCAATTACTTCAATTTGATTTGCATAAAGCAAGGGACTGGGCATCCCGGTGACCAGCCATTTTCTCTTGAGTTAGGAGCAGAGTCCACTCCTCTTGAGAATAACCCGCCTAGCATGGAAGATATAGACAACCCTAGTTGATACATGAGCTATTCGAGCATACAAAACATAATTTCATTTGAAGGTTTAGAATTTGGCACATACAAATTTACTTGGAACGGCAGGTAGATACCACATATATAGGAAGGTATAGTGGACTCATATGGAATAACTTTGGGGTTTAAGGGATTGGATGCACAAGCAGTATTCCCTCTTAGTACAAGTGAATGCTAGAAAAAGACTGGGAAGCGACTAACTAGAGAGCGACAACAGTCATGAACATGCACTAAAATTAATAAACATTGAGTGCAAGCATGAGTAGGATATAATCCACCATGAACATAAATATCATGAAGGCTATGTTGATTTTGTTTCAACTACATGTGTGAACATGTGCCAAGTCAAGTCACTCGAATCATTCAAAGGAGGATACCACCCTATCATACCACATCACAACCATTTTAATAGCATGTTGGCACGCAAGGTAAACCATTATAAACTCCTAGCTAATTAAGCATGGCATAAGTAGCTATAATCTCTAATTGTCATTGCAAGCATGTTTATTCATAATAGGCTGAATCAGGAATGATGAACTAATCATATTTACAAAAACAAGAGAGGTCGAGTTCATACCAGCTTCTCTTATCTCAATCAGTCCATCATATATCGTCATAATTGCCTTTCACTTGCACGACCGAACGATGTATATAATAATAATAGTGCACGTGCATTGGACTAAGCTGGAATCTGCAGGCATCTGACACACAGGAGAAGACAAGATAATATGGGCTCTTTTTTAAATCAACAATAATGCATATAGGAGCCACTTCAACATTTTCATTATGGTCTTCTCCTCTCGACCCCCAAAGAAAAGAAAAGAAATAAAACTATCTACACAGGAAAGCTCCCAACAAGCAAAAGAAGAACTGGAAATCTTTTTGGGGTTTCTTTTAATTATTACTACTACAAGCATGGAAAGTAAACTAGCTAAAAGCTACAACTATTTTTGTTTTTGTTTTTTAAGGTTTATCAAACACACAAGAAGAAAGCATAAAAATAAACTACTATGGATAATACAATGAAAAAGTATGAGCACCGGCAACTAGCATGAGTGTGTGTGGACATAAATGTAATGTCGGTGAGAAATACGTACTCCCCCAAGCTTAGGCTTTTGTCCTAAGTTGGTCTATGGCCACGGCTGGCCTGGCGGATATCTAAAGTTGTAGTTGGGGTCATACTGAGAAGAAGCCTCGGGTTGCCACTAGTTGGCCATCTCCTCCGGATCCCGCTGGTAAACAGACTGGCGTGAAGGACCAAATTGTGGTTCCGGATCTGGCTCTGTAGCTGAGGTAGGATTCTGGTAGGCGTGAATGGCCTCCAGCGGAACAAGGTACTTGCCTGCAGATAAGTCAAACAAGGAAGGAGCAGGCAAAGAAATAGTCTCAGGGTGATTTTTATCAAATAACAGTCTATAGTTAAGCTCCTTTTCTTGTTCTTAACAATGGAATCATGTGCAACCATACTCTTGTAGTCTAGAAAAATAGTAGGCAATAACTTTTCTTTTTTCTCATAATGCCTAATAGGTATGTTAAAGTATGCAGTGAGGCGCGAGGCGGAGATGCCTCCCAAGATGGGGCCCTTGGTATGGTTAAGATTTAACCGCTTTGCAACAATAACGCCCATACTAAATGTGTCATCGCGAAACAGGGCATGGCACAAAAGAACAATATCAGGGGCACTGAGGATGCCACAGTTTCCGCGACCAATTAAGCATCTACTAGCAAATATTGCAAAGTAACGTAAAATAGGAAAATGTATGCTAGTAATTTGTGCATCGGAAACTTTCCTAGTTTCCCCTACGTCAATTGTATCAATAAACCCCTCCACATCGTCTCGATGTGGTTCCTCTATGCTATCCAAAGAGGGAAATTTGCAAACCTGATACGTCCATTTTGCATCATGCATTTATATCGATATTTATTGCATTATGGGCTGTTATTTCACATTATGTCAGAATACTTATGGCTATTCTCTCTTATTTTACAAGGTTTACATAAGGAGGGAGAATGCCGGCAGCTGGAATTCTGGGCTGGAAAAGGAGAAAATATTAGAGACTTATTCTGCACAATTGCAAAAGTCCTGAAACTCCAGGGAATATCTTACAATAAATAATAAAATATTCTCGCCAAAGATGAAGAACAGGGGGCCCACGCCCTGTCCACGAGGGTGGGGGCGCCCCCCTAGGGCGCGCCCCCTACCTCGTGGGCCCCCTGTTGGCCCTCCGATGCCCATCTTCTGCTATATGAGGTCTTTCGTCGAGAAAAAATTAACAAGCAACTTTTCGGGACGAGACTCCGCCGCCACGAGGCGGAACCTTGGCGGAACCAATCTAGGGCTCTGGCAGAGCTGTTCTGCCGGGGACACTTCCCTCCGGGAGAGGGAAATCATCGCCATCGCCATCACCAACTCTCCTCTCATCGGGAGAGGGCAATCTCCATCAACATCTTCACCAGCACCATCTCCTCTCAAAACCCTAGTTCATCTCTTGTATCCAATTCTTGTCTCCAAGTCTGGGATTGGTACTAGTAGGTTGCTAGTAGTGTTGACTACTCCTTGTAGTTGATGCTAGTTGGTTTATTTGGTGGAAGATCATATGTTCAGATCCTTTATGCATATTATTACCCCTCTGATTATGAACATGAATATGCTTTGTGAGTAGTTACGTTTGTTCCTGAAGACAAGGGAGAAGTATTGCTATTAGTAGTCATGTGAATTTGGTATTCGTTCGATATTTTGATGAGATGTATGTTGTCTAGCCTCTAGTGGTGTTATGTGAACGTTGACTACATAACACTTCACCATTATTTGGGCCTAGAGGAAGGCATTGGGAAGTAATAAGTAGATGATGGGTTGCTAGAGTGACAGAAGCTTAAACCCTAGTTTATGCGTTGCTTCGTAAGGGGCTGATTTGGATCCATATGTTTCATGCTATGGTTAGGTTTACCTTAATACTTTTGTTGTAGTTGCGGATGCTTGCAATAGAGGTTAATCATAAGTGGGATGCTTGTTCAAGTAAGAACAGCACCCAATCACCGGTCCACCCACATATCAAATTATCAAAGTACCGAACGCGAATCATATGAGCGTGATGAAAACTAGCTTGACAATATTCCCATGTGTCCTCAGGAGCGCTTTTCCTTATATAAGAGTTTGTTCCGGCTTGTCCTTTGCTACAAAAAGGATTGGGCCACCTCTCTGCACTTTACTTACTTTTGTTACTTGTTGCTCATTACAAATTATCTTATCACAAAACTATCTGTTACCACTTATTTCAGTACTTGCAGAGAATACCTTGCTGAAAACCGCTTATCATTTCCTTCTGCTCCTCGTTGGGTTCGACACTCTTACTTATAAAAAGGAGTACGATAGATCCCCTATACTTGTGGGTCATCAAGACTCTTTTCTGGCGCCGTTGCCGGGGAGTGAAGCGCCTTTGGTAGGTGGAATTTGGTAAGGAAAAATTTATATAGTGTGCTGAAATTTACTGTCACTTGTTACTATGGAAAGTAATCCTCTGAGGGGCTTGTTCGGGGTATCTTCACCCCGACCAGTAGAGCAAAGAGTTGCTCCTCAACCTACTGAACCTACTGAATATGAAAATATTCCCTTTGAATTTCCTTCGGGTATGATAGAAAAACTGCTAGCTAATCCTTTTACAGGAGATGGAACAAAGCATCCTGATGAGCACCTAATATATGTGGATGAAGTTTGTGGATTATTTAAGCTTGCAGGTATACCCGATGATGTTGCTAAGAAGAAGGTCTTCCCTTTATCTTTGAAGGGAGACACATTGACATGGTATAGGCTATCTGATGATACGAGATCATGGAACTATAGAAGATTGAAATTGGAATTTCATCAAAAGTATCATCCTATGCATCTTGTTCATCGTGATCGCAACTATATATATAATTTTTGGCCTCGCGAAGGAGAAATCATCACTCAAGCTTGGGGGAGGCTTAAATCAATGTTATATTCATGCCCCAATCATGAGCTCCCAAGAGTGACAATTATTCAAAAAAAATTATGCTCGACTTTCTGAAAACAATCGCACCATGCTCGATACTTCTTGTGCTGGCTCTTTTATGATGAAGACTACTGAATTTAAATGGGATTTATTGGATAGAATTAAACGCAACTATGAAGATTGGGACCTCGACGAAGGTAAGGAGTCAGGTATGACCCCTAAGTTTGATTGTGTTAAATCTTTTATGAACACCGATATTTTCTGTAAGTTTAGCACTAAATATGGACTTGACTCTGAGATAGTAGCTTCTTTCTGTGAAACTTTTGCTACTTATGTTGATCTCCCCAAGGAGAAGTGGTTTAAATACCATCCTCCCATAGAAGTAAAAGTAGCTGCACCTATTAAAGTTGAAGAAAAGACTGTCACTTATAATGATCCTATTGTTCCTACTTCTTATGTTGAGAAACCACCTTTCCCTGTTAGAATAAAGGATCATGCTAAAGCTTCAACTGTGGTTCGTAAGAGCAATATTAGAACTTATACACCTCCTGAGCAAGTTAAAGTAGAACCTAATATTGCTATTGTTAAAGATCTCTTCTCTGATAATATTGATGGGCATGTTATTCAATTCTGTGGTGAAACTGCTAGAATTGCTAAACCTTGTGCTAAAGATAAACATAGACCTGTGGTAGGCGTGCCTGTTATTTCTGTTAAAATAGGAGATCATTGTTATCATGGCTTATGTGATATGGGTGCTAGTGCTAGTGTTATACCTTATGACTTGTATAAAGAAATCAAGCATGAAATTGCACCTGCTGAGTTAGAAGATATTAATGTCACAATTAAACTTCCCAATAGAGATACTATATCAGCAATGGGAATTGTTAGAGATGTTGAAGTCTTGTGTGGGAAAACTAAATATCCTGCTGATTTTCTTGTTCTCAGTTCCCCACAAGATAGCTTTTGTCCCATCATATTTGGTAGACCCTTCTTGAATACTGTTAATGCTAAGATAGACTGCGAAAAGAATGTTGTTACTATTGGCTTGGATGATATGATTCATGAGTTTAATTTCTCTAAATTTAGTAAACAACACCGTGAAGAAGAATGATCTAGTAAGGATGAAATTATTGGTCTTGCTTCTATTGTCGTACCTCCGAGTGATCCTTTAGAACAATATTTGCTAGACCATGAAAATGATATGTTTATGAATGAAAGAAGGGAAATAGATGAGGTATTCTTTAAACAGGAACCTATTCTGAAACACAATTTGCCTGTTGAAATCTTAGGGTGTCGGTGGGAAATCTGCCTCCACGAACACCTATGGGGACCGAGCCCCTTTCTTGGTTTGGCGGGGGGGGGGGGGGGGGGGAGGTCACGCAAAGAGCGGATCGAGGCGGTGCACACAAGGGATTTACCCAGCTTCGGGCCGCAAGGATGCGTAAAACCCTACTGCTGCTTTTGTGGTTTCGTATTGTGTTCTTGCTCCGGAGCGTGTGGTGCTACAGTACACGCGGGCTGCTGGCGAGACCGAGCGTGAATGGCCTCCTCCCCCCTTCCGTTGCGCATGGGGCCTCCTTTTATATGTGCAAGGGGTTACCCACAGGTGGCAACGTAGGCGGGGGCAAAACTGGAAAACGCTGTGTTGGGTACAGCTGCCTGCACAGTGCTATCATACCTAACTCTGACGGCAGGGGACAAGGGCATTAAATGCCCGTCCGCATCGCCCAGACGGTGCAGGAAAAGGGACCGTCAGGAGCGCCACCGTTTGCCACGATGGCTACTCTGTCAGCGTCGCTTCGCCATCGCATGCCCCTGGCTGCGCAGCCTCTCGCCACGTACGCCTGGAACGGCCCTAGAGCGACGCGTGGGTGGATGAGCTGGAGCGCAGGCGCGGGGTGGTGACTTGCCGCGGCAAGCGCCTTGCCGCAGTTGATGTCTTGTCGCGCCCGGGAGCTTGTCGCTCACCGGTCCTTGCCGGGACGCGGAGCGCGTCGCAGCAAGTATCTTGTCGTGCCTCGGTCGGCCTTGCCGGCAAGCCCCTCCTGCCGGGGCCTTGTGCTTTGAGCGGTCGTCCCGGCAAGCTCCTCTTGCCGGGGCCTTGCTCTCTTCGGGTGGCCTTCCCGGCAGGCTCCTCCTGCCGGGGCCTTGGCTCAAATACTTCCTTCTTGGATGGCCCAAGAAGGGACCACGGAGAGTCTTGGCGATCGCCTGGCAAGCCTTGCCGCGGGGTGCTACGACTGCCCGTGCACAAGTTCGGGGTACTAAGGTACCCCTACTTTACACCAACAGGAGCCCCCGGGCCTGGGCCATGGTGGGAAATCTGTCTCCACGAACACCTATGGGGACCGAGCCCCTTTCTTGGTTCGGCGGGGGGGGGGGGGGGTGGAGGTCGCGCAAAGAGCGGATCGAGGCAGTGCACACAAGGGATTTACCCAGCTTCGGGCCGCAAGGATGCGTAAAACCCTACTGCTGCTTTTGTGGTTTCGTATTGTGTTCTTGCTCCGGAGCGTGTGGTGCTACAGTACACGCGGGCTGCTGGCGAGACCGAGCGTGAATGGCCTCCTCCCCCCTTCCGTTGCGCATGGGGCCTCCTTTTATATGTGCAAGGGGTTACCCACAGGTGGCAACGTAGGCGGGGGCAAAACTGGAAAACGCTGTGTTGGGTACAGCTGCCTGTACAGTGCTATCATACCTAACTCTGACGGCAGAGGACAAGGGCATTAAATGCCCGTCCGCATCGCCCAGACGGTGCAGGAAAAGGGACCGTCAGGAGCGCCACCGTTTGCCATGATGGCTACTCTGTCAGCGTCGGTTCACCACCGCATGCCCCTGGCTGCGCAGCCTCTCGCCACGTACGCCTGGAACGGCCCCAGAGCGACGCGTGGGTGGATGAGCTGGAGCGCAGGCGCGGGGTGGTGACTTGCCGCGGCAAGTGCCTTGCCGCGGTTGATGTCTTGTCGCGCCCGGGAGCTTGTCGCTCACCGGTCCTTGCCGGGACGCGGAGCGCGTCGCAGCAAGTATCTTGTCGTGCCTCGGTCGGCCTTGCCGGCAAACCCCTCCTGCCGGGGTCTTGTGCTTTGAGTGGTCGTCCCGGCAAGCTCCTCTTGCCGGGGCCTTGCTCTCTTCGGGTGGCCTTCCCGGCAGGCTCCTCCTGTCGGGGCCTTGGCTCAAATACTTCCTTCTTGGATGGCCCAAGAAGGGACCACGGAGAGTCTTGGCGATCGCCTGGCAAGCCTTGCCGCGGGGTGCTACGACTGCCCATGCACAAGTTCGGGGTACTAAGGTACCCCTACTTTAGTACACCGACAGGAGCCCCCGGGCCTGGGCCATACACGGTGCCGAGCGCTGTTGGGCCAGGCCCAAAACAGTGCACGGGCACGCGCGGCCTGGGTCACGCTGCATCTGCTTCTGCGTCCACCACGTCCTCCCCGAACGGCACGCGTCGAACGCGGCATCGTGGGGAGAGGCGTGCGTGACGTGGGCGGCGTGCGCGGGGCTGAGCCCCGCAGGCATGCGTCACGTCGCAATAAAGGGGGACGGTTTGCGGTAGCCCCATAAGTGGAGGGAGATGTGGAGGCGTGGCTCGTTTGCTGGACGGGGCAGAGGCACGGTTTCCGAGGCGCCTGCTCCCCATGATCACGGGGCGGGGAGAGGTCGCCTCATCCGTCGCCTCGGTCCTGCACGCCAGCCACGCGGCTTCCATGCACCCGGGTCGCGGACGGTGGACGCAGGAAACCGGGCCGTCGCGGTTCGGGGCAGCAGGTCGGCCCCAGTCGCCTGGCCTTCCTGCGTCCTGATTGGTTGAACGGGGTAGCCGAGCCCCCACCCTGCTTCTTTATAAAGAGCAAGAGGGGGCAACAGAAATCCGCACTCCTTCATCTTTCTTTCCCTTCGGCTTCCGATCCCTCCCTCCATTCGCCATGGAGAAAGGGAATCCTGGTTCTTCATCGGTGGCGGCGAGGGTTGCCGCTAGGCAACGCGCCCCTCCTCCTCTTGCACCCGCGGTGGCGGAGCCAGCCATAAGGGGAAGGGGGAGGGGGCGAGGTCGTGGACGAGGGCGTGGACAAGGCCGAGGCGCTCAGGGAAGAGGCGGGCGGGGCGACGCGCCGGCCTCGCCTCCGCCAGCGGCCCCTCTTCCCACGGCGGTCCACCTCGGGGACGATCCTTGCGAGTTCTTCGTCAGGCTGCGCCGGGCGCCTCGCCGCCGCCTCTGCCTCCCGGCTCCCTTCGCAAGCGTGATGGAGATGGAGCAACCCGAGACGCTAAGGCTGCGCATGAAGGGCTGCGGGATCAGCGGCACGCGGGTCCACGTCGAGTCCCCAGCCCCCGGCGTGGTGTATCTTGGCCGAGGGTGGAAGACATTCGCCCGTATCCACAACTTGATGGAGGGGTTCACCCTCCATTTTAAGTTGATGGAGGGCGATCTCCTCTCCGTCAAGGCCTTCGGGGACTTCGGGACCCGGGCCCGGTGCTGCGTGGATAGCTCCTCCGACAGCGAAGGCTCCTCCTCGAGCGAGAGTGACGAGGAGGGGAGCGACAACGATGACGAGGGCAGCGGTCGTTGGGATGACGGGTCCGACTAGGCGCCGGTCGCAGCTTCGTGTGGCACCGGCGACCCCATCATCCGTGTCGCCGGCTCCTTGAGCTTCCCGGGGTCGCCTCCTTGGCGGCTGGTGTGGCGAGGCTGCGGAAGAGGAAGAGGGCTGGCGGCAAGGCCGTCAACTCGGAGTACGAGGGCACGGCGCCCTCGACAGCGTGCTGACGCCCTGCCGCCTTGTCAGGCCCTTCTTCCAGCGCCGCCATCACCGTCCAGCTTTCAGCCGGCCCCCGGGGCATTATGTTGGTGTCTTCTGCCACCCGTAGCTCGCCTAGGCGGCCCTTTTGCCCTTTTCGCCTCCTTGTCCTACCTTCTGAGGAGAGAGACAAGAAAGGGATTACGGGCATCTTATCTTTTTTCAATCTGTAAGCCCTCGGGCCTTAGCTGTGTTTAAAACTTGTAATCCCATCTTTCATGTTTTTCATTCTCTCTGAACTGTACCTGAGCGGAATGTTTTTAATGAAAAGGGGATGTTTGCCGGGCCATTTGTCCCGTGGGTAAAACCCACGCCAAGGAGCGTATCCTTTATATCGTTAAGATAGACACTTCTTTGCCCGGCAACAGGCCCTGCCGTTTTCCCGCGCCACTCGACCTCTCTCACGCCTTTGGCGGAGGAAGGGATGAAGCGGGTTTGGGCCCCTCGTTCCGCCCCTTTGCCGCCGCGACTACTACCAAAACGGGCCCCAGGAACGCGCTCTGGGGCCTGTCGTTAAGGGAGCACGGTAGCTTTTAGGAGGAAACAAGGTTTTCGTATTCCACAGTTCATAAGAGAATGCATGACAAGGGATGCAAAAACTTATCTGGGATTGCAGCCCCCGGCAACTTTGGCTTGCCGCAGGCGAATCTTCGTACTTGCAGCCCCCGGCAACACTGGCTTGCCGGGGACCAGATGCTGGCCCGCCCTTCTTCTCTTCTTCGTCCTTAAGCGGCCTAGCCAGGATATGTAAAACCCTGCGAACCAAAGGAAACGAAGGAACCGGAAAAAGGACGCAGACTCGACCTCTAAGCTAGGGGTTAGCAGCTGTTAGGCACTATCAACCCTAACCAAGGACGAGACTCGACTCAGCATGCATGCTAAAACTTAGGGCACCAGCGCTTCATTTACTGCTGCTCAGGGTCTGCGCCTGGCTTTGTACAAAGGATTACATGCAACTGCGGCAAGACTTGTACAAAAGGTTGGTTGCCGGGCGGGGCCCGACAACCGCGCCTTACGGGTAAAACTTACGAAGATGCTCAATATTCCAGGAGTTGCTCACCGGAGTGCCATCTTCGGTCTCGAGGCGGACAGCGCCGGGCCTCGTGACTCGTCTCACCCGGTAAGGGCCTTCCCACTTCGGTGTCAACTTGTTATGATTCTTGGCGGACGGGGCGCGCCGAAGAACAAGGTCGCCTTCCTCGAAGCTTCTGGCTTTAACTTTGCGGCTATGGTAGCGACGCAAAGCTTGCTGGTAGCGAGAGGCTCGCACAGTAGCCTGAAGACGATCTTCCTAAAGGAGCAGCGCGTCATCTTCACGCAGCCGCTCTTGCTCAAGCTCATCATAAGCGAGCACTCGAGGTGACCCGTATACGAGTTCCGTGGGGGTAACTGCTTCTGCTCCATAGACTAGAGCAAATGGTGTCTGGCCGGTGGCTCGATTTGGCGTCGTTCTGATCGACCAAAGAGCCACCGGCAACTCCTCGATCGAGTTTCTTCCGCACTTGTGCAGCCTGTCGAAAGTTCTGGTCTTGAGCCCGCGCAGTACTTCGGCATTGGCCCTTTCAGCTTGACCGTTGCTCCTGGGATGAGCAACAGAAGCGAAGCAGACCTTGGCGCCGAGATCTTGGACGTATTGCATGAAGGCGCGGCTCGTGAATTGTGTACCATTGTCGGTGATGATCCTGTTGGGGATCCCGAAGCGGCAGACAATCGACCTGAAGAACTTGATGGCTGACTGTGCTGTCACCTTCCTCACTGGTTCCACTTCCGGCCACTTTGTGAACTTGTCGATTGCGATGTACAAGTACTCAAAGCCCCCGACAGCTCGGGGGAAGGGGCCGAGGATGTCGAGCCCCCAGACCGAAAATGGCCAGGATAAAGGGATCGTCTGGAGAGCTTGAGCTGGCTGGTGTATCTGTTTGGAATGGAACTGGCACGCTTCACACTTGGTTACTTGTGCAGTTGCATCCTGGAGGGCTGTCGGCCAGAAGAAACCTTGCCAGAACGCTTTGCCGGCAAGTGCTCTTGCGCCAATGTGGTGACCACATACGCCTCCATGTATCTCTGCCAACAGCTTCTGTCCGTCTTCCCGGGAAATAAACTTCAATTTCACACCGTTGCGCCCTCTTCTGTACAGTGTGTTGTCGACGAACTGGTACATACTCGAGCGCCGGGCTACTCTTTCCGCTTCTTCTTGTTCTTGGGAAGTTCTCCGTGCTGGAGGAAATGGACAGTCTACTGCGCCCATGCCGGAGCCTGTGGATCGAAAACAAGGACTGAAGGCACATCTGCTACTACTGGAACGTCCGCTTCTACAGCGAGGATATGGGGCTCAGCCGGAGCTTGACGTTCCCCGGCAAGCTTGCTGGAGCAAAACTTGTCGGGAACGCCTGCTTCTACGGAACAAACCCTGGGGTTTTCCGGAGCAGACGGATCCTCAGTGCTCTTGGCGTCGATCTTGGGGACCTTCTTAGCGGCGGCTCCGGGGAGCTCTGCCGGAAGATAGTCGCCAGAGACCAACTTCCTCTTCTTGCTCTGTCTGGTTGATGGCGTTACGGATGGCTGAGTTAGCTTGAGCACAAAGGTTCCTGGTTCCACAGGTAACTTAAATGCTGCGCACTTCGACAGGCCATCAGCGATGTCGTTCTCAGCTCTTGGAATGTGTTCCATTTGCAGGTCGTCAAAGTGCTCTTCCAGCTTCCTCACTTCATCAACGTACGCTTCCATCAACGGACTCTGGTAATCTTTGTTCACTTGGCGGACGACAAGCTGCGAGTCACCCCTGACAATGATCTTCTTGATCCCAAGTTCTGCCGCGATCCTGAGACCGGCGAGCAAACCTTCATACTCTGCAGTATTGTTGGTTGCTTGCTCCTTGGGGAAGTGCATCTGGACTACGTACTTGAGGTGCTCTCCGGTGGGCGCGATGAGTAATGCGCCAGCACCGGCGCCTTGCAGCGAGAAAGCACCATCAAAGTACATCAGCCACTCTTTGCTTGCTTCTTTGGCGGGGATGCTCGTCTCTGGGATATCTTCGTCCGGTGTCGGTGTCCACTCTGCTATGAACTCCGCCAATGCTCTGCTTTGGATAGTCGAGGTGCTCTCGAACTGGAGACCGAAGCTCGACAGTTCTAGAGCCCACTCGACAATCCTGCCTGTTGCTTCTGGATTCTGCAGTATCCTCTTCAGCGGAAAGCGGGTGACAACTGTAATCTCGTGTGCTTGGAAGTAATGGCGCAGCTTTCTAGAGGCCATAAGGAGGCCGAAAAGCAATTTCTGCACACCAGAGTACCTTGACCTAGCCCCCTGCAGGAGGGAGCTAACAAAGTAAACTGGGCGCTGCACCATTTTCTTCTTCATCATGTCCACTTGCTCCTGCGCAGATTCATCCTTGTCGGGGCCAGAGCTTGTCGGGGAAGCCCCCTGCTTGTCGTTGGACGTGCTTGCCGCGGTTGCTGGCTCATCATCTGCCTCCCTCTCCGCTAGTAACGCAACACTAACCACTTGATTGGTTGCCGCCAGGTATAGCAGCAACTTCTCTTGTGGTTTAGGCGCGACAAGTATTGGAGCGGAGGACAGGTATTTCTTCAAGTCCTGCAGCGCAACCTCCGCTTCTGGAGTCCATTTTACTGGACCCGCCTTTTTCAAAATTTTGAAAAATGGCAGGGCGCGTTCTGCAGACTTGGAAATAAACCTGCTGAGAGCCACGACACAGCCGGCAAGCCTTCGTACATCCTTGACACGTGTTGGTGCTTCAATCTGCTCGATGGCCTTGATCTTGTCTGGGTTGGCTTCGATTCCTCGCTGAGACACGAAGAACCCGAGAAGCTTGCCGGAAGGGACTCCGAACACACACTTCTCGGGGTTGAGCTTGAGGCTGATCCTGCGCAGGTTCGCAAAGGTCTCTTCTAAGTCTTGAATCAGGGTTGCCCTGTCTCTGCTCTTGACCACTATGTCATCCATGTAGGCCTCCACATTCCTGTGGATTTGTGGCTCAAAAGCGGTGTGGACAACCCTTGCAAACGTTGAACCAGCATTCTTCAGTCCGAAAGGCATCCGCACGAAGCAGTACGTGCCACATGGAGTGATGAACGCGGTCTTCTCTTCATCTTCTTCAGCCATGAAGATCTGATGATATCCTGAGTAGGCGTCAAGAAATGAAAGCAGGTCACATCCGGCCGTGGAGTCAACAATCTGGTCAATGCGCGGCAAGGGAAAGGGATCTTTGGGACAAGCTTTGTTAACATCAGTGAAGTCGATGCAAAGCCTCCATTTCCCATTTGCTTTGCGCACGACAACAGGATTGGCCAACCACGTCGGATGGAGCACACCCCTGACGAGGCCTGCTGCTTCCAACTTCTTGATCTCTTCTGCGATGAACTCTTGGCGCTCCACCGCTTGCTTCCTGACTCTCTGCTTGACGGGCCGCGCATGAGGACAGACGGAGAGATGGTGCTCAATCACTTTCCTGGGAACGCCGGGGATGTCAGATGGTTGCCAGGAAAACACATCGACATTCGCCCGCAGGAAAGCAACGAGCGCGCTTTCCTATTTGGGGTCGAGCGTGGCACTGATGGTGAAGGTACCACCAGTGCCGTCCTCCTTGGCGGGCACCTTCTTGGTCGTGGGCGGAGCTGCCATTGTCTTCTTACTCTTGCCGGTGGAGCTCGATGGCGCGTCCTCGACGGTGGCGCAGCACTCCGAAGAGGTGCGCTCGCCGGAGTGGGCACCAGAGCACTTGCCGGGCTTGGTCCTCTTCTTCCCTCCGGGAGCTTCAGCGACAAGTGGCTTGTGATCCGCTGCGGCTGCTGCTTCCCGGTAGATCTTGTCGGCACAGATAAGGGCATCCTTCTTGTCGCCGGGGACAGAGATGACGCTTATCGGGCCTGGCATCTTGAGCATGTTGTATGCGTAGTGAGAGGCCGCCATAAACTTGGCGAGCGCTGGACGGCCGAGAATTCCATTGTAGGGCAATGGAAAATCAGCAACGTCAAAGGTGATCCTCTCTGTCCTGAAGTTTAGCTCGCTGCCAAATGTCACTGGCAACGTTATCTTCCCCTTCGGCTTGCTCCTTCCCGGGTTGATTCCTTGGAACGTGCCGGTCTCTTCGAGCTCGCTGTCGGGGACTTGGAGTTTTCGGAGCACAGCGCAGGAGATCTGGTTCAAGCCGGCCCCGCCGTCAACTAGCATCTTAGTGACCTTGAGGTTGCGGACTGTTGGTGAGACCAACATCGGCAAGCACCCGATCGCAGTTGTGCGATCAGGGTTGTCGTGGTTTTGTCACGACAGATGTCCTAGTGTCAGGACTTAGTCGCGAGGCCAACGCATCTATGTGGTAGCTTGAGAGGGGTTGAATGGGACGAGGGACGCAGGGCGGATCAACACACAAGACAAGGATTTAGACAGCTTCGGGCCCCGGGAAACATCATCCAGAATAGCCCTACATGCTGTTTGTGGCTAGGTCTCATTATCATCGCGAGGGAGTCGCCGTAAACCGGCTCTCCTCTTTGTGTCTAGCCCTAGAGATTGTTGTTTGCTTGTAGCTTGTAACTTCTAACCTCCCCCCCTTTGGGGAGCCCTGCCCCTCCTTATATATGTTGAAGGGGCGGTTTACATGTGGAGTCCTATTGGGATTAGGACTAGTCTATCTCTAATACAAACCGGATACAAGTCCTGGCTTTAACTCCTTGTAAGGCAAATATTCCTTTCCTCTTAAACCGGCCCACAATAGTTGAACCGGCCTTCATGAACCGCCAGACGGGCCACCGGGTCTTGTCGCTCCTCTGACCCGTCCGTCGGGTTACCAGTGAGTTACAACGTCCCGACGGGTTGCTGGTAAACCGCCAGGTCTGGGCGGGTCACCAGACGAATATCGCCAAGTCTGGTCGGGTTAACTTCCGGCCGGTTTACACCGCGGGGTATATCCCCGACAATAGCCCCCAAGTTTAGCTTGGATTTATCCATGGTAAACTTATGCTGCAAATAAACATAAGAACAAATTTGACAGGTTATACTCCGGGTTAAGAATTCTTGTAAACCGGCACCTGATCATCCTTAAGTCCTTGTCATTTCCTCCTTCTAGAAAATCCAGGTCAATAAGCCAGCGTCATACTCAATTTGCTGACATTGGTTTCTCACAGAAAAATATTGTGAAGAAATAATCCACTTGAGTCGGCTTCCAAAACGCCGGTTTAAGAAATATTGGTCTTGAAATATTCATCTGATATTCAGCCGGTTTGAAGATGATCCCGGTCTTGAAAACTTGTCGGTTTAACATTACCAAATGGCCGGGTTATAAAAACTGATGACCCCGGATTATGATTGTTGCAGACACCGGTTCATGATTGTTGACAACATCGGTTTATGATTATTGATGACACCGGGTTGCAGCCACAGGGTCATAATGATTTGGTGACGCCGGGTCAATCTAACTTGCTCAACAGAGAATTTAAAAATCTTTCTTCGATAATAATATAATACCTGTAGCCCCCAAGTGCCGGGTTGTCATGCTTGCAGCAACCTGGGACTTGTAATTGACTGATGCCCATAAAATTTCAACCAATGTAGCCCCCAAGGGCCGGGTCATTATGTAATTATCAGCAGGGACTTTGTAAGTATAATCTTGTAAACTTTGAACAACAATGTGTAGCCCCCAAGGGCCGGCTCAGTAAGATAATATTGAGCTGGGACTTTGATATATACTTCTATGAAAATAACATCATATGATGTAACCCCTCATCATGGGGCTTGAATCCACGTCCACAAGGTTAAGAGCCTTGTGCTTTACCAACTGAGCAGTAGACCCTTCAATATAATAGATAAAAAGCTTTGTACCTTGAATAGTTGACAGGAGCAATTGGTAGCCCCCAAGGGCCAGCTCATTACAATGTGATGAGTTGGGTCTTCAATGAGATGAGCAAAAATGACCTTGCATGAGCCCCCAAGTGTCATGGTGCATGCTTGCAGCAACATGAGACTTGCATATTTGATGTAATCTCAATTTTGAATAATGTAGCCCCCAAGTGCTGGGTTGTAAGCCTGCAGCGACTCGGGACTATTCCTTCAATTGTATAAAATGATAACCATTGCGCTAAAGCGACTTTGAAAACCTTAATCATAATATTAATAACCGTAATAAAAATCCAGCCATGTTGGCCATTCAAGATAATATAATCTCGTATGAAAACCTTTATTCATCCAATATCATAATTAAAATTCAGCCAAGTTTGGCTATTTGAATAATATAATCCACTAATTTATAAGCGCATGATTCCAATGGCGCAATCCAAATATATACTGGCGACTTATAGCCCAAAGCCAGACCGGTTTAATAAACACTGGATAATTTATCATCATACTGGCGACTTATTGTCTTAAAGCCAGGCCGGTTTAACAAACACCGGATAATTTATAATCATGCTTTATTCAACCTGTTTCTGCATACAACAAGTTTAAAGTGTCCTGATAGTTTACCGCCGGACGGGTCATAATGCCCAACATATAACCCAGGTTTATCACAAGGTTGCATTTAAGAATAATCAAATATGAAATATATCATACCTGTGATATAGTCGGTTTACCAACTTTTCATAGTAGGGGAATTTTGAGTAATGATAACTCCTTCCATATTGTGCCGGTTTATGATAAAACCGTACCGGGCTGTGATAAACACCGGTTTAACAATATATAATACTGGTGACTTGTAGTCAAACCAGACCGGGCTGATAATCTCCGGATTATAACTTGATCATGTACTCACAACTTGTAGTTGAAAGCCGAGCCGGGTTGATAAACACCGGTTTACTCCATAATAGGATGGTAACAGAAAATTAAACCGGGCAGATAATCTCCGGTCTAAAAATGGACCGTGTTCCGCCAATTTAGTTGTTTGAACCGGTACAAAATACTGTCGGTTTTAAAAAACGCAAATAAAATAGCAACTTCTCAAGAAAGGCTATTAAAGCAAAAGCAATGGCAACAATTTTTTGCAAAAGAAGAGCTCTACTGAGCTTGGTCAGATGGAATTACCATGGTCAGACGCAACCAAGCCCCCCGAAGGCGTAGCAATGGTGCCAGTCAGCCAGGACCCCAAAATGATGCGTGGCGTTACGCCGGCCAAGTGGCATTGCATTGGTTCGGATTCGACCAAGCCCCCAAGTGACTCAGTGGCCTAGTGCCGATCAAGTGGCATTGCATTGGTTCGGACACGACCAAGCCCCCAAATGACTTATTGGCTGTTTAAAAGCCGATCAGAAGGCATTACCATCATCAAGACATGACCGAGCTCCCATAAGGTGTAACTACGGTTCAAGTCGATTAGGTCCCCAACTGACTTAGTGGCAAATGTGCCAGCCAGAAGGCATTACCGTCGTCAAGACATGACCAAGCTCCCAGGAGGTGTAGCTACGGTTCAAGTTGACTAGGTCCCCAACTGACTTTGTTGCTCTTTTGTGAAGCGACCTCAAGGGGTAAACCGGAGGTTGCCCTAAAGCGAATCAACTCCGTGTAACCACGCATGATATAAAGAATAGATACCCTGCTTTACAAAGCGGGAGCTCCCATGTGATAGATAATATGTCAAGCCAATAAGGCCGGATACCCATGTTTGAACCGTGCATCATGGCAGCAGGTCCTCTTCGGTAATTTTTAGCTTTTTTGCAAGAGGTAAATTCTTCTTGAACCGGGATCTTGAACCGGATATTGAAGCTTCCAAGCTGTGGGAGACATCTTTCCCTTGAACCGGATTTTAAACCGGAATCTTCATTTTCAGCCGGAAATTTTCTGACGGCCTTTAAATTTTCATCAATATAACAGTAGCCTCCGGGATCGGGTTATCTTTCCCTCCATCGTCCTGGGGTTCTTTAAACCGGCTGAAACTGGCAAGAATTGCTGAGTCATGTCATCGTAGCCCCCGAGTCTCAAAGGTGACTCGAGGAGTTGGCTTGAGACTCTTCATATTTGAGCGTGATATAAACCGGCATAACTTGTATATCATTGGTGTTGATAACCCGATGTGAATCCACAGAAGGTTGAGGTGACTGCGGCGGGTTGTAAATGATCCCGTATGAACCGTGTCAGCAACTCGGCCAATGGTTCCTTCCAACTGGTGATTTGAAGTTAACCAAACTGTAGCGGCGGCGACTTGTGCGCCTGCCCATTGATCCATCCAGTGCAGACGGCGGTTGATGATAATTTGCCTCCAATTTGAAATAAAACCGGGCTACCCAAGCTGTGACTTGTTCATACTCAATAAATGGCTCGTGTAGACAGGTGCGACCCGGTATGTTGATGTAGACCGGACTGCGGGGGATGGCAGCCTGTGCATGCGCTATTGGGTAATTCGCATGGTCCTGACGAGTTGACGCGGACTGGATCGCGATATAAACCGGCACGGGTTATCCAATAGCTCAGCGATATAATAATCCCTTTTTACAATAGACAATTTGTCCTGATATGTTAGGCCGAAAATATCCACCGCGGATTTCATGATCACCTTGCCCCCCTTTTTGTTTTTACCAGCGGGGGTGCGTCAGCGAAGCGGGCGGTGACTTATGGCCGCAGGGGTGAAGCAGCGACATGAGGCCAAAGCGGGGCGGCTCACGGCAAGTGCGGGTGAGCGAGCCACGGCAGAGGCAGAGTTGAGGCTGCACGAGGCGTTCAGTGATCCGGAGCAGAGGCGGAGTCGTGGCCACGCGCCAGAAGCGGAGGCGGCTACGAGGAGAAGGACGAGGATGACCAGCGTGACGGTTGTCTTGAGGAGGCGGCTCAGCTGCACGGTCAAAGCAGCGAGGAAGGTCCGCGAAGGCGGTTTGGCGATGGTAACACAACCCACCACAGACGACCAGCGCCGCCTTGCCCTGCTCACCGTTGATAGTGCGATGCAAGCACAACCAAATAATTAGTATTCAAAAAATTTACTGTATGGTAGTAATACCTTGCAAGCTTCTTGAAAGGGGAACTGTATGCTTGATGTGAACAAACTGCTCCCAGCTTCTTCTGCACCATGGCTCAGGGTGCGCGGCAACAGGCGCTCAAGGCGAAGATGTCAGGCTAGTGGTACAAAGTCTGTCAGGCTAGGCTGCGGAAGGCTGCAGCCCTAGAGTCTTTAGTCTCGCCACTTTCGTCCCCAACTTGTCTATCTGCTATCACTTTGCATGCACGTACAAAGGAAAAACTGGATTTTCTTAATCTAGTACTCACGTACACAACCATCCGAGTCTGTCTCAGATTTGACCGGCCAGTTTCCTTTGTCTCTTTATGATGATGTATAACTCTTAACTCCAATAATCCATCACCCATAGGGAACCGTGCCAAAGCTAGCACCTTTCGCTTGAACAAGTCTGAGGCGTTGTATGCAAACAGCCATCTAGCACGTCAATCCCTCCTCGACACTTCAAACAGGGAGTAGCGTCGACTCTGTAACGCAGCCGTCTCGGTTTAATAAATCATGGCGGTAGTTTCTGGGTGATCCGGACACATACAGACAAACTCCTGCCTATCTCAATGTAACGCGCTGTGTGCTGTCGCGGAAAAAATTTGATGTGTCCTCAGATTGACAGACAGTACAGGATGACCATGCCGGGATCCCTCGGTTCCTTGATCAATTCGGTTTTGCTGCTAATCATATCGGAACAACAACTTCTTTTTCCTTCAGTAGATACGCGTGGCTTGAACCTTGGCAACTTGATAGATCGGACAAACAGTTACAGATCAAAACCTGACGTGTCGACGAAACAGGTTGCGGTCTCTTCACCAAAAAATTATGATCTTCTCGATCCCTGAGGAAAAAATCCCTCCAAGAACTCAACACCATCGTGCGCAGGCCCCACGGTGGGCGCCAACTGTCGTCGTTTTGTCACGGCAGATGTCCTAGTGTCAGGACTTAGTCGCGAGGCCAACGCATCTATGTGGTAGCTTGAGAGGGGTTGAATGGGATGAGGGACGCAGGGCGGATCAACACACAAGACAAGGATTTAGACAGCTTCGGGCCCCGGGAAACATCATCCAGAATAGCCCTACATGCTGTTTGTGGCTAGGTCTCATTATCATCGCGAGGGAGTCGCCGTAAACCGGCTCTCCTCTTTGTGTCTAGCCCTAGAGATTGTTGTTTGCTTGTAGCTTGTAACTTCTAACCTCCCCCCCTTTGGGGAGCCCTGCCCCTCCTTATATATGTTGAAGGGGCGGTTTACATGTGGAGTCCTATTGGGATTAGGACTAGTCTATCTCTAATACAAACCGGATACAAGTCCTGGCTTTAACTCCTTGTAAGGCAAATATTCCTTTCCTCTTAAACCGGCCCACAATAGTTGAACCGGCCTTCATGAACCGCCAGACGGGCCACCGGGTCTTGTCGCTCCTCTGACCCGTCCGTCGGGTTACCAGTGAGTTACAACGTCCCGACGGGTTGCTGGTAAACCGCCAGGTCTGGGCGAGTCACCAGACGAATATCGCCAAGTCCCACCGGGTTAACTTCCGGCCGGTTTACACCGCGGGGTATATCCCCGACAAGGGTGGTCCTCAATATCAAAGATGATAGGCGTGCTGGACCAATTCAGAGGCTTGCGCGACTCGACAGGTGGTTCCGCTGCATTGACTTCCCGCGCCCACTGCTTGAGCTGGCGGTGAGAAGTATGCAGGGAAGCACCCCTGTCTACGCACAAGACCTCTGTGGCTTTCTGAAACTCCTGCTCACTGGTCTCAACGTCATCCATGTCTTCGTCTTCGTCGTCGTCTTCGTTCTTGTCGCGGCCGCGGGGAGGTCTGTCCGCTTGCCGCTGCTTGTCCTTGTCGCGGCATCCTCCCTGGCCGGGGCGCTTCGTGCCTGATCCTCCGCCACCTCCCCGGGCTCTCTCCTTGTCGCGCCGCTCATACTCGGCCTTTTGCAGCTCGACGAGCCGCTCGACCTGCTTGCAGCTCTGGAGGTCATGGCCCTTGGTGCGGTGGATCTTGCAGCACTATTTGTTGGTGCCGTCCCGCTTGTCGGCGGCCGCCACAGCCTGGCAGTTGGCGCATCCGGCAACCTCCATGCTGGAGCTACCAGCCTGGGCCTTCTTGGCGGCGCCTTCATCACCGGACTGCTCAACAACCAGTACTTCTTGGCTCTTCTTCTTCCTGTTGCTCCGCCGCCGGCTCTTATTTGCCGGGGCGGTGTCCTCACTGTCAGACTCTCCTGCTCCAGTGTTCTCTCCGGGGAGTTTCCTCCCTTCCTCGGCACGGGCACACTTGTCGGCCAGGGCATATAGCTCGCTGACGTCTTTGATCTTGCACATCGCCATCTCCTCCCGCATCCTGCGGTTACGCACGTTCTGATGGAATGCGCTGATGACCGCGGCGGGGTGGACGTCTGGGATGTTGTAGTGTACACGACTGAATCTCTGGATGAACTTGCGCAAAGGTTCCCCTTCCTTCTGGACGAGCAGATGAAGGTCGCTCGCTTGGCCATGGGGTTTGTGGCCGCCCGTAAAGGCGCTGACAAACTGATGGCACAAGTCTGTCCAGGAGGTTATGGAGTTGTCCGGCAAGTGCATGAGCCAGGATCTGACGTTGGATTTGAGTACCAACGGGAAGTAGTTGGCAAGGATCTTGTCGTCTCGCCCTCCAGCGGCCTGCACCGTGATGGTGTAGATGCTGAGGAACTCCGACGGATGCGACTTGCCGTCGTACTTCTCTGGTACGTCTGCCTTGAAATTCTTCGTGCTGGGCCACTGGACTTGCCGCAGCTCACGGGTGAACGCAGGGCAGCCCACCGCGTACGGCAGGTCGCCTGGTTCCCCCGGTGCATGCATGTCGATAGAGGGCCCAGCGCGCTGGTCTGATTGACGCCGCGCTTCTCTCCGACGCTCGATGCGAGTACGAGCGTCCTCTTCCTCTCGCTCGTGAAGAACTTGGCGTTGATCGCGACGAGTTCGCGGATTTGACGACGCGGTGGAGTCGTTGTCGTGATGGTTCCGGCGAGTCGGCGATCTTGGCCTCTGGGGCGGGGAGTGCACGGTGGTCGCACCCCCGCCGGTCTTGGCACCATCGGTTCTCGCCTGGCCGTCCCGCCGCGGCTGTGACGTGCTGTGCTGCCGCGGGGTGTCGCCGTTAGCGAAACCGATGAGGCTCTGTATCGTGGCCCTCCAGTCGTCGAGCTTGTCCGCCGTTGGAGGGTAGTCTAGGAGCAGTTGGGCTCGCGCCAGAGCTTCTGCTGGAGTGGCAGGCAGCGGTGGCGAACGGCGCGTGAAGCAGGATGTGCTCAAACTTCTAACTACGTTAGAAGGAGCAACACCCGGACCAGGCAGCCGCGCCACGCTCGCGCCAACATGTAGATGTGAGTGCTGGCCTTGAGCGCCCTGGGATCCGTCGGCTCGATCTGGGTCCAGCGAGCGTATGGTGTCGTGGGTGCCAAGACGCTGCTGGTCCCGGGCCTCCTGAGAGGGGCGCGGTGCATGTTTGGACGCCGTGGCGCCATGAGCTGGCTCGACGACGCCCGTTCCGCCGCCGGTGCCGTCCCCACCACCCGTTTGCTCCAAGGGCGGTGGGTTCGACGCGGACGGACCGGCCACCTTCGGAGCTTTCTTCTTCGGTGGCATGTCGACGAAGATGATGGAGATCTAGCCTGTGCAGACGCCGGATCAGGTTCGCACAACTTCGACGCCCCCTACCTGGCGCGCCAAAGATGTCGGTGGGAAATCTGCCTCCACGAACACCTATGGGGACCGAGCCCCTTTCTTGGTTCGGCAGGGGGGGGGGGGGGGCGGAGGTCGCGCAAAGAGTGGATCAAGGCGGTGCACACAAGGGATTTACCCAGCTTCGGGCCGCAAGGATGCGTAAAACCCTACTGCTGCTTTTGTGGTTTCGTATTGTGTTCTTGCTCCGGAGCGTGTGGTGCTACAGTACACGCGGGCTGCTGGCGAGACCGAGCATGAATGGCCTCCTCCCCCCTTCCGTTGCGCATGGGGCCTCCTTTTATATGTGCAAGGGGTTACCCACAGGTGGCAACGTAGGCGGGGGCAAAACTGGAAAACGCTGTGTTGGGTACAGCTGCCTGCACAGTGGTTGTACAGTGCTATCATACCTAACTCTGACGGCAGGGGACAAGGGCATTAAATGCCCGTCCGCATCGCCCATACGGTGCAGGAAAAGGGACCGTCGGGAGCGCCATCGTTTGCCACGATGGCTACTCTGTCAGCGTCGCTTCGCCACCGCATGCCCCTGGCTGCGTAGCCTCTCGCCACGTACGCCTGGAACGGCCCCAGAGCGACGCGTGGGTGGATGAGCTGGAGCGCAGGCGCGGGGTGGTGACTTGCCGCGGTTGATGTCTTGTCGCGCCCGGGAGCTTGTCGCTCACCGGTCCTTGCCGGGACGCGGAGCGCGTCGCAGCAAGTATCTTGTCGTGCCTCGGTCGGCCTTCCCGGCAAGCCCCTCCTGCCGGGGTCTTGTGCTTTGAGCGGTCGTCCCGGCAAGCTCCTCTTGCCGGGGCCTTGCTCTCTTCGGGTGGCCTTCCCGGCAGGCTCCTCCTGCCGGGGCCTTGGCTCAAATACTTCCTTCTTGGATGGCCCAAGAAGGGACCACGGAGAGTCTTGGCGATCGCCTGGCAAGCCTTGCCGCGGGGTGCTATGACTGCCCGTGCACAAGTTCGGGGTACTAAGGTACCCCTACTTTAGTACACCGACATAGGGGATCCTCCTCCACCCAAGGGTGATCCCGTGTTTGAGATTAAACCGTTGCTTGATAATCTTAAATATGCTTATCTTGATGAAAAGAAGATATATCCTGTTATTATTAGTGCTAACCTTTCAGAGCATGAAGAAGAAAGATTATTGAAAACTCTGAAGAAGCACCGTGCTGCTATTGGATATACTCTTGATGATCTTAAGGGCATTAGTCCCACTCTATGTCAACATAAAATAAATTTGGAAGCAGATGCCAAACCAGTTCGTGATCCTCAAAGACATCTGAATCCTAAAATGAAAGAAATGGCGAGAAAAGAAATATTAAAGCTTCTGGAGGCAGGTATAATTTATCCCGTTGCTGATAGTCAGTGGGTAAGTCATGTCCAGTGTGTTCCTAAGAAGGGAGGTATTACTGTCGTTCCTAATGATAAAGATGAATTGATTCCACAAAGAATTATTACAGGTTATAGGATGGTAATTGATTTCCGCAAATTAAATAAGGCCACAAAGAAAGATCATTAACCCTTACCTTTTATTGATCAAATGCTAGAAAGATTATGCAAACATACACACTATTGCTTTCTAGATGGTTATTTTGGTTTCTCTCAAATACCTGTGTCGGCTAAAGATCAATCAAAGACTACTTTTACATGCCCGTTTGGTACTTTTGCGTATAGACATATGCCTTTTGGTTTATGTAATGCACCTGCTACCTTTCAAAGATGCATGATGCCTATATTCTCTGACTTTTGTGAAAAGATTTGTGAGGTTTTCATCGATGACTTTTCCATCTATGGATCCTCTTTTGATGATTGCTTGAGCAATCTTGATCGAGTTTTGCAGAGATGTGAAGAAACTAATCTTGTCTTGAATTGGGAAAAGTGCCACTTTATGGTTAATGAAGGTATTGTCTTGGGGCATAAAGTTTCTGAAAGAGGTATTGAAGTTGATAAAGCCAAGGTTGATGCTATTGAAAAGATGCCATGTCCCAAGGACATCAAAGGTATAAGAAGTTTCCTTGGTCACGCCGGATTTTATAGGAGGTTCATTAAGGACTTCTCAAAAATTTCTTGGCCTCTGACTAATTTATTACAAAAAGATATACCATTTGTCTTTGATGATGATTGTGTAGAAGCATTTGAAATACTTAAGAAAGCATTGGTCTCTGCACCTATTGTTCAGCCACTTGATTGGAATTTACCCTTTGGAATTATGTGTGATGCTAGTGATTATGCTCTAGGTGCTGTTCTAGGGCAAAGAGTTGATAAGAAGTTAAATGTTATCCATTATGCTAGTAAGACTCTAGACAATGGTCAAAGAAATTATGCTACCACTGAAAAAGAACTTTTAGCAGTTGTATTTTCTTGTGATAAGTTCAGACCATATATTGTTGATTCTAAAGTAACTATTCACACAGATCATGCTACTATTAAATATCTTATGGAAAAGAAAGATGCTAAACCTAGACTTATTAGATGGGTTCTCTTGCTACAAGAATTTGATTTGCATATTGTTGATAGAAAGGGAGCTGAGAAGCCCGTTGAAGACAACTTGTCTAGGTTAGAAAATGTTCTTGATGACCCACTACCTATTGATGATAGCTTTCCTGATGAACAATTAAATGTCATAAGTACTTCTCGTAGTACTCCATGGTATGCTGATTATGCTAATTATATTGTTGCTAAATTTATACCACCTAGTTTCACATACCAGAAAAGAAAAAGTTCTTCTATGATTTGAGACATTACTTTTGGGATGACCCACATCTTTATAAAGAAGGAGTAGATGGTGTTATTAGACATTGTGTACCTGAGCATGAACAGGAACAGATTCTACGCAAGTGTCATTCCGAAGCTTATGGAGGACACTACGCGGGAGACAGAACTGCACATAAGGTATTGCAATCCGGGTTTTATTGGCCTACTCTCTTCAAGGATGCCCGTAAGTTTGTTTTATCTTGTGATGAATGTCAAAGAATTGGTAATATTAGTAGACGTCAAGAAATGCCTATGAATTATTCACTTTTTATTGAACCATTTGATGTTTGGGGCTTTGATTATATGGGACCCTTTCCTGCCTCTAATGGATACACACATATTTTAGTTGTTGTTGATTACGTTACTAAGTGGGTAGAAGCTATTCCAACTAGTAGTGCTGATCATAACACTTCTATTAAAATGCTTAAAGAAGTTATTTTTCCGAGGTTTGGAGTTCCTAGATATTTAATGACTGATGGTGGTTCACATTTTATTCATGGTGCTTTCCGTAAAATGCTTGCTAAGTATGACGTTAATCATAGAATTGCATCTCCTTATCACCCACAGTCTAGTGGCCAAGTAGAATTGAGTAATAGAGAACTCAAAATAATTTTGCAAAAGACTGTCAATAGGTCTAGAAAGAATTGGTCCAAGAAACTTGATGATGCATTATGGGCTTATAGAACTGCATATAAAAATCCTATGGGTATGTCTCTGTATAAAATGGTTTATGGAAAAGCATGTCACTTACCTCTCGAACTAGAACATAAGGCATATTGGGCTATTAAAGAGCTCAACTATGATTTCAAACTTGCCGGTGAGAAGAGGTTATTTGATATTAGCTCACTTGATGAATGGAGAACCCAAGCTTATGAAAATGCCAAGTTGTTTAAAGAAAAAGTTAAAAGATGGCATGACAAAAGGATACAAAAGCGTGAGTTTAATGTAGGTGATTATGTATTGCTATACGACTCTCGTTTAAGATTTTTTGTAGGAAAACTTCTCTCTAAATGGGAAGGCCCCTATGTTATCGAGGAGGTCTATCGTTCTGGTGCCATAAACATCAACAACTTCGAAGGCACAAATCTGAAGGTGGTAAACGGTCAAAGAATTAAACATTATATCTCACGCAATCCCATAAATGTTGAAACCAATATTATTGAAACCGTAACCCCGGAGGAATACATAAGAGACACTTTCCAGAATGTTTCAGATTCCGAAAAGGAATAGGTATGTGGTACGGTAAGTAAACCGACTCTAAAACAATTTTTAAGGCAATATTTCTCCGTTTTGGAATATTTAGAAAAATAGAAAAATAAGTAGCAGTCCGAGAAGGACACGAGGGCCCCACGAGGGTGGAGGGCGCGCCCTATCCCCCTGGGCGCGCCCCCTACCTCGTGAGCACCTTGTGTGCCTTCCGGACTCCGTTTTCTTGCACGATACATATTTTGGTCGGTAAAAATTCATTATATATCCTCTCGAAGGTTTTGACTCCCGTATCACGCAAATATCCTCTGTTCTTGTTTCGAGTTGTTTTTCCGACAGATCTAGATCATCATGACGTCCCCAAGTGCCTCCAAGGACAAGTTCTTCGAGAAGGTTATCAACCCTTACCTCGCGGAGGTGCTGCGACACCCTCAAACCATTGAGATGCGTGATGGGTTGCTGCACATCCGTGATGTTGAGGGACCAAAGGGAACCGGAAGCGTGGAGGCGAGGCTTGAAGCAATGGAGCAACAAATTTTCAAGTGCTAGGGTATGGTGGAGCATGGAATCAACGCTAGCCACACGATGCTCGCGGAGTTCACTAAGAACTACAAGCCTGATGCCAATAACACCGAGGAGGCCATCTTCAAGCTACATGAGAAGATCGAGCACCTCCAAGCCCAAATCTATGACCTGCAAAACCCAAACTGTAAGTATGAATATAGATTCAAAAGGATGAGTTTGGCTGTAGATTTGAGGATTCCGGAGACTCGATCATCCTTCTATGATGGTGAGCCTATGCCTTGGAAGATGGACGACAAGCCCGCATCATCAATAACACCTCCACCTTCTTCACCGACAACAAAGGAGACATAATCACATGGGTATGGGCACTCCCCTTGGCAACTGCCAAGCTTGGGGGAGGTGCCCCAGTATCGTATCACAATCACAACTCCTATCTTTACCATTTTTCTTAGTTCGATCCTATTAGTAGTATCTTGATCAAGTAGAATAAAGTTTATGGCATGATCTAGTTTTGAGTTTTGCTTTATGATCTCTCTATGTAATCGAGTCTGTGAGCTATATAATAAAGATTAGTGCTGAGTCAAGGGCTTGATTATTTTGCCATGATCTTGAGTGAATAAAATAAAAGAAGAAAAAGAATAAAAAGAAACAAAGAGTTCATATTGATCTTGTCGAGAGTAATGACTTCACATAAAAAGAGTATGATGATTAAAAGTTGTTAGGAGTTGGCAGACATAGCCTTGTTCATCGTTGCAATTAATAGGAAGTAATCAGGAAAGAGAGGTTTCACATATAGATATATTATCATTGGCATCTTTTATGATTGGGAGCTCTCATTAAAATATGACATGCTAAAGAGTTGATGTTGGACAAGGAAGACAACGTAATGAGTTATGTTTTCTTATATCTGAGATAAAGTATGTTGTCATGGATCCTCTAACATGTTGAGCTTGCCTTTCCCCCTCATGCTTGCCAAATTCTTAGCACCAAGTAGAAATACTACTTGTGCTTCCAATATCCTTAAACCAGTTTTGCCTTGAGAGTCCACCATATCTACCTATGGATTGAGTAAGATCCTTCAAGTAAGTTGTCATCGGTGCTAAGCAATAAAAATTGCTCTAAATATGTATGATTGATTGGTGTGGGAGAAATAAGCTTTATACGATCTTGTGATGTGGAAGTAATAAAAGCGACGGGCTGCATAATAAAGGTTCATATCACAAGGGGCAATATAAGGTGACATTCTTTCGCATTGAGATTTTATGCATCCAACCATAAAAGCGCATGGCAACCTCTGCTTCCCTCTGCAAAGGGCCTATCTTTTATTATTATCTTCTATCTTATGCAAGAGTCACGGTGATATTCACCTTTCCTTTTTCATTTTATCCTTTGGCAAGCCCAGCATGTTGGAAAGAACCTGATATATATATATATATCTAATTGGATGTAGGGGAGCATGAGTTATTATTGTTGACATTACCCTCGAGGTAAAAGGTTGTGGGGCGAAACTATATACCCCTATGTTTCTCTGTGTTCGATTAAAACTTCATAACCACAAGTATTGCAAGAGTGTTAGCAATTATGAAGGACTAGATGATAGTTGAGTATGTCGGGTTTCGGGTTCCGGCAGACCCTTAAGGTTCGAACTCTGGGGTGCGCGCAGAGATCTCTCCCCTACCGATCTACGTCCGATCTCCTCGCGTGATCTAGGCTGGAAACGATGAAGAACACAAGAGACACGAGATTTATATTGGTTCGGGCCACCGTTGTGGTGTAATACCCTACTCCAGTGTGTGGTGTGATGGATTGCCTCAGGGGATGATGATGAACAGTACAGGGGAAGAACAGCCTCGCGAGAGGTGTTCTTGAGCTGATGCGATGAACTGTTTGGGTGAGTTCAATCGCCTCTATCTTTCTCTGCTAGGGCTCTATCAGATCTGATCTGGATGCCCCTACTCTGTGGTGGCTAGCTCTATTTATAGAGGCCCTGGGCCTCTCCCCAAATAATGAGCGGGAAGGGCGCCAACAATTGGCCGTTTTGAAGGGGAACATCTAGTACAAGTTATCCTGACCAAAGGTGGTCTTCGGCTGCCAAAAGCACTGGTGATGACGCCGTCTTGGGCTCCACGGTGACCACCGTCCTGCCGCTCTGCTGGTCTTGGTCTCGTTGCACCGGAATGGTAACCTTTGCCCGATGCCTTGGCCTGTGCTTGCCCCCTTTGCACCGAAGGGGAAACAAGGACACTGCGCAGGCCGGCGCCCACCTGGTCTTGATCGTCATGGCTTGCGTCACGGGTTCCTCGCGAGGTACCCCTGCCTTGTTCTCTCCGCCTCCTCGCGAACCTGCTTGATGAGGAAGCTTCCTGTCATCCGCCCCGCGAGGCTTGGCCCCTAGCGAGGGTCTTGAGCTTGAGCTGACGGAGGTGGGCCGCGCTGGGCCCCCACTTGAGCCACGCCGCAGGCCGCAGGCAGGCAAGTCTGGGGACCCCAGTCCCCAGAACGCCGACAGTAGCCCCCGGGCCCAAGGCGCGCCCGGGCTTGGCCTAGCAGGGAAGCAAAGGGGCAAGCGCAAAGCACCGCGGGCCCCAATAGCCTGCGGCCTCGGTCGTCGTGTGGCGATTGACTGGACGTGGGCGTCTGCGCTTCCCACGATGCCTCGACAACTGTCCACCTGACAAAAGAGGTGCCTGGGCCAGACTTACCTGATTTACTCTCGTTCGTCTTGCCCCAGATCCCCTTTCTCGCTCTCCTCCTTCTTGCTCCCGAAATCCTCCAGATCTGTCTCAATCCTTCTCATCCGGCACGCCATGGCGCCTCGCAAGTCCCCGACCGAGGCCTGGTACTCACCAGCTCTGGATTCCCCGAACCTATCGGAGAAGAACCTCGCCCTCACGCGCCTGATGACGGTGGCGCAGGGCAGCACCGGGGCGACCGTGCTCAAGGCCGGCTCCGACCAGCCCGAGGGCAAGGGGAGCACCTTCTATCTGCTCTTTGTGAGCGCCATCGTCGCCGGTCTGGTGCCTCCTTTCTCTGAGTTCTTCTTTGCTGTTCTCCGCCAATACAACCTGCAAGCTCTGCATCTCCACCCCAACTCTGTTCTTCTCCTTGCGATCTTTGCTTATTACTGTGAGGCTCATGTTGGGGTGAAGCATTCGGTGGCCTTGTTGCGCCACTATTTATCCCTCCGGGTTTCTCGTGGCCATATCTCCGCATGCACGAGCTTCATCGCGTACTCCAACTCCAATGCTATCTCGAAGCCTGGGAAGAGGATCGAAGGCTTCCGGAGCAAGTGGGTCATGGTGGATGTCGGGCGCATCCACCCCCGTCTGGTGTTGCCTACGGGGCAGCCTAAGGCTGTCGACGTGTGGTCCCGCGCAGAGCTCGTCGACCCTCGTGCGAAGGCGGTGCTGAAGAGGATGAACGCGGACCTGATGCCAAGCAACTTAGGGGCGGCAAAGTTGACCGAGGCCACGCTCCTGTGGGAGTTCCTGGAGCACCGGGTGGTCCACTCCAGGAGCACTCGCTCCCACTGTGGAGGCTTGGGGAAGCGGACGCCGCCTTGCACCTAAGCTCCGAGGCCCTGACCGATGAAAATATGGTTGCGGCCTTCCATTCCTTGGTTGGGGGAGACGTGGCAAGCCCGGTGGGCGCCCCCGTCCCCCTGTTCCTTCGCGACGACTGGGAGCAGGTGGTGAACACCATGCCCATCTTCAACGGTGAGGGGATGGTGCCCGCAGAGGCTCCCGAGGATCTGACGGCGCTGGTGATGGTGAACGTGTCCTCCGGCAGCTCCAGCGGGAGTAAGGGGGAAGAAGAGGCGAAGGAGGAAGATTCTGACTCTGAGGCGACTCGCGAGGAGTCGGGGGAGTCCTTCCCTCGGTGCAGGTCCCGGGCCCTCCGCTCCATGCCAGACGACGACGAGGCCGGCGCCAGGCGAGGAGGGGAGGACTCTCCCTTGGTCACAAGGAAGGGCAAGTCAGGGCTGGTTCCCCCAGGGTCTGCCCTGGTCCCTGGGCGGTCTGAGGCCAGCTCCGGCCCTCCTGACATGCCTTCTGCTTTCGGGCCTCCCGAGGCTGACCCCAGCTGCAGGCTCTCGGGCTTCAAGTTTGGCCGGATGCTGCTTGAGTCCGCGAGCGACAACCAGTAAGTGCTCGATTCGTGCTTTGCTTGGTTTCTACCGCCGAGGCTTAACGTCTGCATTCTTTTGCCAGGTCGGCACCTGCAGCGAAGAGGTTGAGAGGGGCTTATGCGGCCCTGCTTGGGGCGAGTCCATCTGCCGGGGTGGCGCCTTCATCCGCTAGGGAAAAAGACGGCGAGGCTCGCGCCTCCCCTGCCCGATCGTCTTCGCGAGGCCGCCTCGGCGAGGATTCAGCCCCCGTGGCCCCGCTGACCCTGGAGTCAACTGCGCTCGATGCTGCAGCCGGGGCAACCAAGGCCTAGGGGGTTCCTTCTTGCCAAGCCGTGATCACGCTGCCGTCCTGTTTTTATTCCTGCAACATGCACCATGCCTCGCGGAGGCGTTTAAACTTGTGTTTTGGCGTCGTGAAACAATCTATGGCTTGTAATATTTGCTTTGAATTTCCTGGAATTTGCGTTTTCCTCTCCTACTTGCTTGCACTCTACGTCTGCAGGGCCCGGCCCCGCGCATACCTTAGCCGCCGTTAGCCCCGACCGGAAACCCGGACAGGACTAAGGGGTGAGGGGCTACGTGGCAAGTTAGGCTCCCGAGTCGCGATGCTTAGGAGTCCCCCTTGACGCGCAAGCAACAAATAGGGAAGGGGGGAGAAGAGGAGTGGATTTGTCATTCTGCGTCGGCAGGGCCCGGCCCCGCGCATACCTCAACCGCCGTTAGCCCCGACCGGAAACCAGGACGGGACTAAGGAGTGAGGGGCTACGGGGCAAGTTAGGCTCCCGAGTCGCGATGCTTAGGAGTCCCCCTTGACGTTCAAACGGGTTTTCATACCTTGGCTCCGCTCGGGGAGGGGCGTGTGACGACCAGGTCCGAGGGACCTGGCTGGGTGGCGTGCGCTCGGGCAAGGCCCGGGCGTAGCCCCCGTGTCCAGCCCCCTTGCGCGGCGCTCCCGAGGGGAGGCGTTGCGACGGTGCCGGACACTGATCTCTGGGGTCCCTGAGGTTGGTACGGCCGTGGGCCGCCCTCAGTTGTTTATCACCAGCGCGGAGCATAGCGCTTCCGTATGTGTACGAGCATAGCCGCTCCTCGGCAGTGTTGTCAGCCAGCGCGGAGCATGGTGCTTCCACTGGTACGTGAGAGGGGGCTCCCTTTCGGGAGGAGCCCTCGGGGCGTGTACAACCCCGCCCTGACGTGTGGCCGGCACGGTAGGGCTAGGAGAGGTGTATCTGGGCACTCGTGAGCCAGCGCGGGACTCACGAGGCCCTACCTCGAGGTGGGTTGCGCCTGGCTCTGGGCCTTTATCAACGGTGTGTTCCTGCATGGTGGTTAGTATGCAAATGCTCTACGTCCTCAGGTCCCAGCCCTCGAGCGAGCTCAGCCGCCGCTGGTATGACAGGTCGCGATGCGGTGGGTCAAGGCAAGGGGGTGAGGGTTGGAGAGCCAGTAGGAGCCCGTGAGTCGCGATGCTCAGGTGCCCCCTTTTAACATGCAAGCACTTCGCATGAGAGCGGAGAAGTCCGCGATAAGCAGCAAACGACAATTATGGGAACCAGATTAAGCGTGAAAGAGCAGATTCATTTCAGGTAGATGCAGGAAAAGCAAACGCCACCGGGCCAGGCCTGAGTAGCTTGGGGATGATGCAGCCCGAGGGGCGCCCCCAACAAGGTAGGTAAAGAGCATAAGCAAAACGGATACATGCCGCGGGGACGGACCCACGCGGCCTGGGAATGATGCGGCCCTGTGGGCGCTCCCAGCTAAAAAATGGAACTTGGAAAGATGTCACCTGATGCCGTTGAAGATGAAGTGATGCTGAGGAAGCGGGCGATGCGCGTTGAAGACGTCGACCCTCATGAGCCCCAGGCCTGGGAGCCTCGGGAGGCTCCGGGGGCATGGGTAGGTCTTCGAGGGCCATATCCTCCTCCGCCATGACCGCACATTGGCTGACCTCCTGAGCCTCCAGAACACTCCTCAGCAGGCGCCTGATGAGTGGCGACTGCGTTCGGCAGGCCGAAAGGCATGCGAACGTAGCTGTGAGGTGGTCCCTCGCAGCGCCCCACACGCGAAGGCCAGAGGCGTTCCTGAGACGCGACTCGGTTGAGCTCTGGTACGTCGATGCAGACGCGTAGCCCACCATCCTCGCCTAGATGTGGGGCTACGGCGGGCGAGCGGTGGCTGCCGCGCATGACTCTCAACTCCTGTAACTCCCGAGTATTTCTTGCGATGAACTCCTGAGTGCTCGGTCTTCCTTGCCTTGTATCTTCCTGAGGGAAACGTGCCTGGAAGCACCCCTCCAAGTGGTGCCCGAGTGCCTCCCTCGCGACGTTGGCAAAGTCGGTGGCTCTCCAAGAAAGAGCCCCCGAGCCCTGCCTGAGGAGGGCGCCGGGCGCGCCTTCCTATGCGAGAGAGGGTGGCGCTCCCTGATCGGGCACAGATCCTGATGTGACACCTCCGGAGGCGCCTGCCTCCTTAGGGCTTGGGCCAAGCGAAGCCTTCTTCTTCTTAAGGGTCGCCTCGAGAAGTCATCCGCTCCTGTGATCTGGGTCTTCAATTGCTGCGGCTTGGAACGCGCGCTCAAGTGAACACACTGCGTCTCTTTCTTCATAGGGTACGGTGATGACTCCACCGCTTCCCGGCATCTTGAGGACATTGTAACCATGGTGGGTCACTGCCATGAACTTGGCTAGGGCTGGGTACCCGAGGATGGCGTTGTACGGCAGGCGAATGTGGGTGACGTCGAAGTCGATGAGCTCAGTGCGGTAGTTGTTGCGCTGTCCGAAGGTGACTGGGGGGCGAACCTGCCCTATTGGAACAGTAGAACCATCGGTGACTCCTGAGAAAGGCTTGGTTGGCTGAAGCTGATCGTACGACACTTGGAGGTTGTTGAACGTCTCGACGGACAGGATGTTGAGTCCTGCTCCACCGTCAATGAGGGTCCTGGTGACCTGCACATTGCTGATGACTGGGGAGCAAAGCATCAGGAGGACTCCGGCCGTTGTCGTGCACTTGAGCTGATCCGCTGAGTTGAACTTGATGGCGCACGCAGACCACCTGAGAGGGCGCGTGGCCTGAAGCTTGGGGAGAACTGCATTCACCTCGCGAGCAAACTTCTTGAAGATGCGTTGTGATGCTGGGGCTTGGGCGCCACCCAAGATGTAGGCGATTGCACGTGGCTCCGGAAGCCCCCAGCCCCCTCGTCTTGATGTTGGTCTTCGCTCCTCCTTGGCGGTGGCGGCAAAGGAGGAAGGCCTGCGTTGCCGTGTGGGCGATGCTCACGAGGCTGATCCCTCCAGTCTCCCTCGCGAGGCTGGTCCTGCCAGCGATCCTCGCGAGGTCGGTCACGCCACCCTTGGCGAGGGCCACGGTCTTCCCATCGTCCTCCACCTCTTCCTCCTCTTCGGCCATAGCTTCTGTCGTTGCGCTCGGGGCGACGGCCGATTCGCCCATCATGCACGGCCCTGAGCTCTTGACAATCGTTGGTGTTGTGGGTGTGGAGGTCATGGTACACGCAGTATCGGCTGCCCTTGGAGGACTCGGGCTGATCCCTGCCTCGCTTAGTGTCTGGTTCCACTGCAAGCACGACATCCCCCTTGCACTTCACGTCCTTGGCCTTGAGCCTTTTCTCTTCTAGGTCGGCTGCCGGAAGCTCGAGGAGGGAGAGGCGCCCTTCCTCAGCCCTGGCGCACTTGGTCGCCAAGCTGAACAACTCCAGGGAGGTGCACAGATCTTCATGGATTGCTAGCTCCTCCTTCATCTTGATGTCGCACATGCCATCGGAGAAGGCCGAGATGATGGCTTCTTCAGTTACCCTGGGGATCTTGAGGCGAGCGCCGTCGAAGCGCTGGATGTATTTCTGCAGGGTTTCCCCTGGCTGCTGCTTGATGTGGCGCAGGTCGCTCATGGCTGGGGCCGGTCGCGAGTGCCTTGGAAGTTGGCGATGAAGCGGGTGCGCATCTCGTCCCAGGAGGAGATCGTGCTGGGAGCCAGGTTCAGGAGCCAGGTGCGGGCACCATCCTTGAGTGCCATGGGAAACCAGTTCGCCATGACCTTTTCGTCTCCGTTGACGGCTTTGATGCATAGCTCGTAGAGCTGTAGGAACTCCGTGGGGTCCGCCGTGCCATCGTAGCGAGGGGGTAGGTCAGGCTTGAACTTGCCTGGCCATGTGACACCGCGTAGCTCGAGGGTGAAGGTGCGACAACCTTTTGTGGCCATCGGCGCCCTTTGCTGGTGTTGGGCCTACTCCTGGGGATTACCACGCGCCGCCGTTTGGAGCAGCGCGGGGTCTTGGCGCGGAAGCGCAGGGACGCGATCTTGGTGCGCCGGCGCTAGGAGCGCGCGAGCACCTTCTTGGGGACGAGGGATCTCCTGGCAGCTTCCTTCCTGCTGCGCTGGTGCCGGACGCGGATGGTCTCGCCCTGGGGCTGCGCGCCTTGGAGCCAGGGCGCCTTCTTGGGGAGGAGGTGGTGGAGGTGCCTCCTGGTCCTCACCCCCTGCGCGGAATGGAGGGCGAGGCAGCGAGAAGGATGGCAAAGGGGAGCCCCCCTGCGGCGCTGACGACCTCGGTGATGCGGGCGAGCTAGTCCTCGTAGAGGTTGTCGATGGGGCGGTAGTGCAGGAGCTCTCTCGCCAGGAGCAGCGCGGCATGCGCGTCTGTGGGGGCGCGACGGGCGTGAGACAACGAACCAGCTGGAGCCAGCGACGGGGTGGCGGTGCGGCCATCCCACCGCAACGAAGGATGCTGGGACGAGGCCTGCTGCTCGTTCCCTGTCGGGCCGGTGGCAGCGTTGGCGGCAGGCGACATGGAACGACGGGGGCGTACGCCGACGGGCACCGTCTGGGCAACCGGGGTGGCGAGAGCGGCCCGGCGCTCGGCGCGAGCCCGGCGAGCGTCAGCCATGGACACGACGGAAGATCACACGCGAACAGCGGAAGAAAGATTCCGGCACACCCCTACCTGGTGCGCCAAATGTCGGATTTCGGGTTCCGGCAGACCCTTAAGGTTCGAACTCTGGGGTGCGCGCGGAGATCTCTCCCCTACCGATCTACGCCCGATCTCCTCGTGTGATCTAGGCTTTAAACAATGAACAACACAAGAGACATGAGATTTATACTGGTTCGGGCCACCGTTGTGGTGTAATACCCTACTCTAGTGTGTGGTTTGGTGGATTGGCTCAGGGGCTGATGATGAACAATACAGGGGAAGAACAACCTCACGAGAGATGTTCTAGGCCCTGGGCCTCTCCCCAAATAATGAGTGGGAAGGGCGCCAACAATTGGCCATTTTGAAGGGGAACATCTAGTACAAGTTATCTTGACCAAAGGTGGTCTTCGGCTGCCAAAAGCACTGGTGATGACGCCGTCTTGGGCTCCATGGTGACCTCCGTCCTGCAGCTCCGCTGGTCTTGGTCTCGTTGCACCGGAATGGTAACCTTTGCCCGATCCCTTGGCCCGTGCTTGCCCACTTTGCACCAAAGGGGAAACAAGGACACTGCGCAGGCCGGCGCCCGCCTGGTCTCGATCGTCATGGCTTGCATCACGGGTTCCTCGCGAGGTACCCCTGCCTTGATCTCTCCGCCTCCTCGCGAGCCTGCTTGATGAGGCTGCTTCCGACGAAGGTTCCTGGTGTCCACCCCGTGAGGCTTGGCCCCTCGCGAGGGTCTTGAGCTTGAGCTGATGGAGGTGGGCCGCACTGGGCCCCCACTTGAGCCACGCCGCAGGCCGCAGGCAGGCAAGTCTGGGGACCCCCATTCCCAGAACGCCGACAGAGTATGTGGACTTGCTTTTAATCTCTGACATAGAGGGTGGGGGGCGCGCCCCCTACCTCGTCGGCCCCCTGTTAGCCCTCCGATGCCCATCTTCTGCTATATGAGGTCTTTCGTCGAGAAAAAAATTAACAAGCAACTTTTTGGGATGAGACTCCGCTGCCACGAGGCGGAACCTTGGCGGAACCAATCTAGGGCTCCGGCAGAGCTGTTCTGCCGGGGACACTTCCCTTCGGGAGGGGGAAAGCATCGCCATCGCCATCTCCAATGCTCCTCTCACCGGGAGAGGGCAATCTCCATCAACATCTTCACCAGCACCATCTCCTATCAAAACCCTAGTTCATCTCTGGTATCCAATTCTTGTCTCCAAGTCCGGGATTGGTACTAGTAGGTTGCTAGTAGTGTTGATTACTCCTTGTAGTTGATGCTTGTTGGTTTATTTGGTTGAAGATCAT
This sequence comes from Aegilops umbellulata, assembly GCA_032464435.1. NCBI lineage: Eukaryota > Viridiplantae > Streptophyta > Magnoliopsida > Poales > Poaceae > Aegilops > Aegilops umbellulata. The sequence goes on from CP136055.1 coordinate 452,829,673, forward strand.
ATGTTCAGATCCTTTATGAATATTATTACCCCTCTGATTATGAACATGAATATGCTTTGTGAGTATTTACGTTTGTTCCTGAGGACAAGGGAGAAGTCTTGCTATTAGTAGTCATGTGAATTTGGTATTCATTCGATATTTTGATGAGGTGTATGTTGTCTAGCCTCTAGTGGTGTTATGTGAACGTCGACTACATAACACTTCACCATTATTTGGGCCTAGAGGAAGGCATTGGGAAGTAATAAGTAGATGATGGGTTCCTAGAGTGACAGAAGCTTAAACCCTAGTTTATGCGTTGCTTCGTAAGGGGATGATTTGGATCCATATGTTTCATGCTATGGTTAGGTTTACCTTAATACTTTTGTTGTAGTTGCAGATGCTTGCAATAGAGGTTAATCATAAGTGGGATGCTTGTTCAAGTAAGAACAGCACCCAAGCACCGGTCCACCCACATATCAAATTATCTGAAGGAAATATGCCCTAGAGGCAATAATAAAGTTATTATTTATTTCCTTACATATCATGATAGATGTTTATTATTCATGCTAGAATTGTATTAACTGGAAACATAATACATGTGTGGATACATAGACAAACAGAGTGTCACTAGTATGCCTCTACTTGACTAGCTTGTTAATCAAAGATGGTTAAGTTTCCTAACCATGGACAAAGGAGTTGTCATTTGATTAACAAGGTCACATCATTAGTTGAATGATCTGATTGACATGACCCATTCCATTAGCATAGCACCCGATCGTTTAGTATGTTGCTGTTGCTTTTATCCATGACTTATACATGTTCCTTTGACTATGAGATTATGCAACTCCCGTTTGCCGGAGGAACACTTTGGGTGCTACCAAACGTCACAACATAACTGGGTGATTATAAAGGAGTACTACAGGTGTCACCAAAGGTAGATGTTGGGTTGGCGTATTTCGAGATTAGGATTTGTCACTCCAATTGTAGGAGAGGTATCTCTGGGCCCTCTCGGTAATGCACATCACTTAAGCCTTGCAAGCATTGCAACTAATGAGTTAGTTGTGGGATGATGTATTACGGAACGAGTAAAGACACTTGCCGGTAACGAGATTGAACTAGGTATTGGATACCGACGATCGAATCTCGGGCAAGTAACATACCAATGGACAAAGGGAACAACGTATGTTGTTATACGGTCTGACCGATAAAGATCTTCGTAGAATATGTAGGAGCCAATATGGGCATCCAGGTCCCGCTATTGGTTATTGACCGGAGACGTGTCTCGGTCATGTCTACATTGTTCTCGAACCGTAGGGTCCGCACGCTTAAGGTTTCGATGACAGTTATATAATGAGTTTATGAGTTTTAATGTACCGAAGGAGTTCGGAGTCCCGGATGGGATCGGGGACATGACGAGGAGTCTCGAAATGGTCGAGACGTAAAGATCGATATATTGGACGACTATATTCGGACATCGGAAGGGTTCTGAGTGGTTCGGGTATTTTCGGAGTACCGGAGAGTTACGGGAATTCGTATTGGGCCTCATTGGGCCATACGGGAAAAGGAGAGAAAGGGCCAAAAGGTGTCCGCGCCCCTCCCCTTGCTCTAGTCCGAATTGGACTAGGGAAGGGGGGCGCCCCCCTCCTTCCTTCTCCTTCTCTCTTCCCTTTCCTTCTCTCCTACTCCCCCTACAAGGAAGAACTCCTAGTTGGACTAGGAAAGGGGGAATCCTACTCCCGGTGGGAGTAGGACTCCCCTTGGCGCGCCAAACATAGGGCCGGCCTCCTCCCTCCCTTGCTCCTTTATATACGGGGGCAGGGGGCACCCCATGGACACACAAGTTGATCTTCGTGATCGTTCCTTAGCCGTGTGCGGTGCCCCCCTCCACCATATTCCATCTCGAATATATCGTTGCAGTGCTTAGGCGAAGCCCTGCGCCGGTAGAACATCAAGATTGTCACCACGCCGTCATGCTGACGGAACTCCTCCCCGAAGCTTTGCTGGATCGGAGCTAGGGGTGCGTCATCGAGCTGAACGTGTGCCAAGAACTCGGAGGTGCCGGAGTAACGGTGGTTGGATCAGTCGGATCGGGAAGACGTACGACTACTTCCTCTACGTTGCATCAATGCTTCCACTTTGGTCTACGAGGGTACGTAGACAACACTCTCCCCTCTCGTTGCTATGCATCACCATGATCTTGCGTGTGCGTAGGAAATTTTTTGAAATTACTACGTTCCCAACAGTGGCATCCGAGCCTAGGTTTTTATGGTTTGATATTATTTGCACGAGTAGAACACAAGTGAGTTGTGGACGATACAAGTCATACTGCCTACCAGCATGTCATACTTTGGGTCAGCGGTATTGTTGGATGAGACGACCCGGACCAACCTTACGCGTACGCTTACGCGAGACCGGTTCCCTCGACGTGCTTTGCACACAGATGGCTTGCGGGAGACTGTCTCACCAACTTTAGTTGAACCGAGTATGGCTATGCCCGGTCCTTGAGAAGGTTAAAACGGAGTCTATTTGACGAAGTATCGTTGTGGTTTTGATGCGTAGGTGAGATTGGTTCTTGCTTCAGCCCGTAGCAGCCACGTAAAATTTGCAACAAACAAAGTAGAGGACGTCTAACTTGTTTTTGCAGAGCATGTTGTGATGTGATATGGTCAAGACATGATGCTAAATTTTATTGTATGAGATGATCATGTTTTGTAACCAAGCTATCGGCAACCGGCAGGAGCCGTATGGTTGTCGCTTTATTGTATGCAATGCAATCGCCCTGTAATGCTTTACTTTATCACTAAGCGGTAGCGATAGTCGTAGAAGCATAAGATTAGCGAGACGACAACGATGCTACGATGGAGATCAAGGTGTCGCGCCGGTGACGATGGTGATCATGACAGTGCTGCGGAGATGGAGATCACAAGCACAAGATGATGATGGCCATATCATATCACTTATATTGATTGCATGTGATGTTTATCTTTTATGCATCTTATCTTGCTTTGATTGACGGTAGCATTATAAGATGATCTCTCACTAATTATCAAGAAGTGTTCTCCCTGAGTATGCACCGTTGCGAAAGTTCTTCGTGCTGAGACACCACGTGATGATCGGGTGTGATAGGCTCTACGTTCAAATACAACGGGTGCAAAACAGTTGCACACGCGGAATACTCAGGTTATACTTGTCGAGCTATGCATATAAGATATGACCTCGGAACACGGAGACCGAAAGGTCGAGCGTGAATCATATAGTAGATATGATCAACATAATGATGTTCACCATTGAAACTACTCCATCTCACGTGATGATCGGACATGGTTTAGTTGATTTGGATCACGTGATCACTTAGAGGATTAGAGAGATGTCTATCTAAGTGGGAGTTCTTAAGTAATATGATTAATTGAACTTTAATTTATCATGAACTTAGTCCTAGTAGTATTAGCATATCTATGTTGTAGATCAATAGCTCGCGTTGTTGCTTCCCTATGTTTATTTTGATATGTTCCTAGAGAAAATTGTGTTGAAAGATGTTAGTAGCAATGATGCGGATTGGATCCGTGATCTGAGGTTTATCCTCATTGCTGCACAGAAGAATTATGTCCTTGATGCACCGCTAGGTGACGGACCTATTGCAGAAGCAGATGCAGACGTTATGAACGTTTTGCTAGCTCAATATGATGACTACTTAATAGTTTAGTGCACCATGCTTAAACGGCTTAGAATTGGGACTTCGAAGACGTTTTGAACGTCATGGACCATATGAGATGTTCCAGGAGTTGAAGTTAATATTTCAAGCAAATACCCGAGTTGAGAGATATGAAGTCTCCAACAAGTTCTATAGCTAAAAGATGGAGGAGAATCGCTCAACTAGTGAGCATGTGCTCAGATTGTCTGGGTACTACAATCGCTTGAATCAAGTGGGAGTTAATCTTCCAGATAAGATAGTGATTGACAGAATTCTCTAGTCACCATCACCAAGTTAGTAGAACTTCGTGATGAACTATAATATGCAAGGGATGACGAAAGTAATTCCCAAGCTCTTCGTGATGCTGAAATCAACGAAGGTAGAAATCAAGAAAAACATCAAGTGTTGATGGTTGACAAGATCACTAGTTTCAAGAAAAGGGCAAAGGGAAGAAGAAGGGGAACTTCAAGAAAAACAGCAATCAAGTTGCTACTTAAGTGAAGAAGCCCAAGTCTGGTCCTAAGCCTGAGACTAAGTGCTTCTACTGCAAAGGGACTGGTCACTGGAAGCGGAACTACCCCAAGTGATTGGCGGATAAGAAGGATGGCGAAGTAAACATAAGTATATTTGATATACATGTTATTGATGTGTACTTTACTAGTGTTTATAGCAACCCCTCGATATTTGATACTAGTTCAGTTGCTAAGAGTAGTAACTCGAAACAGGAGTTGCAGAATAAACAGAAACTAGTTAAGGGTGAAGTGACGATGTGTGTTGGAAGTAGTTCCAAGATTGATATGATCATCATCGCACACTTCCCTATACTTTCAAGATTAGTGTTGAACCTAAATAAGTGTTATTTAAGTATTTGCGTTGAGCATAAATATGATTTGATCATGTTTATTGCAATACGATTATTCATTTAAGTTAGAGAACAATTGTTGTTCTGTTTACATGAATAAAACCTTCAATGGTCATACACACCAACAAAAATGGTTTGTTGGATCTCGATCGTTGTAATACACATATTCATAATATTGAAACCAAAAGATGCAAAGTTAATAATGATAGTGCAACTTATTTGTGGCACTGCCGTTTAAGTCATATTGGTGTAAAGCGCAAGAAGAAACTCCATGCTGATGGGATTTTAGAATCACTTGATTATGAATCACTTGATCCTTGCGAACCATGCCTCTTGGGCAAGATGACTAAAACGCCGTTCTCCGGAACAATGAAGCAAGCAACAGATTTGTTGGAAATCATACATACTGATGTATGTGGTCCAATGAATATTAAGGCTTGCAGCAGGTATCATTATTTTCTGACCTTCACAGATGATTTGAGCAGATATGGGTATATCTACTTGATGAAACATAAGTCTGAAACATTTGAAAAGTTCAAAAAGATTTCAGAGTGAAGTGAAAAATCATCGTGACAAGAAAATAAGGTTTCTACGATCTGATCGCAGAGACAAATATTTGAGTTACGAGTTTGGTCTTCAGTTAAAACAATGTGGAATAGTTTCACAAAATCGTGCCACCTGGAACACCACAGTGTAATGGTGTATCCGAACGTCATAACCGTACTTTATTAGATATAGTGCGATCTATGATGTCTCTTACCGATCTACCACTATCGTTTTGGGGTTTATGCATTAGAGACAGCTACATTCACATTAAAAGGGCACCATCTAAATCCATTGAGACGACACCGTATGAACTGTGGTTTGGCAAGAAACCAAAGTTATTGTTTCTTAAAGTTTGGAGTTGCGATGCTTATGTGAAAAAGTTTCATCATGATAAGCTCGAACCAAATCGGAGAAATGTGTCTTCATAGGATACCCAAAGGAGATTGTTGGGTACACTTTCTATCACAGATCCGAAGGCAAAATCGTTGCTAAAGATGGATCCTTTCTAGAGAAGGAGATTCTCTCGAAAGAAGTGAGTGGGAGGAAAGTAGAGAACTTGATAAGGTAATTGTACCTTCTACCTTATTGGAAAGTAGTTCGTCACAGAAATCTGTTCTTGTGATTACTACACCAATTAGTAAGGAAGCTAATGATAATGATCATGTAACTTCAAGATCAAGTTACTACCGAATCTCGTAGGTAAACCAGAGTAAGGTCCGCACCAGAGTGGTACGGTAATCCTGTTCTGGAAATCATGTTACTAGACCATGACGAACTTGCGAACTATGAGGAAGCGATGATGAGCCCAGATTCCGCGAAATGGTTTGAGGCCATGAAATCTGAGATATGATCCATGTATGAGAACAAAGTATGGACTTTGATTGACTTACCCGATGATCGGCAAGCCATTGAGATTAAATGGATCTTCAAGAGGAAGACGGACGCTGATAGTAGTGTTACTATCTACAAAGCTAGAATTGTCGCAAAAGGTTTTCGACAAGTTCAAGGTGTTGACTACGATGAGAGTTTCTCACTCGTATCTATGCTTAAGTCTGTCCGAATCATGTTAGCAATTGCCGCATTTTTTGAAATCTGGCAAATGGATAACAAAACTGCAATCCTTAATGGATTTCTTAAAGAAGAGTTGTATATGATGCAACCAGAAGGTTTTGTCCATCCTAAAGGTGTTAACAAAATGCAAGCTCCAGCGATCCATCTATGGACTGGTGCAAGCATCTCGGAGTTGGAATATATGCTTTGATAAGTTGATCAAAGCATATGGTTTTATACAGACTTGCGGTGAAGCCTGTATTTACAAGAAAGTGAGTGGGAGCACTACAACATTTCTGATAAGTATATGTAAATGACATATTGTTGATCGGAAATAGTGTAGAATTATTCTGCAAAGCATAAACGAGTATTTGAAAGGAGTTTTTCGAAGAAAGACCTCAGTGAAGCTGCTTACATATTGAGCATCAAGATCTATAGAGATAGATCAAATCACTTGATAAGTTTTCAATGAGTACATACCTTGACAAGATTTTGAAGTAGTTCAAAATGGAACAGTCAAAGAAAGAGTTCTTGCCTGTGTTACAAGGTGTGAAATTGAGTAAGACTCAAAACCCGACCACGGCAGAAGATAGAAAGAGAATGAAAGACATTCCCTATGCCTTGGCCATAGGTTCTATAAAGTATGCCATGCTGTTTACTAGATCTATTGTGTACCCTACACTGAGTTTGGCAAGGGAGTACAATAGTGATCTAGGAGTAGATCACTGGACAGCGGTCAAAATTATCCTTAGTGGAATAAGGATATGTTTCTCGATTATGGAAGTGACAAAAGGTTCGTCGTAAAGGGTTACGTCGATGCAAGTTTTGACACCGATCTGGATGACTCTAATTCTCGATCTAGATACATATTGAAAGTGGGAGCAATTAGCTAGAGTAGCTCCGTGCAGAGCATTGTAGACATAGAAAATTGCAAAATACATAACGGATCTGAATGTGGCAGACCCGTTAACTAAACTTCTCTCACAAGCAAAACATGATCACACCGTAGTACTCTTTGGGTGTTAATCACATAGCGATGTGAACTATATTACTGAATCTAGCAAACCCTTTGGGTGTTGGTCACATGGCGATGTGAACTATGGGTGTTAATCACATGATGATGTGAACTATCGAGTTAATCACATGGTGATGTGAGTTAATCACATGGTGATGTGACCTAGATTATTGACTCTAGTGCAAGTGGGAGACTGAAGGAAATATGCCCTAGAGGCAATAATAAAGTTATTATTTATTTCCTTACATACCATGATAGATGTTTATTATTCATGCTAGAATTGTATTAACTGGAAACATAATACATGTGTGGATACATAGACAAACAGAGTGTCACTAGTATGCCTCTACTTGACTAGCTTGTTAATCAAAGATGGTTAAGTTTCCTAACCATGGACAAAGGAGTTGTCATTTGATTAACAAGGTCACATCATTAGTTGAATGATCTGATTGACATGACCCATTCCATTAGCATAGCACCCGATCGTTTAGTATGTTGCTGTTTCTTTTATCCATGACTTATACATGTTCCTTTGACTATGAGATTATGCAACTCCCGTTTGCCGGAGGAACACTTTGGGTGCTACCAAACGTCACAACGTAACTGGGTGATTATAAAGGAGTACTACAGGTGTCACCAAAGGTAGATGTTGGGTTGGCGTATTTCGAGATTAGGATTTGTCACTCCAATTGTAGGAGAGGTATATCCGGGCCCTCTCGGTAATGCACATCACTTAAGCCTTGCAAGCATTGCAACTAATGAGTTAGTTGCGGGATGATGTATTACGGAACGAGTAAAGAGACTTGCCGGTAACGAGATTGAACTAGGTATTGGATACCGACGATCGAATCTCGGGCAAGTAACATACCAATGGACAAAGGGAACAACGTATGTTGTTATGCGGTCTGACCGATAAAGATCTTCGTAGAATATGTAGGAGCCAATATGGGCATCCAGGTCCCGCTATTGGTTATTGACCGGAGACGTGTCTCGGTCATGTCTACATTGTTCTCGAACCGTAGGGTCCGCACGCTTAAAGTTTCGATGACAGTTATATAATGAGTTTATGAGTTTTGATGTACCGAAGGAGTTCGGAGTCCCGGATGGGATCGGGGACATGACGAGGAGTCTCGAAATGGTCGAGACGTAAAGATCGATATATTGGACGACTATATTCGGACATCGGAAGGGTTCTGAGTGGTTCGGGTATTTTCGGAGTACCGGAGAGTTACGGGAATTCGTATTGGGCCTCATTGGGCCATACGGGAAAAGGAGAGAAAGGGCCAAAAGGTGGCCGCGCCCCTCCCCTTGCTCTAGTCCGAATTGGACTAGGGAAGGGGGGCGCCCCCCTCCTTCCTTCTCCTTCTCTCTTCCCTTTCCTTCTCTCCTACTCCTCCTACAAGGAAGAACTCCTAGTTGGACTAGGAAAGGGGGAATCCTACTCCCGGTGGGAGTAGGACTCCCCTTGGCGCGCCAAACATAGGGCCGGCCTCCTCCCTCCCTTGCTCCTTTATATACGGGGGCAGGGGGCACCCCATGGACACACAAGTTGATCTTCGTGATCGTTCCTTAGCCGTGTGCGGTGCCCCCCTCCACCATATTCCACCTCGAATATATCGTTGCAGTGCTTAGGCGAAGCCCTGCGCCGGTAGAACATCAAGATTGTCACCACGCTGTCGTGCTGACGGAACTCCTCCCCGAAGCTTTGCTGGATCGGAGCTAGGGGTGCGTCATCGAGCTGAACGTGTGCCAAGAACTCGGAGGTGCCGGAGTAACGGTGCTTGGATCGGTCGGATCGGGAAGACGTACGACTACTTCCTCTATGTTGCGTCAACGCTTCCGCTTCGGTCTACGAGGGTACGTAGACAACACTCTCCCCTCTCGTTGCTATGCATCACCATGATCTTGCGTGTGCGTAGGAATTTTTTTGAAATTACTACGTTCCCCAACATTATCAAAGTACCGAATGCGAATCATATGAACGTGATGAAAACTAGCTTGACGATATTCCCATGTGTCCTCGGGAGCGCTTTTCCTTATATAAGAGTTTGTTCCGGATTGTCCTTTGCTACAAAAAGGATTGGGCCACCTCGCTGCACTTTATTTACTTTTGTTACTTGTTGCTCGTTACAAATTATCTTATCACAAAACTATCTGTTACCACTTATTTCAGTACTTGCAGAGAATACCTTGCTGAAAACTGCTTATCATTTCCTTCTACTCCTCGTTGGGTTCGACACTCTTACTTATCGGAAGGACTACGATAGATCCCCTATACTTGTGGGTCATTAAAACCTCACAAAATTCAGAGAGGGGCATCTCCTTATACTCATCATATAAATAAAAATCCATCGAAGGTGGTGACCTCCTAGCATGGAAATGAAAATTTTGCACAAAGATATTAGTGAGTAAGAGATACTGTTCGCGTTGGTTGTGGAGGAAGTCAGTGAGGCCTGCATTCTTAGCCAACTCATAAAAATCATCATAAATCCCGGCTGCTCTCAAGAAATCATCACAAGGCCATTCACACGGCCGAACCTCCGTGATGCGAGGGAGATTATATTTGGGCCTCTCTTCTTCTTCACCTTGCTTATCTTTTGAGCTTCGGCTCGAAGAGCCCCTTAAAAATCTCTTCATCATTTTCTGAAAATTTCTGAAATTATTAGTAACTTCAAATAAAAGTGAACCAAGCTCAACAAATTTGATAGCAACTACTCCTACAAGTGCCTAGAGACTATATCATGCATTAGAACTACTTGGAACCATATAAATTTTTCATGCAAGCTCAAGAACAGGGTCACCTAAGCAGTAAAAATTTGCAATGAATAAAACACTAGAACAAAAACTAATTGGACCATTGGAAGAGTCACATACCAAGGAACAATCCCCCAAAGCAGTTTTGTGAGAGGTGCTTTGAGCAAGGAGATTAAAAATTGCAGCAAGATGAGCAAGAACTCGTGCTTGAGCTGGTTGGTGATTTTTTTGGGAGGAAGAAGGAGTGTGTGGTGGCTGGAATAAGTGGAGGGGAGCCACCATGGGTCCATGAGGCAAGGGGCGCGCCATGGACCCTCGTGGCCAGGTGCCAGCTCCCCCTGTTGTGTTCTTAGTGCCAGATATTCTCAAATATTCTATAAAAAACCATATTTCATTTTTGGGACATTTGGAGAACTTTTATTTTCGGGGTATTTTTTATTGCATGAATAATTCAGAAAACAGGCAGAAAATACTAATTTTGCTTTATTTAATCTAAATAACAGAAAGTAAAAGGAGGGTAGAGAAGGTTGTGCTTTCTAACTTCATCCATCTCATGCTCATCAAAAGGAATCCATTAACAAGGTTGATCAAGTCTTGTTAACAAACTCATTCCGAATAACATGGAACCAGAGAAATTTCGAATAACACTATGTTACCTCAACGGGGATATGCACATCCCCAACAATAAGAATATCATATCTCTTTTTGACTGTAGGTAGAGGAAATTCAAAACCTCCAATAATAATCGATGGAAATTTTCCAATAGAATTGATACTGTGGACTTGAGGTTGTTTCCTCGGAAAGTGTACCGTATGCTCATTACCATTAACATGAAAAGTGACATTGCCTTTGTTGCAATTAATAACAGCCCCTGTAGTATTCAAAAAGGGTCTTCCAAGAATAATAGACATACTATCGTCCTCGGGAATATCAAGAATAACAAAGTCCGTTAAAATAGTAACGTTTGCAACCACAACAGGCACATCCTCACAAATACTGACATGTATAGCAGTTGATTTATCGGCCATTTGCAAAGATATTTCAGTAGGTGTCAACTTATTCAAATCAAGTATACGATATAAAGAGAGAGGCATAACACTAACACCGGCTCCAAGATCACACAAAGCAGTTTTAACATAATTTCTTTTAATGGAGCATGGTATAGTAGGTGCTCCTGGATCTCCTAACTTCTTTGGTATTCCACCCTTAAAAGTATAATTAGCAAGCATGGTGGAAATTTCAGCTTCCGGTATCTTTCTTTTATTTGTGACAATATCTTTCATGCACTTAGCATAAGGATTCATTTTGAGCATATCAGTTAAGCGCATACGCAAGCAGATAGGTGATACGTCTCCAATGTATCTATAATTTTTGATTGCTCCATGCTATATTATCTACTGTTTTGGACCATATTGGGCTTTATTTTCCACTTTTATATTACTTTTGGGACTAACCTATTAACCGGTGCCGAGCCCAGAATTGCTGTTTTTTTGCCTATTTTAGTGTTTCAAAGAAACGAAATATCAAAAGGAGTCCAAACGGAATGAAACCTTCGGGAACGTGATTTTCTCACAGAATATGATCCAGGGGACTTGGACCCCACGTCAAGAAAGAAAGGAGGTGGCCATGAGGGTGGAGGGCGCGCCCCTGCCTCGTGGGCCCCCCTTTGCTCCACCGACGTACTCCTTCCTCCTATATATACCTAAGTACCCCCGAACGACCAGATACGGAGCCAAAAACCTAATTCCACCGCCGCAACCTTCTGTACCCACGAGATCCCATCTTGGGGCCTGTTCCGGAGCTCCGCTGGAGGGGGCAATCACCACGGAGGGCTTCTACATCATCATAGCCTCTCCAATGAAGTGTGAGTAGTTTACCTCGGACCTTCGGGTCCATAGTTAGTAGCTAGATGGCTTCTTCTCTCTTTTTGGATCTCAATACAATGTTCTCCCCCTCTCTCATGGAGATCTATTCGATGTAATCTTCTTTTTGTGGTGTGTTTGTTGAGACCGATGAATTGTGGGTTTATGATCAAGTCTATCTATGAACAATATTTGAATCTTCTCTGAATTATTTTATGTATGATTGGTTATCTTTGCAAGTCTCTTTGAATTGTTAGTTTGGTTTGGCCTACTAGATTGGTTTTTCTTGCAATGGGAGAAGTGCTTAGCTTTGGGTTCAATCTTGCGGTGTCCTTTCCTAGTGACAGCAGGGGCAGCAATGCACGTATTGTATTGTTGCCATCGAGGATAACAAGATGGGGTTTTTATCATATTGCATGAAACTATCCCTCTACATCATGTCATCTTGCTTAAGGCGTTACTCTGTTTTTAACTTAATACTCTAGATGCATGCTGGATAGCAGTCGATGAGTGGAGTAATAGTAGTAGATGCAGGCAGGAGTCGGTCTACTTGTCTCAGACGTGATGCCTATATACATGATCATACCTAGATATTCTCATAACTATGCTCAATTCTGTCAATTGGTCAACAGTAATTTGTTCACCCACCGTAGAATACTTATGCTCTTGAGAGAAGCCACTAGTGAAATCTATGGCCCTCGGGTCTATTCTCATCATATCAATCTTTCACCACTTTATTATTGCTTTGCTTTTTTACTTTGCCTTTTATTTTACTTTGCATCTTTATACCAAAAATACCAAAAATATTATCTATCATCTCTATCAGATCTCACTCTCGTAATTGACCGTGAAGGGATTGACAACCCCTAATCGCGTTGGTTGCGTTGAGCTATTTGTTTTGTGTAGGTACGAGGGACTCGCGCGTAGCCTCCTACTGGATTGATACCGTGGTTCTCAAAAACTGAGGGAAATACTTACTCTACTCTGCTGCATCACCCTTTCCTCTTCAAGGAAATCCAACCCAGTGCTCAAGAGGTAGCAGGAAGATTTCTGGCGCCGTTGCCGGGGAGTCTACGCAAAAGTCAACGTACCAAGTACCCATCACAATCCCTTATCTCTCGCAATAAATTATTTGCCATTTGCCTCTCGTTTTCCTCTCCCCCACTTCACCTTTGCCGTTTTCTTCGCCTTCTTCCCGTATGTCCTTTTGTTTGTGTTTCCATGTGCCTTCTATATGCTTGCATCTTTGCTTGCTAAAAATCTATTGATATGGATCCACTTAAAGTGTTCTACTTGGATCATCTTCGATCCTTATGCGCTCGTGCTGAAACCCCAACTAGCCTAGTTGATGGGGAATATTTAGATGAGCATGCTCATTTTGTGCGTCACCATTTGTCTGAAAAAGGGAAACTCTTATGGGGTCAAATAAACAGATTGCTGTGTTATGCTTGGAATCTTTGTGAAATTTATGATTTTACTTGTTGCTCTAAGAACCCTAAAAAACACCTTTCCTACCTACGTGAGTTTAATGAAAATGAAATCTTATCTTCTTATGCAAAGGGTGTTTATAGTTACTATGATATCAAACAATTTGAAGAATTTGTTGCTTTTAAGGGTGCTTATGAAGTTGCTTCTTTGATTGAAAAGTATGATATTACTCTCTATGAATCTGAAAATTTGGCATACTTAAATATTGCTATGAAAACTATGCTCATAATGTCTATGTCAAATAATTTATTGAGAGAATGACTGTTGCTTTGGAAGAAAATAATGATATGCATGAATCTATAGATAATGATGATTCCGATGATTTGATTGAAATATCCCTTGATGAACATGATGCTTGCTATTCTTGTGGCCATGATGCCAATATTTATGAAGATGAATTTGCTATAGTTCCTTATGTTAAACATGAGATCGTTGCTATTGCACCCATACTTGGTAGTTCCTTCGATGAAAAGCATGGTTGCAACGATGTTACTATAAATTCTCTTGACATCAGTTGTGCTAACAATATGCAAAACCCTAAGCTTGGGGATGCTAGTTTTGCTATGTCTACTACTTGTTGCAATGATCATGATTGGGGTGATTCTTCTTATGATCTTGAAAATTTATTTAAGCCCCATGATGAATATGAGATTGATAGTAGTGTTTGCAATAAGATTGAAAGTGGGTTTGGAAGAGTGTCAACTTTAGATACCACATATTTGGAGAACGTTCAATCTTATGATATTTTTTATAAAAGTGGGTTTGGAGAGGTCATGACTTTAGTTAATGTTAATCCCACTATTTTGGAAGAGCGTCAACTTTGCATGCATGTGGATCGTGTTGAAAATATTTTATGTGATAGCTATTTTGTTGAATTTGCTTATGATCCCACATGTAATTATTATGAGAGAGGAAAATATGGTTGTATAAATTTTCATGATAATAAATCATCTCTCATTATGTTGAGCTTGCTATCGTTTCTTTCCACTTCCTTGCACTTGCTAGTTTTTGGTTTCTATGATAATTTGTTTGCCTATAAGATGCCTATGCATAGGAAGTATGTTAGACTTAGATGTGTTTGTCACGTGTTTTATGATGCTCTCTTTGTGCTTCAATTCTTGTCTTTCATGTGAGCATCGTTGAAATATTATGCCTAGCTAGGGGCGTTAAACGATAGCGCTTGTTGGGAGGCAACCCAATTTTATTTTTAGTTTTTTTGTTTTTGCTTCTGTTTAGGAATAAATAATCCATCTACCTTCTATTTAGATGTGGTTTTGTGTTTTAATTAGTGTTTCTGCCAAGTTAGACCTATAGGATCTTCTTGGATGATAGTTATTTGATCTTGCTGTAATTTCCAGAATCTTTCTGTTCACGAAAACAATTGTTAAAAATCACCAGAACGTGGTAAAATACTGATTCCAATTTATGATGATCAATAAACAAATTTTCTAGTTCTTCATATTTTGGTAGAGTTTTTGGAGTTCCAGAAGTTTGCGTTAGTTACAGATTACTACAGACTGTTCTGTTCTTGACAGATTCTGTTTTTCGTGTGTTGTTTGCTTATTTTGATGAGTCTATGGCTAGTAAAATAGTTTATAAACCATAGAGAAGTTGGAATACAGTAGTTTTAACACCAATATAAATAAATAATGAGTTCATCACGGTACCTTGAAGTGGTCTTTTGTTTTCTTTCGCTAACGGAGCTCACGTGATTTCTGTTGAGTTTTGTGTTGTGAAGTTTTCAAGTTTTGGGTGAAATCTTTTTGATGGATTATGGAACAAGGAGTGGAAAGAGCCTAAGCTTGGGGATTCCCATGGCACCCCAAGATAATCCAAGGACACCAAAAAGTCAAAGCTTGGGGATGCCCCGAAGGCATCCCCTCTTTCGTCTACTTCCATCGGTAATTTTACTTGGAGCTATATTTTTATTCACCACATGATATGTGTTTTTCTTGGAGCGTCTTGTATTATTTGTGTCTTTGTTTCTTAGTTTTCCACAATCATCCTTGCTGTACACACCTTTTGAGAGAGCCATACATGAATTGGAATTTGATAGAATACTCTATGTGCTTCACTTATATCTTTTGAGCTATATAGTTTTGCTGTAGTACTTCACTTATATCTTTTAGAGCACGGTAGTGGATTTGTTTTATAGAAACTATTGATCTCTCATGGTTCACTTAGATTATTTTGAGAGTCTTAAATAGCATGGTAGTTAGCTTAAAATTTTTAATAAGCTTGGTATTCAAGATTTGTAAAACTTTCTTTTGAGTGCGTTGAATACTAAGAAAAGTTTGATGCTTGATAATTGTTTTGAGATATGAAGATGGTGATATTAGAGTCATGCTAGTTGAGTAGTTGTGAATTTGAGAAATGCTTCTGTTAAAATTTGTGATTCCCGTAGCATGCACGTATGGTGAACTGTTATGTGATGAAGTCGGAGCATGAATTATTTATTGATTGTCTTCCTTATGAGTGGCGGTCGGGGACGAGCGATGGTCTTTTCCTACCAATCTATCCCCCTAGGAGCATGCGCATAATACTTTGCTTTGATAACTTCTAGATTTTTGCAATAAGTATATGAGTTCTTCATGACTAATGTTGAGTCCATGGATTATACGCACTTTTCTTCCTTGCACCATTGCTAGCCTCTCTAATACCGCACACTTTTCACCGGTATCATACACCCACCATATACCTTCCTCAAAACAGCCACCATACCTACCTATCATGGCATTTCCATAGCCATTCCGAGATATATTGCCATGCAACTTTCCACTGTTCCGTTTATTATGACATGCTCCATCATTGTCATATTGCTAGCATGATCATGTAGTTGACATTGTATTAGTGGCAAAGCCGCCATTCATAATTCTTTCATACATGTCACTCTTGATTCATTGCATATCCCCGTACACCGCCGGAGGCATTCACATAGAGTCATATTTTGTTCTAAGTATCGAGTTGTAATTGTTGAGTTGTAAGAAAAATAAAAGTGTGATGATCATCATTTTTAGAGCATTGTCCCAAGTGAGGAAAGGATGATGGAGACAATGATTCCCCCACATGTCGGGATGAGACTCCTGATGAAAAAGAAGAAGAAAAGAGGCCATAAAAAAAGAGAAAAGGCCCAAATAAAAAAATAAAAAATAAAAAATGAGAGAAAATGAGAGAAGGGACAGTGTTACTATACTTTTACCACACTTGTGCTTCAAAGTAGCACCAAGATCCTCATGGTAGAGAGTCTCTCATATTGTAAATTTCATATACTAGTGGGAATTTTTCATTATGGAACTTGGCTTGTATATTCCAATGATGGGCTTCCTCAAAATGCCCTGGGTCTTCGTGAGCAAGCGAGCTGGATGCACACCCACTTAGTTTCTTTTGTTGAGCTTTCATATACTTATAGCTCTAGTGCATCCGTTGCATGACAATCCCTACTCACTCACATTGATATCTATTGATGTGCATATCCATAGCCCGTTGATATGCCTAGTTGATGTGAGACTATCTTCCCCTCTTTTTTCTTCTCCACAACCACCATTCTATTCCACATATAGTGCTATATCCATGGCTCACGCTCATGTATTGCGTGAAGATCGAAAAAGTTCTGAGAATGTCAAAAGTATGAAACAATTGCTTGGCTTGTCATCAGGGTTGTGCATGATTTAAATACTTTGTGTGGTGAAGATAGAGCATAGCCAGACCATATGATTTTGTAGGGATAACTTTCTTTGGCCATGTTATTTTGAGAAGACATAATTGCTTTGTTAGTATGGTTGAAGTATTCTTACTTTTATGTCAATACAAACTTTTGTCTTGAATCTTTCGGATCTGAATATTCATACCACAATTAAGAAGAATTACATTGAAATTATGCCAAGTAGCACTCCGCATCAAAAAATCTGTTTTTATCATTTACCTACTCGAGGATGAGCAGGAATTAAGCTTGGGGATGCCTGATACGTCTCCAACGTATCTATAATTTTTGATTGCTCCATGCTATATTATCTACTATTTTGGACCATATTGGGCTTTATTTTTGAATTTTATATTACTTTTGGGACTAACCTATTAACCGGAGGCCCAGCCCAGAATTGCTGTTTTTTTGCCTATTTCAGTGTTTGGAAGAAACGAAATATCAAACGGAGTCCAAACGGAATGAAACCTTCGAGAACGTGATTTTCTCACCGAATATGATCTAGGGGACTTGGACCCCACGTCAAGAAAGAAAGGAGGCGGCCACGAGGGTGGAGGGCGCCCCCTGCCTCGTGGGCCCCACTTTGCTCCACCGACGTACTCCTTCCTCCTATATATACCTACATACCCCCAAACGACCAGATACGGAGCCAAAAACCTAATTCCACCGCCACAACCTTCTGTACCCACGAGATCCCATCTTGGGGCCTGTTCCGGAGCTCCGCCAGAGGGGGCAATCACCAGGGAGGGATTCTACATCATCATAGCCTCTCCGATGAAGTGTGAGTAGTTTACCTCAGACCTTCGGGTCCATAGTTAGTAGCTAGATGGCTTCTTCTCTCTTTTTGAATCTCAATACAATGTTCTCCCCTCTCTCGTGGAGATCTATTTGATGTAATCTTCTTTTTGCGGTGTGTTTGTTGAGAACGATGAATTGTGGGTTTATGATCAAGTCTATCTATGAACAATATTTGAATCTTCTCTGAATTCTTTTATGTATGATTGGTTATCTTTGCAAGTCTCTTCGAATTATCAGTTTGGTTTGGCCTACTAGATTGGTTTTTCTTGCAATGGGAGAAGTGCTTAGCTTTGGGTTCAATCTTGCGGTGTCCTTTCCTAGTGACAGCAGGGGTAGCAAGGCACGTATTGTATTGTTGCCATCGAGGATAACAAGTATCATATTGCATGAAACTATCCCTCTACATCATGTCATCTTGCTTAAGGCGTTACTCTGTTTTTAACTTAATACTCTAGATGCATGCTGGATAGCAGTCGATGAGTGGAGTAATAGTAGTAGATGCAGGCAGGAGTCGGTCTACTTGTCTCGGACGTGATGCCTATATACATGATCATACCTTGATATTCTCATAACTATGCTCAATTCTGTCAATTGCTCAACAGTAATTTGTTCACCCACCGTAGAATACTTATGCTCTTGAGAGAAGCCACTAGTGAAATCTATGGCCCCCGGGTCTATTCTCATCATATCAATGTTCCACCACTTTATTATTGCTTTGCTTTTTTACTTTGCCTTTTATTTTACTTTGCATATTTATACCAAAAATATTATCTATCATCTCTATCAGATCTCACTCTCGTAATTGACCGTGAAGGGATTGACAAGCCCTAATCGCGTTGGTTGCGTTGAGCTATTTGTTTTGTGTAGGTACGAGGGACTCGCGCGTAGCCTCCTACTGGATTGATACCGTGGTTCTCAAAAACTGAGGGAAATACTTACTCTACTCTGCTGCATCACCCTTTCCTCTTCAAGGAAATCCAACGCAGTGCTCAAGAGGTAGCAATAGGTCTAATCATTTCAGCAAAGCGCTCAAAATACTCATCATCATTTTTCTTGGATGGTTTGGAAGGAAAAGGCATGGGTTTTTGAACCCATGGTTCTCTTTCTTTACCGTGCTTCCTAGCAACAAAGTCTCTCTTATCATAACATTGATTCTTTGGTTGTGGGTTATCAAGATCAATAGCAGGTTCAATCTCTACATCATTGTTATTACGAGGTTGAGCATCAACATGAACATCATTATTAACATTATCACTAGGTTCATGTTCATCACCAGATTGCGTTTTAGCATCGGAAATAGAAATATTATTGGGATTCTCATGTGTGTCAACAACAGGTTCACTAGAAGCATGCAAAGTCCTATCATTTTTCTTTTTCTTCTTTTTAGAAGGACTAGGTGAATCTACATTAGTTCTTTGAGAATCGTGCTCAATTCTCTTAGGTTGGCCCTCAGGATACAAAGGTTACTGAGTCAGTTTACCTCCTCTAGTTGCAACTCTAACAACAAAGTCATTATTCTTACTATTTAATTCATTGAGCAAATCATTCTAAGCTTTAAGTACTTGTTCTACTTGAGTGGTAACCATAGAAGCATGTTTACTAATGAGTTTAAGTTCACCTTTAACTTTAGACATATAATAACTCAAGTGTTCAATCATATAAGCATTGTGTTTCAATTGTCTACTGAGGGAGTCCTAGATTAGGGGGTATCCGGACAGCCGGACTATATCCTTTGGCCGGACTGTTGGACTATGAAGATACAAGATTGAAGACTCCGTCTCGTGTCCGGATGGGACTCTCCTTGGTGTGGAAGGCAAGCTTGGCGATACGGATATGAAGATCTCCTCCCTTGTAACCGACTCTGTGTAACCCTAGCCCCCTCCGGTGTCTATATAAACCGGAGGGTTTAGTCCGTAGGACAACAACAATCATACCATAGGCTAGCTTCTAGGGTTTATCACTACGATCTCGTGGTAGATCAACTCTTGTACTACTCATATCATCAAGATCAATCAAGCAGGAAGTAGGGTATTACCTCCATCGAGAGGGCCTGAACCTGGGTAAACATCGTGTCCCCTGCCTCCTGTTACCATCCGCCTTAGACGCATAGTTTGGGACCCCCTACCTGAGATCCGCCGGTTTTGACACCGACATTGGTGCTTTCATTGAGAGTTCCACTGTGCCGTCGCCGTAAGGCTTGATGGCCCCTTCAATCATCGGTAACGATGCGGTCCAGGGTGAGGTCTTCCTCCCCGGACATATCTTTGTATTCGGCGGCTTCGCGCTGCGGGCCAACTCGCTTGGCCATCTGGAGCAGATCGAGAGCTATGCCCCTGGCCACCAGGTCAGGTTTGGAAACTTGAATTACACTGCCGATATACGCGGAGACTTGATCTTCGAAGGACTCGCGCCCATGCCAGGTGTGCCGCACGATCACGACGGGCATGATATAGCTCCGCCGTCGGACAGTGTTTGGGAAATCACACCAGCAACTACTCCGGCCTTCAAGCCAGAATAGATTGCGCCATCCGAGGACGGACGGATAGACCCCGCCTTGGAGGCCGCACCCTCAATGGCGATAGAGCCGAATACTGACCTTACCCCTCACAAGAGCCGTGACGCCGAACCAATGGACTCGTCCCCGGCCATGGACTCTGAACCGCCTGCGCCCATGCCTATCGAATCCGATTGGGCGCCAATCATGGAGTTCACCTCCGCGGATATCTTTCAGCACTCGCCCTTCAGCAATGTACTAAACTCATTAAAGTCTCTCTCCCTGTCAGGAGAACCTTGGCTGAACTATGTTCGGCTAGAATGGGATGCGGATGACAAAGAAGTTTGCTCCCCACCCACCACCCACTTAGTAGCCACTGTCGATGATTTAACCGACATGCTCGACTTCGACTCCGAAGACGTCGATGGCATGGACAACGATGAAGGAGACAAACAGGAACCACTGCCCACGGGGCACTGGACCGCCACCTCATCATATGATATATATATATGGTGGGTACACCCAAAGAAGGCAATGACGACAAGACAGCGGAGGATGACCCCTCCAAGAAGCAACCCAAGCGCCGACGTCAGCGGCGCCGCTGTAAGTCTCGCCACAGCAAAAGAGATTATACCGGCACTGGAGATAACAGTACTCCGGATAGTGCCGAGGATGATGACAATCCCCTCCAGCACGATCTAGAGCCGGAGGATGAACAAGCCAGCCCTCCTAAGCGAGCGGCAGAAGGACAAGCGGAGGATGACGATTACGTGACTCTCTCCGAAGATGAAGTGAGCCTCGACGACGAAGAAATTGTCATGCCTGAGGATCCTGTCGAACAGGAGCACTTTAAGCGCCGGCTTATAGCCACAGCAAATAGCCTAAAGAAAAAGCAACAATAGCTTCGAGCTGACCAAGATTTTCTAACAGACAGATGGACTGAAATCCTTGCGGCCGAGGAATATGAACTCGACCGCCCCTCCAAAAGTTACCCAGAATGCAGGTCGCTACTCAAAGAAGAAGAAGCGAAACCTACCTCATCGGCGTACAATGCGGCTGACCGACCACCTCGTGGCCGAGACAGAAGGGCGTTCCAGCCTGAAGATCAGCCTGCACCCCGCCGCCATTCAAACAAAAATACAAAGGAACAGGGCAACACGTGTGACCTGCGCGACGTATTGAAGAACAAAGCAAAATATGCAAGATCGGTCTACAGATCACGGGGGCGCACACCAACACGTGACGATGACCGTGATGCCGGATACAATATAAGTAAATATGGCCGGGCCGAATACAACAGACAAAAATCATACGAGCCGCGTCGCGACATAGCCCGGCACAGAGGCGCTGCACACCCCCTATGCTTCACTGATGAAGTTATGGGTCACGAATTGCCGGAGGGTTTTAAACCGGTAAATATCGAACCTTACGATAGCACAATAGATCTCGTAGTATGGATCGCGGATTTCCTCCTCCATATCCACATGTCTCGCGGTGATGATCTACACGCCATCAAGCACATCCCACTCAAACTCAAAGGACCAGCTCGGCATTGGCTGAATAGCTTGCCAGCAGAATCCGTTGGCAGTTAGGAGGACCTGGAAGACACATTCCTTGACAACTTCCAAGACACTTATGTGTGGCCACCGGATGCTGATGACTTAAGTCATACTCCCTCCGTTCCTAGATGTAGGGTGTATAGTTTTTGGCACAGAAATTAAAGAACGCACATGGAGGGAAAATTTCAGAAGTTTTGAGTGAGATTACACATGACTAATTGACATGAGAAAATAGAGGAGCTTACAAGATATAAGGAAATGTAATCAAATCCCTAAAAAAATTATCCAAACGAGTGGTGCAACGCAATACACCTTATATTTCGGACTTTTTCTCAAAAATCTATACACCTTCTATCAAGGAATGGAGGGAGTATAATTCAGCAGCCAGGGGAATCGGCCAGGACATCCTGGACACGATTCCTAACTAAGAAAAACCAAATTGTCGACTGTCCGAATGCAGAGGCCTTAGCGGCACTTAAGCATAACATCCGTGACGAATGGCTCGCCCGGCACCTCGGCCAAGAGAAGCCAAAATACATGGCAACCCTCACGACACTCATGGCCCGCTTTTGCGCGGGCGAAGACAGCTGGTTGGCTCGTAGTACCAATACAGCACGTAAACCTGGCATATCAAAAGCCAGGAATGACAGTGACAAAGCACGACGCAACAAACACAAGCGCTGCAAACATGGTGAAAATACCGAAAAACGGCAGTTAATGCCAGGTTCAGGGGCTCAAAGCCCGGTTAGCAGAAAGGGCCACCCAAAAATATAAATCCGGGTCCATCTAGTCTGGACCGCATACTCGATCGCCAATGCCAAATTCATGGCACCCCAGAAACGCCAGCCGCCCACACCAACAGAGAATGCTAGGTCTTTAAACAAATCGGCAGGGCAGGCGCCAAAAATGGAGAGGGGGGATCCCAAAGCGATGATGGCGATGAAGAGACCAGACCACCAAATGCGGGAGGACAAAATAAGTTTCCCCCTCATATTAAATCGGTAAACGTGATATATACCACCCAATTTACAAACTCGGACCGAATATCCATCCTTCGGGACGGTGCCTCAACGGACCATGTCGTCCTGCAATATAAGCTGGGGCCGATAACTTTCAACCCCACAGATCGTCCGATTGACTCCACTCAGGGCAATCCAGCCGCTCTAGTCCTCGACCCAATCATAGAAGGGTTCCACCTCACTCGAGTCCTTATGGACGGAGGCAGCAGTCTAAATCTGCTGTACCAAGACACAGTGTGCAAGATGGGCATCAATCATTCAACGATCAAACCAACTAAAGCCACATTCAGAGGCATTGTACCAGGTGTGGAAGCCAGCTGTACAGGCTCCATCACCCTTGAGGTAGTCTTCGGATCACCAGAAAACTACCGTACCGAAGAGTTAATCTTCGAGATCGTCCCTTTCCGCAGTGATTATCACGCACTGTTCGGACGAACCACATTCGCTCGATTCAACGCGGTGCCACATTATGCCTATCGAAAACTCAAGATACCCGGTCCACACGGTGTCGTTACGGTTAATGGCAAGGCCGAACTTCCCCTCGACACCAACATATAAACTACAGCCAGCGTCGAGCTGACGCCCAGGCTTCCGGACACCGTCAAGGAACTCCGAATTACTTCACGGAGAGCACTCCGGCGAAGGCCAGGACATGCCAAACTCAACGGCTCGACCGCCCTCCAGCACATAAACACTTCTGGCATTTTATTTGCAGGTTCACCTTTGTGCCGACCAGGATTGGCTACTCGGAGACAGCTCGGACATGTAAGGGGCTCCCCGCGATGACCGTCCGGCCATATTACGGATCCGCACTCAGCCTCTTCCACATGGCCTCAACAGGTTCTGCAATCATATTCCCTTTTTTATCACATTACTTGTACCCGTACGCATAGACGTACTGTTCAATGCAAATATGTGGATTTTTATGACGTTTACCTGTTGGTTATTTCTTATTGAAATCATTTTGTCAAGTGGCATTTGTACACAGCGATATGACTTAAAACGTGCCAGGGGCTTCGTTCAACCCACAACATGGCAATAAAGTCCGAACGCCTTCGTGGCAGTTCGGCACCCCGAACTCATAGCATTATATGCATCAGCTTTGAATCATGTCTTGGGTCAATAGTTGGGTTTGCCCGGCTCCCATGTTTTGGAACCTTATGTTCCGCTATATCGTCTAAGGTAGCACAGGGAGAACTACTACAATTGTGTCCCGGTTCTTCCGGACGAGCACCTCAGTAGAGAAAGCTAAAACTGGCTGTCATGATAAGGCGAGAGTTGGTCAGCTATTCGAGAGGTCATAAAATCTTTAAGGATTTCTCCCGCATAATGCCATAACCAATGCAGCGTGCGATGGATCGGATTCTCTCCCCGATCAGGCGCTCATAGCGCCCGTAGTACGGTCTTCCGAACACCAGGGGCTGCGCCGACCATACTAAAGCTCCTATGGCTAAGTGAGAGTGATAAAGCCCTATAGTCTGATTGCCTGGTTCGTTGTGCTGAGCACCTCCTTTGAAGGACCCAAAACTGGGATAAAGAGTGCTCAGGTTTATCCCGAACACCCCCGTACTTCATACGTGGGGGTAGAAGCCGACAATTGGCCAACTCTCAGGTTTAATGTATAAAACGGCCGCACCGGAGGGTAAACTTCCCTATAACAGGCAGTAAATGATAT
Source organism: Aegilops umbellulata (assembly GCA_032464435.1). NCBI lineage: Eukaryota > Viridiplantae > Streptophyta > Magnoliopsida > Poales > Poaceae > Aegilops > Aegilops umbellulata. The sequence goes on from CP136055.1 coordinate 452,854,165, forward strand.
CATTGACCTTGTTTAAACATTAAAAAGGAGAACATGATTCGCATTCATGGAAATATAATGTCCTTGGTGCATAGCTCCGCAGCAAGGTAGGATCCTTTCAGGACACTCTCATAATATAGCTCGGGCTGGCGGTGCTCCTTCCCCTCCGGCGGTCCTTCGGTCATCAACTTTTTAGCATCCATCTTCCCCTATTGCACCTTTGCGCGGGCGAAGGCCATTCGTGCACCCTCTATACAGACCGACCGCTTGATGATGTCAAGTCAAGGACAGGCACCCGCAAGCCGCTTCACGAGACTGAAGTAGCTGGTTGGAATGGGCTTCGCAGGCCATAGCCGGATTATTAAATCCTTCATGGCTAGTTATGTTGCCTTCTGGAGTTCGATCAGCTGTTTCAGTTGATCAGCAAAAGGCACCGGATAATTCGGTGCCAAATACTGCAACCAGAAGAGCTTATCCATAGTATTCCTTTCTTCGGTTTCATAGAATTGAGCGGCATCCGATATGCTGCGAGGCAGCTCGGCAAATACCCCTGAGAAATTCGGATCCCAAATTAAAAACACGAGTCCCCCCAAATACAAAAAAATATGGCGTGGGTTCAAATACTAAGCCATGATAAGTCCGGTCGCATAAAACGCACTCAGATTTTATACACTTACGAGTTCGCCAGGGGCTGGCCCCTGGGATCCCATGCCAGGCCGCCGTCGGCGGCGGCAGTGGACTCCTCCGGAAGAGGAACCTTTCCCCTTTTGGGCAGCTTGGCCTCCAAGTGTACGGAGGCCATCCTCTTCTTTCTTCCACCTGCAGGGGATTCATCTTCCTTCTCCTTCTCGTCATCCTCGGAGGCGGAATGGGCATTGGAGACTTCGGATATTGTGTCTGAAGTGCCATGGCGACGAAGGCCGTCCCGGGTCTTTTTGGTCTCCGTCATGACCATCTTCTTTGGCACCTTGTACGGTGCTGGGACCAACATCTTCGTCAGAAGTTGGATGGCCGGTTCTTCGGGCAGCGGGGCCGGACAATGGATCCGCTCCGCTTCCTTTGTCCAACCCTGGGAGAATGGCGCAAAACCCGTTAAGTGTTTCCTTTGGGTTGCGTGGGTAGAAAAATTTGATAACTCACCGAGCTTGCCAGGCAAGACAGTTGGTACCCAAGGTCCTCGGCTGAGTCCGGCCACGATTTGCTGGACTTAAAAAGCACCTTCCAAATGTCCTTGTGCGTGAAGCCGAAAAGCTCTCGTAAGGTTTGATGCTTGGCCGGATCGAATTCCCATAAATTGCAAGTCCGGCGTTGACAAGGCAAGATCCGACGAAATAACATCACCTGGACCACATTGACAAGTTCAATGTTCTTGTCTCCCATATCTTCAACGCGCGTCTGGAGCACCGACAGTTCGTCGGAAGAGGACCAGTCCAGGCCTTTCCTAAGCCAGGATGTAAGCCGCGGGGGAGCACCAGATCGGAACTTGGGAGAAGCGACCCATCTTGTGCCGCGCGGCTCAGTGATATAAAACCACTGCTGTTGCCACTCCTTGACAGAATCATTAAAGGTTTCCCTTGGCCATATGACATTGGGCATCTTGCTCACCACGGCTCCTCCGCACTCGGCGTGCTCACCGCCCACCACCTTGGGCTTCACGTTAAAAATCTTCAGCCATAAACCGAAGTGCGGTGAAATGCAGAGAAAAGCCTCGCACACGACAATGAATGTCGAGATGTTGAGGAAGGAATTAGGGGACAGATCGTGAAGATCGACCCCATAATAATACAAGATGCCGCGAACGAATGGGTGGAGGGGAAACCTAGCCCGCGGACAAAGTGAGGAAGGAATACAACCCTCTCGTGGGGTTCCGGAGTAGGGGCGATCTGTCCTGCCATTGGGATACGATGGCCGATTTTCTTGGCCAGATACCCGGCCTTCCGGAGCTTTTTGAGATCCTTCTCTCGGACGATAGAGGCCATCCATTTTCCTATTGCTCCAGATCCAGACATTTTTCGGGGGACTTTTTGTGGTCAGAGAAGAGGAGCGCTTGGGCACTGGAGCTCGAGCCGAAAGAAAGAAACCGGGAAGAAGGTGTGGGTGAGAAGAGTAAATCCTTGTCCTTTCATAAGGGAGAAAGAGGCGATGCGCCTCCCCGCTTACCTGGTAAAACCTCTCGTTCCCCAAAACGTCGTAATTGATGGCACAGTTGGCTTACCCACACCCGTACTGATGAGAATCCCGTGGTGAGAGGACACGATCTCTGCTTCGACAAGGCATGCCAAGGAAACCGCCTCGCGATATGCGCCAAGGCTGGTTGAGAATAACGGTTCGGATAAAGACCGGGCCGTGGTATGTTGCCATGATATCGAGTGTGTCAGCAGATTAGATTTGTGAAAATATTATTCTCTCTACGGTGGTATGTGGAACTTGTTTTGTAGAGCCGGACACTATCCTTGTGTTCGAAATCTTATATGGAGTATTCGGAGGAGGAACCCGCCTTGCAATGCCGAAGACAATCTGCGCGCCGGACTCGTCGTCATTGAAGCCTGGTTCAGGGGCTACTGAGGGAGTCCTGGATTAGGGTGTATCCGGACAGCTGGACTATATCCTTTGGCCGGACTTTTGGACTATGAAGATAAAAGATTGAAGACTTCGTCTCGTGTCCGGATGGGACTCTCCTTGGTGTGGAAGGCAAGCTTGGCGATACGGATATGAAGATCTCCTCCCTTGTAACTGACTCTATGTAACCCTAGCCTCCTCTGGTGTCTATATAAACCAGAGGGTTTAGTCCGTAGGACAACAACAATTATACCATAGGCTAGCTTCTAGGGTTTAGCCTCTATGATCTCGTGGTAGATCAACTCTTGTACTACTCATATCATCAAGATCAATCAAGCAGGAAGTAGGGTATTACCTCCATCGAGAGGGCCCGAACCTGGGTAAACATCGTGTCCCCTGCCTCCTGTTACCATCCACCTTAGACGCACAGTTCGGGACCCCCTACCCGAGATCCGTCGGTTTTTACACCGACATCTACCAACATAAGCATTGAAGTTTTCTTGTTTAACAATAAAATTATCAAACTGATATATGCATTGGCTAGTAGACTTATAATGAGGAATATCACCTTCATCAAACCTATAGAGAGAATTTACTTTTACTACCTGTGTCGGGTTATCAAGACCGTGTGTTTCTTCAACGGGTAATGAATTAAGACCATGTATTTCTTCAACAGGAGGTAAATTCTTAACATCTTTAGCTTTAATACCTTTTTCCTTCATAGATTTCTTTGCCTCTTGCATATCTTCAGGACTGAGAAATAGAATACCCCTCTTCTTCGGAGTTGGCTTAGGAGTTGGTTCAGGAAGTGTCCAATTATGTTCATTGGTCAACATATTATTCAATAGAATTTCAGCTTCATCAGCTGTTCTTCCCTGAAAACACAACCAGCACAACTATACAGGTGGTCTCTGGAAGCATCGGTTAGTCCATTATAAAAGATATCAAGTATTTCATTTTTCTTGAGAGGATGATCAGGCAAAGCATTAAGTAATTGGAGAAGCCTCCCCCAAGCTTCTGGGAGACTCTCTTCTTCTATTTGCACAAAATTATATATTTCCCTTAAGGCAGCTTGTTTCTTATGAGCAGGAAAATATTTAGCAGAGAAGTAATAAATCATATCCTGGGGACTATGCACACAACCAGGATCAAGAGAAATAAACCATATCTTAGCATCACCCTTTAATGAGAACGGAAATAATTGGAGGATATAATAGTAGCGAGTTTTCTCATCATTAGTGAACAAGGTAGCTATATTATTTAATTTAGTAAGATGTGCCACAATAGTTTCAGATTCATAGCCATAAAAAGGATCAGATTCAACCAAAGTAATTATATCAGGATCAAAAGAGAATTCATAATCCTTATCAGTAACAAAGATAGGTGAAGTAGCATAGGCAGGATCATATTTCATTCTAGCATTCAAAGTTTTTTCTTTAAGCTTAGCTAATAATTTCTTAAGATCACTTCTATCATTGCAAGCAAGAAAGACTCTAGCAGTTTCTTCATCCATAACATAACCCTCAGGAACAACAGGCAATTCATATCTAGGGGGAGAATCTTCATCATCACTTTCATCAATATTATCAGTTACAATAATTTCATTCTCTAGCCCTAGCAAGTTGTTCATCAAGAAATTCACCAAGTGGCACAGTAGTATCAAGCATAGAAGTAGTTTTATCATAAGTATCATGCATAGCAGAAGTGGCATCATCAATAACACGTGACATATCAGAATTAATAGGAGAAGCAGGTTTAGGTGTCGCAAGTTTACTCAAAACAGAAGGTGAATCAAGTGCATAGCTAGATGGCAGTTTCTTACCTCCCCTCGTAGTTGAGGGAAAAATCTTAGTTCTTTCGTCTTTCAAGTTCTTCATAGTGACCAGCAGATATAAATCCCAAGTGACTCAAAGAATAGAGCTATGCTCCCCGGCAACGGCGCCAGAAAATAGTCTTGATAACCCACAATAATAGGGGATCGCAACAGTTTTCGAGGGTAGAGTATTCAACCCCAATTTATTGATTCGACACAAGGGGAGCCAAAGAATATTCTCAAGTATTAGCAATTGAATTGTCAATTCAACCACACCTGGATAACTTAGTATCTGTAGTAAAGTATTTAGTAGCAAAGTAGTATGGAAGTAACGGTAACGGCGATAAAAGTATTAGTAGTAATTTTGTAGTAATTGTAACAGTGGCAACGGAAAAGTAAATAAGTGAAGAACAATATATGAAAAGCTCGTTGGATCGGTGATGGAGAATTATGCCGGATGTGATTATTCATGCAACAGTTATAACATAGGGTGACACAAAACTAACTCCAATTCATCAATGTAATGTAGGCATGTATTCGGAATATAGTCATACGTGCTTATGGAAAAGAACTTGCATGACATCTTTTGTCCTACCCTCCCGTGGCAGCGGGGTCCTAACGGAAACTAAGAGATATTAAGGCCTCATTTTAATAGAGTACCGAACCAAAGCATTAACACATAGTGAATACATGAACTCCTCAAACTACGGTCATCACCGGGAGTAGTCCCGATTATTGTCACTTCAGGGTTGCCGGATCGTAACACATAGTAGGTGACTATAGACTTGCAAGATAGGATCAAGAACTCACATATATTCATGAAAACATAATAGGTTCAGATCTTAAATCATGGCACTCGGGCCCTACTGACAAGCATTAAGCATAGCAAAGTCATAGCAACATCAATCTCAGAACATAATGGATACTAGGGATCAAACCCTAACAAAACTAACTCGATTACATGATAGATCTCATCCAACCCATCACCGTCTAGCAAGCCTACGATGGAATTACTCACGCACGGCGGTGAGCATCATGAAATTGGTGATGGAGGATGGTTGACGATGACGATGGCGACGGATTCCCCTCTCCGAATCCCCGAACGGACTCCAGATCAGCCCTCCTGAGAGAGATTAGGGCTTGGTGGTGGCTCCGTATCATAAAACGCAATGAATCCTTCTCCCTTATTTTTTTCTCCCAGAACATGAATATATAGAGTTGGAGTTGAGGTCGGTGGAGCACCAGGGGGCCCAAGAGGCAGGGGGCGCACCCAGGGGGTAGGCGTGCCCCCAACCTTCGTGGACAGGGTGTGGGGCCCCTGGCCTTGATTCTTTTGCCAGTATTTTTAAAATATTCCAAAATAATTCCCCGTTGATTTTCAGGACATCCCGAGAACTTTTTTTTCTGTAGAAAAATAACACCATGGCAATTCTGCTGAAAACAACATCAATCCGGGTTAGTTCCATTCAAATCATGCAAGTTAGAGTCCAAAACAAGGACAAAAGTGTTTGGAAAAGTAGATACGACGGAGATGTATCATACTACAATCGCTTGAATTAAGTGGGAGTTAATCTTCCATATAAGATAGTGATTGACAGAGTTCTCTAGTCACTATCACCAAGTTACTGGAACTTCGTGATGAACTATAATATGAAAGGGATGACGAAAACAATTACCGACTCTTCGCAATGCTAAAATCGGCGAAGGTAGAAATCGAGAAAGAGCATCAAGTGTTGATGGTTAACAAGACCACTAGTTTCAAGAAAAGGGGCAAAGGAAAAGAAAGGGAACTTCAAGAAAGAATGGCAAGCAAGTTGCCACTCCCGTGAAGAAACCCAAAGCTAGACCTAAGCCTAAAAATTAGTGCTTCTACTCGAAGGGAATGGTCACTGGAAGCGGAACTACCCCAAATACTTGGCGGATAAGAAGGATGGCAAAGTGAACAAAGGTATATTTGATATACATGTTATTGATGTGTACTTTACTAGTGTTCATAGTAACACTGGGGTATCTGATACCGGTTCAGTTGCTAAGATTAGTAACTCGAAACAGGAATTGCAAAATGAGCAGAGACTAGTTAAGGGCAAGGTGACGATGTGTGCTGGAAGTGATTCCAAGGTTGATAAGATCACCATCACACACTCCCTCTACCTTCGAGATTAGTGTTGGACCAAAATAAATGTTATTTGGTGTTTGCGTTGAGCATGAATATGATTGGATCATGCTTATTACGATACGGTTATTCATTTAAGTTAGAGAATAATTGTTGTTTGATACGTCTCCAACGTATCTATAATTTTTGATTGCTCCATGCTATATTATCTACTGTTTTGGGCAATATTGGGCTTTATTATCCACTTTTATATTTTTTTGGGACTAACCTATTAACCAGAGGCCCAGCCCAGATTTGCTATTTTATGCCTATTTTAGTGTTTCGAAGAAAAGGAATATCAGACGGAGTCGAAACGGAATGAAATCAACTGGAGAAGTTATTTTTGGAACGAAAGCTAACTGATAGACTTGGACCCCATGTCAAGGAAGGAACGAGGAAGCCACGAGGGTGGGGGGCACGCCCACCCCCCTAGGGCGCGCCCCCTGCCTCGTGGGGCCCTTGTGGCTCCCCTGACGTGCTTCTTCCGCCTATATAACTCCATATACCCTAAAACTTCCAGAACAGAGAATATATCGGGAGTTCCACCACCGCAAGCCTCTGTAGCCACCAAAAGTCAATCGGGACCCTGTTCCGGCACCCTGTCGGAGGGGGGAACCATCATCGGTGGCCATCTTCATCATCCCGGCACTCTCCATGACGAGGAGGGAGTAGTTCACCCTCGGGGCTGAGGGTATGTACCAGTAGCTATGTGTTTGATCTCTCTCTCTCTCTCTCTCTCTCTCTCTCTCGTGTTCTTGATTTGGCACGATCTTGATGTATCGCGAGCTTTGCTATTATAGTTGGATCTTATGTTTCTTCTCCCCCTCTTCTCTCTTGTAATGGATTGAGCTTTCCCCTTGAAGTAATCTTATCGGATTGAGTCTTTAAAGATTTGAGAACACTTGATGTATGTCTTGCCGTGCGTATCTGTGGTGACAATGGGATATCACGTGATTCACTTGATGTATGTTTTGGTGATCAACTTGCAGGTTCCGCCCATGAACCTATGCATAGGGGTTGGCACACGTTTTCATCGTGATTCTCCGGTAGAAACTTTGGGGCACTCTTTGAGGTTCTATGTGTTGGTTTGAGTAGATGAATTGACATTGTGTGATTCATATCGTATAATCATACCCACGGATACTTGAGGTGACATTGGAGTATCTAGGTGACATTAGGGTTTTGGTTGATTTGTGTCTTAAGGTGTTATTCTAGTACAAACTCTAGGGCTGTTTGTGACACTTATAGGAATAGCCCAACGGATTGATTGGAAAGAATAACTTTGAGGTGGTTTCGTACCCTACCATAATCTCTTCGTTTGTTCTCCGCTATTAGTGACTTTGGAGTGACTCTTTGTTGCATGTTGAGGGATAGTTATATGATCCAATTATGTTATTATTGTTGAGAGAACTTGCACTAGTGAAAGTATGAACCCTAGGCCTTGTTTCCTACATTGCAATACTGTTTACTCTCACTTTTACCATTTGTTACCTTGCTGTTTTTACATTTTCAGTTTACAAAAACTTATATCTACCATCCATATTGCACTTGTATCACCATCTCTTTGCCGAACTAGTGCACCTATACAATTTACCATTGTATTGGGTGTGTTGGGGACACAAGAGACTCTTTGTTATTTGGTTGCAGGTTTGTTTGAGAGAGACCATCTTCATCCTACGCCTCCCACGGATTGATAAACCTTAGGTCATCCACTTGAGGGAAATTTGCTACTGTCCTACAAACCTCTGCACTTGGAGGCCCAACGACATCTACAAGAAGAAGGTTGTGTAGTAGACATCAAGCTCTTTTCTGGCGCCGTTGCCGGGGAGGCTAGGTAAGTGAAGGTATATCTTTAGATCTTGCAATAGAATCTTTTTGTTTCTTGTTTTAGCACTAGTTAGTTTATAAAAGAAAACTAAAAAAATGGAATTGAGTTTACCTCACACGCTTCATCTTTTTAATATCTTTCGTGAGTATGATGGAAAGGAAAATTGTGCCAAAGTGTTAGAAGAAGAATGCATTAAATTATTTGGCACTAAATCTTTGAATGATGAGCATGATTGCAATGTTGTTAGTATGAATTCCTTGAATATCCATGATGCTAATGATATGCAAAGCCACAAGCTTGGGGAAGCTATGTTTGATGAAGATGATATTTTTTGTCCCCCAAGCTTTGATGAGCAAAATTACTATGATGAAAATGCCTCCTATAAACATGTCAATTTTTGTGGAGTGCATTGGGTTTGCAAGTACACACCAAATAGGGAAGATAGATATTGCAAGAGGCATAAGTACATAGAAACTAAATGGTTGCAAGAAAGGCTAGATGTGAGTGCTGAAAATTTAAAATATCTTTACCGTACTTGTGAACTTTGCAATGAACATGGTCATTTAAATATCAAATGCAAATTTTTTCATGATCGAATCATGTCCAAAAATTGTGATGATTTGATTTCCCTTGCACATCATAATGAACTTAGTTTGCTTTTGGGTTATGAAGAAATGAAATGTCAAACTAAGCATACTACAGAATATAACCTTGAGAAATTCCTCGATATTGATCTAGAAGAAATTTATATCTATTGTGCGGTGAATTGCAATGAAAATCCTTATATTGCCAATTACATAAAGAAAAGAAAAAAAATAGAGGACGAAGAGAATACTAACGAAAGGGAAGAGACTTCCCAATATCCTCCTATTATTTCTTATGATGAATCAGGTAACGAGGAGGAGCCTTCTATTCAACCAATCTCATTAATAAGGAGATCCAAAAAGAGGATTGAACCCACACATGATGTGGTGAAGAAGAAGAAAAGAAAAAGGAAGAGAGATAAAAAGGTATCTCTCCCAAATAAAGTTGCTCCTATTATTGTTGTGCCTCATGAAAATGAAGATGATACACTTGATGATGATCTAGTTATGCCTATTGCTTGTTGTGATGATTATGATTGGGAAGATAATGATACTTCTTATGATCTCGAAAATCTTTTTGGCACTTGCTTGGAAGAATATAATAATTGCTATACTATTGGTGCTATCTATACTATTAATGATGAGAGTGATTATGCTTATGATACGAAAAGGCCCAAGCTTGGGGAAGCTATGTTTGATGAGGATGACATATTTGAGAATATATTTGCTGCACTTAATGTTTGTCCCAAGCTTGGGGATGTTATGTTTAATGCAGATGATATTTTTAGCCTCTCAAGTCTTGATATGCAAAGTTGTTATGATGATAGCATGCCTTCTACTTATGATGATTATATTTATGAAAGTGGGTTTGGAAGAGTGTCAAATTTAGGAAGTAGTGATCCCACTATTTTGGACGATGTTGAATCTTATAATATTTATGAAAGTGGATTTGGACAGGTCAAGACTTTAATTAGTGATGTATCCACTATTTCGGAAAAGGTTTCAATCGATTATGATGAGAACAAAATTGCTACTTATGATGATTATTGTGATAAAACTTATGATATAAAGAGTAGTGATGATTATATTTATAAACCTTATCATGATTATGAGTACCATTTCTCTGAACATTACTCTTTTAATGTGGAAACAATTTATAGTATTCAAGTCTCTTATGATACTCCCACTATTCCGAATGATAAGAATTTTGCTTATGTGGAGAGTAATAAAAATTCTATGCTAGTAGATCATGAAAAGAATGATTTAGGTGCTGGTTATATCGTTGAATTCATTCATGATTCTACTGAAAATTATTATGAGGGAGGAATATATGCTTGTAAGAATTGCAATAATATCAAGTTTCCTCTCTATGTGCTTAAAATCTTGAAGTTATGCTTGTTTTGCCTTCCTATGCTAGTTGATTATTGTTCCCATAAGTTGTTTGATCACAAAATCCCTATGCATAGGAAGTGTGTTAGACTTAAATGTGCTAGTCATATTCTTCATGATGCTCTCTTTATGTTTCAATTCCTATCTTTTACGTAAGCATCATTCAAATCATCATGCCTAGCTAAGGGCGTTAAACGATAGCGCTTGTTGGGAGGCAACCCAACTTTATTTTAGTTTCTTGCTTTTTGGTTCTGTTTAGGAATAAATAACCCATCTAGCTTCTGTTTAGATGTGGTTTTGTGTTTAATTTAGTGTTTGTGCCAAGTAAAACCTTTGGGAAGACTTGGGTGAAGTCTTTATGATCATGCTGTAAAAAAACAGAAACTTTAGCACTCACGAGATTAGCTAGAACTTTTTACTGGAGAGTGATTTTTAGTTGATTATTTTTGAAGATGTTTACTAGACAAATTTCTCAGGTCCACCAATTTATTTTAGAATTTTTGGAGTTCCATAAGTTTCCGTTTTATACAGATTACTACAGACTGTTCTGTTTTTAACAGATTCTGTTTTTCGTGTGTTGTTTGCTTATTTTGATGACTCTATGGCTAGTAAAATAGTTTATAAACCATAGATAAGTTGGAATACAGTAGGTTTAACACCTATATAAATAAATAATGAGTTCATTGCAGTACCTTTAAGTGGTGTTTTCTTTTCTTTCGCTAACGGAGCTCACGAGTTTTCTGTTAAGTTTTGTGTTGTGATGTTTTCAAGTTTTGGGTAAAGATTCGATGGACTATGGAATAAGGAGTGGAAAGAGACTAAGCTTGGGGATGCCCAAGGAACACCAAGGTAATATTCAAGGATAACCAAGCGTCTAAGCTTGGGGATGCCCCGGAAGGCATCCCCTCTTTCGTCTTCGTTCATCGGTAACTTTACTTGGAGCTATATTTTTATTCACCACATGATATTTGTTTTGCTTGGAGAATCATTTTTCTTTAGCTTTTCTTGCTGTATGAATAAAATACCAAGATCTGAAATTATTAAATAGGAGAGTCTTTATATAGTTGCATAATTATTAAACTACTCATTGATCTTCACTCATATCTTTTGGAGTAGTTTGTTGTTTTCTCTAGTGCTTCACTTATATCTTTTAGAGCATGGTGGTGGATTTGTTTTATAGAAACTATTGATCTCTCATGCTTCACTTATATTATTTTGAGAGTCTTAAATAGCATGGTAATTTGCTTAAATAATCCTAATATGCTAAGCATACAAGATTTGTAAGAATTCTTATGAGTGTGTTGAATACTAAGAAAAGTTTGATGCTTGATAATTGTTTTGAGATATGAAGATGGTGATATTAGAGTCACGCTAGTTGAGTAGTTGTGAATTTGAGAAATACTTGTTCTAAAGTTTGTGATTCCCTAAGCATGCACGTATGGTGAACCGTTATGTGATGAAGTCGGAGCATGATTTATTTATTGATTGTATTCCTTATGAGTGGCGGTCGGGGACGAGCGATGGCCTTTTCCTACCAATATATCCCCCTAGGAGCATGCCCGTAATACTTTGCTTCGATAACTTGTAGATTTTTGCAATAAGTACATGAGTTCTTCGTGACTAATGTTGAGTCCATGGATTATACGCACTTTTCCCTTCCTTCCACCGTTGCTAGCCTCTCTAATACCACGCACCTTTCGCCGATATCATACACCCACCATATACCTTCCTCAAAACAGCCACCATACCTACCTATCATGGCATTTCCATAGCCATTCCGAGATATATTGCCATGCAACTTTCCACCATTCTGTTTATTATGACACGCTCCATCATTGTCATATTGCTAGCATGATCATGTAGTTGACATCGTATTCGTGGACAAGCCACCATTCATAATTCTTTCATACATGTCACTCATGAGTCATTGCACATCCCGGTACACCGCCGGAGGTATTCATATAGAGTCATATTTTGTTCTAAGTATCGAGTTGTAATTCTTGAGTTGTAAGTAAATAAAAGTGTGATGATCATCATTTTTAGAGCATTGTCCCAAGTGAGGAAAGGATGATGGAGACTATGATTCCCCCACAAGTCGGGATGAGACTCTGGACGAAAAAGAAAAAAAAGAAAAGAAAGAGGCCATAAAAAAAGGCCCAAACAAAATAAAATAAAAAAATGAGAGAAAAAGAGAGAAGGGACAATGCTACTATCCTTTTACCACACTTGTGCTTCAAAGTAGCACCATGATCTTTATGATAGAGAGTCTCCTATGTTGTCGCTTTCATATACTAGTGGGAATTTTACATTATAGAACTTGGCTTGTATATTCCAATGATGGGCTTCCTCAAAATGCCCTAGGTCTTCGTGAGCAAGCGAGTTGGATGCACACCCACTTAGATTCTTTTGTTGAGCTTTCATATACTTATAGCTCTAGTGCATCCGTTGCATGGCAATCCCTACTCACTCACATTGATATCTATTGATGGGCATCTCCATAGCCCTTTGATACGCCTAGTTGATGTGAGACTATCTTCCCCTCTTTTGTCTTCTCCACAACCACCATTCTATTCCACCTATAGTGTTATATCCATGGCTCACGCTCATGTATTGCGTGAAGATTGAAAAAGTTTTGAAAATGTTAAAGTATGAAACAATTGCTTGGCTTGTCATCGGGGTTGTGCATGATTTAAATACTTTGTGTGGTGAAGATGGAGCATAGCCAGAGTATATGATTTTGTAGGAATAACTTTCTTTGGCCATGTTATTTTGAGAAGACATGATTGCTTTGTTAGTATGCTTGAAGTATTATTATTTTTATGTCAATATGAACTTTTGTCTTGAATCTTTCGGATCTGAATATTCATATCACAATTGAGAAGAATTACATTGAAATTATGCCAACTAGCATTCCACATCAAAAATTATCTTTTTTATCATTTACCTACTCGAGGATGAGCATGAATTAAGCTTGGGGATGCTTGATACGTCTCCAACGTATCTATAATTTTTGATTGCTCCATGCTATATTATCTACCGTTATGGGCAATATTGGGCTTTATTATCCACTTTTATATTATTTTTGGGAATAACCTATTAACCGGAGGCCCAGCCCAGATTTGCTGTTTTATGCCTATTTCAGTGTTTCGAAGAAAAGGAATATTAGACGGAGTCGAAACGGAATGAAATCAACTGGAGAAGTTATTTTTGGAATGAAAGCTACCTGATAGACTTGGACCCCAGTCAAGGAAGGAACGAGGAAGCCACGAGGGTGGGGGGCACGCCCACCCCCCTAGGGTGCGCCCCTGCCTTGTGGGGCCCTCGTGGCTCCCCTGACGTGCTTCTTCCGCCTATATAACTCCATATACCCTAAAACTTCCAGAATAGAGAATAGATCAGGAGTTCCGCCGCCGCAAGCCTCAGTAGCCACCAAAAGTCAATGGGGACCCTGTTCCGGCACCCTGCCGAAGGGGGGAACCATCATCGGTGTCCATCTTCATCATCCCGGCGCTCTCCATGACGAGGAGGGAGTAGTTCACCCTCGGGGCTGAGGGTATGTACCAGTAGCTATGTGTTTGATCTCTCTCTCTCTCGTGTTCTTGATTTGGCACGATCTTGATGTATCACGAGCTTTGCTATTATAGTTGGATCTTATGTTTCTTCTCCCCCTCTTCTCTCTTGTAATGGATTGAGTTTTCCCCTTGAAGTAATCTTATCGGATTGAGTCTTTAAAGATTTAAGAACACTTGATGTATGTCTTGCCGTGCATATCTGTGGTGACAATGGGATATCACGTGATTCACTTGATGTATGTTTTGGTGATCAACTTGCGGGTTCCGCCCATGAACCTATGCATAGGGGTTGGCACACGTTTTCATCGTGATTCTCCGGTAGAAACTTTGGGGCACTCTTTGAGGTTCTATGTGTTGGTTTGAGTAGATGAATTGAGATTGTGTGATGCATATCGTATAATCATACCCACGGATACTTGAGGTGACATTGGAGTATCTAGGTGACATTAGGGTTTTGGTTGATTTGTGTCTTAAGGTGTTATTCTAGTACGAACTCTAGGGCTGTTTGTGACACTTATAGGAATAGCCCAACGAATTGATTGGAAAGAATAACTTTGAGGTGGTTTCATACCCTACCATAATCTCTTCGTTTGTTCTCCGCTATTAGTGACTTTGGAGTGACTCTTTGTTGCATGTTGAGGGATAGTTATATGATCCAATTATGTTATTATTGTTGAGAGAACTAGCACTAGTGAAAGTATGAACCCTGGGCCTTGTTTCCTATCATTACAATACCGTTTACGCTCACTTTTACCATTTGTTACCTTGCTATTTTTATATTTTCAGTTTAAAAAAAACCTATATCTACCATCCATATTGCACTTGTATCACCATCTCTTCGCCAAACTAGTGCACCTATAAAATTTACCATTGTATTGGGTGTGTTGGGGACACAAGAGACTCTTTGTTATTTGGTTGCAGGGTTGTTTGAGAGAGACCATCTTCATCCTACGCCTCCCACGGATTGATAAGACTTAGGTCATCCACTTGAGGGAAATTTGTTACTGTCCTACAAACCTCTACACTTGAAGGCCCAACAACGTCTACAAGAAGAAGGTTGTGTAGTAGACATCATTGTTCTGTTTACATGAATAAAACCTTCTATGGTCATACACCCAATGTAAATGGTTTATTGAATCTCGATCGTAGTGATACACATATTTATAATATTGATGCCAAAAAGATGCAAAGTTGATAATGATAGTGCAACATATTTGTGGCACTGCCGCTTTGGTCATATTGGTATAAAGCGCATGAAGAAACTCCATACGGATGGATTTTTGAAATCACTTGATTATGAATCATTTAATACTTGCAAACCATGCCTCATGGGCAAGATGACTAAAACTCCGTTCTTCGGAACAATGGAGAGATCCACTGACTTACTGGAAATAATACATACCGATGTATGCGGTCCGATGAGTGTTGAGGCTCGCGGCGGGTATCGTTATTTTCTGACCTTCACATATGATTTGAGCAGATATGGGTATATCTACTTGATGAAACACAAGTCTGAAACATTTGAAAAGTTTAAAAAAATTCAGAGTGAAGTGGAGAATCATTGTAACAAGAAAATAAAGTTCCTATGATCAGATCGCGGAGGCGAATATTTGAGTTACGAGTTTGGTCTTAATTTAAAACAATGTGGAATAGTTTAACAACTCACGTCACCTAGAATACCACATCGTAATGGTGTGTCCAAACGTCATAACCGTACTTTATTAGATATGGTGCGATCTATGATGTCTCTTACCGATTTACCACTATTGTTTGGGGGTTATGCATTAGAAACAACTGCATTCACGTTAAATAGGGCACCGTCTAAATCCGTTGTGACGACACCATATGAACTATGGTTTGGCAAGAAACCTAAGTTGTCGTTTCTTAAAGTTTGGGGTTGCGATGCTTATGTGAAAAAGCTTCAACCTGATAAGCTCGAACCCAAATCGGAGAAGTGCGTCTTCATAGGATACCCAACAGAAACTGTTGGGTACACCTTCTATCACAGATCTGAAGGCAAGATCTTTGTCGCTAAGAATGGATCCTTTCTAGAGAAGGAGTTTCTCTTGAAAGAAGTGAGTGGGAGGAAAGTAGAACTTGATGAGGTAATTGTACCTTCTCTCGAATTAGAAAGTAGCTCATCACAGAAAACCGTTCCCGTGATGCCTACACCAACTAGAGAGGAAGCTAATGATGATGATCATGAAACTTCAGATCAAGTTACTACCGAACCTCGTAGGTTAACCAAAGCATGTTCCGCAATAGAGTGGTATGGTAATCCTGTTCTAGAAATCCTGTTACTAGACCATGACGAACCTACGAACTATGAGGAAGCGATGATGAGCCCAGATTCCGATAAATGGCTTGAGGTCATGAAATCTGAGATAGGATCCATGTATGAGAACAAAGTATGGACTTTGATTGACTTGCCGATGATCGGTGAGCCATTGAGAATAAATGGATCTTCAAGAGGAAGACGGACGCTGATAGTAGTGTTACTATCTACAAAGCTCGAATTGTCACAAAAGGTTTTTGACAAGTTCAAGGTGTTGACTACGATGAGATTTTCTCACTCGTATCGATGCTTAAAGTCTGTCAGAATTATGTTAGCAATTGCCGCATTTTATGAAATCTGGCAAATGGATGTAAAAACTGCATTCCTTAATGGATTTATTAAAGAAGAGTTGTATATGATGCAACCAGAATGTTTTCTCAATCCTAAAGGTGCTAACAAAGTGTGCAAGCTCCAACGATCCATCTATGGACTGGTGCAAGCATCTCGGAGTTGGGATACATGCTTTGATGAGTTGATCAAAGCATATAGTTTTATACAGACTTGCGGTGAAGCCTGTATTTACAAGAAAGTGACTGGGAGCACTACAACCTTTCTGATAAGAATATGTGAATGACATATTGTTGATCAGAAATGATGTAGAATTTTCTAGAAAGCATAAATGAGTGTTTGAGAGGAGTTTTTCAAAGAAAGACATCGGTGAAGCTACTTACATATTGGGCATCAAGATCTATGAAGATAGATCAAGACGCTTGATAAGACTTTCGATGAGTACATACCTTGATAAGATTTTGAAGGAGTTCAAAATGGATCAGTCAAAGAAGGAGTTCTTGCCTGAGTTGTAAGGTATGAAGTTGAGTAAGACTCAAAACCCGACCACGGCAAAAGATAGAGAGAGAATGAAAGTCATTCCCTATGCCTCAGCCATAGGTTCTATAAAGTATGTCATGTTGTATACCAGACCTATTGTGTACCTTGCCATGAGTTTGGCAAAGGGGTACAATAGTGATCCAGGAGTAGATCACTTGACAACAGTCAAAATTATCCTTAGAGAGCTAAGGAAATATTTCTCGGTTATGGAGGTGACAAAGAGTTCATCGTAAATAGTTACGTCGATGCAAGCTTAACACCGATCTGGATGACTCTGAGTCTCAATTTGGATACATATTGAAAGTTAGAGCAATTAACTAGAGTAGCTCCATGTAGAGCATTGTAGACTGCTACCTCTTGAGCATGCGTTGGTTTTCCCTTGAAGAGGAAAGGGTGATGCAGCAAAGTAGCGTAAGTATTCCCTTAGTTTTTGAGAACTAAGGTATCAATCCAGTAGGAGACTACATGCAAGTCCCTCATACCTGCACAAACAATCAAGAACCTTGCAACCAACGCGATAAAGGGGTTGTCAATCCCTTCACGGCCACTTGCAAAAGTGAGACCTAATAAAGATAATAAGATAAATATTTTTGGTATTTTTATTGTATAGATTGGAAAGTAAAGATTGCAAAATAAACGGCGACAGAAATAGCAAATTGATAGGAAAATAATATGATGGAAGATAGACTCGGGGGCCATAGGTTTCACTAGTGGCTTCTCTTAAGATAGCATAAGTATTACAGTGGGTGAACAAATTACTGTCGAGCAATTGATAGAAAAGCACATAGTTATGAGAATATCTAGGCATGATCATGTATATAGGCATCACGTCCATGACAAGTAGACCGAAACGATTCTACATCTACTACTATTACTCCACACATCGACTGCTATCCAGCATGCATCTAGAGTATTAAGTTCATAAGAACAGAGTAATGCATTAAGCAAGATGACATGATGTAGAGGGATAAACTCAAGCAATATGATATAAACCCCATCTTTTTATCCTCGATGGCAACAATACAATACGTGCCTTGCTGCCCCTGCTGTCACTGGGAAAGGACACCGCAAGATTGAACCCAAAGCTAAGCACTTCTCCCATTGCAAGAAAGATCAATCTAGTAGGCCAAACTAAACCGATAATTCGAAGAGACTTGCAAAGATATTAAATCATGCATAAAAGAATTCAGAGAAGAATCAAATATTGTTCATAGATAATCTTGATCATAAACCCACAATTCATCGCATCTCAACAAACACACCGCAAAAAGAATTACATCGAATAGATCTCCAAGAGAATCTAGGAGAACTTTGTATTGAGATCCAAAGAGAGAGAAGAAGCCATCTAGCTAATAACTATGGACCCGAAGGTCTGTGTTAAACTACTCACAAATCGTCGGAGAGGCTATGGTGTTGATGTAGAAGCCCTCCATGATCGATTCCCCCTCCGGTGGAGCGCCGAAAAAGGCCCCAAGATGGGATCTCATAGGTACAGAAGGTTGCGGCGGTGGAATAGGGTTTCGTGGTGCTCTCGGATGTTTTCATGGTATATGAGTATATATAAGCAAAAGAAGTAGGTCGGTGGAGCCACAAGGGACCCATGAGGGTGGGGGCGCGCCTACCCCCCTGGGCGCGCCCTCCTACCTCGTGGCCGCCTCGTTGCTTCCTTGACATCCACTCCAAGTCTCCTGGATTGCGTTTGTTCCAAAAACGATCCTCGCGAAGGTTTCATTCCGTTTGGATTCCGTTTGATATTCCTTTTCTGCGAAATACTGAAACAGGCAAAAAAACAGCAATTTGCACTAAGCCTTCGGTTAATAGGTTAGTCCCAAAAATAATATAGAAGTGTATAATAAAGCCCATTAAATATCCAAAATAGATAATATAATAGCATGGAACAATAAAAATTATAGATACGTTGGAGACGTATCATAGACATAGAAATTTACAAAATACATACGGATCTGAATGTGGTAGAACCATTGACTAATTAAACTTCTCTCACAAGCAAAACATGATCACACCTTAGTACTATTTGGGTGCTAATCACATGGTGATGTGAACTAGATTATTGACTCTAGTAAACCCTTCAGGTGTTGGTCACATGGCGATGTGAACTATGGGTGTTAATCACATAACGTGTGATCTATTGGTGTTAAATCACATGGCTATGTGAACTATATTATTGACTCTAGTGCAAGTGGGAGACTGAAGGAAATATGCCCTAGAGGCAATAATAAAGTTGTTATTTTATATTTCCTTATATCATGATAAATGTTTATTATTCATGCTAGAATTGTATTAACCGGAAACTTTATACATGTGTGGATACAAAGACAAAACACCATATCCCTAGTAAGCCTCTACTAGACTAGCTCGTTAATCAAAGATGGTTAAGTTTCCTAACCATCGACATGTGTTGTCATTTGATGAACGGGACTGCATCATTAGGAGAATGATGTGATGGACAAGACCCATCTGTTAGCTTAGCATAATGATCATTATGTTTTATTGCTATTGCTTTCTTCATGTCATATACATATTCATTTGACTATGAATTATGCAACTCCTGGATACCGGAGGAATACCTTGTGTGTTATCAAACGTAACGCTGGGTGATTATAAAGATGCTCTACAGGTATCTCTGAAGGTGTTTGTTGGGTTGGCATAGACCGAGATTAGGATTTGTCACTCCGAGTATCGGAGAGGTATCTCTGGGCCCTTTCGGTAATACACATCATAAGAAGCCTTGCAAGCAATGTGACTAATGAGTTAGTTGCGGGATGATGTCTTACGAAACTAGTAAAGAGACTTGTCGGTAAAGAGATTGAAGTAGGTATGAAGATACCCACGATCGAATATCGGGCAAGTAACATACCGATGACAAAGGGGATAACATATGTTGTCATTACAGTTCGACCGATAAATATCTTCGTAGAATATGTAGGAACCAATATGAGCATCTAGGTTCCTCTATTGGTTATTGACCGGGGAAGTGTCTCGGTCATCTCTACATAGTTCTCGAACCCGTAGGGTCCGCACGCTTAACGTTTGATGACGATTTTGTATTATATGGGTTATGTGATTTGGTGACCGAATATTGTTCAGAGTCCCGGATGAGATCACGGACATGACGAGGAGTCTCGAAATGGTTAAGAGGTGAATATTGATATATAGGACGACGGTATTGAGACACCGGAAGTGTTTCGGGATGCACCGGGTAATTATCGGGTCACCGGAAGGGGTGCCGGGCACCCCCGACAAAGATATGGGCCTTATGGGCAAAGAGGGGAAATGCACCAGCCACAAAGGGGCTGGTGCATCCCCCTCATATGGGCTGGCCAAATTGGAGTAGAAAAGGGGAAGGAGGAAAGGAAAAGGGGAATAGAATTTCCCCTTCCCCCTCTTCCCTTCCTACTGCGAATAAAATAGGAAAGAGGGGAGGCCGAATTGGGAGGACCCCAAGTAGGATTCCTCCTACTTGGGGCGCCCCCTTGGCTGTCTCTCCTCCCCTCCAACCTATATATATATGTGGGGAAGGCACCGCTAGAACACACAACAAACATTGTTAGCCGTGTGCGGCGCCCCCCTCCATAGTTTACACCTTCGGTCATATTCACGTAGTGCTTAGGCAAAGCCCTGCGCGGATCGCTTCACCATCACCGTCACCACGCCGTCATGCTAATGGAACTCTCCCTCAACACTTTGCTGGATCAAGAGTTCGAGGGACGTCATCGAGCTGAACGTGTGCAGAACTCGTAGGTGTCGTACGTTCGGTGCTTGATTGATCGGAACGAGAAGAAGTTCGACTACATCAACCGCGTTGTCAAACGCTTCCGCTTTCGGTCTACGAGGGTACGTGGACACACTCTCCCCCTCTCGTTGATATGCATCTCCTAGATAGATCTTGCGTGAGCGTAGGATTTTTTTTTGAAATTGCATGCTACGTTTCCCAACACATATAGCCCCCTACTTCTACTTTTTAAGGTAAGACAAGGAGATCCTTTATCTCTTGATGTTGGTCTGGCCATTTTGTAGTATGAGATGATATCACCTTCCTCATGGAAAGATGACCTAGAGAAGGTTAGGAATTTGAATTTGTACTTTGTGCGGGCTATGCCATATAGTGGCAGTCCTCCAAATCAGCTATAACGAGGCTATAGCCGGCTATTTTCAGAACTTTTTTGGACAGTTATACATGAATCCTATAGCCACCGGCTGTTTAAAACTTTGCTACGTGTGTTTGAGCAATTGTGTGGGTTGAAAATCAGTTTTCACAAGAGTGAGATTTATTTCTTGGGGGATGCCAATTTGAGAGTGGAAGAGTAAAGAAATTTTGACCTATGAGGCTGGGCTTCTTCCTTTGAAATATCTGTGGCTCCCTATACATGCTAAAAGACTGAGAAATTCACAACGGGTTACATCAGGGGATTTTATTTTTGAGAAAATGATGGTTGGATGGATTAATCTTTTATCCATTGGAGGACCAGATCACTCTAGTTAATTCTTGTCTGACTAGTATTCCTTTTGTTTATGCTATCCATCCTGGAAGCACCAAAATGTGTGTTTAAGAAGATGAATTCTAGCAGAGACAGAATGGACTGGCAGGAGACTCAAGACAAGAAAAAATCAGTTAGTGAATTTGCATGTTCTTTCCATGCCTAAGAGTTGTAATTGCTTAGGGATCATGAATCTGGAGGTTATGAATGAATGCCTGTTGATGAAATGGCTTTGGAAGTTGAAAAACTCCAATTGTATTTGGCAGGAGATGGTTACTAAGAAGCACTTGCATGGTCTGACTCTGACTCTGACTGGGTTGCTGATGGAGGTAGCAGCTTCATTTTTGACAAGGTTTGATGAAACCTTCATTAGCCTTAGCAGCAGATTGATTGGTGATGGAACCAAACACTTCTCTCGGAAGATGGTTAGGAGATAAACTCCTCGCAGAACAATTTTCCGGAATATATAATATTTATTTTAGAGGTAAATGCATCGGGAGTATTCAAACTTGCATGCGACGGTCAGTTTGGTGTACAAACTTGTAAAATACGTGATTCTGGTCATCGAACTTGTGCGGGTGTGCAAATATGGGCACATATCCCGTACATGGGTGTATCCGATGCTTGGCTGCCTGCTGTCAGCAACAGATGGCACTCAGCGCGGCCTGTTTTTTTTTTCACAAAACGCCATAGCATTTTTTATTTGGGAAAAATTAACAACTGGTGGGTCCCACTTATCAGTATATAGCGAAATTTAAACACGAAAAAGTGTGTGGCCCAGTCTAGAACACACGCCTAAGGCAAGGACACAATCCGGCCAAGCCACTCCAACCAAATCCTGTAGATGTTTACGTAGGATAACTTTGCTTTACTGTACTATAACGAAGGAGCTCGTGTAGCAGAAATGGGTTCCATTTTGGGCGGCCTATTTTGCATCTGCTCTCCTTTTTTTTAAAGATTAATAGATATGTAGTATATAAATTATAAGTTCAATAATAAAATGACTTTCAAATATTGTTCATGTATTATTTTAAAATATTATTTATGAATTTTAAAAGATGTTTGCATAACTATAATACAAATATTTTTTAAAATATTCATAAATGTAAAAAAATCGTTTTCAAATCTTTTAGAATAATTTTAAAATAAAAAATAATAATGTTAAAAATAGTAATAATAAAAAATTATGTATAGTTGCACCTGTTCGTTTTTTTGGAATTTTTGGAGCAGAAAAATTTGTTCATGTATTATTTTAAAATAATATTTTTAAGTAAAAATTTGTATAATAATAATAATATAAGTATTTTTATAATTACTATTCATAGATATTATTTTAATTATACAAGAATTTCAATAATTATGCACACATTTTTATAATCCAATGTTTGTATAAGTAAAATATTCATAATTTAAAATCTAAAGTCTTGGTATGAATGTTTAATCCTGTCTAATATGTAAATTATATATTATTTTTAAATATAAATCATGATTAAAAATTATACACAAGTGAATATTCATAAATATTTAATAAATGTTATAGTCATCATTTTGTATAATTTAAATATAAGCACAATTTTGTATAATTTAAATATAAGCCACAAGTGTATAATTCTTTTTGTATTCATTAAATTTTTTATTTAATAACTTTCTAAATGTCTGTATTAAGTAAATATATTTTATGTAATACACAAGTGTATATTTCATAAACTGTTGATTCTACATTTTACTTGTATTAAGTCACGTCATGTGCACGGCACATATTTAGTTGATAATCCCGGACGTTTTCAGTATAAGTGAAATTGCATCTCATCTTAGACACGTAAATGTTCCTGTTGCAGTGGTTGGGTATTTCTTGTGCGTACCTGAGCTAGCTAGATCGAAGACCCACCGCCCGCTTCTGTATTTCGCTCCTCGCTGGAGCATATTTTTGGTACCGATGATGATTTTTTTCTGCAAATAAACAAAGGCGAGGCTGTTTTACGCAAGAACATGTTACACCAAGTGCCATCTTGTCACTGACAGTGGGCCTTGCACACTCTGGCATGCCAAGCAAGCATCGTGTTAGAATAAATCCGAGGCATACCGTCGATCTGTCGAGGACCAAGCAATCATACCAGCACGACATCGAGATTTGTTAACGAGGTTCACCATCATGGCTACATCTCCGGGGCCTGACTACTGGCGCTCCTTCCCGTGACACCGTCACAATACCGCACCAGGTCGCCCTGGACGCCGGCACATGCCGCCGGCTTCCCCTGCGTTCCTGTGCTATTATGTTGGCATAGCCTACATCGTGTGTCTACCCCGCTATATATGGGAGGTCTAGGATACAAGTGTCCTACTTAGACACGACTCCATATCCTATCTAAACACAATACAACTCAGAGTCCAACTGTAACCTAACTTATACATAATATTCGACACAACTCCAACAAACTCCACCTTGGCGAATATACTTCACCACCCTGGATTTGTCCATGCATCGAACTTCCATATACATTGAACTTGAGTTTATTCCATGGGCACCGCTGCTACTCCAAAGACTCCATATGACTCCACCTGCAACTTGTAGTCCCTCCTTTTCTTGACCACAGTCAACACTCGAGCAAAATTAAGTTTCACATTACTCTAGTTTACGCTCCCAACTTCCAGAGCATCAGTCCAACGTCACACACTGATCATTAACCTGCGTGAAAGTGAACAACTCACATATTGGGTGTCACACATAAGAGTTACCTGAACTCAACATCACCGCTCATCCTTGACCGCCTTTCTGAAACTTGAAAAAATTTCACCGTCGTCCTGTGTCACCCTGAGTCAAATTCACAGTTGTCTCATCCTTTTTCCCCGGATAGTCTTTGACATGTGCCATAGCTATAGCACTCCGCCTCCTTCTGTACTTATGATCCGCACTTTGCAATGTGCACTAAACACCACAGAATATACGACCATGTACTCTCCCAGCTTTTGACAATTTCAGACTTTCTGCCACTTTCTCAGATTCTCCGTGGTCAACTCCTGTCCATCAACACCGATAGACCTAGTCACCAACTTGAATTCGGTACTCGTCAACACAGCTTCAGCACCCCCTGTACACTTTGTCTGACCACATGTCTCACCATTAGTGTTGGAAATATGCCCTAGAGGCAATAATAAAAGCATTATTATTATATTTCCTTGTTCATGATAATTGTCTTTATTCGTGCTATAATTGTGTTATCCGGAAATCGTAATACATGTGTGAATAACAGACAACAATATGTCCCTAGTGAGCCTCTAGTTGACTAGCTCGTTGATCGACAGATAGTCATGGTTTCCTGACTATGGACATTGTATGTCATTGATAACGAGATCACATCATTAGGAGAATGATGTGATGGACAAGACCCAATCCTAAACATAGCATAAGATCGCATAGTTCGTTTGCTAGAGTTTTCCAATGTCAAGTATCCTTTCCTTAGACCATGAGATCGTGTAACTCCCGGATACCGTAGGAGTGCTTTGGGTGTGCCAAACGTCACAACGTAACTGGGTGACTATAAAGGTATACTACGGGTATCTCTGAAAGTGTCTGTTGGGTTGACACGGATCGAGACTGGGATTTGTCACTCCGCTTGACGGAGAGGTATCACCGGGCCCTCTCGGTAATGCATCATCATAATGAGCTCAATGTGATCAAAGTGTTTGATCACGGGATCATGCATTACGGTACGAGAAAAGTGACTTGCCGGTAACGAGATTGAACGAGGTATTGGGATACCGACGATCGAATCTCGGGCAAGTAAAATACCGATTGACAATGGGAATCGTATACGGGATTAATAGAATCCTCGACATCGTGGTTCATCCGATGAGATCATCGTGGAGCATGTGGGAGCCAACATGGGTATCCAGATCCCGCTGTTGGTTATTGCCCGAGAGCCGTCTCGGTCATGTCTGCATGTCTCCCGAACCCGTAGGGTCTACACACTTAAGATTCGGTGACGCTAGGGTTGTGAAGATATGTATATGCAGTAACCCGAATGTTGTTCGGAGTCCCGGATGAGATCCCGGACGTCACGAGGAGTTTCGGAATGGTCCGGAGGTAAAGATTTATATATGGGAAGTTGTCATACGGACACCGGGAAGTTTCGGGGGCATATCGGTATTGTACCGGGGCCACCGGAGGGGTTCTGGGGGTCCACCGGGAGGGGCCACCTCTCCCGGAGGGCCTCATGGGTTGTATGAGGAAGGGAACCAGCCCAAAGTGGGCTGGTGCGCCTCCCCCCCAAGGGCCCATGCGCCTAGGGTTTGGGGAAACCCTGAGGGGGGCGCACCCCCCTTGCTTGGGGGGCAAGCCTCCTCCCCTAGGCCGCCGCCCCCCCTCTAGATCCCATCTAGAGGGGCCGGCCCCCCTTGCCCCTTCCCCTATAAATAGAGGGGTGAAGGGAGGGCTGCGCACCCCTTGCCCTGGCGCCTCCCTCTCCCTCCCCAACACCTCCTCCTCCTCCGTTGAGCACGGCGAAGCCCTGCCGGAGTACTGTAGTTCCACCATCACCACGCCGCCGTGCTGCTGCTGGAGCCATCTTCCCCAACCTCTCCTTTGCCTTGCTGGATCAAGAAGAAGGAGACGTTACGCTGACCGTACGTGTGTTGAACGCGGAGGTGCCGTGCTTTCGGTGCTAGGATCTCCGGTGATTTGGATCACGTCGTGTACGACTACCTCATCCCCGTTCGTTGAACGCTTCCGCTCGCGATCTACAAAGTGGTATGTAGATGCAATCTCTCTCTCCCATGACTCGTTGCTAGATGAACTCATAGATGGATCTCGGTGAAACCGTAGGAAATTTTTTGTTTTCTGCAACGTTCCCCAACAGTGGCATCATGAGCTAGGTCTATGCGTAGTTCTCTATTGCACGAGTAGAACACAATTTGTTGTGGGCGTAGATCTTGTCAACTTTCTTGCCGCTACTAGTCTTATCTTGCTTCAGCGGTATTGTGGGATGAAGCGGCCCGGACCAACCTTACACGTACTCTTACATGAGACCGGTTCCACCGACTAACATGCACTAGTTGCATAAGGTGGCTGGCGGGTGTCTGTCTCTCCCACTTTAGTTGGAGCGGATTCGATGAAAAGGGTCCTTATGAAGGGTAAATAGAAGTTGACAAAACACGTTGTGGCTTTCACGTAGGTAAGAAAGCGTTCTTGCTAGAACCCTAATTCAGCCACGTAAAACTTGCAACAACAATTAGAGGACGTCTAACTTGTTTTTGCAGCAAGTGCTTTGTGATATGATATGGCCAAAGTTGTGATGAATGATGAATGATCTATATGTGATGTATGAGATGTTCATGCTATTGTAATAGGAATCACGACTTGCATGTCGATGAGTATGACAACCGGCAGGAGCCATAGGAGTTGTCTTTATTTTTTGTATGACCTGCGTGTCATTGAGAAACGCCATGTAAATTACTTTACTTTATTGCTAAACGCATTAGCCATAGTAGTAGAAGTAATAGTTGGCGAGCAACTTCATGGAGACACGATGATGGAGATCATGATGATGGAGATCATGGTGTCAAGCCGGTGACAAGATGATCATGGAGCCCCAAGATGGAGATCAAAGGAGCTATGTGATATTGGCCATATCATGTCACGTTTATTATTTGATTGCATGTGATGTTTATCATGTTTTGCATCTTGTTTACTTAGAACGACGGTAGTAAATAAGATGATCCCTCATAATAATTTCAAGAAAGTGTTCCCCCTAACTGTGCACCGTTGCGACAGTTCGTTGTTTCGAAGCACCACGTGATGATCGGGTGTGATAGATTCTAACGTTCACATACAACGGGTGTAAGACAAATTTACACACGCAAAACACTTAGGTTGACTTGACGAGCCTAGCATGTACAGACATGGCCTTGGAACACAGAAGACCGAAAGGTCGAGCATGAGTCGTATAGAAGATACGATCAACATGAAGATGTTCACCGATGTTGACTAGTCCGTCTCACGTGATGATCGGGCACGGCCTAGTTGACTCGGATCATGTAATACTTAGATGACTAGAAGAGGGATGTCTATCTAAGTGGGAGTTCATTAAATAATTTGATTAAATGAACTTTATTATCATGAACTTAGTCTAAAATATTTACAATATGTCTTGTAGATCAAATGGCCAACGTAGTCCTCAACTTCAACGCGTTCCTAGAGAAAACCAAGCTGAAAGACGATGGCAGCAACTATACGGACTGGGTCGGGAACCTGAGGATCATCCTCATAGCTGCCAAGAAAGATTATGTCCTACGAGCACCGCTGGGTGACGCACCTATTCTCCCTGCAGAACAAGACGTTATGGACGCTTGGCAGTCACGCTGCGATGATTACTCCCTCGTTCAGTGCGGCATGCTTTATAGCTTAGAGCCGGGGCTCCAAAAGAGTTTTGAGAGACATGGAGCATATGAGATGTTCGAAGAGCTGAAAATGGTTTTCCAAGCTCATGCCCGGGTCGAGAGATATGAAGTCTCCGACAAATTCTTTAGCTGTAAGATGGAGGAAAATAGTTCTGTCAGTGAACACATACTCAAAATGTTTGGGTTGCACAACCGCTTGACTCAACTGAAGTTAATCTCCCGGATGAAGCGATCATTGACAGAATCCTCCAGTCGCTTCCACCTAGCTACAAGAGCTTTGTGATGAACTACAATATGCAGGGGATGGTAAAGACCATTCCTGAGGTATATGCTATGCTGAAATCAGCAGAGGTAGAAATCAAGAAGGAGCATCAAGTGTTGATGGTGAATAAAACCACTAAGTTCAAGAAGGGCAAGGGTAAAAAGAACTTCAAGAAGGACGGCAAGGAAGTTGCCGCGCCCGGTAAGCAAGTTGCCGGGAAGAAGCCAAAGAATGGACCCAAGCCCGAGACTGAGTGTTTTTATTGCAAGGGAAGTGGTCACTGGAAGCGGAACTGCCCCAAATACTTAGCGGACAAGAAGGCCGGCAAAACAAAAGGTATATGTGATATACATGTAATTGATGTGTACCTTACCAGTACTCGTAGTAGCTCTTGGGTATTTGATACCGGTGCAGTTGCTCATATTTATAACTCAAAGCAGGAGCTGCGGAATAAACGGAGACTGGCGAAGGACGAGGTGACGATGCGCGTCGGGAATGGTTCCAAGGTCGATGTGATCGCCGTCGGCACGCTACCTCTACATTTACCTACGGGATTAGTTTTAAACCTCAATAATTGTTATTTAGTGCCAAGTTTGAGCATGAACATTGTGTCTGGATCTCGTTTAATTCGAGATGGCTACTCATTTAAATCCAAGAATAATGGTTGTTCTATTTATATGAGAGATATGTTTTATGGTCATGCTCCGATGGTTAATGGTTTATTCTTAATGAATCTCGTACGTGATGATACACATATTCATAGTGTGAATACCAAAAGAGTTAAAGTTGATAACAATAGTCCCACATATTTGTGGCACTGCCGCCTTGGTCACATAGGTGTCAAACGCATGAAGAAGCTCCATGCAGATGGACTTTTAGAGTCTCTTGATTATGAATCATTTGACACGTGCGAACCATGCCTCATGGGTAAAATGACCAAGACTCCGTTCTCAGGAACAATGGAGCGAGCAACCAACTTATTGGAAATCATACATACCGATGTGTGCGGTCCAATGAGTGTTGAGGCTCGCGGTGGCTATCGTTATGTTCTCACCCTCACTAATGACTTGAGTAGATATGGGTATATCTACTTGATGAAACACAAGTCTGAGACCTTTGAAAATTCAAGGAATTTCAGAGTGAGGTTGAAAATCAACGTGATAGAAAGATCAAGTTTCTACGATCAGATCGTGGAGGAGAATACTTGAGTCACGAATTTGGCACACACTTAAGAAAATGTGGAATAGTTTCACAACTCACGCCGCCTGGAACACCTCAGCGTAACGGTGTGTCCGAACGTCGTAATCGCACTCTATTAGATATTGTGCGATCTATGATGTCTCTTACCGATTTACCGCTATCTTTTTGGGGCTATGCTTTAGAGACTGCCGCATTCACTTTAAATAGGGCTCCGTCGAAATCCGTTGAGACGACACCGTATGAATTATGGTTTGGGAAGAAACCTAAGCTGTCGTTTCTAAAAGTTTGGGGATGCGATGCTTATGTGAAGAAACTTCAACCTAAAAAGCTCGAACCCAAGTCGGAAAAATGCGTCTTCATAGGATACCCTAAAGAAACTATTGGGTATACCTTCTACCTCAGATCCGAAGGCAAGATCTTTGTTGCCAAGAATGGATCCTTTCTAGAGAAAGAGTTTCTCTCGAAAGAAGTAAGTGGGAGGAAAGTAGAACTTGATGAAGTATTACCTCTTGAACCGGAAAATGGCGAAACTCAAGAAAACGTTCCTGAGGTGCCTGCACCGACTAGAGAGGAAATTAATGATGATGATCAAGATACTTCTAATCAAGCTCCTACTGAAATTCGAAGGTCCACAAGGACACGTTCCGCACCAGAGTGGTACGGCAACCCTGTCTTGGAAATCATGTTGTTAGACAACGGTGAACCTTCGAACTATGAGGAAGCAATGGCGGGCCCGGATTCTGACAAATGGCTAGAAGCTATGAAATCCGAGATAGGATCCATGTATGAAAACGAAGTATGGACTTTGACTGACTTGCCCGTTGAGCGGCGAGCCATAGAAAATAAATGGATCTTTAAGAAGAAGACAGACGCGGATGGTAATGTGACCATCTATAAAGCTCGGCTTGTCGCTAAGGGTTATCGACAAGTTCAAGGGGTTGGCTACGATGAGACTTTCTCACCGGTAGCGAAGCTGAAGTCCGTCCGAATCATGTTAGCAATTGTCGCATTCTACGATTATGAAATATGGCAAATGGACGTCAAAACGGCATTCCTTAATGGTTTCCTTAAGGAATAATTGTATATGATGCAACCGGAAGGTTTTGTCGATCCTAAGAATGCTGACAAGGTGTGCAAGCTCCAACGCTCGATTTATGGGGCTGGTGCAAGCATCTCGGAGTTGGAACATTCGCTTTGATGAGATGATCAAGGCGTTTGGGTTTACGCAGACTTATGGAGAAGCCTGCGTTTACAACAAAGTGAGTGGGAGCTCTGTAGCATTTCTCATACTATATGTAGATGACATACTTTTGATGGGAAATGATATAGAACTCTTGGACAGCATTAAGGCCTACTTGAATAAAAGTTTTTCAATGAAGGACCTTGGAGAAGCTGCTTATATATTAGGGATCAAGATCTATAGAGATAGATCAAGACGCCTCATAGGTCTTTCACAAAGCACATACCTTGATAAGATATTGAAGAAGTTCAATATGGATCAATCTAAGAAAGGGTTCTTACCTGTGTTACAAGGTGTGAAATTGAGCTCAGCTCAATGTCCGACCACGGCAGAAGATATAGAAGAGATGAGTGTCATCCCCTATGCCTCAGCCATAGGTTCTATTATGTATGCCATGCTGTGTACGAGACCTGATGTAAACCTTGCCGTAAGTTTGGTAGGAAGGTACCAAAGTAATCCCGGCAAGGAACACTGGACAACGGTCAAGAATATCCTGAAGTACCTGAAAAGGACTAAGGAAATGTTTCTCGTTTATGGAAGTGACGAAGAGCTCGTCGTAAAGGGTTACGTCGACACTAGCTTCGACACAGATCTGGATGACTCTAAGTCACAAACCGGATACGTGTATATTTTGAATGGTGGGGCAGTAAGCTGGTGCAGTTGCAAGCAGAGCGTCGTGGCGGGATCTACATGTGAAGCGGAGTACATGGCAGCCTCGGAGGTAGCACATGAAGCAATTTGGGTGAAGGAGTTCATCACCGACCTCGGAGTCATACCCAATGCGTCGGGGCCAATCAACACTGGAGCTATTGCACTTGCAAAGGAGCTCAGGTTTCACAAGAAGACCAGGCACATCAAGCGTCGCTTCAACTCCATTCGTGAAAATGTTCAAGATGGAGACATAGAAATTTATAAAGTGCACATGGATCTGAATGTCGCAGATCCGTTGACTAAACCTTTCCCTAAGGCAAAACATGATCAGCACCAGAACTTTATGGGTGTTCGATTCATGACAATGTAACTAGATTATTGACTCTAGTGCAAGTGGGAGACTGTTGGAAATATGCCCTAGAGGCAATAATAAAAGCATTATTATTATATTTCCTTGTTCATGATAATTGTCTTTATTCGTGCTATAATTGTGTTATCCGGAAATCGTAATACATGTGTGAATAACAGACAACAATATGTCCCTAGTGAGCCTCTAGTTGACTAGCTCGTTGATCGACAGATAGTCATGGTTTCCTGACTATGGACATTGTATGTCATTGATAACGAGATCACATCATTAGGAGAATGATGTGATGGACAAGACCCAATCCTAAACATAGCATAAGATCGCATAGTTCGTTTGCTAGAGTTTTCCAATGTCAAGTATCCTTTCCTTAGACCATGAGATCGTGTAACTCCCGGATACCGTAGGAGTGCTTTGGGTGTGCCAAACGTCACAACGTAACTGGGTGACTATAAAGGTATACTACGGGTATCTCTGAAAGTGTCTGTTGGGTTGACACGGATCGAGACTGGGATTTGTCACTCCGCTTGACGGAGAGGTATCACCGGGCCCTCTCGGTAATGCATCATCATAATGAGCTCAATGTGATCAAAGTGTTTGATCACGGGATCATGCATTACGGTACGAGAAAAGTGACTTGCCGGTAACGAGATTGAACGAGGTATTGGGATACCGACGATCGAATCTCGGGCAAGTAAAATACCGATTGACAAAGGGAATCGTATACGGGATTAATTGAATCCTCGACATCGTGGTTCATCCGATGAGATCATCGTGGAGCATGTGGGAGCCAACATGGGTATCCAGATCCCGCTGTTGGTTATTGCCCGAGAGCCGTCTCGGTCATGTCTGCATGTCTCCCGAACCCGTAGGGTCTACACACTTAAGATTCGGTGACGCTAGGGTTGTGAAGATATGTATATGCAGTAACCCGAATGTTGTTCGGAGTCCCGGATGAGATCCCAGACGTCACGAGGAGTTTCGGAATGGTCCAGAGGTAAAGATTTATATATGGGAAGTTGTCATACGGACACCGGGAAGTTTCGGGGGCATATCGGTATTGTACCGGGGCCACCGGAGGGGTTCTGGGGGTCCACCGGGAGGGGCCACCTCTCCCGGAGGGCCTCATGGGCTGTATGAGGAAGGGAACCAGCCCAAAGTGGGCTGGTGCGCCTCCTCCCCCAAGGGCCCATGCGCCTAGGGTTTGGGGAAACCCTGAGGGGGGCGCCCCCCCTTGCTTGGGGGGCAAGCCTCCTCCCCTAGGCCGCTGCCCCCTCTAGATCCCATCTAGAGGGGCCGGCCCCCCTTGCCCCTTCCCCTATAAATAGAGGGGTGAAGGGAGGGCTGCGCACCCCTTGCCCTGGCGCCTCCCTCTCCCTCCCCAACACCTCCTCCTCCTCCGTTGAGCACGGCGAAGCCCTGCCGGAGTACTGTAGTTCCACCATCACCACGCCGTCGTGCTGCTGCTGGAGCCATCTTCCCCAACCTCTCCTTTGCCTTGCTGGATCAAGAAGAAGGAGACGTTACGCTGACCGTACGTGTGTTGAACGCGGAGGTGCCGTGCTTTCGGTGCTAGGATCTCCGGTGATTTGGATCACGTCGTGTACGACTACCTCATCCCCGTTCGTTGAACGCTTCCGCTCGCGATCTACAAAGTGGTATGTAGATGCAATCTCTCTCTCCCATGACTCGTTGCTAGATGAACTCATAGATGGATCTTGGTGAAACCGTAGGAAAACTTTTGTTTTCTGCAACGTTCCCAACAATTAGTGCCTTGGTCCGTCGTTGTGTCCCGTGCTTACCGCACGCCTCGCCGCTATCACCGCGCCGAGCCTCTGCTGTCCTGGTCGAGTCTCCCGGGTAGCTAGCCCACACTCCCTCAACCCCACTGCAAGAGAACCATCGATCATCACCGACCGATGCCGAGTATCACGTCTCCATCAGACCACTGGCGCCCAGTCCGATCCACGTGTCTCTCGCTTTACCTGCTGAAATAGGCTTCGACTCTCCGAATTCTTACGTCGTAGCACCTCCATCAGCACAGAGTGTAGTCCTCCATCAGACTCCAACTCCACCTTCAACATGACTCCATGGTGGTTGTACATGCCACCCTCCCGTGCCCTCTCGACTCCAAGCTCTCATGTGCACCGTCTTGAATCAACCGCGTGCCAAAGCCTGTCGAAGCCGCACAAGCCCTCAGACCTGCACCACGTGTTTCCACGCCCCAGAAATCGGACACCATCAGCATCACGCTCCTATGTCGTCGTCGCTGAAATCATCGCCGTCTTCTGCTTTGACCAACATCCATGTCAGTCCATCAGACAATCCAGTCCGACCCAGACAAAATAATCTGACTGCAACCATGCTCCACTCTGTGTCGTGTCCGCCCACACATTATCGTGCATTGCTTGACACCATATGTATGCATGATCCATCTGCGACACATTCCAGGCTATTCGAGCCCCATGGGTACGCTGCCCTTCATATCTTGGCATTGCCTTTGATAACAATTCTCCGGCTAACTCCCATGTACAATCCTCGGGTGCAATTAGCATTAAATTTGACAAAAGAAACAACTTCCATGCAAAACTGGCGTGAGTCTTCCGCAACCTTTTATTTCTTTAATTCCAACTGCTGCTATACGCTCCTCCCAAGAACTTAATTGAGCTTTTGCCTTCCAGAACTCCAATCACATGCAACGACTCACATCGGGCTCCTTTTTTTTCACAAACAAATCTCACCTTTGCCAGCTTCCTGCGCATGCCACGCACGCCGGCCTCACTTCGGCCCAGTCGCGCGCGCCGTGCCCTCCATGGCTCGCCTTGCATCCTGCTGCACCAGCCACCCAACTTGGGCCGCCTTAGCCATGTACACGCCGCCCGAGTCTTCACTCCGATCGAACCTGCCGAGTTCCACGTTGATGCCGCTACGTGCTTCTTTGATTGCCCTTCGTTTACTGCCAATCCGTGCAGATCACGTGATCACGTCGCCAATCCGATCAAACCAGTCGCTATCCGCCGTGGCCGCGACTTTCGATCTCTCAGCCACACATCGATCAAGTTCCGGCCTCCGTCGCAGCTCCTCTAGATCAAAAATCTGCCGCCTCCACGAACCTTGCTCATGATACCAGTTGTTAAAATAAATCCGAGGCATATCGTCGATCTGTCGAGGACCAAGCAATCAGACCAACACGACACCGAGATTTGTTAACGAGGTTCACCATCATGGCTACATCCCCGGGGCCTGACTACGGGCGCTCCTCCCCGTGACACCATCACAATACCGCACCAGGTCGCCCTGGACGCCGACACATGCCGCCTGCTTCCCCTGCGTTCCTGTGCTATTATGTTGGCATAGGTTACATCGTGTGTCTACCCCGCTATATATGAGAGGCCTAGGATACAAGTGTCCTACTTGGACACGACTCCATACAGTGGCGGAGCTTAAAAAAAAGTTGGGCGGGCCATAGAGCACAGAATTTTCAAATTCTGAAGCATATATACTAATTTCAGTAGATATAGTCACCGCACCTTCTGTTCTCATTGATTAAATGATGAACAGATGCATATATAGACCATGACATTTGACCATCTATATGCTACTCCAAACCAAAATAAACCATGACATTATCCTATTGGGGATTTTGGGGATGATTGAGTGAACGATGACCTAAGTTGAATTTAGGTGAATTAAATTCGGAATGATTCAGACTGATTTACCGGCGCAGCATACAGAGATTGAGATGGATTCAGACTTCAGAGAAAGAGGCACCTAGCAGGGTCGCTGCCTCGCTACCTTGCTGCCGTCGCCGGCTGACCAGCTCGCTCGTGATCTGCTCTCGGCTGCCCAGCTGTAAGCAGTGGCCCGTGTACTGGTCGTCGGTGGGACGTCTGGACGTGGGGTGAGGGGAGGCACTGATGTGCGCCGGTGGCCGGCGGCTGCGCTATGAGGCGGCGGTCGGTGGTTGCTCTGCTGTATGCTTTTTTTGGATGAACGCGTGCGGCTGATGCTGTGTTGCTGTTGATGCGTGGGCTGCAACTGCACTACTCGTGTCTCCGTGTATGGTGGGCTGGCCGGGTGTGTATGATGCTATATAAATAGTTTTTTTGCTTCGGACAT
Source organism: Aegilops umbellulata (assembly GCA_032464435.1). Lineage (NCBI taxonomy): Eukaryota > Viridiplantae > Streptophyta > Magnoliopsida > Poales > Poaceae > Aegilops > Aegilops umbellulata. The sequence continues at coordinate 452,889,935 of CP136055.1, forward strand.
GGGCGGGCCACGGCCCATTCGGCCTTGCCGAAGCTCCGCCAGTGACTCTATATCCTATTTAAACACAATATAACTCAGAATCCAACTGTAACCTAACTTATACACAATATTCGACACAACTCCAACACATCGGATATGTCCCGATATGTGATCGTATTTGCACGCTCGCGCAAGTTCGATAACCAGAATCACGTATTTTACAAGTTTATGCACTAAACTGATCGTCGCGTGCAAGTTTTAAGACTCTCAGTGTATTTACCTCTTTATTTTACCAAGATTGACGTTTTTATGGCCCAAGGTGCCTCACCGTACCGGAAGCCGATGTTCCATAGGTCGGTTTAAGCCCTGGGCCAACGACGTACCAACCTATGCGCTCATTATAGACGAGGATCCAAAAGACTTAAAGTACATGACAAGTCAACCGATGTTTAGGAGAACTCCTCTGCAACTCTAACCGATTAGGATCCTATAACCCTAGACCCCGGTACCCATATAAATCAGGGATTAGTCTATGCGATAGGAACAGAGCCTGTTGTTATGGGCAAGAAATGCCCATTGGACCTCCCTGACGAATGCAGTCACGTACCTGTGTACGTATTACCTCAATATTCTACACGCATATACGTTGGTAAACAACAAAGTGTTGGCCCTCGACGAAGTAGCGAGCGGCCGAGGCCCGAGGGCGCTCCGACCACGTCCCGGTCGGCGCTGATACATTCCATGCGCCTGTTCACAGTGTCAGGCTGTCAGCTCGCTCGCTCGCCATCCTCGGGGTCGCGGGCACGTCGCTTCTCGGTCTCTATACAGTTTGTACGTATCCACGCGCTGCCAGCGGCTTGCAACCGCGCGCGGGCTGAAAATCCAAGCCTCTGAATTTCTTGTCTGCACTAGCAGCCGATGCAAAGTTCTTCACCACTCACTACCATGAATGCCCTGGCTAGTACTCAACTACTAATATACTACTCATACTACGTTGCTCAAGGTAGCCCGAAGCCAATGGCAGGTTGCCACCGCAAAACTCCACTTGTTTGCGAGTTTATTACGTACAATACGTTAGCTAGCACGGAACAAAAAGCATATCCAATTGTTGCACGGATCGCTACTGCGGCGAAGGACTCGAAGATACTGCCGCAGGTGGCCAAATGTTGCACCTCATTTGCTTATAATAGTCGTGTCATTCTTCGCGCCGTCCTGGGCGCGCGCACGGGAGTATAAATAGGCATGCTAATGCCACGTTCTAATGACCGCTCATACCAGAGACCGACCACCACCGAGAGGAAGCGGGGAGGCCGGCAGAGCGCGAGGTAAGCGGAGCTCCATCGACCCAATGGCCGGCCATGGCGGGCCGTTCGCGCTCGTCGCGCTGTGCGTGCTCGAGCTCGCGTTGCGAGGCGCCGGCGCCAGCGACGGCCCCTCATCCGGCCCCGCCCCCGCCCCCGGCCCGGCCCCGGAGAGGCTCGTGCCGGCCATCTTCGTGTTCGGGGACTCGACGGTGGACGTCGGCAACAACAACGACCTGCCGGACTGCACGCCCGCATGCAGGGCCAACTACCAGAAGTACGGCGTCGACTACCCCTCCCACGAGCCCACCGGCCGCTTCAGCAATGGCTACAACCTTGCTGACCAGCTAGGTGCCGTCAAAACTCCCTTCTCCCTTCAGTTTTACTACTACCATCTTACCCAGTACTCCGTATTTGTTAGAGTTCAATGCACAGGGAAACTGAATGGGCTTCCTGAACACGTGAAAAATCTATGTTACCGCGCCAGTAACGATCCAACAAAACTGTGAAAGGCTGCTGTCCTTGAGTCACGGGGTGACGATCTTGGCACTAGGCGCCAAACACCTTTAGTTAACCTTTTCTTTTGTGTTTGGAAAAAGGCCTTTCAGTCGCCTGAAGCAGACTATAGACAGAACAGTGAAACCTCGTACTACGTACGATTTGACGTTGTAGGGAGTAAACAAAAGAAACCAGACCAGACAACCAATGCAACCAGAGAAAACCGGAGTGGCAAAATACGTGCGAGCATACCAACTGGCTAGGTTGATTTTGTGTTCATTTCTTGAAGTACTCCCCTTATTATGGAAAAAAAAAGACAATTATGGAGTACCACTTATAAAGGTTAGGGTATCTCCAACATTGACCTGTAAATTTGCTCCTGCATCCGTTCACAGACAGCGGAGACCAGTCCGCGAATACTGATGCCGGAGGCCGCCATCCAACGCTGTCATCATACATTTCAACAACCTTTTAAACTAACTGGACAAAATTCGTGCAAACACGACAGATTTCATATAAACTGGACGACATTTATGCACAAACGGCGGATTTTCATTACATTTTGAACATTTAGAAAAAAAAACATATGGCATACGGCGGTGTCCAAGCCCTTGTTGTTCCCTTCCTGGGACCGCCTCCCCCATCCGCCGTCTCCATAAGCACTGGTGATAAGACCGATGGAGTGAATGTGTGGTCTCCTGTGAGGAAGAGTAGAACACGAGAGAAGTGCGCCAGTGCATGCTCCATGGTGAAGCCGACAGGCACATGCATGGGCTCCGGTGCGATTTCATCGGAGTAGCCTCCATCGTGGGGTCGTCCTCGTAGTCGGAGACCTCGGGCGAGCTGGCTGGCATGCCGGCCTCGATCCGCCTGGCACGACTGCTCTGCCAGGTGATCAGAAGGGCGGCCAGCTCGTGCTTCATCTCCATGGAAAGGATCTCCCATGGAGCGTCGCCGCATGCAGTCATGGCAGATGTTGCAATGGAGGAGAATGTGGAGCGGCTTGTGTTGTGGGATGGAGTGAGCCGGATGTGGCCGCCTTTAAATAGCGAATTTCGGTAGGGCCAGGCGACCGGGTGCGTCAATGCGCGACACATGAGTTGGTTTCTTGGCCGGCGAGCCTGCTTAATGGCAACATATAGACGAACGGGGGATTGAACAGGCGTGGTCGATATACGTCCTGTCCCGTCCAGTAACGCGTCTCCGACATTGAACAGGCGCGGACACCGGGAACGTGCCGCGGGCGATGTCCTCGGCCGGTGCGCCGCTTCAATGACGGAGCCAGTGAGAGGTCACGTACGTTTTGGGCCGACGTTAATACAAAGCGGCCACTCTACAGGGGCACTAACGCGGCCAGCTGGCGCTAGATGGGAACACACGTGGGCAAGGAGGGGACGGTTTTGGATAGGCCAGAGTGCTCAGAAGTGGGTGTGGGTGCCGTCCGGACGCCCGCAAAGCCCCTCTTATTTGTCTCCAGTTTGCAAAAGAAAATGCGTCCGGATTGCCTTGCATCCCGATGCAGGACCGCGTTGAATGACACAACACGTCCAGACCACACAGTCCAAACGGTTATGAGCGGTTTGAGAGTCAGCATTGAAGATACCCTTACTCCCAAAATACTTCGGTGACATGTGAAGCAATGTATGTGTTGAATTGGCCAACCAGTAAGACGACCATTCAGTGTACTAGATCGATAATCCTACACCTACGAACGTTTTATGTAACCTTTCAAACTAAATCTCGCCCCTCTGAATTTCAGTGGGGTGGGCCCCTTCGTCACCCCACTTTCACGAGCAATGCTACCCACACGGGCGGATTTTTACTTAATTTACGGAGAGGCCCAGGTGGGATAATATGATTGGAGAAAATAAGGTGAGGGGGCCCATGTCGGTGTCAAAACCGGCCGATCTTGGATAGGGGGTCCCGAACTATGCGTCTGAGTATCGAAGGTAACAAGAGACAAAGGGGACACGATGTTTACCCAGGTTCGGGCCCTCTTAATGGAGGTAATACCCTACTTCCTGCTTGATTGACCTTGATGAGTATAGGGGTTACAAGAGTTGATCTACCTCGAGATTGTAATGGCTAAACCCTAGCTATCTAGCCTATATGAATTCTGATAGCCTCTACGGACTAAACCCTCCGGTTTATATAAAAACCGGAGGGGCAAGAGTCGGTTTACAGAAGAAGGAAACTATACACCAGGACGCCAATCTTGCCATCCACGCAAAGGAGAGTCCCATCCGAACACGGGGGAAGGACTTCTACTTCATATCCTCACGGCCCATCAGTTCGGCCCATGTTGCATAACACGAACACCCGAGGACCCCATAATCTAGGACTCCCTCAGCCCACACCCCCTGAAAATCAGGGGGGAGAAGATTAGTTAACAGTACAGAGTCCGTAAAGGCCCGTATTACTCCGTGTGTATAGAATTATTGCACTTTCACTCCTAATCATCCACATTAGCATGCCTGTAAAATATTTAAGTAAACTTTTGTACGTCCACCATTACTTGTATTAAATTTCCAAACTATAGCCTCGACTTGTTTCACAACATGACTCACCACGTCATCCCCAACGTATTAAAAATTTGCTAAAAACACTAGCTATTGGGCCTACCAGAACTGACATTTCTAAATACCAGAGCTATGAAGAAAGTTCACCCATGGTTGCCCTTGCTGTCTTTGTTACAGAAGTAGTGGTTTAAGACATAAAATGGATCAAGTCGGATCTACTCACTGTTAGACCTGGTTGATCCGTCACTGGTTTCCTCCTTTTCCTCTTGGGGGGGGGGGGGGTCCTCCTCCTTTGCCACTTCTTGAGGAAGCGGGCACGGAGGGCTTCCTTGTCCAAGGCATCTTGGGATTCTGCCTCCACAGCCTCGTCCTCTAGGGCTGTTGCGGCTTGCTGCACCTTGCTCCTCGCATGACGGGCACGCTGGTCCTCCGTACTGGTTTGTCCATGACACATTCCGGTGTTGACCTGCGATTCACCCGATGCCGCGGGGACGAGGTGCCAACCTAGGGTCGCCGCGTCCGGCGAGGCCGCGGTCACCCTGCTAGAGCTACCGACACTGTTGGAACCATGCGCCATTTGCGCGGAAGCAGTGCATTCGCACCGGAGCGGCTCCGACTATGGAGCTAGGATTTCCTACTGAGACCGGCGAAGAGCCATCCGGGCGGCCAAATCCTCCTCTTCCCCATATGGGATGAGATCCTAGTCGACAGATCAGGAGATCTAGGAGTCAGATCCGCTGCCTACCATGCTGGAGAAAGTGGAAGATTGCCAGACTAGAGCTTGAGCCGGAGTGTAGTGAAATGGCTAGGGTTTGGTCCAGGATGCGGATAGGGACGAATATATGTGGGTTAGGGTGGTCCAGCGTGGGTCGGATTCGACATGGCGGACGCGTCCGAGCACAGCCAGGCTTCCCCATGTCCGACCCAGATATGAGCTGAATATGAGAGGTGCCGGTCAATCCGGACATATAGGGACGATAAGAAGGGTCTGGTTAGGTCTGATTTAGGGATCTGTAGCGAGCCATCCGCACGGACATCTAGTACCGGTCTGAGGAATACGGCTGTACATGCTCGGCTACGAGAATGTGAAGGCTAATTATTTATAGGGATACATATATTTTTCATCCCTTAATTTTTCTCCAAAGAATGGTCCTTCAACTCCAAAACCAACAAACCTTAGTCCCTCAACTTCTTAAACCGGATATGTTTAGACCCTCATACTGCTTTGAGTGGTTTTGTTGATGACGTGGCATGTTTTTTCTTGGCATTTGATCAAACATATGTCGTGCGCCTGCTATATTTTCGGACGGTGGCGTCGAGGGCCGCACAACAGGTCCAGTGGCAGAGCCAGAAAATTTGTATTAGGGAGGCCGAGGGATGTTGAGGTAGGTTAGAGAGGGCCAAATCATATAAAAACATGCTTTTAGCAGCAAATAACCATGAATTCTGCACTGTTTATCAGTAAATTAACTACAAATCCTTAATGTTAGGGGGGCTAGGGCCCCTGCTGGTCCCCTGTCTCCGTCACTGAACAGGTCTACGGTGTGCCCTTATTCGACACCGAGGCCATGCCCAGCAGCCTGCCCAACTTCCTGGTGCCTCTGATGAGCGGTTTTGCGCAGCAGCCTAAAAGAAAAAGTGTTGCAGTTTGTGGCCGTCGCCCGCTCGAGGGAACCAATGCGTCCTGGGGCGAGCGAAGGATGTCCATGGGCGACCTCGTGCACGGCCCTACCGGCTGATGCGGATGAATTCACGTCCAGGCTCGACTCCGATACCCCGTCTCCGTGCACACTATCGATCGAGGTTGCTCAAGGACATGGCGAGGTGCTTCTCAAGCTCCGCGGAGGCACGAGCTCCTCTCCGGGTGAGAGTCAAAGTGTTTTCCAATCTGGTGAAAATTCATCTAGTACGTAGCTAGCTAGTCTCCTGTGAATCGGTGGAACCCAAGCCAGCTTCGATGCATACATACCCATATGCTATCTCGTAGAGCACGCTTGAGCCCAACCGACGCCTCATGACGAGCTGCCGAGGAGGTGATGCTGCCGCAGCACAACGCCCTCTGGCCGGCACCCGTACGTTGCCGCGAGTTCCTACATGCTACAGGAGCAGTGGCTCGATGACAGTGGTCACAGTGAGTTTGTGGATACTGACATGTCGGTCAAACTTGTGTGACATGTCGGTCAAACTTATGTGACATGTCTAGTTTTAATTAAAACCATGTCCACGGTAGCACCAAACCACCCTAAATGGTATGAAGGACTAAACTTATCCGGTTTTGAAAGTTGAGAGGCTAGGATTTGCTGATTTTAAAACTGAGATATCATCTGTAGACTTTCGAAATAGTTGAGGGACGAAAAATATACTTATCTCTTTTTTTAAGAAATTTCTGTCACATCCGCTAATTTTGGGGGTTCTTTTATTGTAATTTCACTGATCGCAAAGTACTCATGCAAGACTATTGAGGTGACCAACTTGTTGTATTGTGTATACATGTGTCGACGACCAGCTCAGTTTCTTGGATTCGACGAGAGCCCACCTGCTTTCCAATCCCTCCCGGAGAAGGGCATCGCCCGACAGATGAAAAACGGTATCAACTTCGCATCGGGGGGTTCAGGCCTACAAAATAAAACCGGCCAAAAACTTGTACGCTCAACCAGTGACTTGACTCTGTTATTTCGAGCCAAATTGTTCGATACATTAACGAAGCCACCGGCGCCGCTTTCTTTGCGCAGTGTGGGCAACTGCTCTGCATGGCCGACCAAGTCGGGAAGTTCACGTCGGCCGTCAAGAAGATGGGGAAGGGCTCGGGCGACCTCCTCTCCAGATCCCTCTTCTTCATCAGCGTCGGCAGCAACGACCTGTTCGAGTACGCCGACCCCGACAGTCCGCCCCCTAAGCGCAACGACACCGCCTTCTTGGAAAGCCTGGTCGCGTACTACAAGGGCTACCTGGAGGACTTGCACGCCGCCGGGGCGAGGAAGTTCAGCATCGTCAGCCCGGCGCTGGTGGGGTGCTGCCCGTCGCAGAGGGCGATCGCGAAGAAACACGACGACACCGACGAGTTCGGCTGCCTCGGCGCGGCAAACAACCTCTCCAGGCAGCTGTACCCCATGCTAGCCTCGATGCTTCAGGACCTCAGCCGTGATCGGGCCGGCATGAACTACTCCGTCTGCGACTCGGCGACGATGGCCGAAATGATCTTCAAACCCGGCGGCGGAGCTGGCTTCGGTATGTCGGCAATACCCTCACATTTTACTTGAGACAGTAACGTGTCGGCATGATGCTAACACCGTGCGTGTCGTTGATTTTGGGCAGACCTGACGGTGATAGACACGCCGTGCTGCGGCGGCGCCGGCAAGTGCAACTCCTCCGCCAAGCTCTGCCACAACCGCGACAACTACATGTTCTGGGACAGCTACCATCCGACGAAAGCCGCGTCGGGGCTGGCCGCGATGGCGCTCTTCGGCGACCCCGGCATGTACGTCCACCCCATCAACGTGGAGGCGCTGGCGAAGTCGTAGTGTGGAGGACCGCGTGCGATCTGGCCGCGTGTGTGCTTAGACAGTTTTTATCGAACCAAAAACTTAATTTCCAAATAGCCGCCTCAAAGCATATCTTCCAAACAAATTCTAATCGATCCCCAGAACTTAATTTCCTAAAACTTTCCTTTTGTTATCTCTCTCGTCCTGTTGCATATGTAAATCTCATTTCGGCGTACATTTCAATCGTCAATGCACGAAATCAATTTCAATTCACGCATGTTCGGATTGTACTGCAAGCAACAACGCAGTTCATCCAAGAAGTGCTTGGATGTACTCCAGGTCACATGCTCATTGAGTGACACACCGTTTAGTAGCATTTTGTCTACTTGCTCAACGCAACATATCCACCAGGGACTATGCTTCGGTGCCTTAAGGCACCTGCCTTTGTGTCCATGACATGTGGGCCCAACAGGTGTCTGGCCCACATGTCAGTGACCCAAAGGCAAGTGCCTTTAAGGCATACTTGACTCGCGGCCCAACTGTTGAAGAGTGAAATATTTGTGAGGTTGGCCCCGCCCTTCACCGTGCGGCAATAGTGCTCCTCATTTCATCTCCACGGCATCTATTTGCTCTGATCCGTGCCCACCGGCACGTTAAGATACACATTCATCCATGAATAGCACAATGCCATGTCCTTCTCAGTCGTAGTTGCTCTTTCTTTCCATCTTGTTTGTAGTTTGGCTTGGGATCTTGAAGTTGAGCTTATCAATGATAACGCGATCATCCAGCGCAAATCATGCAAACTTGATAAGAACTCATGCATTGCCGAGTAATGTTGAATACTATGTGCAAAAGCACAAATTATGTAGAGCTCACCATTATTAAAGCTTGACCGGGAGATAAGGAAGAAGAAAATTTACTTTGGAGGATTTTTCTTGAACAGTTCACTAGTACACAAAACGCTGGTGCTGGCGTGCCACAAACCAGGTTGGTGGTGTCTCGCCCCCATGCCATCAATATGGTGCCACTGATAAAATATGCTGGTGCCATGTGGATCCATACGTCACTGGTAACATAGATACTGATGGTGTGACAAATGTCACAACACCACCAACATATTTCCTGATCTTGTAGGGTTGTGATATTAGGCACGCCACCAATTTATTTTCTAGCGAAAAAAATTGTGGCGTCGTGGCAGCGTTCTCGCATGACAGCGGGACATATCAAAGATAAAGCTGAACAACAATCAGTTTAGAACATGGCCAAACATTAAAATGACCAACAATCTCACAACTTCGCTCATCATCTAGAAACGACTCTACATATGTTCAAGGAAACTAGCTAGTTAGTTCATCATCAACACAAACAAACAATGCAGTTTGACAAACAAGTATCACACAACGGCCCAACCACACACACACCTGCATTGTAGACCTCGATCACACGGACGAAGCTTACATTTACATGATGTCAATGACGATTATCATTCTAAAGTTGTTGCTCCCGGTGCTCCTAATAGTGAGTAGCGCAGCCCGTTGAACCTGGAGATTCTTCCCCATGAGTAACTCCTTCCACCCCTCGTTGCTGAAGACGATGTGGTCGTCTATGATTGCCTTGTACATAGAGTGTCGGTGTCAAAACCGGCAGACCTCGGGGTAGGGGGTCACGAGATGTGGATCTCGGATCGAGGGTAACAAGAATGAAGGAGACGACATTTACTCAGGTTAGGGCCCTCTCTATGGAGGTTAAACCCTACGTCCTGCTTTTGTTTATATTGATGAAGATGTATTGGATACAGAGTTGATCTATCTCGAGATCGTAATGTGTGGTCTAACTCTAGGGCTAGGTGAATGATATTGCGTTGATGTCCCCTCTACGGGCTAAATCCTATGGCTTATATACACACACACGAGGGAGGGTATCTAGGGTTACAAGGTTGGTATCTAAGAGCAAGGCGGCAGGAGAGATCTTGGAGTATACGTCAAGACATGGGTGGAGGTAGTCTTGATCACACCTCCCACGTACGGCCTCCGGAGTCCATCTTGACCACGAATGAGGGCCCATCGGCCCAACCCAAGGATCATGGGTCGGCTAGGTTAGCACCCCCCCAATCCAGGACACCGCCAGTAGCCCACGAACTGGTCTTTATGCCGAGTACGACCTTCCTGATGATAACAACCTCGGATTTGGAGTCCTTGGCTCGACAGACGAGTTCCTTCTTTACAATTCTCGGACCACTCCTTCAAAGGAGTGATGCCAGCCGAGGCTCAACAGAACTCGTACCAACTGCCCGAAGAGATCGGATAACTTAGCATCGAAGGCCAGCCATCTCGGTGCGAACAGTTTCACTTAGCCTGACAACTTTATCGAAACGGCTCACCCCACGACACGTCGAACAATTACTGCATCCCTCAAATCACGGCCCGAGGCAGCCTTTTTACTGGTATGTCCCATCGAGGTGGAGATCGTGCCCGTTTTGTCAGGGATATTACCAAGATTTTGTTTCTCCCCATATGCTTCCCGACATCTTTGGTGGGAGTGGCGTGTTTATCGGCGCAGTAAGGGGGACTCTTGGCCTTTCACCGGCCTATAAGAGCAAAAGGGAGGACATCGCAACCTACTACACTCCCATTCTCCCCATCTACCGCTTCATCTAGTTCCAGCGCCCAGATCCGATCCCACACCCTTTTCCTTTAGCGAGTCCAACCTTCTCCACCAGGCATGGCTGACACCCTCAAGGGGCACTGGGGTGGTTTCATTGTGACAGATGGCACCATCCTAGAGCTACGCAGTGCGGGGTATTTGTCCGCCGATATGGCTGCACGTGCTCCAGGCGCCGGCCAGTAAGTGCCCGTGGAGCGGGTAGTCTTTTTCCCCCACCTCGTCCGAGGGCTAGGGTTCCCACTGCACCCTTTCGTGCGCGGGGTAATGTTCTATTATGGGATCGATTTCCATCATATTGCCCCAAACACCATTCCCCACCTCGCCTCCTTCATCACGGTCTGCGAGGCCTTCCTCCGCCGCGAGCCACACTTCGGCCTATGGCTGAAGATATTCGAGATCATGCCGAAGTCCAGTGGCTCTAACCTCGCGGACTACGGAGGGGCGATGATCAGCAAGAACCAGGGGGGCGAATGGTTCAAGGGCACCTTCATCGAAACGGTGAAGGAGTGGCAACGAGAGTGGCTCTACATCACCGACCCGCTCACCCCTGGCCAGGACGAGGTCCCTGCCTTTTCGGCTGGGCCTCCGAAGAAGCTCAAGTCTTGGAAGGAAAAGGGCGTCTCCTGGGGGAACCCGGCCGAGGTGGAAGCCATGATCAAGAGGATCAATTGGTGGTCCACTACGAAGAGCCTCACGCTGGCCGACGTTATCAATGTCATGCTCAACCGCCACATGCTTCTGCTCTAGCTTGAAGATCGTGAATCTGAACATTGTGATGAAGTGTTAAAAGAAGAAATTTATAAGGTGATTCACGATAGCTCATCGAATGAAAAGCACGACTGCAATGATATTATTATAAATTCTATTAATGTCAATTGTGTTAATGATATGCAAAACCCCAAGCTTGGGGCTGATGATTTTGTTATGTTCACTACATATTGCAATGATCATGATTGGAGTGATAATGCTTCTTATGATCTTGAAGATTTATTTAAGCCTCATGAAGTCATGATGAATACGAAATTGATAATAATGTTTGCAATAATATTGAAAGTGGGTTTGGAAGAGTGTCAACTTTAGAAAAAAGGAATCACACATATTTGGAGAGTGTTCAATCTTATGAAATTATTGATAAAAGTTGGTTTGGAGAGGTCATGACTTCAGTTGATGTTAATCCCACTATCCTGGAAGATTTTAAGACTTTTATGCATGTGGATCATGAAGAGAAAATTTTATATGATAGCTATATTGTTGAATTCGATTATAATCCTACATGTAATTATTATGAGAGAGGAAAATATTTTTGTAGAAATTTTCATGTTACTAAATTACCACTCGATATGTTGAGATCGTCAATGTTTTATTCTTCTACCTTGCATATGCTAGATATTTCTTGTCTTGATAGTTTATTTGCTTCTAAAATTCCTATGCAAAGGAAGTATGTTAGACTTAAATGTGTTTTTCACATGCTACATGATGCTCTCTTTATGTTTCAATTATTATCTTTCATGTGAGTATCAATGAAATCTTAAGCATATCTTAATGGCTATAAAGAAAGAGCTTGTTAGGAGACAATCCATTAACTGTTTTTTTAGTTTTCTTGTGTGCACACAATTATGATACTGTTATGATTGTGTTTTAGTGTTTTAATTAGTGTTTGTTCCAAGCAAAGCCTTTGGGATGATTTGGGTGATAGTTGCTTCGATTTTGTGCATTAACAAAAACTTTTGCATATAGTAGCAGAATTGTTAAAATTTGCTGGAATGTGATAAAATTCTTAATTCTTTACACATGATTGATATACAAATTCCCCACGTTGTCCTAAAATTTTGGAGTTACATAAGTATGGTCAATGTTCAGATTACTAGAGATTGTTCTGTTTTTGACAGATTTTGTTTTCGTTGCATTGTGTGCTTATTTTGATGAATCTATGGATTGTATCGGGGGGTATAAGCCATGGTAAAGTTAGATTATATTAGGTATAATGCAATAACAAAATATGAATGGGTTTGCAACGATACTTAAAGTGGTAATTTGATTTATTATACTAATTGATCTCATGAGGTTTTGTTGAGTTTTGTGTGATTGGAGTTTCGAAGTTTTGGGTGAGATCACGATGGATGAAGGAACAAGGAGTGGCAAGAGCCTAAGCTTGGGGATGCCCGAGGCACCCCAAGGTAATATTCAAGGACTCCCAAGCAACTAAGCTTGGGGATGCGCCGGAAGGCATCCCCTCTTTCTTCTAACGACCATCGGTAATTTTACTTGGAGCTATATATTTATTCGTCATATATCATGAGTTTTGCTTGGAGCATCTTGTATTATATGAGTCTTGGATTTTTTCTTTTTAGTTTGTCACAGTCATCCTTGTAGAACACACTTGTTTGAGAAGCCACACACATATCATGATTTGCTAGAATACTCTATGTGCTTCACGTAAATCTTTTGAGCTAGGCAGTTGCTCTAGTACTTCACATATATATTTTTGAGCACGACGGTGGTTATATTTTAAAGAAATATGCTCTCATGCTTCACTTATGTTATTTTGAGAGTTGATTTTTTTAAAAGAAACATGCTCTCATGCTTCACTTATATTATTTTGAGAGTTGAATTTTTTTAAAAGGAATTTGCTCTCGTGCTTCACTTATATTTTTTTGAGAGTTTATAACCGCAATGATAATTTGCATAAGATATGAATTTGGTACCAAAGAGATAGATATCCAAGGGGGATATAATAAAAACTTTCATATAGATCATTGGATATGATAAACTTGATTCCTTGCAATCTTGCGATATGGAGATAGTGATATGTGAGTCATGTTGGTGAGTAGTTATGCTTTAGTAAGAATATCGATGTTAAGCTTTGTAATTCCCTATGCATGCATGTAAAGTCAATAGTTACGCAGTGAAATTATATCCTACTTGTGGTGGATTATTCAGTGTTAATTATGTTCAATGCGTGTTTATGATCGTTTTTGTTTTTTGGTTGGTCGCTTCTCAATCTATTTGCTAGCCTTCACTTGTACTAAGAGGGAATGTTGCTTGTGCATCCAACTCCTAAAAACCAAATTTGTGCCATATGAGTCCACCATACCTACCTATATGCGGTATTTCCATGTCGTTCCAAGTAAATTTGCATGTGAGAACTCTAATTTTTCAAAATGAATATCCATTTTGTGTGCCTGTACCGCTCATGAAGCGTCAGGGGGTGGCCAATATTTTCCATGCTAGGTATTTTATTCTCACAATGAGTGTTCATTCAATTGTCATTACACGAGAGTGAGGCAGGTAATAGAGATGCGCAATCCCGAAATGAAAAAAATGTTATGATAATAAACTCCTTGGAAAGTGTTGGTATGGAAGGCACCCGTGGATACGGCTAGCCATGAATTGTGAAAGAATGGTGGAAAGCAAATAAACTTTACTTTCTGTTTGGAACCACCTATAATTTGTCTAGCATGGAAGATATTGGGAATTCTCGATCGTTTTCGTTTTCGTTGACAGAAAAATCATGCCTCTCAAAATATTTTTATCTCTAAGGCTATGAGCTTTGGCACCTCTACAAATCTCTGTTTCCCTCTATGAAGGGCCTATCTATTTACTTTTATGCAATTTTTACTTTTAAGTTGAGTCTCCATCTTCTCATAAAGCACCAACTAGGGAACACTATTGTCATACTTGTGTATTGGATGTAGCTAATATTTGAGTGTGTTTAATGAATGGATCAATAATTGAGCATAATGGGCTAGGGATAACTTTCTTTAGCATTGATATTTTGAAAGACATGGTTGCTTGTTGATATGCTTGAGTGTTGATGTCTTCATGTAAAATTATAGACTATTTCTATGAATAATTCAAGTCCAAATAACAATATATGATGAATATGTTAGGTAGCATTCCACATCAAAAATTCTGTTTTCATCATTACCTACTCGAGGACGAGCATGAATTAAGCTTGGGGATGCTTGATACGTCTCCAACGTATCTATAATTTTTTATTGTTCCATGCTATTATATTATCAATCTTGGATGTTTTGTATACATTTACAAGCAAATTTATATCATTTTTGGGACTAACCTATTAACTTAGGGCCCAATGCCAGTTGCTGTTTTTTGACTGTTTTTGACTTTGCAGAATATCAGTACCAAACAAAGTCCAAATCCCACAAAACTTTTGAGAGATTTTTTTTCTGGCAATAAGAGACCCTGGAAGCTTCCTGAAGGAACGAGAAGACGAAGGAGTGGCCCACTAGGCACCAGGGCACGCCCTGGTACATAGTGGGGCCCACAAGCCTCCGTTTGACCTAATTCAGCCTCTATAAATACTCTAAAATCAGGAAACCTACCAGGGAGTGCACGAAATACTTTTTTTGCTGCCGCAAGTTCCACAACCACGAGATCCCATCTAGAGGCCTTTTTCCGCCACTCTGCCGGAGGGGGATTCGACCACGGAGGGCGCTCTGCATCATCCATGCCGCCCTCCGATGACGCGTGAGTAGTTTACCACGGACCTATGGGTCCATAGTTAGTAGCTATATGGCTTATTCTCTCTTTTTGATCTTCAATACAATGTTCTCCTCGGTGTTCTTGGAGATCTATTTGATGTAATGTCTTTTTGCGGTGTGTTGGGATCCGATGAATTGTGAGTTTATGATCAGATCTATCCATGAATATTATTTGAGTTTTCTCTGAACTCTTTTATACATGATTGTTATAGCCTCGTATTTCTTCTCTGATTTATTGTTTTGGTTTGGCCAACTAGATTAATTTATCTTGCCATGGGAAGAGGTGCTTTGTGATGGGTTCAATCTTGCAGTGGTCAATCCCAGTGACAGAAAGGGACATGGCATGCATGTATCGTTGCTATTAAGGGTTACAAGATGGGATTTATTTCATACATGAGTTTATCTTGTCTACGTCATGTCATCTTGCTTAAGGCGTTATCCGTTCTTCCATGAACTTAATACACTAGATGTATACTGGATAGCGGTTGATGTGTGGAGTAATAGTAGTAGATGCAGGATCGTTTCGGTCTACTTGTCTCGGATGCGGTGCCTATATACATGATCATTGCCTTGGATATCGTCATAATTATTTGCTTTTCTGTCAATTGCCCAACGGTAATTTTTCTACCCACCGTATGCTATTTTATGAGAGAAGTCTCTAGTGAAAACTATGGCTCCCAGGTCTATTTTCTATCATATAAACTTGCTGAAATTTTATTTTATTTATTTTATTTTGTATTTTTGTTTGATCTATCTATCAAAAACTATACCGTTTAATCTTGCTCATAACTGTTGAGTGATTGACAACCCCTCTACGCATTGGGTTGCAAGTATTTGTTGTTTGTGTGCAGGTGATGTTTACATAGTGTTGCTTGGTTCTCCTACTGGATTGATAACCTTGGTTTCATAAATGAGGGAAATACTTATCTCTACAGTACTGCATGATCCTTTCGGTGCTCTTTTAACTCATTTCTCATTTCTGCAGTAATCAGGACTAGAACTCGTTAAGTGTGTGAGGCCCTACAAGTTCAAAAATAAGCGGACATGTCCTGAAACACTTTCCGGGCAATAGTTAACATCAGGATCTCGACACCCTTATTAACTCTCGCATGTTCACGAAGTTGCCAAGCGAACCTTTGTTTAGGAATACCACTCCTGTTGCTTCGTGATACGTTTACAAAACCCAAGGTGAGGTTATCAGTATCCTCGTGATGAACACTTTGATCACTATACCAGTTATCCTTGTTACTGGTTTTGTTCTCTTTACTTGTGTTCATGTTTCGATAGCGCATGATCATAATCACAATTGTTTGGCCGGACGAAATGACACCATAATACCGAGTGGGCCCAGAGAGTATCTCTCTATCGTTACAGGAGCAAATCCCAGTCTTGAACTATCGATTCCGAGACATACGTTGGCATCAAATATTCTCATGGTCTAAGGAATTATGCAAATATGAACAAGTTATGTGAAAATATCGACAACATAACAATGAATAAATCTCTCGTTAATTCATAAGTTGGGTTTATCCAACTCCATTATCACAATGACAATCGTGTTCTCATTTATTGATAGCATACCAACAATGCTCATGATCAGGACAACAAGATCGTCATCAATACATGAGCTTGTCTTAGAGGCATGACCAGGGATCAATTGGTGTTTACACTTCCATACATGTATTCGGGTTTTCCTCTGAATATCACATTTAAGAACCAATACAATTGTAGCACAGAAATATAAACTTGATTATGAACATGAAAATAGCACAATAACATTATATTATTACCCCTCGGGCATCTTTCCAACATTGTTCGCTCGCGCCAGCTGGGGGAGCCATGCGCGAACCACGGACCGGGGCCAGTGTTATGTGATGGTTCTCGATCAGCGTTCGCAATCTAAGGCACTGCTCGACATGCGCTGGGGGACCTTGGTCTGGGTTGTCAGCTTCCTTCATCCCCGACCTTGCTATGCCCGGATCGACTTTGTGCGTGTTGGGTGGTTGTAGAGGGTCGTCCGACTAGGCTCGAGATGGAAGACCATCCGGCTTTCAGGGCCATCCCTCTAGGGGTTACACTACTAGGCAAACCCTTACCAGTAGCGCTGGTTTTTTGGCTATTAGTAGCGCGGGCAGACGCGCTACTGCTACGACGCTATAGCTATTTTTTAGCAGTAGCGCTTATTTGAACCGGCGCTACTGCTATCTATATCTAGCAGTAGCGCGCCTCCGTCCATCGCTACTGCTAATACTAGTAGCGTGTCCCTTCAACCAACGCTACTGGTAAGCAGCACTGCTACTACTCCAATACCCCACGCTACTGCTAGTATTTTCTTTTTTTATGTTGCTTTATTCGTATTTTTACAGTTTTTATACAATTAAAACATACACATACACTGAAACTATATGAAAAAGGAATGTCTCATCATGATCATCGAAGTGGTACAACATAGTCTCATCATATCAACATAGTCTCAACACAAATGATGTCGATCTCATCATATATCATCTCGAAATAGCGATACAAGTTAATGATCATATGTCTCTTACATTGTCACCGTAGACACATGTTTCATCATCTACCTAAACTATGACATACGAGATAAGAGCGATCACAATGATCAAAAGCAGTATTATGTAGTAGTTTTTGCAGCGGCACTGGTTCTGAATCCCCTGTTGTGCTATGAATCCCAAGTAACTAGCTTCGGCTTCCGCTCTGCTATCAAACCCTTTCTGGCTTCCGCCTAAGAAGCCAGAGACTTGGGCCTGACACTCTGGCCACTCATCATACACACTCGGAACATGCCCTACATACACGGCATACCACTTCCTCGCCATCGTTGATCTATATACATGTCAGAGATGCACACACACACACACACACACACACACACACACACACACACACACACACACACATATATATATATATATATATCATGAAGCGAATACAACGAAACAATTATGAAATAGAAGCAACATATATAGTAAACATAGTTAACAAATTTCATTGTACCGAAAGTCATTAACTAGAGCGCGGCACCATATGTCTAATAGTTTCGTCGTACACTAAGACATTCAAAGTTTCGTCACACAGAAAGTAATAAGTAAAGTAGTGCACTCTCCCCATCTGTCCATATCCAGGAGGGTGTCACCAAGCTTAGTGAAAGGCGTCATGTCTTGACGCTGTAGGGCAATGCGGGTTCAAACGTCAGCTCGCGATATTGGGCCGCCGTAGAACATCCCATTCTCTTCGAGGACATCTTTCATGATGATGGACGCAATTTCCTGCTAGATCCGGTAGAAATCATTTCGAATTTGATTATCCGGCACGGCTCCAAAGGCTTCGGCCCATCTCTGGATATGGGTATCGGATGAAGATTTCATGCAAAGTGATTGCACATCCCTTCTGTACTCCATCATTAGATGGATGACATAGAATCCATCATTGTAACTTCTTGCCGGTTGCTGGATGCAACAGAAGTCAGTCTTGTGGCTGAAGGAAAGCCCGACCTTATTTGTTTTTTTGCATTGGATGTAGCCACCCCGCATGCTGAAGCCCAACATAGCTCTGTCCAGAACATACTTTATGTGTGTGTAATCTTTCTTGTGTATGTTCTTCGATGGGTCCAAATATAGAGCGCAGGAGTAATGCGGGTAAAGAACGATGAGAATGGCACGACACCCCCCGCCGCACAAAATACACGATCAAGTTAGCCTCCGTGCGTGCAAAGTAACTATTGAAATGCACCTATGTGTTATAGTGCTATCCGCGGATGACTTACCTGGGATGATAAGGTAGGAGAATCATTTCTTTGTCCTTATTGCTGACCAAGAATTCTTCGATGTACTGACTCGCATATTGACGGTTGGCGTCGTTGATTGACAAGAAGCCCTCATGCATGTAGTATGGGTCCGCAACCGCAAGACCAGTGACTTGCTCTCTCCTGACGATGTAGTTCATGTGCAGCGCATACAAGCGGACGAACGTAAAATCGAGTGTCCTCATTTGAAACATCTGGAAGATGTAATCAAACCTCAGGAAGAAGAGGTCCGCAGGGCATGTGTGGAGATACATCTTGCAACTGCTCGGCACATGAACCGTATAAAGTGGGTATCCTCGATCATCCGAGGCGAGGAGGCTTCTCTCCGTCGAAAGCACATGGTCATGGAGTCTCTTGAGATCCCCTGCTATGGCAGCTAGTGCATTCGCTGGTACCATTGGCTCTCCCGCGACATGGATTAATGGTGCATGTTTCATCGGTACACGGTCAACCTTAGTCGAAGGCGGCTGGCTGCTAGAACCAACATTGCGAGCTTTATTAGATTTTCTTGCCGACGGTCTCTTCCTCTGCTTCTTCTTGGTGGGCTCAGGTGCTGGTGGGTCTGTCAGACCCTCCCTGAGCACCACCCCTAGTGTTGTCGGGCTCAGCATTGGACGACTCTGGCTAATTAGTTGAGCTTGGGTGGAGCCGGCATCTGGAGGCGTGTCCTACGAGGATTGCATGAACAAAGACTTCTTGCACTTCCGAGGACGTTCCGGCTCTGGTATATGCATCTCATATTCATATGGTCGACTCATTGTTACTTCGTTGTCAAAGGCAGTATTGAAATACTGGTTAGGGTCATCGACCTCCTCCATGTCATGATCCCTATCCTCTTCCATGGGGAAGATGGCATCATCTGCCGGAACGGTTGGCCCTCCTTCCTCGTGTCTCTCAATCTCAGCAAGCAGCACAGACGATGGTTGTACTTGTGTAGGTGGTGTTGTGGTCATACCTGTTGGGGATCGTTGCAGAAATTAAAAAAAAATTCTATGCATCACCAAGATCAATCTATGGAGAGACTAGCAACGAGAGAGAGAGAGAGATAGAGAGGGGAGTGCATCTTCATACCCTTGAAGATCGCGATGCGGAAGCGTTACAAGAACGCGGATGAAGGGGTCGTACTCGTAGCGATTCAGATCGCGGTTGATTCTGATCTAAGCGCCGAACAACGGCGCCTCCGTGTTCAACACACGTACAGCCCGGGGACGTCTCCTCCTTCTTGATCCAGCAAGGGGAGAGGAGAAGTTGAGGGAGAGCTCCGGCAGCACGACGGCGTGGTGGTGGAGCTTGCAGTTCTCCGGTAGGGCTTCGCCAAGCACTACTACGGAGGAGGGGGTGTTGGGGAGGGAGAGGGCTGCACCAGGGGAAGGGGTGTGGCTCCCATGTGCCTCCTCACTATATATAGGGGTGGAGGGGGCTGGTTTCTTTCCCTCCAAGTCCATTGGGGCGTTGGCAAAGGTGGGGGAAAGAAATCCCATCATTTTCCTTCACCACCGATTGTTATCCCCCCTTTTTAGGGATCTTGATCTTATCCCTTCGGGATATGATCTTATTCCTTCTAAGGGGGGATCTTGGTGCGCCTTGACCAGGGGTGTGGGGCCTTGCCCCCACTACCCACTTTCATGTGGGTCCCCCCATGCAGGTAGGCCCCACTCCAGAACCTTCTAGAACCTTCCCGGTACAATACCGAAAAATCCCAAACATTTTCCGGTGGCCAAAATAGGACTTCCCATATATAAATCTTTACCTCCGGACCATTCCAGAACTCCTCGTGACGTCCGGGATCTCATCCGGGACTCCGAACAACATTCGGTAACTCTACACTAATTCCCATAACAACTCTAGCGTCACCGAACCTTAAGTGTGTAGACCCTACGGGTTCAGGAATCATGCAGACATGACCGAGACAACTCTCTGGCCAATAACCAACAGCGGGATCTGGATACCCATGTCGGCTCCCACATGTTCCACGATGATCTCATCGGATGAACCACGATGTCGGGGATTCAATCAATCCCGTATACAATTCCCTTTGTCTATCGGTATGCTACTTGCCCGAGATTCGATCGTTGGTATCCCTATACCTTGTTCAATCTCGTTACCGACAAGTCTCTTTACTTGTTCTGTAACGCATGATCCCGTGGCTAACTCATTAGTCACACTGAGCTCATTATGATGATGCATTAC
Organism: Aegilops umbellulata; assembly: GCA_032464435.1. Taxonomy (NCBI): domain Eukaryota; kingdom Viridiplantae; phylum Streptophyta; class Magnoliopsida; order Poales; family Poaceae; genus Aegilops; species Aegilops umbellulata. Next base: position 452,910,896 of record CP136055.1, read on the forward strand.
CGAGTGGGCCCAGAGATACCTCTCTGTCATACGGAGTGACAAATCCCAGTCTTGATTCGTGCCAACCCAACAGACACTTTCAGAGATACCTGTAGTGCACCTTTATAGCCACCGAGTTACGTTGTGACGTTTGGTACACCCAAAGCATTCCTATGGTATCCGGGAGTTACACAATCTCATGGTCTAAGGAAATGATACTTGACATTAGAAAAGCTCTTAGCAAACGAACTACACGATCTTGTGCTATGCTTAGGAGTGGGTCTTGTCCATCACATCATTCTCCTAATGATGTGATCCCGTTATCAATGACATCCAATGTCCATGGTCAGGAAACCATAATCATCTATTGATCAACGAGCTAGTCAACTAGAGGCTTACTAGGGACATGTTGTGGTCTATGTATTTACACATGTATTACGGTTTCCAGTTAATACAATTATAGCATGAACAATAGACAATTATCATGAACAAGGAAATACAATAACAACCATTTTATTATTGCCTCTAGGGCATATTTACAACAGTCTCCCACTTGCACTAGAGTCAATAATCTAGTTCACATCACTATGTGATTGTAATGAATCCAACACCCATGGCGTTTGTTCATATCTCGCTTGTGAGAGAGGTTATTAGTCAACGGGCCTGAACCTTTCAGATCCGTGTGTGCTTTACAAATCTCTATGTCATCTTGTAGATGCAGCTACCGCACGCTACTTGGAGCTATTCCAAATAACTGCTCTACTATACGAATCCGGTTTACTACTCAGAGTCATCGGGATTAGTGTCAAAGTTTGCATCGACGTAACACTTTACGACAGACTCTTTTTCCACCTCCATAATCGAGAAAATTCCTTAGTCCACTAGTTACTAAGGATAAGTTCGACCGCTGTCATGTGATCCATTCCTGGATCACTCTTGTACCCCTTGACTGACTCATGGCAAGGCACACTTCAGGTGCGGTACACAGCATAGCATACTGTAGAGCCTACGTCTAAAGCATAGGGGACGACCTTCGTCCTTTCTCTCTCTTCTGCCATGGTCAGGTCTTGAGTCTTACTCAATACTCACACCTTGTGACACAGCCAAGAACTCCTTCTTTGCTGATCTATTTTGAACTCCTTCAAAATCTACCGCGGTATGCATTCATTTGAAAGTACTATTAAGCGTTTTTTTATCTATCCTTATAGATCTTGATGCTCAATGTTCAAGTAGCTTAATCTAGGTTCTCCATTGAAAAACACTTTCCAAATAACCCTGCATGCTTTCCATAAATTCTACATCATTTCTGATCAACAATATGTCAACAACATATACTCATCAGAATTTCTATAGTGCTCTCACTCACTTCTTTGGAAATACAAGTTTCTCATAAACTTTGTATAAACCCAAAATCTTTGATCATCTCATCAAAGCATACGTTCCAACTCCGAGATGCTTACTCCAGTCCTTAGAAGGATTCCTGGAGCTTTGCATACTTGTTAGCATCTTTCAGGATTGACAAAACCTTCTGGTTGTATACAACCTTTCCTCAAGTAAATCGTCGAGGAAACAATGTTTTGAAATCCTATCTGCAAGATTTCATAAATAATACAATAACTGCTAATATAATTCCAACAGACTCTTAGCATCGCTACGAGTGAGAAAGTCTCATTGTAGTCAACTCCTTGAACTTGTTGGAAAACATCTTAACGACAAGTCGAGCTTTCTTAATGGTGACACTTACCATCATTGTCCGTCTCCTTTTAAAATCCATCTGCGCCCAACAGCCTTACGACCATCAAGTAGTTCTTCCAAAGTCTATACTTTATACATGGATCCTCTCTCGGATTTTATGGCCTCGAGCCATTCGTCGGAATCCGGGCCCACCATCGCTTCTCCATAGCTTGTAGGTTCATTGTTGTCTAGCAACATGACTTCCAAGACAGGATTATGTACCACTCTGAAGTAGTACGCATCCTTGTCGACCTACGAGGTTTGGTAGTGAGGGAGTCCTGGATTAGGGGGTGTTCGGGTAGCCGGACTATACCTTCGCCGGACTCCTGGACTATGAAGATACAAGATTGAAGACTTCGTCCCGTGTCCGGATGGGACTTCCCATGGCGTGGAAGGCAAGCTAGGCGATGCGGATACTCAAGATCTCCTACCATTGTAACCGACTCTGTGTAACCCTAACCCTATCCGGTGTCTATATAAACCGGAGGGTTGTAGTCCGTAGGACGAATCATCATCATACACAATCAGACCATAGGCTAGCTTCTAGGGTTTAGCCTCCTTGATCTCGTGGTAGATCTACTCTTGTACTACCCATATCATCAATATTAATCAAGCAGGAGTAGGGTTTTACCTCCATCGAGAGGGCCCGAACCTGGGTAAACTTCGTGTCCCTTGTCTCCTGTTACCATCTGACCTTGACGCACAGTTCGGGACCCCCTACCTGAGATCCGCCGGTTTTGACACCGACATTGGTGCTTTCATTGACCAGCCGGATTGGCTTGTCTACCAGGGACTGGATGCAAGTCTTCAGTCTGGTCACCTCTTCCTCATTGCCCCACGACAGGCCCGTCTCTTTCCAGGACACAAGCCGCGTGGGGGGTCCGGATCTGAACTCGGGGGCTGCGACCCATTCCGGATCGCGTGGCTCGGTGATGTAAAACCACCCGGCTTGCCACCCCTTTAGGGTCTCCACAAAGGAGCCCTCGAACTAGAGGACGTTGGCTATCTTGCCAGCCATAGCACCTCCGCACTCCGCTTGGCTGCCGCGCACCACCTTGGGCTTGACGTTGAAGGTCTTGAGCCAAAGGCCGAAATGGGGGCGGACGCGGAGGAATGCCTCACACACGACGATGAACGCCGAGATGTTGAGGATGAAGTTCGGGGCCAGATCGTGGAAATCTAGGCCATAGTAGAACATGAGTCCCCTGACAAATGGGTGAAGTGGAAAACCCAGTCCGCGGAGGAAGTGGGGAAGGAAAACTACCCTCTCATGGGGCCTTGGGGTGGGGAGAAGCTGCCCCTTCTCAGGAAGCCAGTGCGGGATGTCCTTGGACATGTATCCGGCCTTCCTTAGCTTTTTTACTTGAACCTCCGTAACGGAGGAGACCATCCACTTGCCTCCCGCTCCGGACATTGCTGGAGAAGGTTGAGGTGGGAAGAGCGGGCTTGGGTGCTGGAGCTTAGGTGCGCGAGAGATGGATTGGCAAAGGAGGAAGAAGGCGTAGGTAAAAAAGGTGGATCCTTATCCCCTTATATGGGCGGATGCGGTTATGCGTCCCCACCTACCTAATAAAACTCGCTTGCCTCCCAAGCGCCATGGTAAATGGCGCGGTTGGGTTACCCACGTCCGTATTGATGAGAATCCCGTTAAAAGGGGCACACGATCTCTGCTTTGACAAGACGTGCCAAGGAAACCGCCTCGCTGAACGTGCTGAGGTGGAAAAGTGAAAACAATTTGTATAAAGAGCTTGGCCGCAGTGTGATGACGCACTGCGGAATACGTCAGTAGATTTGATTTGTGTTAATATTATTCTCCCTATGGCAATATGTGGAAACTTATTTTGCAGAGCCGGACACTATTTTTGGTGTTTACAATCTTCTATGAAGGACTTGGAGGAGGAAGCCGCCTTGCAATGCCGAAGACAATCTGTGCGCCAGACTCGTCGTCATTGAAGCCTGGTTCAGGGGCTACTGAGGGAGTCCTGGATTAGGGGGTGTTCGGGTAGCCGGACTATACCTTCGTCGGACTCTTGGACTATGAAGATACAAGATTGAAGACTTTGTCCCGTGTCCGGATGGGACTTTCCTTGGCGTGGAAGGCAAGCTAGGCGATGCGGATACTCAAGATCTCCTACCATTGTAACCGACTCTGTGTAACCCTAACCCTATCTGGTGTCTGTATAAACCGGAGGGTTGTAGTCCGTAGGACGAATCATCATCATACACAATCAGACCATAGGCTAGCTTCTAGGGTTTAGCCTCCTTGATCTCGTGGTAGATCTACTCTTGTACTACCCATATCATTAATATTAATCAAGCAGGAGTAGGGTTTTACCTCCATCGAGAGGGCCCGAACCTGGGTAAACTTCGTGTCCCTTGTCTCCTGTTACCATCCGACCTTGATGCACAGTTCGGGACCCCCTACCCGAGATCCGCCGGTTTTGACACCGACAGGTAGTGACTTGATCCGAAGTTTCATGATCACTATCATAAGCTTCCACTTCAATTGGTGTAGGTGCCACATGAACAACTTCCTGTGCCCTGATACACACTAGTTGAAGTGACGGTTCAATAACCTCATCAAGTCTCCACCATCCTCCCACTCAATTCTTTCGAGAGAAACTTTTCCTCGAGAAAGGACCCGATTCTAGAAACAATCCCTTTTGTTTCCGGATCTGAGACACGAGGTATACCCAACTGTTTGGGTTATTCTATGAAGATGCATTTATCCGCTTTGGGTTCGAGCTTATCAGCCTGAAACTTTTTCGCATAAGCGTCGCAGCCCCAAAGTTTTAAGAAACGGCAGCTTAGGTTTCTCTAAACCATAGTTCATATGGTGTCGTCTCAACGGAATTGCGTGGTGCCCTATTTAAAGTGAGTGCGGTTGTTTCTAATGCCTAACCCATAAACGATAGTGGTAATTCAATAAGAGACATCATGGTATGCACCATATCCAATAGGGTGCAGTTATGATGTTCGGACACACCATCACACTATGGTGTTCAAGGCGGTATTAGTTGTGAAACAATTTCCACAATGTCTTAATTGTGTGCCAAACTCGTAACTCAGATATTCATCTCTATGATCATATCATAGACATTTTATCCTCTTGTCACGACGATCTTCAACTTCACTCTGAAATTACTTGAACCTTTCAATAATTCAGACTTGTGTTTCATCAAGTAAATATACTTAGCATCTACTCAAATCATCTGTGAAGTAAGAACACAACGATATCCACTGCGTGCCTCAGCACTCATTGGAATGCACACATCAAAATGTATTACTTCCAACAAGTTGCTTTCTTGTTCCATCTTACTGAAAACAAGGCCTTTCAGTCATCTTGCCCATGTGGTATGATATGCATGTCTCAAGTGATTCAAAATCTAGTGAGTCCAAACGATCCATCTGTATGGAGTTTCTTCATGCATATCTACCAATAGACATGGTTCGCATGTCTCAATCTTTTCAAAAATGAGTGAGTCCAAAGATCCATCAACATGGAGCTTCTTCATGCGTTTTATACCAACATGACTCAAATGGCAGTGCCACAAGTATGTGGTACTATCATCGCTATCTTATATCTTTTGGCATGAACATGTGTATCACTACGATCGAGATTCAATAAACCATTCATTTTAGGTGCAATACCATTGATGGTATTATTCAAATAAACAGAGTAACCATTATTCTCCTTAAATGAATAACCGTATTGCAATAAACATAATCCAATCATGTCTACGCAAACACCAAATAACAATTATTTAGGTTTAACACCAATATCGATGGTAGAGGGAGCATGCGATGCTTGATCACATCAACCTTGGAAACACTTCCAACACATATCCTCATCTCACCTTCAGCTAGTCTCCGTTTATTCTGTAGCCTTTTATTTCGAGTTACTAACACTTAGCAACTGAACCGGTATTTTAATACCCTGGTGCTACTAGGAGTACTAGTGGAGTACACATTATAATGAATATCCAATATACTTCTGTCGACCTTGCCAGCCTTCTCATCTACCGAGTATCTAGGGTAGTTCTGATTCAGTGATCGTTCCCCACATTACAGAAGCACTTAGTCTCGGGTTTGGGTTCAACCTTGGGTTTCTTCACTAGAGCAGCAACTGATTTGCCGTTTCATGAAGTATCCCTTCTTTCCCTTTCCCTTCTTGAAACTAGTGGTTTAACCATCAACAATTGATGCTCCTTCTTGATTTCTACTTTCGCGGTGTCAAATATCGCGAGTTGCACAAGGATCATCATGTCTATCCTTGATATGTTATAGTTCATCACGAAGCTCTAATAGCTTGGTGGCAGTGACTATGGAGAACCATCACTATCTCATCTGGAAGATTAACTCCCACTCGATTCAAGCGATTGTAGTACTCAGACAATCTGAGCACATGCTCAACGATTGAGCTTTTCTCCCTTAGTTTGCAGGCTTAAGAAACTTGTCAGACGTCTCATACCTCTTGACGTGGGCACTAGTCTGAAATCCCAATTTCAGTCTTTGGAACATCTCATATGTTCAGCGACGTTTCAAAAAACGTCTTTGGCGCCTCAATTCTAAACCGTTAGCATTACGCACTGAAGTATCACGTAGTCATCAAAAACGTGTATGTCAGATGTTCGCAACATCCACAGACGACGCTCGAGGTTCAGCACACCGAGCAGTGCATTCAGGACATAATACTTCTGTGCAGCAATGGGGACAATCCTCAGTTTACGGACCCAGTCCGCATAATTGCTACTATCAACTTTCAACTAAATTTTCTCTAGGGAAATATCTAAAACAGTAGAACCAAAGCATGAGCTACGACATAATTTGCAAAGACCTTTTGACTATGTTCATGATAATTAAGTTCATCTAATAAAATTATTCAATGAACTCCCACTTAGATAGACATCCCTCTAGTCATCTAAGTGATACATGATCCGAGTTAACTAGACCGTGTCCAATCATCACGTGAGATAGACTAGTCATCATCGGTGAACATCTTCATGTTGATCGTATCTTCTATACGACTCATGTTCGACCTTTCGGTCTTCCGTGTTCCGAGGCCATGTCTGTACATGCTAGGCTCGTCAAGTCAACCTAAGTGTATCGCGTGTGTAAATCTGGCTTACACCTGTTGTATTCGAACGTTAGAATCTATCACACCCGATCATCACGTGGTGCTTCGAAACAACGAACCTTCGCAACGGTGCACAATTAGGGGGAATACTTTCTTGAAATTATTGTGAGGGATCATCTTATTTAAGCTACCGTCGTTCTAAGCAAATAAGATGTAAAACATGATAAACATCACACGGAATCAAATAGTGACATGATATGGCCAATATCATTTTGCTCCTTTTGATCTCCATCTTCGGGGCGCCATGATCATCATCGTCACCGGCATGATACCATGATCTCCATCATCATGTCTTCATGTAGTTGTCTCGTCAACTATTACTTCTACTACTATGGCTAACGGTTTAGCAATAAAGTAAAGTAATTACATGACATTTATGTTGACACGCAGGTCATAAATAAATTTAGACAACTCCTATGGCTCCTGCCGGTTGTCATACTCATCGACATGCAAGTCGTGATTCCTATTACAAGAACATGATCAATCTCATACATCACATATATCATTCATCACATCCTTTTGGCCATATCAGGTCACATGACATATGCTGCAAAAACAATTTAGGCGTCTTCTAATTGTTGTTGCAAATTTTTACGTGGTTGCTATAGGTTTCTTAGCAAGAACGTTTCTTACCTACGCCAAAACCACAACGTGATATGCCAATTTCTATTTACCATTCATAAGGACCCTTTTCATTGAATCTGATCCGACTAAAGTGGGAGAGACAGACACCCGCTAGCCACCTTATGCAACTAGTGCATGCCAGTCGATGGAACCTGTCTCACGTAAGTGTACGTGTAAGGTCGGTCCGGGCCGCTTCATCCTACAATGCCGCCGAATCAAGATAAGACTAGTAACGGGAAGTAAATTGACAAAATCGACGCCCACAACAACTTATGTTCTACTCGTGCATAGAAACTACGCATAGACCTAGCTCTGATACCACTGTTGGGGATCGTTGCAAAAATTAAAAAAATTTCTACGCATCACCAATATCAATCTATGGAGAGACTAGCAACGAGAGAGAGAGGGGAGTGCATATTCATACCCTTGAAGATCGCGACGCGGAAGGATTACAAGAACGCGGATGAAGGAGTCGTACTCGTAGCGATTCAGATCGCGGTTGATTCCGATCTAAGCGCCGAACAACGGCGCCTCCGCGTTCAACACACGTACAGCCCGGGGACGTCTCCTCCTTCTTGATCTAGCAAGGGGAGAGGAGAAGTTGAGGGAGAGCTCCGGCAGCACGACGGCGTGGTGGTGGAGCTTGCAGTTCTCCGGTAGGGCTTCGCCAAGCACTACTACGAAGGAGGGGGTGTTGGGGAGGGAGAGGGCTGCACCAGGGGAAGGGGTGTGGCTCCCATGCGCCTCCCCACTATATATAGGGGTGGAGGGGGCTGGTTTCTTGCCCTCCAAGTCCATTGGGGAGTTGACAAAGGTGAGGGAAAGAAATCCCATCATTTCCCTTCCCCACCGATTGTTATCCCCTTTTTAGGGATTTTGATCTTATCCCTTCGGGATACGATCTTATTCCTTCTAAGGGGGGATCTTGTTGCGCCTTGACCAGGGGTGTGGGGCCTTTCCCCCACTACCCACGTTCATGTGGGTCCCCCGTGCAGGTGGGCCCCACTCCAGAACCTTCTAGAACCTTCCTGGTACAATACCGAAAAATCCCAAACATTTTCCGGTGGCCAAAATAGGACTTCCCATATATAAATATTTACCTCCGGACCATTCCAGAACTCCTCGTGACGTCCGGGATCTCATCCGGGACTCCGAACAATATTCGCTAACTGCACACTAATTCCCATAACAACTCTAGCGTCACTGAACCTTAAGTGTGTAGACCCTACGGGTTCGGGAATCATGCAGACATGACCGAGACAGCTCTCTGGCCAATAACCAACAGCGGGATCTGGATACCCATGTAGGCTCCCACATGTTCCACGATGATCTCATCGGATGAACCGTGATGTCGGGGATTCAATCAATCCCGTATACAATTCCCTTTGTCTATGGGTATGCTACTTGCCCGAGATTCGATCGTCGGTATCCCTATACCTTGTTCAATCTCTTTACTCGTTCCGTAATGCATGATCCCATGGCTAACTCATTAGTCACATTGAGCTCATTATGATGATGCATTACTGAGTGGGCCCAGAGATACCTCTCCGTCAGACGGAGTGACAAATCCTAGTCTCGATTCGTGCCAACCTAACAGACACTTTCGGAGATACCTGTAGTGCACCTTTATAGCCACCCAGTTACGTTGTGACGTTTGGTACATCCAAAGCATTCCTACGGTATCCGGGAGTTACACAATCTCATGGTCTAAGGAAATGATACTTGACATTAGGAAAGCTCTTAGCAAACGAACTACACGATCTTGTGCTATGCTTGGGATTGGGTCTTGTCCATCACATCATTCTCCTAATGATGTGATCCCCTTATCAATGACATCCAATGTCCATGGTCAGGAAACCATAACCATCTATTGATCAACGAGCTAGTCAACTAGAGGCTTACTAGGGACATGTTGTGGTCTATGTATTCACACATGTATTACGGTTTCCAGTTAATACAATTATAGCATGAACAATAGACAATTATCATGAACAAGGAAATACAATAAGAACCATTTTATTATTGCCTCTAGGGCATATTTCCAACAATACCTTCCTGAGGTCCCATTGGTGTGCTCCCGGCCACCTCGACACGAAGAAGATTTTTCGGCCACAGGATCGGCCAATTTTTGCATTGGCCAAGCTGCGTGGGGGTCTCGTCATCCTCTCCATCGGTTTGTGTCGGACGAGTGAAACCCTCGTAGCCCGCTTTCACACTCGCCACGGAGACCCTTAAGGCGTTATCAGGCATCTACCGACGGTGAAACAATCGATCCTTAGGCTTGACTATAGTACCCTTCCCCATATCCACCAACCCACCCTTCATGTGGTAAAGGAGGGTGCACGGACTGGAGTCGGCCTAAAAAGACATATACGTGTGGCGTCAGAGATCCAAAAAGTACATAAACTGAAGATTAATTAATTAGTTGAGTTGATGAAGGTGCGGTGCGTATTTACCGTGAGGGCGTCGAGCTCAGCCAATGTCGACGGCCCGACATTCAAGACAGAGACGGAGCTAGGGCTACTGTGAGAGCCGGGTGCAGGAGCAGGTGCTGAAGGAGGTGCGGGTGCGGTTGCCATAGTAACTACGAGTATGGGTGCGGTGTTCATTGAGTTGCTCCCGGTGAAGCTAGGTATGGGAAAATCACTTGGTGGCGCGTTTGGATTTTGTTGCACCCATGTGACCACTGTTGGAATCAAGCTTGTAAATGCAGTTGTCATTGTCAAAACCGGCGGATCTCGGGTAGGGGGTCCCGAACTTGCATCTAAGGAGGATGGTAACAGGAGGCGAGGGACACAATGTTTACCCAGGTTCGGGCCCTCACGGTGGAGGTAAAACCCTACTTCCTCCTTGATCGATCTTGATGATATGAGTATTACAAGAGTTGATCTACCACGAGATCGTAGAGGCTAAACCCTAGAAGCTAGCCTATGGTCTGATTGTTGTTGTTCTATGGACTAAACCCTCCAGTTTATATAGACACCGGAGGGGGCTAGGGTTACACAGAGTCGGTTACAATGGGAGGAGATCTACATATCCGTATCGCCAAGCTTGCCTTCCACTCCAAGAGAGTCCCATCCGAACACGAGACGAAGTCTTCAATCTTGTATCTTCATAGTCCAACAGTCCGGCCAAAGGATATTGTCTTCGGCATTGCAAGGCGGGTTCTTCTCCAAATCCCGAATACCTATTAAATAGTGTCCGGATTTTCATAAATACTTGCGCTTCTTGGCTTCCACGCCCAAATACGGCCGCCTTCCACATGTCAAACGCATGCGAGAAGCTAGGGCATTTTTGCATTTACCACCCTAGCTGTGTGAACAATCTGCCTACTTAAAGAGACGAGGATTCTCAGATCCAAATCACACCCTTCTTCAGCGAGCATTCATCGGAGCGCGCCTGAGCGAAATCCATCCCAACATGGCCGGCCAGCGCAGCTCCTCCTCTCACTCCCATAGCCCTAAGCCCGAAGATTGGATGAAGTGTTCCATCCCGCATAGCAAATTAGTGAAGCTACAGACACAGGGATTCCTCCCCCCAGCGTACATGGTGCCTGTTCGAGTCGGGCTTGCCACCTATAATGGCGAAGAGCAAGCGGAGAGCCTTCCCGACCCCTCCAAGGGAGAGCGGGTAGGCCTCATTCCTTATTTATTAAGGGGACTCGGATTTCCAATCCATCCGTTCCTATGAGGGCTCCTGGAGTTTTACGGCCTCCAATTGCATAATCTTACCCCTGCCTCCATTTTGCACATCGCTGGTTATGTGGCCTTTGTGAGCTGTTTCTGGGCTGCCAAGCTCATTTCGCGCTGTGGAAAAGGCTATTCTGCCTTGTGCCCCGTACACAGAGGGGCTCAATATTTCAAGTGGGCGGAGCCGAAATATGGCGCATCGCCGGGACCGGATACCTATCCGGTACTCCGAAGAAGACGTCCGAAGACTGGCCTTCAGAGTGGTTTTATATAGAGGATGTCCCTCTCCCGGATCCTATTCGGGTTGGCCTTCCTGAGTTTAATAATGCTCCTCTGAAGAAGCGCCTAAGCTGGCGACCAAGGAGCCCTTAGGAAGAAGATGATAGAGACGTCTCTTACTTGATGGGCCGGATAAAGGCGCTGGCTCTATCAGGACTGACCACAATCGAGGTTATGTCAACATGCATTATGTGAGGAGTGCAGCCGCTTCAATATCGAGGCCGCCCTATGTGGGAGTTTAACGGGGAAGACGATGTCTCCCGCTGCGGCCGTAAGGGGTCGGACACAGCTGCCGCTTTGGCGAAAATTCTGTCCGGTCTGTACAAGGGAGAGGAAGAGGAGTTCCTCCGCATCAAGCCGCGGGACGGATTCTCCATGTACAATCCTCCGAGCTGGGTAAGGAGCCACTTCTCATGCCCTTCCCTTCCGTATTTCCGCAATAAATATCTTATTTTGCCCGTTCACCGCAGGAGCTGCGTAAGGCAGTAAGGGAGGTCAACAGCCCACCTCCACAACCAGAGGAACCTGAATGGTCCCTCGACCCCGGCCTTCAAGAGGATCCGGACATATTCGTGGAACTGATTGATAGGATATTTTATCAATTAAGCCGCGATGAGGCCATGGTGGCTATCACAGCCGACTATCCGGGGCTACTCCCTGCCTCACTGGTAAGTGAGACCAGGGTCCCAATCTTTGTGAAGTATCTCTTTTCCCACTGAGGGAGTCCTGGATTAGGGGGTGTCCGGATAGCCGGACTATAACCTTTGGCCGGACTCCTGGACTATGAGGATACAAGATTGAAGACTTCGTCCTGTGTCTGGATGGGACTTTCCTTGGCGTGGAAGGCAAGCTTGGAGATACAGATATGAAGGTCTTCTTCCGTCGTAACCGACTCTGTGTAACCCTAACCCTCTCCGGTATCTATATAAACCGGAGGGTTTTAGTCCATAGGACGAACAACAATAATACCATAGGCTAGCTTCTAGGGTTTAGCCTCTCTGATCTCGTGGTAGATCTACTCTTGTACTACCCATATCATCAATATTAATCAAGCAGGAGTAGGGTTTTACCTCCATCGAGAGGGCCCGAACCTGGGTAAAAACATCGTGTCCCTTGTCTCCTGTTACCATCCGCCTAGACGCACAGTTCGGGACTCCCTACCCGAGATCCGCCGGTTTTGACATCGACATTGGTGCTTGCATTGAGAGTTCCTCTGTGTCGTCACTTTTAGGCCCAATGGCTCCTCCGATCATCAACGGCGATGCGATCCAGGGTGAGACTTTTCTCCCCGGACAGATCTTCGTATTCGGCGGCTTTGCACTGCGGGCCAATTCGCTTGGCCATCTGGAGCAGATCGAAAGCTACGCCCCTGGCCATCAGGTCAGATTTGGAAGTTTGAACTACACGGCCTATATCAGCGGGGCCTTGATCTTCGACGGATTCGAGCCACAGCCGGGCGCGCCGCACTGTCACGAAGGGCATGATCTAGCTCTACCGCCGAATAGTGCCCTGGAGGCCGCACCCGTGTCCGCTCCGACCCTTAGCTCGGAGCCGACTGCACCTATCGAGGACGGGTGGTTGGACACCGCCTCGAGGGCTGCAATCTCTATGGCGATCGAGCCGAACACCAGCCTTGTCCTCTGCGAAGCCCGTGACTCCAAGGTGCCGGACTCCTTTCCGGACTCCGAGACCTCCGCGCCCTTGCCAATCGAATCCGATTGGGCGCTGATCATGGAATTCACCGCCGCGGATATCTTTCAGCACTCGCCCTTCAGCGATATTCTTAATTCACTAAGGTCTCTCTCTTTGTCAAGAGAGTCCTGGCCGGATTATGGCCAACAGGATTGGGATGCGGATGACGAAGAAATTCGATGCCCACCCACCACCCACTTCGTAGCCACTGTCGATGATTTAACCGACATGCTAGACTTCGACTCCGAAGACATCGATGGTATGGACGACGATGTAGGAGACGAACAGGAACCAGCGCCTATAGGGCACTGGAAAGCCACCTCGTCATATGACATATATATGGTGAATACACCCAAAGAAGGCAATGGCAACGGAACAACGGGGGATGACCCCTCCAAGAAGCAACCCAAGCGCCGGCGTCAGCGGCGCCGCTCTAAGTCCCGCCAAAGCAAAAACGGTGAAACCGGCACCAGACAAAATAACACCCCGGACAGTGCCGCAGACAACTCCCTCCAGCAAGACTCAAAACATGAGGATGGAGAAGCCAGCCCTCCTGAGAGGGCGACAGATAGAGAGGAAGAGGATGATAATTACATACCTCCCTCCGAAGACGAGGCAAGCCTCGGCGACGACGAATTTGTCGTGCCTGAGGATCCCACCGAGCAAGAGCGCTTTAAGCGCAGGCTTATGGCCACGACGAGCAGCCTTAAGAAAAAACAGCAACAGCTTAGAGCTGATCAAGATTTTCTAGCCGACAGATGGACTGAAGTCCTTGCGGCCGAAGAGTATGAACTCGAATGCCCCTCCAAGAGCTACCCAAAGCGCAGACTGCTACCCTGATTAGAGGAGGAAGAACCTAAACCTACATCACCAGCGCATGACGTGGCCGATCGGCCACCTCGTGGCCGCGACAGAGAGGCCTCACGGCCCTCCGCTCAAGCCGTACCCCGGCGTCTCTAAAAAAATACCAAGGCACGGGGAAACGTGCTAGACCTGCGCGATATGTTGGAGGACAAGGCAAGGCAAACAAGATCGATCTACGGATCGCGTGGGCGCCCCACGACTCGAGACGATAACCGTCAAGCCGGATACAGCAAATCCGGCCGGGCCGAACACAGAAGACAAAGCTCATTTGAGCTACGTCACGATATAGCCCAGTACAGAGGCGCCGCACACCCACTATGCTTCACGGATGAAGTAATGGATCATCAAATCCCAGAGGATTTCAAACCCATAAACATCGAATCATACGATGGCACAACAGATCCTGCGGTATGGATCGAGGATTATCTCCTTCATATCCACATGGCCCGTGGCGATGATCTACACGCCATCAAATACCTCCCACTCAAGCTTAAAGGACCAACTCGGCATTGGCTTAACAGCTTGCCAGCAGAATCAATTGGTTGTTGGGAGGACCTGGAAGCCGCATTCCTCGACAATTTCCAGGGCACCTATGTGCAACCACCAGACGCCGATGACCTAAGCCACATAATTCAGCAGCCAGAGGAATCGGCCAGACAATTCTGGACACGGTTCCTAACCAAGAAAAATCAAATCATCAACTGTCCGGATGCAGAGGCCCTAGCAGCCTTCAAACATAACATCCGTGATGAGTGGCTTTCCCGGCACCTAGGACAGGAAAAGCCGAAATCCATGGCAGCCCTCACGACACTCATGACCCGCTTTTGCGCGTGAGAAGACAGCTGGCTAGCTCGTAGTAATAACATGACCAAGAGCCCTGGTAATTCGGATACCAAGGACATCAATGGCAGGTCGCGTCGCAACAAGCACAAGCGCCGCATTAACGGCGACATCGCTGAGGATACGACAGTTAATGCCGGATTCAGAGGCTCTAAACCCGGTCAGCGGAAAAAGCCATTCAAGAGAAATACTCCGGGCCCGTCCAGTTTGGACCGAATACTCGATCGCTCGTGCCAGATACACGGCACCCCCGAAAAACCAGCCAATCACACCAATAGGGATTGTTGGGTCTTCAAGCAGGCAGGCAAGTTACATGCCGAAAACAGAGACAAGGGGTTGCATAGCGATGACGAGGAGGAGCCCCGGCTGCCGAACAATATTGGATAGAAGGGTTTCCCCCCACAAGTGCGGACGGTGAACATGATATACGCAACCCACATCCCCAAGAGGGAGCGGAAGCGTGCGTTAAGGGATGTATACGCGTTGGAGACAGTCGCCCCAAAGTTCAACCCACGGTCCTCCTGCCCGACCACTTTTGATCGAAGGGACCACCCCACTAGCATCCGTCATGGCGGATTCACCGCATTGGTTCTTGACCCAATCATTGACAGATTTCACCTCACTAGAGTCCTTATGGACGGCAGCAGCAGCCTGAACCTGCTTTATCAGGACACAGTGCGGAAAATGGGCATAGATCCCTCAAGGATTAAACCCACAAAAACGACCTTTAAAGGCGTCATACCAGGTGTAGAGGCCAACTGTACTGGCTCAGTTACACTCGAAGTGGTCTTCGGATCCCCGGATAATTTCCGAAGCGAGGAGTTAATCTTCGACATAGTCCCATTCCGCAGTGGCTATCACGCACTGCTCGGACGAACCGCATTTGCAAAATTCAATGCGGTGCCGCACTATGCATACCTTAAGCTCAAGATGCCAGGCCCTCGAGGAGTCATTACAGTCAATGGAAACACCGAACGCTCTCTCCGAACAGAGGAGCATACGGCGGCGCTGGCAGCGGAAGTACAGAGCAGCCTCTCAAGGCAATTCTCCAGTCCGGCTTTTAAACGTCCGGACACCGTCAAGCGCGCCCGGAGTAACCTACAACAAGACCGCCTGGCACGTTCCGAGCAAGCGTAGCAATACGGCCCCAACCCCAACCCTCGCGAAACTGCGAAATCAGTGCTACGCGTACACAACTACGCTCTGAAAATTCCATGGGCACAGGGGGAGGGGCACATCCACGGCATGCCCTAAATGCGGCTCGACTGCACTAGGGGCTCCCGGTTTCATCATTTTTTCTTACTTTCAGGACTCCATCGTACGGAAGGCCTATCCGGCAGTACAATCGCCGAACACACGATGCAACATGCAAGGAGGCAGGAAGCTATGCCGAATTACCAGGTGGTCTCTATAACGAGCAAAATACCTGTCTTACATATCGTCTCGCAGCTTGCCCCTGGAGGGGGACATGTCAAATAGTCCCATCTCTTGCTTATTGCACTATTTGTATCGTTCTGCTTCTACAACATCATTTTAAAATAAACAATGCTTAGCTTCAGCTTATTACTGCATTCTCTATTCATTTGTTTTTTAATATATATGTTCTGTTATGACATTTAGCACCCGTACACTTTGGTACAACCAATACGCCAGGGGCTCAAGCACCCCATAACACGGTGTGAGAAGTCTGAACACTTTCACAAGTGCGGCCCTCCGAACTTATAGCATTATATGCATCAGCTCCGAATCATGTCTTTGGTCAATAGTTGGGTTTGCCCGGCTCCCATGTTTTGGTACCTTACGTTCCGCTATATCGGCTAAGGTAGCGCTGGGAGAACTACTGCGATTGTGCCCCATTTGAGCTGGGCCTAAGCACCTCAGTAGAGAAAGCTAAAACTGACTGTCATGATAGGGCGAGAGCTGGTCGCTGTTCGGGAAGGTTTCGAGTCCCTAAAGACTTATGCCACTTAGAGCGAGGAGCCGGCTTTGTCCGGCCTAGGCATGTATAGAGGCCCGAACTCGGTCTTCCGAATACTAGGGGCTTCGCCGAAATTTAAAATTATAGAATTGTATGGCTAAGTGAGAGTGATAACGCATTATAGTCCGATTGCCTTGTTCGTTGTGCTGAGCACCTCCCTCGAAGGACCCAAGAATGGGAAAAAGAGTGCTCATGTTTATCCCGAACACCCCAGCACTCATGGCATGGGGGCAGAAGCTGACGACTCGCCATCTCTCAAATTTAATAAATGGCCGCACATAAGGTAATATTTTAAATTAAACAAGCGTTGCATAGCGCATATGAACAATTTTCAGCGCACAGGATAAAACGAACAAGTTTCACTCAAATATTACATTTTTCGAGCATTCATCCGCCACAAGGCGGGCACCCTTCAAGACACCCTCGTGATACATCTCGTGGTGGCGATGCTCCTTGCCCTGCGGCGGCTCGTCCTTAGCAAGCTTCACGGCATATAAATTGCCCTAGTGCACCTTAGCACAGGCAAGGGCCCTACGGGCAC
Source organism: Aegilops umbellulata (assembly GCA_032464435.1). Classification (NCBI taxonomy): domain Eukaryota; kingdom Viridiplantae; phylum Streptophyta; class Magnoliopsida; order Poales; family Poaceae; genus Aegilops; species Aegilops umbellulata. The sequence goes on from CP136055.1 coordinate 452,928,253, forward strand.
CCTCGATGCAGACGGAGTGCTTGACGACCTCAAGCCTCGGACAGGCGTCCACCAGCCGCCTCACCAGCCCGAAGTAGCTCCCAGGCAGGGCCTCTCCAGGCCACAGCCGAACTATAAAGCCCTTCAGGGCCTGTTCGGCCACCTTGTGGAGCTCGACCAGTTGCTTCAACTGGTCGCTCAAAGGCACCGGGTGTCCGGCCTCAGCGTACTGAGACCAGAACACCTTCTCCGTTGAGCTGCCCTCCTCGGCCCGGTAGAAGACGGCGGCATCGGACACACTGCGGGGCAAATCTGCGAATGCTCCTGGAGAGCTCCGAATTCTGGTATGTAATAAGTTATTCACTTTCACACGCTTGCTTTGCATAAAGAAAGCCGTACCCGCCGCTATCTTCTTCATCGCCTCAACTTCTTGGAGGGCCTTCTGGGCTTCGGCCTTGGCAGACTTGGCATTTTCAATGGCCGCCGGGAGCTCGGACTCTCGCGTCTTCGAGTCAAGCTCCAAACTCTCATGTTTTTTCATGAGAGCCTGGAGCTCTTGCTGCACCTCGCCAACCTGCGCCTCACGCTTCTTCCGCTCGGTGCGCTCTGCGGCCGCCCTCTTTTCGGCCTCGAGCAGCGCTTGCTTAAGGGTCGCCACCTCGGTTGTGGCCCCTACAATAGCCACATGAATCCTGTCATTTTTTTGCAATTGCACCTCTTATATATTTAAATAAGGTATCTCTTACCTTCTTTGTCCTCGAGCTGCTTCTTGGCAAGGCCGAGCTCTTGGTCGGACCGCTCGAGGTTCTGCTTCAGCGTGTCCACCTCCGCAGTCAGTGCGGCGGACGCCAGCAGCGAAGCCTGCATACGCATACTGACTTACTTTTGTTCGACTCCTGCGAATGTTATTAGATCCTCTATTCGGCTTTTCTTTCCGAACGCCAAACAGAGCATCAGGGGCTACTGTCTATGCGGTAATATTTTTACATATTCTTTACATACCTCAAAGCCTGTCAACAGGCTAGCACATGCTTTGGTCAGCCCGCTCTTAGTGGACAGAACCTTCTGAATCACCGTTGAGGGAGTCCTGGATTAGGGGGTGTCCGGATAGCCGGACAATACCTTCAGCCGGACTCCAGGACTATGAAGATACAAGATTGAAGACTTCGACCCGTGTCCGGAAGGGACTTTCCTTGGCGTGGAAGGCAAGCTTGGCGATGCGGATATTTAGATCTCCTACCATTGTAACCGACTTTGTGTAACCCTAACCCTCTCCGGTGTCTATATAAACCGTTGAGCTTTAGTCCGTAGGACAAGATACAACAATAATACCATAGGCTAGCTTCTAGGGTTTAGCCTCCTTGATCTCGTGGTAGATCTACTCTTGTACTACCCATATCATCAATATTAATCAAGCAGGACGTAGGGTTTTACCTCCATCGAGAGGGCCTGAACCTGGGTAAAACTTCGTGTCCCTTGTCTCCTGTTACCATCCGCCTAGACGCACAGTTCGGGACCCCCTACTCGAGATCCGCCGGTTTTGACACCGACATTGGTGCTTTCATTGAGAGTTCCTCTGTGCCGTCGTCATCAGGAAGGATGCCTCATCCCGTCTTTAAAGACGGCACCGTTGCTAAGGGAGCTTTGGCTGTCGGCCAAACTCTCCGGCCGGGTGGTTTTCTTATGACCGCCTGTTCGGCTGCTGCGCCGATGATGACCTCTCGGGTCATCAAAAGCAATATTCATGTCAGTTCGGAACTCGCCGAGCAGTTAGATCCAATAGAGCTCTCTTCCATGAACGAGCTCTTGGATCGCATCGCCGCCCTGGGGGTCGCTACAGATTATGACAAGGTTGGGCCTAAACCCGATCTAAGAGAGATTAACTCTCCCCAGGTAGAAGGGCAGTGCGGCGACCCTTCATCTATCTTAAGGACTAATTTCGTCCGGATTCCCGATCCCTCCAGGCCGGATACCCGCGGAGGGGAGGATATAACTCAAGACCTGAACTCAGAATCAGGCAATGGGCTAGACTCATTGGATAACATCCAGGAACCTAAACTTCAGAGTTCGGAAACTCCTTGGCCTTTGAGTCTCATATCGGGTGAGGTTTCGGATTTAATTCCACCCACCCACCCGAACATAAGCGATCTATCCAAAATCAGGCAAAAGCCCGAAGAAACAGTACACCATTACCGGGCCAGATTCCTCCTAGTTATGAACAGGATAAAGGACTGCCGCGAGGAAGACGCAATCTCAATCTTCTGCAATAATTGCACGGACAAGGGAATCCTTAACGCCATAAGTCGTCGTGATATTACACGCCTTTCTGACTTGGCGTCCATAGTACAAAAGTACTGTGCGATGGAAAGCGCCTGGAAAACCGAAATAAAATTTTGGGATAATCCAGCCCTAAATAGAAACCCCGTCCGGAACAAAAGGGTGCATCATTGACAGACACCCGGGTTAAACACCAAAAAACAAAAACCCTCTGCAGGGCATGGAACCGTACTGGAAGGATGGCTTGATGGATCCTATAAAGTTCATAGTACAGAGGATGCCACTCTAACTCACAGCCTCAGAGCATGTTGGATACTCCGGCAGGTGGCCAAAATTGGCGAAGACCTCCTAATTCCGGAGGCCGCAGAAAGCCACCCCAGGGACACCAGTATAGTCTTAACAGTCTTCGAGACTTTCGCATCAAATAGCATGCGAAATAGAACACTCAGCAACCTCGCCGAAGTCTACCAAGTAGCAACAATAAACCCATGGAGTGACACGGCTATTACTTTTAATGCCGGTGATGAACCTAAATTTCGAACAGCCCGAGCACCAGCCGCACTGGTCCTCAGTCCAATAGTGGACGGCTTTCACCTCACCCGATCGGGAATTACTCATGGATGGAGGCAGCGGATTGAACCTCATTTATGAGGAAACCCTCCAAAAAATGGAAATAGACTGGAACCGCATTGAGCGAAGTAGCACAACCTTTAGAGGAATAATCCCCAGTCGGGAAGCGCGCTGTACAGGAAAAATCACACTAGATGTGGTGTTCGGCACGCCGGATAATTACAGGTCCGAAGAGGTCATGTTCCATGTGGCCCCGTTCAGTAGTGGATACCACGCTCTGCTCGGGCGGGAAGCATTTACAATCTTCCAAGCAATTCCCCATTACGGGTACATGAAGCTCAAGATGCCCGGGCCAAATGGAATCATCACTCTCGCGTGCCCGGGCTGCGGACCACGCTGAATCGCACCACCGGAGATACACCATTCTTCATGGTGTACGGCGCAGAGGCAGTTTTGCCCTGCGACATAACTCACGAATCACCTCGGGTGCGCATGTACGAAGAAAGAGAGGCCAAGCTCGATCGGCAGGACAGTTTGGATGCATTGGAGGAAGAACGTGACGTGGCAAAAACCCGTTCCGCATTCTATCAACAGCAGGCTCGAAGATACCAAAGCAGAAAAGTACGGGCCAAAAATTACAACGTCGGCGAATTAGTTCTACGCCTGCCGGACAAGAAAAAGGACAAACTCAAGCCCAAGTGGGAAGGTCCCTTCATAATTGACCAAGTCCTGACTGGCGGAGCGTACCACCTGCAAGATGCATCGGATAACCGACTCGAGCCGAACCCTTGGAACGCAGCCCATCTCCGAAGATTCTATGCCTAGCGCCGGACTCTGTGTTCGTCTCCTTCCTCTGTCCATTTTTTATATATACTATCTGTCTTATATTTCCCTCCTTCTCCTCTCCTCTTATAGCCTTAAAAGTCTCATCACATGACGTGCTACTCGCACTCATTAAACCTGGGGGCTTATTTTAACAGAAGCTTATTCACACGGTCTTTATGCCCAACACATGTGTTACACTTCCACATGTAGCTTTTATTTCACCATTATATGCATTGATATGACTTAAGTTTTGGCCAAGCTGGGTTGCCTGGCTCCTGTGCTTACCCCTACGTTCCCGATTTTTTGGCTAGGTGGTAAAGGGAGCACCTCTGCGATTGTTACTGCCGGGTCAGCCGGATGTGTACCTCAGACTGGGTGAAGCCGAAAGCTAGGGTTCTTAAGGGAATATTCGGTCGGTGACCTGAAAGATGATTTTTCCAATTATTTATCTATGCGCCCCCAGACGATTTTTCCTGCGTCTTTTTCGCAGCATGGACATGCACTTGAGGGCATGCCTCCCAGGGAAAGGAACCCCTAACGGAACTATTCTCCCTGGAAGATGTTTCTTACTAACCATGTAATATAACATAACTAGTTGGGTACTTGTCTGTTGAAGCACTAATGACCCCTACGCCTGGTCTCCATGCATACCCCGGTTCTTATATAACCGCGAGGGTATTCGGACACACTCCGGACCGTCAGGTCCCGAGGTTGAAGCGAAAAGGTCGGCCATGACAAATGATCTACTATCCGGCTAGAGGGCATTATAAATGTCAATTAATTTACAGTCACTCTGACTGATTGTATTCCTCTTCAATACCATCTAACAGGCTGTCTAATTTATAGTCCTGCTGGGAATACCTTTCGGCCAATTCTACTTGGCCGTATACTAAGCTTACAGGGATCTCCTTCCCATCGGGCCCCACAGGTCCGACCTCGGCCATGTGGTTTGGGTCAGCCTTTGTGTACCGCGTCTTCACCATGGCCCAGGCCTCCCTAGCGCCTTGACGGCATGCCGATATCTTCCACAATCGAAAGCGCCACCGCGCTCCCTTCAGCTTCTCTGCAAGATCTCCAAGGCCCTCGGGCATGGAGAGGGATGGCCATAAGGCTTGGGCAACGCCTTGCATCGCCTGCTGAACTCGCTCGTGCAGTTGCGAGAGCTTGGGAAGAAGGTCACCCGTAGAACCGGGCATCTCCTCTGCAGGACGACCTGTTAGCATACCTACAGACATCACTCTGTTAATCAACTTCCTCGCCGAAATCTTTTTTCAAAGTTCGTTCAAGCACTTACTAAATATGCCGCGTCGAAGCCGTTGATTCTCCTTAACGGAGTCCGACAGCTGGGCACGGACATCTTTCAGTTCAACACCCAGCTTGGTGTTGGCATCCTGAAGATCATTCTTCTCCCGCCTCACCTTTGTCAGCACGCTCTCGCCAACCTTTAGCCGGCGTAGGAGTTGTTGCTTGTCCGGATCTAGTCCCGCGCCATCTGCAATTTCATTTGTCAGATTTGCACATATGCCGCACTTCACACTTATCTTTTTGAAGCATATATTACCAGAGGGGGTCTCCTTAGGCTCCCCCATCGCGGCTAGTGCGGCCTCAAGTTGGGCTTTGCACTCTTTTAGCTCCTGGGATAGTTGGGTATTCTTCTCTGAAAGAACCTGCGATGAATGAACAGCCTCCCTCCTCCTCCACCTCGGGCCCCGGCAAGTATCTGAAGGTGGGCGATGATCTTTTCGTCCACCTCCCAGGGATGCCAAGCCGAGCGCTCGCCGAAGGGGAAATTTTCGACGGCGAGGTGCTTGCCGCCACCGGGTTCGAAGTTGTCGACGCGCCGGACATTGGCGGCGATGGGTCCCCAGAAGAGCAGCTCTTCCGTGCCATGGGGGCCAACTTCCGGAAGCTCCAAGCGCTCCACCGTGCCTGTCTGGACAAGGCTAAGTCCAGGATGGCAACGGTGGATAATGCAGAGGTGGATTTCAAGGCGAGTGTTGCCGAGGCGCAGGCCTGGTTCCACCAGACTCGCGAGGAGTAGAGGGCCTTTCAGGAGAAGTTGGCCCAGCGCGATGTGGAGCTCTCCCTGAGGATGGCCGACATCGAGAAGGCTGAGGAGAAGGCGGCGAACTCGACTGCCGCGGCCGAAGCCATCCGGAGCCAGCACCAGGCCACCTTAGACTCCCAGGAGGAGGACCTCCGCGCGCGTGAGGCGAAACTTGCCGCAATACTCCACGGCAAGGACGAGGAGCTCGAGGCCCTTGTCGCGCGGCGGACTCAGGAGCTGGAGCAGAGGCACAGAGAGGCGCTCGATGCCCTAGCCCTGGCCCATGCCGGCAAGGTGAAGGAGCTGGAGGCAGAGCGGGACGAGCTGAAGGAGCAGGCCCTCAAGCTATCCGGCGAGAAGGACACGCTCAACCGCGCCCTGGTGGAGGCGCAAGGAACGGTCATCAGCAGGACTGGAGAGCTCTCCGAGGCGCGGAACTCCATCAGAGACCTCAGGCTGAAGCTGGAGGATCTCGAGAAGCTGTCGTCGGAGAGCAGGGCTCGGGAGGAGACCCTGGCCAGGAGCCTGGAGGAGGAGAAACGGCTGCGGGCAAGCGAGGCCGCCTCCCACCAAGAATACGTGGCGGGCGAGAACAGGTGGATCAGCCATCTGGAGGTCGTCACCGGCAGGGTCACCTCGCAATTGGCCACCATGGGGATGCCAAATGTGAGGTACGCCCCTGAGCACAGCGGGGCCGTCAACGCCAAGCTGACCCAGTTCTTCGAAGGCGTCCTCGGGGCCCTGGCCTATCTTCACTCCAACAGGACGGCCACGCTGGCCGAGGAGGCCCGGCGGCTTTGCCGGAGGGTCGTGACCAAGGTCCTCACCAAGGTGGCGCACTAGAATCGCGATCTTGACTTCGTGGCCGCGATGACGAGCTTGCCGGATGGTGTTGACCTCACGGCACTCAAGGAGCGCATCAAGCCCATCACCGACTGCATCGACGAAATCAAGAGGGTGGAGGGCCAGCGCCGGGACTAGGCGTCCCGTTCTTCTTTGCCGCTGCAGGTTCCTGACCAAGACAAATTTTATCTTTAGTTAGGACCGCAGCAATGATGCGATGTAATATAACTTTGAAGTACCCTTAATTTATATGCACGTTATTTCCCCGTTCAATTCCCCTTTGTATGTGTGCCCTACGCCGACCGGGAAGGCTTGCCGGTGCGAAAGCCCCAAGCGGCGTCTTGGGGACGGATCCCCATGGCCAGCCGGTACGCGTGCTACCGGACAAGCCACCTTTCTGTCCCGAACACGACCGCTCAACTGTCGAGCTTAACTCGAGTCAGAGTCGAGGGCGTCGTTGGTCGCGGAAGGCTACTCTGCCACTCCCGACGCAGCCGCTTGAGCTATTGAGCGGACTCGAAACAGGGCAAGGGCATTGCCGATCGTGGTGGAGCCCCCTGGCGTGCAGATTTTTCATACAAAGCGAACATCCCCGGGGAAGAATAACTTCAAATAAGAAAGGTAGCACAAAACAAGGGTTCAGTGCAACTTAGCTTCTGTCTGCGATTGCTCGAGCGTCGACCTTTTGGCCTCCTTCCCTCTCCGAGGGTCGTGGGGACGAAGGAGTGCCGGGCTAACTGCCAAAGCCGATTCTCACCGCTGCGCCCCCCCTACCTGGCGCGCCAAAGATGTCGGTGGAGACGACACCTATGGGATCACAAGAATCCCTACTACGGTTGCGGGGCGCGGGGCTGTGAGAAGAGCGGATCAAACAGATAGCACGCGGTTCCTTTACGCAGGTTCGGGCCGCAGGGATGCGTAAAACCCCACTCCTGCTTTGGTGGATTGTATATCTATGTTCTCGAGCTAGCTATGGGGCATTGAGAGCTCCAAAAACCCGAATCCCCCTCCTGGTCGCCTGGGGCCTCCTTTTATAGAGAAAGGGGTTGCCAAAGTGGCACACAGGAGGTGGAAAGGGTACAGTGACACGAGGTTATCCCTCGCATTACATGACAAGGCGTATTTAATGCGCCTTGCTTAGGTGTCCTTGCTTTATCGGGGGCGAGGGGGAGCCCCGTCTTGTCCGTCGCCGCTCCTCCTCGCGTCGACACGCGCCCTGTCCAGCAGTGCTCACGACGCCATGTAGGCGGGCAGGCAGCTGAGGTGGCACAGCGGTGGGTCTCCACGTGGATTTGCATGCCGCCACGCAGGTGCCTGCTCAGCTGGTTGGGTTGGCAGCTGCATGCGAGCGGTGGTGGAGGTGCGACTGGCACGGGCCTGGTGGCGGTCCCATGGGTGTTCGTGGCAAGGGCCTTGCCGTGGCCTCGGCAAGGGCCTTGCCAGGGTCCCGGCAAGGGTCTTGCCGTGGCGCCTGCTGTCATCCCCGGCAAGGCTCTTGTCGGGGGCCTTGTGGTCTTCCTTGGCTGGGATCCCGCCAAGGATCATCGTCTTCTGACGCGTGCATCTGGTCTTGAATGTCTCCACAAAGATCCGCATTCCACCACGAGGATGCCGCCACTCCTCAGCTGGGGCGGCCTTCCTTTTATTTCCTCCCCCCGTGCATCCGTGCTCAGCGTGGCGGCGCTCGTGGCTCAGACTGCCCGTGCACAGTTATAGGGGTACAAAAAAGCGTGCCCCCTTTTTGTACACCGACAACTGCATAAATATATCTGGCATCAGGAAATGCAATAAAGGAACGCCATGAGTCATTCAGGTATCCAAACACTTACGATTTTGCCAGGGGCTTGGCCCTTTGCCGTCATCGGCGTTGGTGGAGTAGTCCGGAAGGAGGGTCCTTCCCTTCTTGGACCCTCCGGCCTCCCCAGCTGGGGCGGCCTTCCTTTTATTTCCTCCCCCCGCTGGAGGGGGAGAGGCATCTTCTTCCTCCTCCTCGTCTTTGCGGGAGGAGCGCGTCTCGGAGTCGTCGAACGATGAATCTGACACCACTAGGCGCCTGGAACTCTTTCGAGTTTCCGTGGCCTTCTTCTTGGTTTTCTTCTCCGGCACCACGTAGGGTGCCGGAACCAGCAGCCCCATTAGACGGGCGTCCGCTGGGTCTTCGGGCAAAGGAGCCAGACAGTCGATCTGTCCGGACGTCTCCTGCAAATCCTGTAAAAGGTAAGGGAGCTTAGATCCCGCATAGAATCAAACTATGAAAGACAAATATCCTGTAAGAGGTAAAAACAGCTTACCGCGTTGGCTTGACGCTGCACGCTGAATCCGCGATCCTCGGTAGCGGATGCAGGAGCCTCGGCACCCTTGAATAGCACCTTCCAGGCATCTTCGTACGTAGTGTCGAAGAGCCTGCTCAAGGTTCGGTGCTGTGCCGGATTGAACTCCCACAAGCTGAAAGCCCGTTGTTGGCACGGGAGGATACGGTGGATGAGCATGACCTGGACTACGTTGACGAGTTTGAGCTTCTTGCTCACCAGGCTTTGGACGCATGTTTGGAGTCTGGTCTGCTCTCCTTTCTTACCCCAGGATAGGCCCGTCTCCTTCCAGGAGGTGAGCCGCGTGGAGGCTCCGGATCGGAACTTGGGGGCTGCAACCCATTCAGGGTCACGCGGCTCAGTGATGTAGAACCACCCCGATTGCCACCCCTTTAGGGTCTCCATGAGGGAACCCTCGAGCCATAGGACGTTGGGCATCTTGCCCACCATGGCGCCTCCGCACTCCGCCTGGTAGCCGCACACTACCTTCGTCTTGACATTAAAGGTCCTCAGCCATAAACCGAAGTGGGGTGGGATGCAGAGGATGTCCTCGCACACGACGATAAATGCCGAGATGTTGAGGATGAAATTCGGGGCCAGATCATGGAAATCTAGGCCGTAGTAGAACATGAGACCCCGGACAAATGGGTGGAGAGGAAAACCTAGTCCGCGGAGGAAATGGGTGAGGAACACCACCCTATCATGGGGCCCTGGGGTGGGTATGAGTTGCCCCTCTTCGGGAAGCCGGTGCGCGATGTCATCAGACAAGTATCCGGCCTTCCTCAGCTTTTTGATGTGTCCCTTCGTGACGGAGGATACCATCCACTTGCCTCCCGCTCCGGACATGGCTAGAGAAGGTTGAGGTGGGGAGTGCGAACATGGGCGCTGGAGCTCGAGTGCGCGAAAATGGATGAGCAAAGGAGGAAGAAGGCATAGGTGAAAAGGTGGATCCTTATCCCCTTATATGGGCGGACGAAGCTGCGTGCCCCCACCAGCCTGGTAAAACTCGCTTATCTCCCAAGCACCGTAATCAATGGCGCGGTTGGGTTACCCACTCCCGTATTGATGAGAATCCCGGAATAAGGGGACATGATCTCTGCTTTGACAAGACGTGCCAAGGAAACCGCCTCGCTAAACACGCTGAGGTGGGACAACAAAACGATTCGAATAAAGACTTGGCCGTGGTGCGATGTCGCACTACAGAGTACGTCAACAGATTAGATTTGTGTAAATATTATTCTCTCCATGGCAATATGTGGAACTTATTTTGCAGAGCCGGACACTATCCTTGTGTTCAAAATCTTCTACGAAGTATTCGGAGGAGGAACCCGCCTTGCAATGTCGAAGACAATTTGCGCGGCGGACTCGTCGTCATTGAAGCCTGGTTCACGGGCTACTGAGGGAGTCCTGGATTAGGGGGTGTCCGGATAGTCGGACTATAACCTTTGACCGGACTCCTGGACTATGAAGATACAAGATTGAAGACTTCTTCCCGTGTCCGGATGGGACTTTCCTTGGCGTGGAAGGCAAGCTTGGCGATACGGATATGAAGATCTCCTTCCATTGTAACCGACTCTGTGTAACCCTAACCCTCTCCGATATCTATATAAACCAGAGGGTTTTAGTCCATAGGACGAACAACAATCATACCATAGGCTAGCTTCTAGGGTTTAGCCTCTCTGATCTCGTGGTAGATCTACTCTTGTACTACCCATATCATCAATATTAATCAAGCAGGAGTAGGGTTTTACCTCCATCGAGAGGGAAGGAACCTGGGTAAAAACATCGTGTCCCTTGTCTCCTGTTACCATCCGCCTAGACGCATAGTTCGGGACCCCCTACTCGAGATCCGCCGGTTTTAACACCGACACCCACCTTTCACCTACCGTATATGTACGTTGTTTTACAGGGAAGGTCCTCCGGACACCATGCTGAGCCCGTGGCGAGTTGCCAACAAGGGGTGCCGAAGCCAGGCAGGCTGAAAAGGAAAGCGGTTCGGACTGAGACGCTGGCGCAGAGGTATGATATAAAACCTTGCTCCGTGGGCGTCGTCTTTAGAAACGTAATAACACCCATGTTTCCTAGAAGGAAAAACACTCGCCGGACCATATCTGGAGAAGTTGCTGATCACGCCTCCATTAGCCGGGCTCCAGGGCCGGACATGGAGGCGGGGCCCGCGTCGGACGTTCCTCCTACAGAGGATGCGGATAAAATATCCGCTACAAATTCCGAAGTGGAGAGCGCCATCAATCACAGGCGTCACCGGGCCATACTCCGTGACACTTGTTTCTCTCAAGAGGCGTTTAACGCCTTCAACTCGGGAGACGCGTACATCCGTCCTGCTCAAAACGGTCTTGCCACAGCCACAAACCAGTATGTAAAGGATATACGGGTAAGAAAATTTGATGATTATATATATCGGTACCCCCTGAGACTTGAAACAGTTGGCACAACTGATTTAAGGATTATTATTGATGTAGGTTCTTACAGGGAAGAACACCCAATTGTCTCAAGAGCTGGAAGAGTCCAAGGCCCAGCTACGGGCCGCAGTGGCCGCATTGAAGGAGTCTGAGAAGGCCCCCTTCGGTTACACCTGCTTTAAAGAATGACAGGTACCATATAGGATGCGGCATGCACGCAATTCTGATAATAAATATTGCAGGTGACGCCGGAGTGAATCCGGATGAGCAGCATGTCATACGGCAGTTAAAGGCTGGCGAGCGCACGCTTACAAAGGTTAGGCGGGAGAAAAATGATCTCCAAGATGCCAATACCCAGCTGAGCGTGGAACTAAAGGATGTTCGCGCCCAGCTGGCGGACTCCGTGAAGGAGAACAAGCGGCTTCGATGCGGCATTTTAAGTAAGTGCTTGAGCGAACCTTTTTCTAAAAAAAGAGTTCGGCGAAGAAGCCAGCTAACAGAGTTATGTCTGCAGGTATGGTGACGGGTCGTCCCGCGAATGAGATACCCGGGTATGCGGGTGATCTTCTACCAGAGCTCTCACAACTGCACGAACAAGTTCGGCAGGTGATGCAAGGTATTGCCCAGGTCTTGTGGCCATCCGTCTCCCTGCCCGAAGGCCTTGGGGAGCTTGCGGAGAAGCTCAAGGGAGCGCGGCGGCGCTTCCGATTATGGAAGGTATCGGCCTGCCGTCAAGGTGCCAGAGAAGCCTGGGCTATGGTGAAGACGCGGTATACCAAGGCTGACCCGAACCACATGGCTGAGGTCGGACCTGTGGGGACCGATGGGAAAGAAATCCCTGTTAGCTTGGTGTATCACCAAGTAGAGTTAGCCACCAGGTATTCCCAACAGGATTGTAGGCTAGAAAGCCTGTTGGATGGTATAGAAGAAGAATTTAATCAGTCTAAGTGACGATGTAATTGAAATGACATGTAGAATGTCTCTAGCCGGATTGAAAATCATTTGTCATGGCAGACCTTTTCGCTTCGACCTCTGGACCCGATAGTCCGGAGTGTATCCGAATACCCGCTCAGTTATGTAAAAACCGGGGTATGTGTGGAAACCAGGCGTAGGGGTCATAAGTGCTTGAACAGACAAGTACCCAACTAGCTATGTTATATTAGATGGGTAGTAAGAAACATCTTCCAGGGAGAATAGTTCCGTTAAGGGTTCCTTTCCTTGGGTACGCATGCCCTAATGTGCATGTCCGAACTGCGAGAAGAGACGCAGGCAAAAAACATCTGGGGGCAAGTGGAAAAAATAAAAGGTCATCTTTTATTCACCGACCGAATATTCCCTTAAGAACGCTAGCTTTCGGCTTCACCTAGTCTGAGGTACACATCCGGCTGACCCGACAGTAACAATCGCAGAGGTGCTCCCCTTATGCCCTAGCCGAATTAACGAGAACGTAGGGCATAAATACAAGAGCCAGGCAACCCAGCTTGGCCAAAATTTAAGTCATCTCGATGCATATAGTGGCGAAAAAAGGTACATGCGGAAGGATAACGCATGTGCGGGGCATGAAGCCCATGAAATAATTACGCTTCTGTGAAAGAAGCCCCCAGGTATAATGAGCATGGCTGGCGCATCAGGACTGTGTAGTCAAAACACATTTTAGCCTTTCAAGGCCTCGAAGGAAAAAAGGGGAAGAAAGAAAGAAAAGACAGATAACAAATGTATAAAAATTTGACAGAGGTAAGGAGACGAACACGGAACCCGGCACTAGGCATAGAATCTTCGGAGTCTAGCTGCGTTCCATGGATTTGGCTCGAGTCGATTGTCCGATGCATCCCGCAGACGGTACGCTCCACCGGTCAAAACCTGGTCGATAACGAAGGGACCTTCCCATTTGGGTTTGAGCTTGTCCTTTTTCTTCTCCGGTAGGCGTAGAACGAGTTCACCAACATTATAAGTTTTGGCCCGTACTTCTCTACTTTGGTATCTTCTAGCCTGTTGCTGATAGAATGCGGAACGAGCTTTTGCCACGTCATGCTCCTCCTCGGGGGGTGTCCAAACTGTCCTGCCGATCGAGCTCGGCCTCTCTTTCTTCATACATGCGCACTCGAGGTGAGTCATGAATTATGTCGCAGGGCAGAACCGCCTCTGCGTCATACACCATAAAGAATGGTGTGTATCTGGTAGTGCGATTCGGCGTGGTCCGCAGCCCCCAGAGTATAGAGTCGAGCTCCTCTACCCAGTGCGTGTTAAATTCCTTTAAGGACCGCACTAATTAGGGTTTGATGCCGCTCATGATAAGACCGTTTGCTCGTTCGACTTGAACGTTAGTTTATGGATGATAGACAGAAGCATAATCGAGCTTGATGCCCATGTTGCTGCACCATTGTTTCACCTCGTCGGCAGTGAAGTTCGTGCCGTTGTCAGTGATGATGTTGTGGGGGACACCATAACGGTGTACAACCCCGGATATGAAGTCTATCACTAGTCCGGATTCGGCCGTTTTAACAGATTTGGCTTCTATCTATTTGGTGAATTTATCCACCATTACCAGTAAGTATTGTTTGTTATGGGTCCCCCCTTTAAGGAGTCCAACCATGTCAAGCCCCCAGACCGCAAAAGGCCAAGTAATGGGGATTGTTTGTAGGGCAACGGGTGGCATATGACTTTGGTTTGCAAAAAGCTGGCAACCGACGCAGCGTTGGACCAAGTCCTGTGCATCTACCCGGGCCGTCGGCCAATAAAATCCTGTACGGAAGGCCTTACTTACAAGGGCCCGGGTTGCGGCGTGGTGGCCACCGAGTCCGGCGTGGATTTCTGCCAAGAGCTTCCGCCCTTCCTCTTCGGAGATGCACCTTTAAAGGACTCCGGTGGTGCTTTTCTTATAGAGCTCTCCCTCGTGGACCTTGTAAGCTTTAGATCGCCACACATTGCAGCGTGCCTCATTTTGGTCCTCGAGAAGTTCCTGCCTGGTTAGGTAGGCCAGAAATGGTTCAATCCATGGGGCGATGACGACCATTATTACGTGGGCTGAAGGTGTTGTTTCGGTCGCGGAGCCACCGATTATGTCAGAGTGTTCGGTATCTGGCGTTGTAGCCGGGTCCAGACTATTGTTGCTGGCTTCCCCTTCCCATACCACGGATGGCTTAAACAGCCTTTCCAGGAATATGTTGGGTGGGACCGGATCACGTTTAGCACCGATACGGGTGAGGATATCCGCCGCCTGATTGTTTTCCCGAGCCACATGATGGAATTCGAGCCCCTCAAATCGAGCTGACATCTTGAGGACGACATTGCGATAAGCCGCTATTTTCGGATCTTTAGCGTCAAAGTCTCCATTTATTTGGGATATTGCAAGGTTCGAGTCCCCGCGCACCTCCAGGCATTGAATGCCCATGGAAACTGCCATCCGGAGACCATGTAACAGGGCCTTGTATTCGGCTGCATTGTTGGAGTCTGTGTACAGTATTTGGAGTACATATTGGACTGTATCTCCGGTAGGGGACGTCAGGACGACGCCAGCCCCCGGACCGGCCAACATTTTAGAGCCGTCGAAGTGCACAATCCAATTGGAGTATGCGCTGTACTCTTTAGGGAGTTCGGCTTCTGTCCATTCGGTGACAAAATCGGCCAATACCTGCGACTTAATAGCTCGCCGAGGTTTATATGTATGTCAAACGGGAGGAGCTCAATGGCCCATTTGGCAATCCGGCCTGTGGCGTCGCGGTTGTTTATTATGTCGTTCAGTGGCACTTCCGAGGCCACTGTAATTGAACACTCTTGAAAGCAGTGTCGTAGTTTTCGGGATGCCATGAATACCGCATACGCTATCTTTTGATAATGCGGGTACCGTGATTTGCATGGAGTGAGGACAGTGGATTCATAATATATCGGCTTTTGAAGGGGGAATTTATGTCCGTCCGTTTCTCGTTTGACGACGAGTACTGCGCTTACGACTTGATGAGTCGCCGCTATATATAGCAGCATCGGTTCACCGATGTTTGGCGTGGCCAGGATTGGGTTGGTGGCCAGTATGGCTTTTATTTCTTCCAATCCGGCCGTGGTGGCATCCGTCCACTCGAAGTGTTCGGTGCGTCGAAGAATGCGATAAAGGGGTAGTGCCTTTTCTCCTAATCGGGAGATAAAGCGGCTTAAGGCCGCAACGCATCCAGTCAATTTCTGGATTTGTTTGAGGTCTGTTGGGATGGCCAACTATGACAGAGCTCGGATTTTAGCTGGATTTGCTTCAATTCCTCTACTAGAGACGATGAAACCCAGGAGCTTTTCGGCGGGCACGCCGAAAACGCATTTTTCCGGATTGAGCTAGATGTCGTATGTTCGGAGATTATCAAACGTGAGGCTCAAGTCGTCTATTAATGAGTCAATGTGTCTGGTTTTGACGACCACATCGTCTACGTATGCTTCCACTGTTTTGCCGATCTGCTTTTCCAGGCATGTCTGAATCATGCGTTGATACGTGGCACCAGCGTTCTTAAGCCCGAAAGTCATTGTATTGAAATAGAAGGGGCCATATGGCATGATAAACGCCGTTGCAGCTTCGTCGTACTCCGCCATCTTGATTCGGTGGTAGCCGGAGTACGCGTCGAGGAAGCACAATGAGTCGTGTCCCGGGGTGGCGTCGATAATTTGATCGATGCGGGGGAGGGGGAAGGGATCCTTTGGGCAAGCTTTATTGAGGTCTTTAAAATCGACACATAGGCGCCAGGATTTGTCCTTCTTTCGTACCATCACCAGGTTTGCTAGCCAGTCCGGGTGTTTTATTTCTCTGATGAATCCGGCTTCCAATAACTTGGCTAGCTCCTCACCCGTAGCTTGTTGCTTTGGTTCAGTAAAACGCCGAAGAGTCTGCTTGACCGGCTTGAATCCTTTTAGAATTTTAAGGCTATGCTCGGCCAACCTGCGTGGGATTCCCGGCATATCTACTGGGTGCCAGGCGAATTTATCCCAGTTCTCGCGCAGGAACACCCGTAGTGCGGCGTCCAAAGCGGGGTTTAACTATGCCCCAATTGAGGCAGTTTTGGTAGGGTCCGTTGGGTGGACTTGGAATTTGACTATTTCATCCGCTGGTTTGAAAGAGGTGGACTTGGATCTTTTGTCGAGTATTACATCGTCCCTGTCCACGGTCGAGCGTAGCGCAGATAATTCCTCTGCCGCTAGGGCTTCGGATAGTGCCTCGAGGGCTAGTGCGGCTGTTTTGTTTTCAGCGCGGAGCGCTATGTCCGGATCACTAGCTAGAGTAATAATTCCATTGGGCCCAGGCATTTTGAGCTTCATGTACCCATAATGGGGTATAGCTTGGAAGATCGTGAATGTCTCCCGCCCTAGAAGGGCGTGGTATCCGCTACTGAACGGGGCCACTTGGAATGTGATTTCTTCGGACCTGTAATTTTCCGGTGTGCTGAATACCACATCTAGTGTGATTTTTCCAGCGCAACGTGCCTCTCGTCTGGGGATGATTCCTGTAAAGGTTGTGCTGCTTTGCTCGATGCGGTTCCAGTCTATTTCCATTTTTTGAAGAGTTTCCTCGTAGATGAGGTTTAATCCGCTGCCGCCGTCCATGAGCACTTTAGTGAGCGGAAAGCCATCCACAATGGGACTAAGGACTAATGCAGCTCGTACTCGGGCTGTTCGGAATTTAGGTTCGTCACTGGCATTGAAGGTGATAGCCGTGTCGCTCCATGGATTTATGGCTACCACCTGGCAGATCTCGGCAAGGCTGCGGAGTGCTCGCTTGCGCCTATTATTTGAGGCGAGTGTCTCGAAGACTGTTAAAACCATATTGTAATCCATGGGATGTTGCTCGGCGGGGTTTTGAATGAGGAGATCCTCGCCGCTCTTAGCAACCTGCCGGAGTACCCAACATGCTCTAAGGCTGCGTGTTGGTGTGGTATCCACCGTACTGTGAATTTTGCATGGTCCGTTAAGCCATCCCTCCAATACGGTTCCATGCCTTGTAGTGGGGTTTTGCTTTTTTGCGATTGAATCGGGTGACTTACGAGGGTGCACCCTTTTAATTCGGACTAGGTGTTTAGCCAGAGCCGGATTATCCCAAAATTTTGCTTCGGTTTTCCAGGCACTTTCCATCGCACAGTACTTCCGTACTATGGCCGCCAAATCAGCGAAGTGTGCTATGTTGCGGCGTCTTATGGCGTTAAGGATTCCCTTGTCCGTGCAATTATTGCAGAAGAATGAAATTGCGTCTTCCTCACGACAGTCCTTGACCTTGTTCATTACAAGGAGGAATCTGGCCCAATAGTTGATGTACTGTTTCCTGGGGCTCTTGTCTAATGTGGGAGAGATTACTTGTATCTGGGTGGGTGGGTGGATTTGAGTCTGGACCCTGACCCGATCTGAGACCCGGGGGCATGGGAGTTCCCGATCTTGGACGTTCGGGCTCCAGGATGTCGCCCGATAGGTTTGGGAGATGTCCTTCCGTATATGGGTATCCGGCTCGGAGAGCTCTGGAATCCGGACATAGTTGGTCCTCAAGATTGAGGGCGAATTGCTGCATTGTTCCTCCACCACCGCTATCTGGTGGGTGACCGGCGGAGAGTTAATCTCCCTTTGGTCGGGTTTAAGCCTGATACGATTGTAGTCCGTAGCGACTCCCAAAGCGGCGATGCGATCCAAGAGCTCGTTTAGGGAGGAGAGCTCAATTGGATCTATCTGCTCGGCAAGTTCCGAGCTGACGTGGAGGTTGTTTTCGATGACCCGAGAAGTCATCGTCGGCGCTGCCGCCGAATGGGCGGTCATGACGAAACCGCCTAGCTGGAGAGTCTGACTGACAGCCAAGGCTCCCCCGGAGGTGACGCTGTGCTTGACAACGAGACGAGACATCCTTCCTTACGGTGATGACACAGTGGAACTCTCAATGAAAGCACCAATGTCGGTGTCAAAACCAGCGGATCTCGGGTAGGGGGTCTCGAACTGTGCGTCTAAGGCGGATGGTAACAGGAGGCAAGGGACACAATGTTTACTCAGGTTCGGGCCCTCACGGTGGAGGTAAAACCCTACTTCCTGCTTGATTGATCTTGATGATATGAGTATTACAAGAGTTGATCTACCACGAGATCGTAGAGGCTACACCCTAGAAGCTAGCCTATGGTCTGATTGTTGTTGTCCTATGGACTAAACCCTCCGGTTTATATAGACACCGGAGGGGGCTAGGGTTACACAGACTCGGTTACAATGGGAGAAGATCTACATATCCGTATCGCCAAGAGAGTCCCATCCGGACACAAGACGAAGTCTTCAATCTTGTATCTTCATAGTACAACAGCCCGGCCAAAGGATGTAGTCCGGCTATCCGGATACCCCCTAATCTAGGACTCCCTCAGCAGCCACCATGGCATGTCTACAGGCAGCGATTATCTCAGCTTTGGTCTCAGCTTTTGCTTTCTCCATCGCCCGCGCCACCTTCTCGTCGGTATTCACTTGACTGAACTTCTTTCTCTATCTTTTGGCCTCGGGGTCCTCATTATAATAGTACTTCCACGTGGCGCCATCCCCGGTGCCATGCACACGTCCATATTGCGGCCGTTGCCCGAGCGGGTGTCCCATCATTATGTTCATGGCCCGGTTGAAAGGAGTGTCCCACTTGTACTTCACCGACGACTGAGTCGACTGAGTTGACGAGTCGCTTACGGCCGCAAGCTTGTGTTGCTCTCTCTGCAAAATGGACCGTGAATCATTTACGAATGCGACTAGAATGTAGTAGACTTCATTGATTAGAAGCTAATATGTAAGGTGGTAAAAGGATAATTACCAGTATTCTCATGAATTTCCTAGTCGGCCCGTTGGTGAAGAAAATCTTTTTTTGGGTCCCAATAGAATCGGGCCCTAATGAAATCGTGCTCCTGCTGGTCGGTGAACTCAGCCAACGGGTCTGGGATCCCCTACCGTTCACGTTCTGCGTGCTCCTTAGCCCACACAGACCTCTTTCCCGGGTAACCATGACTTCCAAGGTGGTGGTTCCCCATGTTCTTTGCCTGCAGCTGCTTGCCTCTCTCCGACCTGGCCTTGGCAGCTTCTTCATTGCAAGTCTTCTTGAACTTTTCAATGTCCTCTATCGTAATTGTCGGATTGTCTTCAACAATCTCGGCGTAGGTTTCATGGTCTACTTCAATCGCCTTTTTCGCCCTAGTTTTCCAAGCGCTCAATGCGTTGCTGAACTTCCCTAGGGCTTTGTTGTTGATTTTTTTCATGGCATTATCATCCCATGGGTCGACATCGTCATTCTGACCGGGGAACAGGAATCTTGCGTGCAACCTAGTTAGGAGCAGCTTCTTCAAATTTTTGTTCTTCCGTATTTTCGTGGTGTTGATGTCAGCTGTATCCCGTAGGATGCATGCTAGTTGGTTGCCGTAACACGCTTCCACTTCCCGCGGCTCTATTGGTTCAAATTCGCCAGGGTGCACCGCCATGACCACCAGTCTTCCGGTGCCGAGCTCATTTGGGCGTCGTGTCCTCTTTTCCTTCTTTCCCTCACTGGCTTGGGAGGTCCCACCTTCTGTGTTGTAGTTAGGAACATCAACAGCACCGGTCTCAGGGCCGGTGTCATTGGTGGCATCAGTGTCGGCGCTGGCGCCACCACCGTCGTCATCCCTCATGACAAGGGGGTCCAGACACCCATCTTGCTGTCTCTCCTGATCCGCTAGAAAGTTGAGGTAGGCGTGTGCTCGACCTAATTGGGACTGAGAACCTCTGGCCTCATCGGTGTCGGTCATGTTTCCTAGGGTTCAATGGCGTAGTCGTTTAATTATTGATCTTTATATAATAAAGTGAATAATGAAAAATGTGACCTTTGTTTTGCCGGAAATGGCGTTTCATTCCAGTCACGATAAATCTCAAGCACTCGGTATGTCCAACTTTCTAGCACAAGTCATGCCGAAATTGATGGAAAATTTCGGCATGACCTTTGCTAGAAAGTACACATATAGAGCGCCTAAAATCTACCAAAATGGAAATGAATCAACATTTCAGGAAAAACATAGGTCACTCGCAATCGATTTCCCTGCAAATGACAAAAAGCACTACGTGCTGAAGTTGCATTTCACTAACAATCACGGAGATGCAAACCCAAAGTGAAGCTACTGCCCATAGCATATAACAAAAAACATATCAATGAATGAAGCATTGTTGCCAATACAACAACAGTTTCAGTTTCTGATTTATAAATGAGGCTAAAAATACTCAGCAAATTCTTTTCTAAATTTTCTGAACTTTTACTCCATTTTCTGAATTTTTACTCCAAGTGACAGTATCTTGCAATGATGCTAGCTAGCTTGAGTGGCATCTACTGCCTTAGTAATCAAGAATGAGCATTGTTTTTTGCAAGCGAAAGAAAGAAACAGACCATGTATGCATGAGTGAGCAGTTTGCATAGAGATAGAGGAGAGGAAGGGGGTGGCACACCGCGCGTTAAGGTCAGTCTCGCAGGTGCTGAGGGGGCAGCGTCGGGGTTGAGGACGTCGGCGTCGTGGTCGGCGTCGCCAGGGCTGATTGCGTCCTTCTCCCCCTCGCTGAGCATTGTCGATCTGCAAAGACCAAATTTGGTCAGGGAGAGAGAGAGGGAGAGAGAGACCTGCCGGCGGAGAGGATGGCGTTGGTGGTGGGGACTGCACGGGGGAGCGGCGAAACGGGGGGAGGGGCCGGGGGCGCCACAGGGGGAGGGGCAGGGCGAGCGGACAATGGCACGGGGGAGAGGCGGCACGGGGGGAGGGGTCAGGTGCGGTGTGCATTGACGGCGGCGGGGGCGGGTGCGGCGTCGGCGGTGGCGCGCGTCACAAAGAAAGGGGATCAGATCGAGCGAGAGTGAGAGAGAGGAAAGAGATGTGTGGCTGTCTAGGCGACTTAGCTACAGTACGGGCAGGAAAACACGCTATAGCTAAGTTCGTTATAGCGCGGGGCAGAAAAACGCGCTATAGCTAAGTTACCTATAGCGCGGGGCAGCAAAACGCGCTACTACTTATTAGTTCCTTTTTTATTTTTATTTTTTTTTCATTTGCACTTTTCTTTTTTCTTCTTCTTCTTCATATTCCACTTACTTCCTTCCTTTCTTTTTCTATTTTTCGTGCATTTCATTTGCCACAACTTATTAGTTCCTTTTTCTTTTTCTTTTTATTTTTCTTTCATTTGCACTTTTCTTTTTCTTATGTTTCATTTGCATTTGTACATAGTTTGTATAGAGGGGTATATATAGCTCTAGCTAGCTATGGTTTAATTTGCTCTATCGTTGGAGCAATACCACTGTTACCCTTCGGATAATAATTAGTATAATATATGTTACAACATTTGACCGGCCCTATCGGCGGTATAAAAAATAGCTAGACAAACACAAAATTTGTGGATTAGTTTGTCAGCTTCGGCGACGACGACACTTCAGACTGATCTTCTTCCCTCTTTTGTTCGTTGTCAAATAATTGAGCCCATGGTCATAACTTTTCCTTCTCTAGGGATTATGATCTTTCGTAGGTAATGGAGTATTCATTCTTCTTTTGACGTATGTTTCATCGCCATCAGCATCATCTTCCCTCATCGGATCACCGTACTGGTCGTAGTCTTCCTCGTTGGCGACTCCATCCATTCCGGTGATGCTCCTTTTGCTTCTCCTCACGACAACACGACTGGTATTGATCGGATCAGTTATGAAGAAACATTGTGTCACGTGTTTAGCGTGTAGCCATGGCTCATTTTTGGCGATGGCGTTGATGGTACCGCTATCGGAGTTGGGTATACACATGGTAGTGAAATGTCGGATTTCTCTCTATACATTCTTAGCCCATCTGACACGGAACATTGTCACGCTATGCAATCCAGAGTAGTTAAGCTCCCATATCTCTTTAACCCTTCCGTAATATCTGTCAATTACATTCCCGGTCATGGCTTCCATCGTCACCCCTGAGTTTTGGTCATCACTGTTTATATCTTTCTCCTCCGTGTAGAACGTGTATCCGTTGATATCGTATGCTTGATAAGTCGCGAGGTTGGTCGAGGGGCCATGTGCTAAGGCGTATATGAGCGTTCCGTTCGGATAACCCTCTTCCGGGAATTAGCCAGAACTCGCTCTTTGAACCAACGGAAGAAAGTGGAGTTGTGCTCTCTAATAACTTCAGCGTCTATCCTGTGCACCCCACGGTCACGGTACTTCTTTGCGATGGTCTCTTTGTGCAG
This sequence comes from Aegilops umbellulata, assembly GCA_032464435.1. Taxonomy (NCBI): domain Eukaryota; kingdom Viridiplantae; phylum Streptophyta; class Magnoliopsida; order Poales; family Poaceae; genus Aegilops; species Aegilops umbellulata. The sequence goes on from CP136055.1 coordinate 452,950,710, forward strand.
TGTCACGAAATCTTCTAGCACATATAGGTGTTGTAGCACTACTAAGTTTGCCCTATCAAGGTCATTTTGTCGGCCCGAGCGTAACACATTCACATCCCTATGACCATTGGTGTGACCTTCGCCTTCGAGCCTTCCACAGTGCTTGTTGATGGGCAAACCAACAACAGGGTCTCCGGTGCCTACTAGATAACTCTCACAGAAAGAGATGCACTCTTTGGTCAGATATCCCTGGGCTATGCTTCCATCTGGCCGAGACATGTTACGAATGAATCCTTTGATGACGCATAATCCTCTCGAACGACATCATGTTGTGCAGGAAAATCGGCCCTAGGTCGATGATGTTGTCCACGATGTGGACACATAGATGCACCACGACATCAAAGAACGCGGGCGGGAAGTACATCTCTAGCTCATTCAGTATGACAATGATCTCTTCCTGTAGCCTATGGAGTTGCTTCACACTGATCGACTTTCGAGAGATAGCATAAAAAAGGTGGCATAGGTCAGTAAGCGTCTCACGCACATGTGTGTCCATAATCCCTCTAAGTGCAACCGGGAGTAACTGCGTCATCATCACATGACAGTCGTGAGACTTCATCCCGCTGAACCTTTTTTTCTTAGTGTCTAGATATCTACTTATCTTCCCGTAGTATCCAGAACTAACTTTGATTCGGCAAAGCCCTTGAACAATTGATCGACCTCCTTCGGATCTGAGGTGAAGCAAGAGAGGGGCAATATTGTTCTTCCTTATTGTTTACTTTTTTGCACCTATCTTCCATCTCCGTCTCCGTCTCGGTCTCCTCTGACGACCTTTTACCGGGCATTTGGAGATCTTTCCTGATATTCAAAAATTCCAAGTCTTTTCTTGCCTTCGGCCTATCCTTGGTCCTCTCCGGCATGTTCATCAATGGTCCAAGCAAACTCTCAAGGATATTTTTTGTGATATGCATTTGATCAAGGCTATGAGGCGTGTCGAGTATGGGCCAGTATTCCAAGTCCCAGAAAACAGATCTCGTCTTCCATACCTTCAGCAGGGGCTCCGGTGCCTTTTTCTTTGTCTTTCCCGACGAGGGGCACTCTTCCCAGTTCTTCAATAACTTATATATTTTTGCACCGCTACGCTTAAGTGGAGGACCTCGATGCTTAGCCTTACCATTGAATAGATCTCCATGCTTTCTCCACGGGTCATCCTTCTCGAGCCATCTTCGATGCCCCATGTAAACAATTTTCGAAGACCCGCCATCTTTCGATAGCTGCAGAGAAGTTGTATCATCCATGCACCTCATGCAACCGCAATATCAATGGCACACCTGGCCGGAGAGATAGCTGTAACCAAGATAGTCCTGCACCGCCGTGATCACCACGGCTGTCATGTAGAAATACTCATTTGCTTGCATCCCATGTCTTGGTCGGCGTCGTCCATAAGGTATGTAGCTCCTCTTTCAGTAACCAGAGATATAAATTTATATCATCTCCCGGTTGTCTCGGCCCTTGAATAAGCATAGCCATGTGTATGTATTTTCCTTCATGCACAACCAGGGGGAGGTTGTACATCCATACAAACGGGGGCCATGTGCTATGATTGGTGTTCTGGTTGCCAAATGGATTCATGCCATCACTACTAGTGCCAAGCACGATGTTCCTTGGATCAATTGCGAAAAAAAATCAAATTTAGCATTTAATGCTCTCCACTGGCTAGCATCTGCGAGGTGTCTCAGCTTCGGCTCATCTCCGTCATATGGCTTCACCCTCTCCGCGTGCCAGCGCATAAGCTTTGCTTCCTTAGGATCTACGGAATATCGCTGTAGACGCGGAGTGATCGGAAAGTACCATACAACTTTCTGTGGAGCTTTCTTTCCGGCCTTTTTATACCGTGAAGCATTACACTTTGGACAGATGGTTTTTTCCGCGTGCTCGTTCCGATATATGATGCAATCATTGATGCATGTGTGATATCTAATGTGTGGCAGATCAAGAGGGCACACGATTTTCTTTGCCTCCGCGACACTAGTAGGACACACGCTTCCCGCGGGAAGAACCTTCTTTAGATACTTCTGAAGCTCATCCAGGCTTGTATCTGTCCATTTGTTTTTTTGCCTTCGTCTTTAGAAGTTCTAGTGTGAAACAAGCGGGTCACCTTGGGTTTGCAACCATCATACAAAGGAGTCATCGAGTCTACCTCCAGTTGCGCCAATTTGGCCTCCTCTCTAGAAGCAGCTCTGTTGGTAGTCGTTTTCTTGCGAAGCAGGTCTCGAACATGCGGGTCCCACATGGCTGAACTTAGTTGCGACGAAGACGGCAGCGTGTCCGCATCTTCTCCGCCTTGATCTGCCTCTTCGCCATCGACATTTCCGAGGTCGTCTTCCTCTTCGGGCACATAATCGGTCATCTCTTCGTCTGGTGGCCCCATGTCGTTATTTCCTGCCCCGTCGACATCCTCATCATCATTATCTTCACTTATCCACCGAGTATGGCCATGCATGAAACCATGCAAGAGCAGGTGCGCCTTGAATATGCCACCCTCAAAGGGGTCGAGCCTGGCTATTCTTTTGCATTTTCGACACGGACATAAAACATCCTACAGCCTTGTTTCATACATGTCGTCCACAGCGGATTGCCAGTATCTTTCCGCCATCCTTTCATTGACCTTCATGATAACCTGCGCGCGGAGGAAATATTATAACCACATATATATGCATGCATGGATCAAATTCATACAAACATTCGGCATGACCGTCCCTAAACATAGGACATATTGAGTTTGCCCGAAATTCGCCGATACGGAATTGAATCGACATTTCGGCAAAACATAGGCAACTCATGTCACCCACATTATTTCATGAAATACACAATGTAGGCAACTCAAATTATGCCACACAGAATTTGGTATATATATTCTCATATCGCCCATATATATAGTTGTGGTCCTATCCACACAAACACCTTTTTTTGCTCACCTATGTGTTGAGAGGGATATCAAGCACCTTTCTTATTAATTACCTAGTAGCTCTAGATATATATCTCTAACTAGCTAGCTAGCTAGCTAGGGAGAGATAGAGCTAGCTAGGGATATAGTGGGAGAGGAGAGGGAGAGAAGAGGGAAGGCATTAATAGAAGGGGGTGGAGGGCAAAGAAGAGGAGGGGAGGGCATTAATGGGGGGGGGGATGGAGGGCACAAATAAGAGGGGTGGTGGAGGGCAAAGAAGAGGGGGAGAGAGGGCTCTAATGGAGGGGGTGGTGGAGGGAAAAGAAGAGGGGGGTGGTGGAGGGCAAAGAAGAGGGGGGTGTTGGAGGGCAAAGAAGAGGGGGAGGGAGGGCTCTAATGGAGGGGTGGTGGAGGGGGAGCATTGAAAGGAACAAGCAAGGTGCAAGGAAGAGGGGGAGGAAGAAGAAAGGGGAGGAAGGAGGGGAAAGGTGGTAGGTGGCTGGCGACCATAACAGTAGCGCGGGGAGCCAAAGCACGCTACTGCTATGAGTGCCAGCCAAAATATCTACCGGTACGTAAGACTAGCTATAGCGCTTGTACAAGAACAACGCTACTGGTATAAGTTTACCCATAGAAGAAATAGCAGTAGCGCGTCTAGGTGCACAGGCGCTACAACTACTTTCTTAACAGTAGCGCTAGTTAGACTACAAACGCTGCTAATATATTTTGGTCGGGTGGTGTGCTATGGCAAACTTACCAGTAGCGTGGCCTCCAGAAACCCACGTTGCTACTATGTTGTACCAGTAGCGCGCTTTATAACAGACGCTACTGGTAATTATCAGTAGCGTGGGGTCCATAACACACGCTACTGGTAAACTTCTATGTATAAGCCTTTTCCTAGTAGTGTTACAACGACAAGAGTGTTTGCCAGACCCGTTCCGTCGTGGGTTCCTGCCAAGATAGTCGCAAGTCGGAGCGTGGTGGGGCTGTTTGGTCTTTTGCTTGGGTCGTTGTCTTTTCCTATAAATTAGTTGTTTTATGCCGCACATTGAACTTTTCTAAATTTTCTCAATTTTTACTCCATTTTCTGAATTTTTACTCCAAGTGAGAGTAACTTGCAATGATGCTAGCTAGCTAGAGTGGCATCTACTGCCTTAGTAATCAAGAATGAGCATTGTTTTTTGCAAGTGAAAGAAAGAAACAGAGCATGTATGCATGAGTGAGCAGTTTGCATAGAGATAGAGGAGAGGACTGCGCGTCAAGGTCAGGCTTACCAGGGCTGAGGGGGCAGCATCGGGGTTGAGGACGTCGGCGTCGTGGTCGACGTCGCTGGGGCTGAGGGCGTCCTTCAACTCCTCGCTGAGCATTGTTGATCTGCAAAGACCAAATTTGGTCGGAGAGAGAGAGAGAGGGGGGGGGGAGAGACCTGCCGGCGGAGAGGATGGCGTCGGTGGTGGGGACTGCACGGGAGAGTGACGAAACAGGGGGAGGGGCCGGGGGCGCCACAGGGGGAGGGGGCGGGGCGAGCGGCCGATGGCATGGGGGAGGGGTCAGGTGCGGCGTGCGTCGACGGCGGCGGGGGTGGGTGCGACGTCAGCGGTGGCGTGCGTCATAGAGAAAGGGGATCCGATCGAGCGAGAGTGAGAGAGAGGAAAGAGATGTGTGGCTATCTAGGCGACTTAGCTACAATGCGGGGCAGCAAAACGCCCTATTGCTAAGTTAGCTATAGCGTGGGGTAGCAAAACGCGCTACTGCTTATTAGTTCCTTTTTATTTTTATTTTTCTTTCGTTTGCACTTTTTTTTCTTCTTCTTCTTCATATTCCACTAACTTCCTTCCTTTCTTTTTCTATTTTTCTTGCATTTCATTTTCCACAACTTATTAGTTCCTTTTTCTTTTTCTTTTTTTTTCTTTCATTTGCACTTTTCTGTTTCTTATCTTTCACTTGCATTTGTACAAACTTTGTATAGCAGGGGTATATATAGCTCTATCTAGCTAGGGTTTAATTTGGTCTGTCGTTGGAGCAATACCACTGTTACCCTCCGGATAACAATTAGTATAATATATATTACATCATTTGACCGGCCGCTACCGGCGGTATACAAAATAGCTAGACAAACACAAAATTTGTGGATTAGTTTGTCAGCTTGGGCGACGATGACGCTTCAGACTGATCTTCTTCCCTCTTTTGTTCGTTGTCAAATAATTGAGCTCATGGTCGTGACTTTTCCTTCTCTAGGGATTACAATCTTTTGTAGGTAATGTAGTATACATTCTTGTTTTGACGTATGTTTCATCGCCATCAGCATCATCTTCCCTCATCGGATCACCGTACTGGTCGTAGTCTTCCTCGTTGGCGACTCCATCCATTTCGGCGATGCTCCTTTTGCTTCTCGTCATGACAACACGACTGGGATAGATCGGATCAGTTATGAAGAAACATTGTGTCATGTGTTTAGCAAGTACCCATGGCTCATTTTTGGCGATGGCGTTGACGGTATCGCTATCGGAGTCAGGTATACACATGGTAGTGAAATGTAGGTTTTCTCTCTGTACATTCTTAGCCCTTCTGACACGGAACATCATCGCGCTATGCAATCCAAAGTAGTTAAGCTCCCATATCTCTTCGACCCTTCCGTAATATCTGTCAATTACATTCTCGGTCATGGCTTCCATCGCCACCCCTGAGTTTTGGTCATCACTATTTATATCTTTCTCCTCCATGCAGAACGTGTATCGGTTGATATCGTATGCTTGATAAGTCACGAGGTTGGTCGAGGGGCCATGTGCTAAGGCGTATATGAGCGTTCCGTTCGGACAACCCTCTTCCGGGGGATTAGCCAGAACTCGCTCTTTGAACAAACGCAAGAAAGTGGAGTTGTGCTCTCTAATAACTTCAACGTCCGTCCTGTGCACCCCACGGTCACGGTACTTCTTTGCGATGGTCTCTTTGTGAAGTGTCACGAAATCTTCTAGCATATATAGGTGTTGTAGCACTACTAAGTTTGCCCTGTCAAGGTCATTTTGTCGACCTGAGCGTAACACATTCACATACCTATGACCGTTGGTGTGACCTTCGCCTTCGAGCCTTCCACAGTGCTTGTTGACGGGCAAACCAATAACAGGGTCTCTGGTGCCTACTAGATAACTCTCACAGAAAGAGATGCACTCTTTGGTCAGATATCCCTGGGCTATGCTTCCATCTGGCCGGGACATGTTACGAATGAATCCTTTGATGACGCTATTCATCCTCTCGAACGGCATCATATTGTGCAGGAATGTCGGCCCTAGGTCGATGATGTCGTCCACGATGTGGACACATAGATGCACCATGACATCAAAGAACGCGGGCGGGAAGTAAATCTCTAGCTCATTCAGTATGACAACGATCTCTTCATGTAGCCAATGGAGTTGCCTCACACTGATCGACTTTCGATAGATAGTGAAAGTGCAACTATCCCTAGGTGGTTTTGGTAATTCATAACAACATATAGCTCATTGAGCTAATGATATTCCAAGATAACTATTCCAGGAAAGCTCAATGATTGGCATGGCATGAATGGTGAAAGTGGAACCCTCAAAATACTAAGGACAAATGATTGGCTCAAGCTCAAAAGCTCAAGACTCTTCATTTTACATTTTAGTGATCTAAGATCACATTGAGTCCATAGGAAAACCCAATACTATCAAGGAGGGATGAGGTGTTGCTTAATGAGCTCTTTGCCTTATGTGCTTAATGATATGCTCCAAAATCCTCAACTACCTTCCCATATCCACATATGACCTAAACCCTAAGCCAAACTCTTGTCATACCGATTCTTTCTATCCGGCGCCACCGAGTCTTCATATGTCATAAGCCACTGCCAAAACCCTAGCAAATCGGTTTCACCGATAGGGATCTCGGTCTCACCAAGATGGGATTGCAATCTCTCTGTTTCCTTTTCGTAACTTTTCGGTCTCACCGAAAGAGCGGATCGGTACCACCGAGATTGCAATGCAAACTCTCTGTTTCCCTTTTGTAACTTTTCGGTCTCACCGAAAGAGCAAATCAGTCCCACCGAGTTTGCCTGACCAACTCTCTGGTTAGCTAATTACCAAATCGGTCTCACCGAGTTTGCGTAATCGGTCTCACTGAGATTACGTTATGCCCAAACCCTAACCATATCGGTCCTACCGAGATGCATGTCAGTCCCACCGAAAATATCTAACGGTCACTAGGTTTACCTTTTCGGTCCGACCGAGTTTGTTGATTCGGTCCCACCGAGATTGGTAAATTGTTTGTAACGGTTGGATTTTCAGTGGAGGCTATATATACCCCTCCACCTCCTCTTCATTTGTGGAGAGAGCCATCAGAACACATCTACACTTCCAACTCATATGTTCTTAGAGAGAACCACCTACCCTTGTGTTGAGACCAAGATATTCCATTCCTACCATATGAATCTTGATCTCTAGCCTTCCCCAAGTTGCTTTCCACTCAAATCTTCATTCCACCAAATCCAAATCCTGTGAGAGAGAGTTGAGTGTTGGGGAGACTATCATTTGAAGCACAAGAGCAAGGAGTTCATCATCAACACACCATTTGTTACTTCTTGGAGGGTGGTGTCTCCTAGATTGGCTAGGTGTCACTTGGGAGCCTCCGACAAGATTGTGGAGTTGAACCAAGGAGTTTGTAAGGGCAAGGAGATCGCCAACTTCGTGAAGATCTACCGCTAGTGAGGCAAGTCCTTCGTGGGCGATGGCCATGGTGGGATAGACAAGGTTGCTACTTCGTGGACCCTTCGTGGGTGGAGCCCTCCATGGACTCGTGCAACCGTTACCCTTCGTGGGTTAAAGTCTCCACTAACGTGGATGTAGGATAGCACCACCTATCCGAACCACGGGAAAGACATCCGTGTCTCCAATAGCGTTTGAATTCTCCAAACCCTTCCCTTTACATTCTTGCAAGTTGCATGCTTTACTTTCCGCTGCCTATATACTCTTTGCATGCTTGCTTGAATTGTGTGATGATTGCTTGACTAGTCCTAAAGTTGCTAAAATCTGCCAAGAACTAAAATTGGGAAAAGGCGTAGCTTTTATTTGGTCAAGTAGTCTAATCACCCCCCCCTCTAGACATACTTCCGATCCTACAGATAGCATAAAAAAGTGGCATAGGTCAGTAAGCGTCTCACACACATGTGTGTCCATAATCCCTCTAAGTGCAACCGGGAGTAACTGCGTCATCATCACATGACAGTCGTGAGACTTCATCCCACTGAACTTTTTTTCTTAGTGTCTAGATATCTGCTTATCTTCCCACAGTATCCAGAACTAACTTTGATTCTGGCAAGGCACTTGAACAATTAATCGACCTCCTTCGGATCTAAGGTGAAGCAAGAGGGGGGAAATATTGTTCTTCCTTCTTGTTCACTTTTTTGCCCCTATCTTCCGTCTCTGTCTCCGTCTTGATCTCCTCTGACGACCTTTTACCGGGCATTTGGAGATCTTTCCTGATATTCAAAAATTCCATGTCTTTTCTTGCCTTCGGCCCATCCTTGGTCCTCTCTGGCATGTTCATCAAATTCCAAGCAAACTCTCAAGGATATTTTTTGTGATATGCATTTGATCAAGGCTATGAGGCGTGTCATGTATGGGCCAGTATTCCAAGTACCAGAAAACAGGTCTCGTCTTCCATACCTTCAGCAGGGGCTCCGGCGCCTTTTTCTTCGTCTTTCCCGGTGAGGGGCACTCTTCCCAGTTCTTCAATAACTTATATATTTCTGCACAGCTACGCTTACGTGGAGGACCTCGATGCTGATCCTTACCATTAAATAGATCTCCACACTTTCTCGACGGGTCATCCTTCTCGAGCCATCTTCAATGCCCCATGTCAACGATTTTTGAAGACCCACCATCTTTCGATAGCTGCAGAGAAGTTGTATCATCCATGCACCTCGTACATCGGCAATATCCGTGGCACACCTGGCCGGAGAGATAGCCGTAACCGAGATAGTCCTGCACCGTCACGATCAGCGCGGCTCTCATGTAGAAATACTCTCCTTTGCTTGCATCCCATGTCTTGGTCGGCGTTGTCCATAAGGTATGTTTCTCCTCTTTCAGTAACCTGAGATACAAATTTATATCATTTCCCGGTTGTCTCGGCCCTTGAATAAGCATAGCCATGTGTATGTATTTTTCCTTCATGCACAACCAGGGGGAGGTTGTGCATCCAAACAAACACGGGCCATGTGCTATGATTGGTGTTATGGTTGCCAAATGGATTCATGCCATCACTACTAGCGCCAAGCACGATGTTCCTTGGATCATTTGCGAAAAAATTCAAATTCAGCATTTAATGATCTCCACTGGCTAGCATCTGCGAGGTGTCTCAGCTTCGGCTCATCTCCGTCATATGGTTTCACCCTCTCCGCGTGCCAGCGCATAAGCTTTGCTTCCTTAGGATCTATGAAATACAGCTGTAGACGCGGAGTGATCGGAAAGTACCATACAACTTTCTGTGGAGCTTTCTTTCCGGCCTTTTTATATCGTGAAGCATTACACTTTGGACAGATGGTTTTTTCCGCGTGCTCGTTCCGATATATGATGCAATCATTGATGCCTGTGTGATATCTAATGTGTGGCAGATCAGGAGGGCACACGATTTTCTTTGCCTCCTCGACACTAGTAGGACACAGGCTTCCCGCGGGAAGAACCTTCTTTAGATACTTCAGAAGCTCATCCAGGCTTGTATCTGTCCATTTTTCTTTTGCCTTCGTCTTTAGAAGTTCTAGTGTGAAACAAGCGGGTCACCTCGGTATTGCAACCATCATACAGAGGAGTCATCGAGTCTACCCTCAGTTGCGCCAGTTTGGCCTCCTCTCTAGAAGTAGCTCTGTTCCTAGTCGTCTTCTTGCGAAGCAGGTTCGAACATGCGGGTTCCGCATGGCTGAACTTAGTAGCGACAAAGACAACGGCGTGTCCGCGTCTTCTCCGCCTTGAACTGCCTCTTCGCCATCGACATTTCTGAGGCCGTCTTCCTCTTCAGGCACATAATCGGTCATCTCTTTGTCTGGTGGCCCCATGTCGTTATTTCCTCCCCCGTCGACATCGTCATCATCATCATCTTCACTTATCCACTGAGTATGGCCATGCATGAAATCATGCGTGAGCAGGTGCTCCATGAATGTGCCACCCTCAAAGGGGTCGAGCCTGACTATTCCTTTGCATTTTCGACACGGACATAAAACATCCTTCAGTCTTTTTTCATACATGTCGTCCACAGCGGATTGCCAGTATCTTTCCACCATCCTTTCATTGACCTTCATGATCACCTGCACGTGGAGCAAATATTATAACCACGTATATATGCATGCATGGATCAAATTCATACAAAAATTCGACATAACCACGTATATAGGACATACTGAGTTTGCCCGAAATTCGCCGAAACGAAATTGAATCGACATTTCGGCATAACATAGGCAACTCATGTCACCCACATTATTTCATCAAATACACAATGTAGGCAACTCAACTTATGCCACACACAATTCGGTATATATATTCTCATATCACCCATATATATATATATATATATATGTATATATATATATATATATATATATATATATATATATATATATATATATAGTTGCGGTGCTATCCACACAAACACCTTTTTTTGCTCACCTATGTGTTGAGAGGGATATCAAGCACCTTTCTTCTTAATTACCTAGTAGCTCTAGATATATAGCTCTAACTAGCTAGCTAGCTAGCTAGGGAGAGAGAGAGAGCTAGCTAGGGAGATAGTGGGAGAGGAGAGGGAGAGAAGAGGGAAGGCATTAATGGAAGGGGGTGGAGGGAAAAGAAGAGGGGGAGGGAGGGCATTAATGGAGGGGTGGTGGTGGAGGGCACAAAGAAGACGGGGTGGTGGAGGGCAAAGAAGATGGGGAGGGAGGGCTCTAATGGAGGGGGGTGGTGGAAGGCAAAGAAGAGGGGGGAGGGCTCTAATGGAGGGGTGGTGGAGGGGGAGCATTGAAAGGAACAAGCAAGGTGCAAGGAAAGGGGGAGAAAGGAAGGGGGAGAGGAAGAAGAAAGGGGAGGAAGGAGGGGAAAGGTGGTAGGTGGCTGGCGACCATAGCAATAGCGCAGGGAGCCAAAGCACGCTACTGCTATGAGTGCTAGCCAAAATATCTACTGGTACGTAAAACTAGCTATAGCGCTTGTACAAAAATAACGCTACTGGTATAAGTTTACCCATACAAGAAATAGCAGTAGCGCGTCTAGGTGCACAGGCGCTACAACTACTTTCTTAACAATAGCGCTGGTTAGACTATAAGCGCTGCTAATATATTTTGGTCGGGTGGTGTGCTCTGGCAAACTTACCAGTAGCAAGGCCTCCAGAAACCCACGCTGCTACTATGTTGTACCAGTAGCGCACTTTATAACAGATGCTACTAGTAATTATCAGTAGCGTGGGGTCCATAACACACGCTACTGGTAATCTTCTATTTATGCCTTTTCCTAGTAGTGTTACAACGACAAGATTGTTTGCCAGACCCGGTCCGCCATGGGTTCCTGCCAAGATAGTCGCAAGTCGGAGCATGGCGGGGGCTATTTGGTCTTTTGCTTAGGTCGTTCTGTTTTCCTATAAATAGTTGTTTTATGCCGCACATTGGATGCCGCACACGTGGCCTCCCTCTTGCTTAATTTTGTAGGTTCTGCTTGGGATGGCTCCTTACCCATTCCCATTGCCCGATGGCGAAGCTATGTTAGAGATCTTCTTTGCATGCAGGCATTATTTCGCTGTCATGGTTCTTCCATCTTTCTCAGTGTTCCTATTCTATTTGTCGTTGGCGGCGGACGGATGCATGTTACCTACTTGTGGAGATTAAGGTTTGAATTTGTTTCCTTCCTATCTATGTCGTGTCTTTTCTTCTCGCTCAACACCCTCTTTCTTCCTCGTCGTTGCAGGTCTCTATAGCTCTAGGTTTCTCGCCGTACGCCGGCAGCGGCACGTTCGCTTTTCATGTTGTGCTGCTATTGTTCAAGGTAAACTGCTTGTTCGCTCTGATGATCATGTTGTTATCGTCATTTTTCTTGCTTGGAGATTTTTATCCTTGTAAATTTTCAATTCTTTGTGTGCTCAATGTTGGTTGTCCCGTTGGTGGATGGCCTACCAAGCAACGACTGAAAGTTAGTGCCTTTTTGTGTTGGTTCGTCTTGCATAAATGGACATGGTGATCGCGACATGCTTTGTAGGCATTTGGGGGGGGGGGGCACATGTATTCTGTCGAAGGTGTCACGACGAAGGAAAGGGCGCGGAGGCAGCCCCCGCAAAGAAGATGTGTACTTAAAACATGAATTAGGTGGGATATTATGCCCGTTTGAAGCTTGAAATTGTTCTGCAATGGTGTGTGATGTTGTTTCTTGAAGAAACCTAGCGGTTGGATACTGCCTTTATTATGTATGCGGTTGATCGTTGGAGCTTGTTCAACCTAGTTGCATTACTTAGCAACCCATTGACCGAGTCCTATTTGAAGGAAATATGCCCTAGAGGCAATAATAAAGTTATTATTTATTTCCTTATATCATGATAAATGTTTATTATTCATGCTAGAATTATGTTAACTGGAAACTTAGTACATGTGTGAATACATAGACAAAAACAGAGTGTCTCTCGTATACCTCTACTTGACTAGCTTGTTTGTCAAAGATGGTTATGTTCCTAACCATAGACATGTGTTGTCATTTGATGAACGGGATCACATCATTAGGAGAATGATGTAATGGACAAGACCCATTCGTTAGCTTAGCATTATGATCGTTACAGTTTCATTGCTACAACTTTCTTCATGACTTATACATGTTCCTCAGACTATGAGATTATGCAACTCCCGAATACCAAAAAAACCCTTGTGTGCTATCAAATGTCACAACCTAACTGGGTGATTATAAAGATGATCTACATGTGTCTCTGAAGGTGTTTGTTGGGTTGGCATAGATCAAGATTAGGATTTGTCATTCCGTGTTTCGAAGAGGTATCTCTGGGCCCTCTCGGTAATGCTCATCACTATAAGCCTTGCAAGCAATGTGACTAATGAGTTAGTTGCGGGATGAAGTATTACGGGATGAGTAAAGAGACTTGCCGGTAACGAGATTGAACTAGGTATGATGATACCGACGATCGAATCTCGGGCAAGTAAGATACCGATGACAAAGGGAACAACGTATGTTGTTATGCGGTTTGACCGATAAAGATCTTCATAGAATATGTAGGAGCCAATATGAGCATCCAGGTTCCGCTATTGGTTATTGACCGGAGATGTGTCTTGGTCATGTCTACATAGTTCTCGAACCCATAAGGTCCGCACTCTTAATGTTCGATGGCGATATGTATTATGAGTTTTGTGATTTGATGTACCGAAGGTTGTTCGGACTCCCGGATGTGATCACGAACATGACAAGGTGTCTGGAAGTGGTCGAGACATGAAGATTGATATATTGCAAGGTTAGGTTTCGACACCGGAAAGGTTGGGGCTGAGTTCGGGCATTTTCCGGAGTACCGGGGGGTTACCGGAAACCCCCGGGGAGTTAATGGGCCTTAATGAGCCATGGTGGAAGAGAGGAGGAGGCGGCCAAGTGGTGGGGAGCCCCCCAAGCCCAATCCGAATTGGGGAGCCCCCCCTTTCCTTCTCTCCCTCTTCCCCTTCCTTCCCCCTCCTAGTTGGACTAGAAAAAGGGGGAAACCTACTCCTAGTAGGAGTAGGAATCCCCCCTTGGGGCGCGCCATAGGAGGCCGGCCCTCCCCCTCCTCCACTCCTTTATATACGGGGGAGGGGGCACCCCATAGACACACAAGTTGATCTTTAGTTAGCCGTGTGCGGTGCCCCCCTCCATAGTTTTACACCTCGGTCATATCGTCGTAGTGCTTAGGCGAAGCCCTATGACGGTAACTTCATCATCATCGTCACCACGCCATCGTGCTGACGGAACTCTCCCTCGGCCTCAGCTGGATCTAGAGTTCGAGGGACATCACCGAGCTGAAGTGTGCAGATTGCGGAGGTTTCGTGCGTTCGATACTTGATCGGTTGGGTCGCGAAGACATTTGACTACATCAACCGCGTTACATAACTCTTTTGCTTTCGGTCTACGAGGATACGTGGACACACTCTCCCTGCTCGTTGTTATGCTTCTCCTAGATAGATCTTGCATGATCGTAGGCAATTTTTTTGAAATACCACGTTCCCCAACAGTGGCATCCGAGCCAGCTCTATGCGTCTATGTTATATGCACGAGTAGAACACAAAGAGTTGCGGGCGATAATAGTCATACTGCTTACCAGCATGCCATACTTTGATTTGCGGTATTGTTGGATGAAGCGGCTCGGACCGACATTACATGACCGCGTTCATGAGACTGGTTCTATCGCCATGCTTTGCACATAGGTGGCTAGTGGGTGTCTGTTTCTCCAACTTTAGTTGAATCGAGTGTGACTATGCCCGGTCCTTGTTGAAGGTTAAAACAACACACTTGACGAAAAATCGTTCTGGTTTTGATGCGTAGGTAGGAACGGTTCTTGCTAAGCCCGTAGCAGCCACGTAAAACTTGCAACAAAAGGGTAGAGGAAGTCTAACTTGTTTTTGCAGGGATTGATGTGACGTGATATGGTCAAGACGTGATGATATATAATTTGTTGTATGAGATGATCATGTTTTGTAACAGTTATCGGCAACTGGCAGGAGCCATATGGTTGTCGCTTTATTGTATGAAATGCAATCGCCATGTAATTGCTTTACTTTATCACTAAGCGGTAGCGATAGTCGTAGAAGCAATAGTTGGCGAGATGACAACAATGCTTCGATGGATATCAAGGTGTCAAGGCGGTGACGACGGTGATCATGACAGTGCTTTGGAGATGGAGATCAAAGGCACAAGATGATGATGACCATATCATATCACTTATATTGATTGCATGTGATGTTTATCCTTTATGCATCTTATTTTTCTTAGTACATCGGTAGCATTATAAGATGATCACTCACTAAATTTAAAGGTACAAGTGTTCTCCCTGAGTATGCACCATTGTGACAGTTCGTCGTGCTGAGACACCACGTGATGATTGATACGTCTCCGTCGTATCTACTTCTCCAAACACTTTTGCCCTTGTTTTGGACTCTAACTTGCATGATTTGAATGGAACTAACCCGGACTGATGCTGTTTTCAGCAGAATTGCCATGGTGTTATTTTTGTGCAGAAATAAAAGTTCTCGGAATGACCTGAAAGTCAACGAAGAATTATTTTGGAATATATAAAAAATACCGGCGAAAGAATCAAGACTAGGGGGACCACACCCTGTCCACGAGGGTGGGAGGCACGCCTGCCCCCCTAGGCGCGCCCCCCTGCTCGAGGGAGAAAAAAATCAAAGAGAAGGATTCATCGCGTTTTACTATACGGAGCCGCCGCCAAGCCCTAATCTCTCTTGGGAGGGCTGATGTGGAGTCCGTTCGGGGCTCCGGAGAGGGGAATCCGTCGCCATTGTCATTGAGGGAGTCCTGTATTACGGGGTATCCGGACAGCCGGACTATGGCCGGACTGTTGGACTATGAAGATACAAGATTGAAGACTTCGTCTCGTGTCCGGATGGGACTCTCCTGGCGTGGAAGGCAAGCTTGGCGATACGGATATGTAGATCTCCTCCCATTGTAACCGACTTTGTGTAACCCTAGCCCCCTCAAGTGTCTATATAAACCGGAGGGTTTAGTCCGTAGGACAACAACAATCATACCATAGGCTAGCTTCTAGGGTTTAGCCTCTACGATCTCGTGGTGGATCAACTCTTGTAATACTCATATCATCAAGATCAATCAAGCAGGAAGTAGGGTTTTACCTCCACCGTGAGGGCCCGAACCTGGGTAAACATTGTGTCACGCGCCTCCTGTTACCATCCGCCTTAGACGCACAGTTTGGGAGCCCCTACCCGAGATCCGCCGGTTTTGACACCGACATTGGTGCTTTCACTGAGAGTTCCATGGTGTTGTTCCTGCAAGGTTCGATGGCCCCTTCGATCATCGACAATGATGCGGTCCAGGGTGAGGTTTTCCTTCCCGGACAGATCTTGGTATTCGGCGGGTTCGCACTGCGGGCCAACTTGTTTGGCCATCTGGAGCAGATCGAGAGCTATGCCCCTGGCCATCAGGTCAAGTTTGGAAACTGGAATTACACTGCCGATATCCGCGGAGACTTGATCTTCGATGGATTCGGGCCCATGCCAGGTGTGCCGCATGATCACGACGAGCACAATATAGCTCTGCCGTCGGACAGTGTTCGGGAAATCACGCCAGCGACTACTCCGACCTTCAGTCCGGAACAAATCACGCCATCTGAGGACGGGAGGATAGACCCCACCTCGGAGGTCGCACTCTCAGTGGCGATAGAGCCGGATACTAACCTTACCCCTCACGAGTGTCGTGTCGCCGAATTGCTGGATTCGTCCCCGACCACGGACTCCGAACCACCCGCGCCCATACCTATCGAATCCGATTGGGCGCCGATCATGGAGTTCACCTCCACAGATATCTTCCAGCACTCGCCCTTCGGCGACATACTGAACTCGCTATAATCTCTCTCCCTGTCTGGAGAACCTTGGCCGAACTATGTCCGGCTAGAGTGGGATGCGGATGATGAAGAAATTCAATCCCCACCCACCACCCATTTGGTAGCCACTGTCGATGACATAACCGACATGCTCGACTTCGACTCCGAAGACATCGATGGCATGGACAATGACGAAGGAGACGAACAAGAACCACTGCCCACGGGGCATTGGACCACCACCTCATCTTATGATATATATATATGGTGGACACACCCGAAGAAGGCAATGGCGACAAGAGAACGGAAGATGACCCCTCCAAGAAGCAACCCCCGCGCCGATGTCAGCGGCGCCGCTCTAAGTCTCGCCACAACAAAAGCGGCGATACCGGCACTAGAGATAAAAGTACTCCGGACAGTGCCGAAGATGATGACAATCCCCTCCAGCACGATCAATAGCCGGAGGATGAACAAGCCAGCCCCCCTAAGAGAGTGGCAGAGGGAGAGACGGAGGACGACAACTATATGCCTCTCTCCGAAGATGAAGCGAGCCTCGACGACGAAGAATTTGTCGTGCCTGAGGATCCCGTCGAGCAAGAGCGCTTTAAGCGCCGGCTTATTGCCACAGCAAATAGCCTGAAGAAAAAGCAGCAACAGCTTCGACCTGATCAGGATCTGCTAGCAGATAGATGGACTGAAGTCCTTGCGGCCGAGGAGTATGAACTCGAACGCCCTTCCAAGGGTCACCCAAAGCGCAGGCTGCTACCCCAACTTGAGGAGGAAGCATGGAAACCTACATCACCAGCGTACGATGCGGCTGATCGGCCACCCCGTGGCCGAGATAGAGAGGCAGTCCGGCCTGAAAATCAGCCTGCACCCCGCCGCCGTTCAAACAAACATACCAAGGCAACGGGAAACACGGGAGACCTGCGAGACATATTGGAAGACAGGGCAAGACACGCAAGATCGATCTACGGATCATGGGGCCATGCCCCTACAAGGGACGGTGACCGCCTCGCTGCATACAGTAAAATAAAGTCCGGACGGGCCGAATACAGCAGGCAGGACTCATACGAGTTGCGTCGCGACATAGCCCAGCATAGAGGCGCGGCACACCCCCTATACTTCACCGATGAAGTAATGGAGCATGAATTCCCAGAAGGTTTCAAACCTGTAAACATCGAATCAAATGATGGTACAACTGACCCCGCGGTATGGATCGAGGACTTACTCCTCCAGATCCACATGGCCCGCGGTGATGATCTACATGCCATCAAGTACCTCCCGTTAAAACTCAAAGGACCAGCTCGGCATTGGCTGAATAGCTTGCCAGCAGACTCCGTTGGCTGTTGGGAGGATGTGGAAAATGCATTCCTCGACAATTTCCATGGCACTTATGTGCGACCACCAGATGCCGATGACTTGAGCCACATAGTTCAGCTGCCAGGGGAATCGGCCAGGCAATTCTAGACACGGTTCCTAACAAAGAAAAATCAAATTGTCGATTGTCCGGATGTAGAAGCCTTAGCGGCATTCAAACACAACATCCGTGATGAGTGGCTTGCCCGCCACCTCAGCCAGGAAAAGCCGAAATTAATGGCAGCCCTCACGACACTCATGACTCGCTTCTGCGCGGGAGAGGATAGCTAGCTGGCTCGTAGCAATAATATATCAAGGAACTCTGGCCATCCGTATACCAAGGACAGCAACGGCAGGTCACGTCGCGGCAAACACAAGCGCCACAGCAACGGCGTCAATGCCGAGGATTCGGCCATCAATGCCGGATTCAGAGGCTTCAAATCCGGTCAGCGGAAAAAGCCATTCAAAAGTAGCACTCCGGGCCCGTCCAGTTTGGACCGCATACTCGATCGCTCGTGTCAAATACACAGCACCCCCGATAAGCCAGCCAATCACACCAACAGAGAATGCTAGGTGTTCAAGCAGGCAGGCAAGTTAAACGCCGAAAACAAGGACAAGGGGCTGCATAGCAATGACGAGGAGGAGCCACGGCCACTAAACACGGGAGAACATAAGAGGTTCCCCCACAAGTGAGGACAATGAACATGATATACGCAACCCACATCCCCAAAAGGGAGCGGAAGCGTGCACTAAGGGACGTATACGCGATGGAGCCCGTCACCCCAAAGTTCAACCCATTGTCTTCTTGTCCGATCACTTTTGATCGCAGGGACCACCCCACGAGTATCCGTCATGGTGGATCTGCTGCATTGGTCTTAGACCCAATCATCGATGGATATCACCTCACTCGAGTCCTTATGGACGGCGGCAGCAGCCTGAACCTGCTCTACCAGGATACAGTGCGCAAGATGGGTATAGACCCCTCGAGGATCAAACCCACCAAAACGACCTTTAAAGGCGTCATCCCAGGTGTGGAGGCCCATTGTACGGGCTCAATCACACTGGAAGTGGTCTTCAGATCTCAGGACAACTTCCGAAGCAAGGAGCTAATCTTCGATATCGTCCCGTTCCGCAGCAGTTATCACGCACTGCTCGGGCGCACCGCATTTGCAAGATTCAATGCGGTACTGCATTATGCATACCTCAAGCTCAAGATGCCAGGACCTAGGGGGTCATCACAGTCAATGGAAACACAGAACGCTCGCTCTGTACGGAAGAGCACATTGCGGCCCTCGCAGCAGAAGCACAAAGCAGCCTTTTGAGGCAATACACCAGTTCGGCGATCAAGCCCCCGGACACCGTCAAGCGCATCTAGAGTAACCTGCAACATGATCGCCTGGCATGCTCAGAGCTCGCCTAGCAATTCGGCCCCCCCCCTAGTCTCAGTACAACGGCAAAGTCCGTCCCGCGCGTGCATAATTACGCATTAAAAATACCATGGGTATAGGCGAGGGCACGATCACGGCGCGCCCCATGATGCGGCTCAGCCGCACTAGGGGCTTACTACCTTTATCACCCTCTCCCTTTCAGGACTCTACTCTCTGGAAGCCCTATCCGGCAGCACGATTGTCGGACACATGATACAACACCCAAGGAGGCAGGAAGCTACGTCGTACAACGGAATCCCCAGGTGGTCTCTGATAACGAGTTAAATACCTATTTTAAGATACCGGTCCGCAGCTTGCCCTTGGATGGGACATGTCAAATAGTCCTATTTTTGGCTTACCGCACTACTTGTATCAGTATGCTTTAACGCACTTCTCAAATAAACAATGCATAGTACTAGTCTATTATTGCATCCTATATTCTTTTATATATGTTCATCTATGACAATCAGCACCCGTACACTCTGGTATGGCCAATACGCCAGGGGCTTCCGTTGGCCCCATAATTCGGCATGAGAAGTCCGAACACTTTCGACAGTGCGGCACCGCGAACTTATAGCATTATATGCATCAGCTCCTAATCATGTCTTGGGTCAATAGTTGGGTTTGCCCGGCTCCCATGTTTTGGTACCTTACGTTCCGCTATATCAGTTAAGGTAGCACTGGGAGAACTACTGCGATTGTACCCCGGTTCTTCCGACTGAGCACCTCAGTAGAGAAAGCTAAAACTAACTGTCATGATAAGGCGAGAGCTGGTCGCTGTTCGAGAGGTCTCAAGTCCCTAAAGACTTTTTCCGCTTCGGGCAAGGAGCCGGCCTTGTCCGGCTTAGGCGTGTATAGTGCCCCAAATTCAGCCTTCCGGAGACTAGGGGCTTTGCCAAAATTTAAAATTGTAGACTTCTATGGCTAAGTGAGAGTGATAAAGCATTTTAGTCTGATTGCCTGGTTCGTTGTGCTGAACACCTCCCTCGAAGGACCCAATAATGGGAAAAAGAGTGCTCAGAGTTCTCCCGAACACCCCAGCACTAGTTGCATGGGGGCAGAAGCCGACTACTAGCAACTCTCAGAATTTATAAACAACTGCACAGAAGGTAATATTTTAAATACAAAAGCGTTGCATAACGAACAATGAACTAGTTTTCACAAATACAAGGATCACATGAGCAAGTTCATTCAAAGATTACATCTTTGGCACACTCGTCCGCCACGAGACGGGCACCCTTCAGGACACCTTCATAATACATTTCGGGGTGGCGATGCTCCGTGCCCTGCGGCTGCCCCTCCTTCATGAGCTTCTCGGCGTCCATCTTTGCCCAGTGCACGTTCGCACGGGCCAAAGCCCTGCATGCACCTTCGATGCAGATGGACCGCTTGATAACTTCCAGCCGTGGGCAGGCATCCACAAGCCGCCTCACCAGGCCGAAGTAGCTGTTGCGAAGGAAATCGCCAGGCCACATCCGGACTATAAGGCCCCTCATGGCCTGTTCGGCCACCTTGTAAAGCTCGACCAGTTGCTTCAGCTGGTTGCTCATGGGCATCGGGTGTTCGGTCCCAGTATACTGAGACCAGAACAACTTCTCCGTCGAGCTTCCCTCCTCGGCCCGGTAGAACTCTGCGGCGTCAGATACACTACGGGGGAGATCTGCGAACGCTCCTAGAGAGCTCCGAACTCGGGTAAGTAAAAGGAAATTTTCTTTCACATGCTTGCTTTTCATAATGAATGCCTTACCCGCCGCTATCTCCTTCACCGCCTCAATTTCCTGGAGGGCCTTTTAGGCTTCGGCCTTGGCATGATTTGCGGCTTCGAGGGCCTATGCAAGCTCAGACTCTTGCATCTTTGAGTCAAGCTCCAAAGACTCGTGCTTCTTGACGAGGGCCTGGAGCTCTTGCTGCACCTCGCCCACTCGGGCCTCTTGTTTCTCTCGCTTGGTGCACTCCATGGCCGCTGTATTTTCTACCTCCGACAACGCCTGCTTTAGGTTCGCCACTTCGGTCGTGGTTCGTGGCACATTCATGATGATCCTATTATCACTGCAACCAAATTTTTCCTTCTTCTTCATAAAACAAGGTATTGCTTACCTTCGTTCTCCTCGAGCTGCTTCTTGGCATGGCCGAGTTCTTCCTCGGACCGCTCGAGGTTCCACTTCAGTTCGCCGATCTCCGCAGTATGTGCGGCAGCGACCATAAGCGAAGCCTGCATATACAAATGGACATATTTTAATTAGACTCCTGAGTCATGATTCGATCCACTGTCCGGCCTTTCTTCGTGAACGCCAAACAGAGCATCAGGGGCTACTGTCTATACGGCAACATTTTCCTATAATTACTTACCTGGAAGCCTGTTAGGAGGCTTGTGCACGCTCCAGTCAGTCCGTTTTTGGCGGACTGAACCTTCTCGATCACCGCACTCATGACAGTGCAGTGATCTTCGGCGATGGAAGCGCCTTGAAGCGCTTCCAACAAGTTGTCCGGTGCCTCTGGATGGACAGAGGTCACCGGCACAGGCGGCCTGCCCCTCTTAATAGAGGTCACCTGCCGGAGTCCGGAACCATCGGAGGTTCCGGCGCGGTGTTCGGCTGGGGCCCAAACTTCGACCCTGTGGGAGTCTTGCTCCCTTTGCGCCCAGGGTCCGGAAGGTCGCGCTGAGGCGTCTCCCGAACTACCTCTCCTCGGCCCGGTGCCTTTTTAGACAACACCTTGGTGTTGTCCGTAGCTCGATGGGTGGAGGAAGTCGGAAAAGTATCGCTGCTCATATCTGTCGGGTCCAAAGAACCGTCTGACGAAGATATGTCGATACGGGCTCGGGACGGACTGCAAAATCATGTTCGGCGTAAGGTGAAGTAGTGCAATAGAAACATATCATGAATTGCTATGGTATTCGGATACTTACGACTTTGCCAGGGGCTTGTCCCTGGGCAACCACTCGTCGTCGCTGTAGGCGCGGTCGTGGAGCAGTCCGGAAGGAGGGTCCTCTTCTTCTTGGGCTCTTCGGCCTCCCCAGTAAGGGCGGCCTTCCTTTTCTTATCACCCCCGGTTGGGGGGGAGAACTTTCCTCCTCCTCCTCGCCTTCATGGGAGGAGTGAGTCTCGGAGTTATCGGACAATGAGTCCGATACCACCTGACGCCGGAGACCCTTTCGAGTCCCCGTGGCCTTCTTCTTCCTCTTCTTCTCCAGCACCTTATAGGGTGCCGGAGTCAGCATCTCCGTCAGGAAGGCGTCCGCTGGATCTTCGGGCAGGGGGGCTGGGCAGTCAATCTGCTCGGCTGTCTCCACCCAGTCCTGTCAAAGGCATGGGAGCTTAGATCCCGCACCTGATCAAACTGGGGGAAATAAATACCCTGCAAAGAATTTACCGGTTTCGCGAGGCGCTTCGTGCTAAGTCCACTTGTAACGCCCTCGATGCGGCTATATCTCCCACGTGTCGAAGCACGACTTAGAGGCATAACCGCATCGGAAGCAATGTCGCAAGTGAGGTAATGTTCACACAACCCATGTAATACATAAGGGAAAGAGATACATAGTTGGCTTACAATCGCCACTTCACACAAAACATGAGTAGCATTACATCATACAGATACAATCAAGGTCCGACTGCGGAACCAAACTAAAAGAAGACTACCCCAAATGCTACACAGATCCCCGGTCGTCCCGACTGGGCTCCACTGCTGATCAACTGAAACGGAATAACACAATGAACAAGATCTTCATCGAGCTCCTCCTTGTGCTCGGGTGCATCACCTGCACGGTTTCATCGGCACCTACAAACTGGTTTTGGAAGTATCTGTGAGTCACGGGGACTCAGCAATCTCACACCCGCGAGATCAAGACTATTTAAGCTTATAGGTAGGGTAAAAGGTATGATGTGGAGCTGCAGCAAGCGACTAGCATAAATGGTGGCTAACATACGCAAAAGAGAGCGAGAAGAGAAGGCAAAAGCACGGTCGATGAACTATGATCAAGAAGTGATCCTAGGACAACCTACGTCAAGCATAACTCCAACACCGTGTTCACTTCCCGGACTCCGTCGAGAAGAGACCATCACGGTTACACACGCGGTTGATGTATTTTAATTAAGGTCAACTTCGGGTTTTCTACAACCGGACATTAACAAATTCCCATCTGCCACATAACCGCGGGCACGGCTTTTGAAAGTTCAAACCCTGCAGGGGTGTCCCAACTTAGCCCATGATAAGCTCTCGCGATCAACGAAGGATATTCCTTCTCCACGGGAAGACCCGATCAGTCTCGGAATCCCGGCTACAAGACATTTCGACAGTAATAAAACAAGACCAGCAAAGCCGCCCGATGCGCCGACATCCTGATAGGAGCTGCACATATCTCGTTCTCAGGGCAACACCGGATAAGTCAAGCTACGAGTAAAACCAGACTTCGAGTTTCCCCGAGGTGGCCCCGCAGGTTGCTCGGTTCGAACCAGCACTTAGAGAAGCACTGTCCCGGGGGGGCTAAATAAAGATGACCCTCGGGCTGGCCGACCCAAGGGAAAGGGATAGGTGGTAGGCAAATGGTAAGACCAATGTTGGGCCTTGCTGGAGGAGTCTTATTCAAAGCAAACTGTCAAGGGGGTCCCATAAATCACCCGACCATGTTAGGGACGCAAAATCCGGGAACATAACACCGGTATGACGGAAACTAGGGCGGCAAGAGTGGAACAAAACACCAGGCATAAGGCCGAGCCTTCCACCCTTTACCAAGTATATAGATGCATTAATTAAATAAGATATATTGTGATATCCCAACAAGTAAACATGTTCCAACAAGGAACAACATCTCCATGTTCCAACAAGGAACAAAGTTCATCTTCACCTGCAACTAACAACGCAATAAGAGGGGCTGAGCAAAGCGGTAACATAGCCAAACAACGGTTTGCTAGGACAAGGTGGGTTAGAGGCTTGGTTTAACAATATGGGAGGCATGATAAGCAAGTGGTAGGTATCGCAGCATAGGCATAGCAAAAGAGCGAGCATCTAGCAAGCAAAGATAGAAGTGATTTCGAGGGTATGGTCATCTTGCCTGAGATCCCGCTAGGAAGAAGAACGAGTCCGTGAAGAAGACAAACAGACGTAGTCGAACGAATCCTCCCAACTCCGAAACGAAACCGAAGCTAACGAGGGGAGCAACCCGTAAAGAAACAAGCAACATAGTAAACAACCACCACATACACATGGCATGATGCACAAACAAGTATGATGCAAAACATGGCATGATATGCGAGATGTGATAAGCAATGCATATGCGTGCTCCGGAAGGACAAAGATGATCAAGGCATAATCTTGGCAAACCAAGTATTCCGCTGGAAAGGTGAGATGATTTCGGTTGAAATCGATATAAAGATCACCGGAATCGGATGCACGGTTTGCAAATGACAAGCAAAACAAGAATGACAAGATTCTGCCATTAACAGCATGATGCTACTTCACAAGCAACAAGAAATTAAGCTACTGCACCCAAACGTATCAACAAGGCATATGGAAGTGATCTACTCAATATGCTTGACAAAAGATGATCACTGAGCTACGGCTAAATCACACCATAACAGGTTCAAACAAGCATGGCAAAAGTGCAAAAGATAACAGGTTCACAGACTTGGTGAAAATACTAACATGCCAGAATTTAACATCAGGATGACATGTTTAGAGCAAGCAAACAACATGCTACAGGAACAGGACATAGCAAAACAAGGCATGGCATGAATCTACTCAAAGCATTGAACAAAAGCCCCTTACTGACCATAAGCCAAAAGGACCAGAAAATATAAAAGCACCCATGTCAATTAAGCAAGTTTCGTTACAGATTTCAGACTTAGCAGAAAACTGGACATGTCAAAAACAGATAGTAAGTAGGCATGTTTACGAGCTCGATGCACTCACTACAGAGCATTGCATGATAAACAAAGCATACATTCATCAAGAAGACATGGCAAGAACAACATCATATCATGTAAGGATCAACTACAACAAGCTTGGCAAAATCGAATAACATGTAAACAACCTGCCAGTAACATTTTATAGCAAAAGTAGAGCTCAATTGGCTCAAGCTATGGCACTCCATAATTACAAAAAAAGGCATGGATGGATAGAGAAAATCCATAAGTTCAAAACATCCTTACTGATCATGCTCAAAAGAGGCATAGATCTCTCTGAAACAGCATGAACACATGGCAGAAAAATAACAGCAGGAAATGACTTAGTGAAATTACTAAGTCTCTGAAATCAGCAACATTATGATCCCTGGTTTGCATGCTTGTGCTAGTCACCATAAAGATCACAAAAATACATGGCATACACCCCTGGAAAGATGGCATGGCATCTTTCAAAACATATGTAGAGCTCAGCATCATAGGGTGCACACATCAATCATGGCAAAAATGACAAAAGTGCAACTACTGAAACAGATCTGAAACTAACATCACATAGCCCTCTTCTAACAGCATTTCGGGCATCAAGATGAGCTCAAATGAAAATGATGCAATGAGATGAAATGATGTACTCATCGAGACGAACAATTTGACATATTACACGCACGAAACGGAGCAGTATACAGAGAGTTATGGCATGATTATGCAAAATAACAGGGACTTAGAGATATTTCGGGGTCAACCTCCTCGCGAAACGGATCTGGATCTGGGATCCGGCGGGCCGGAGATGGCGCGGGAGGCGGCGGCGGTCGCGGTGGGCGCGGGCGAGGCGGCGGGGAGGTGGCGCGCAGCGGTGAGGGAGCAGCGGCGGGCGGCGGCGCGGGGGCGGAGGCACGCGGCGGCGCGGGGCCCGGTGCGCTGAGCCGCGGCGGCGGGAGGACGACGCTGTTGGGGAACGTTGCAGAAAATTAAAATTTTTCCTACGGTTTCACCAAGATCCATCTATGAGTTCATCTAGCAACGAGTATTCAGATTAGATAGCATCTACATACCACTTTGTAGATCGCAACGGAAGCGTTCGAGTGAACGTGGATGAGGTAGTCGTACTTGCCGTGATCCAATTCACCGATGATCTAGTGCCGAACGGACGGCACCTCCGCGTTCAACACACGTACGGAAAGCGTGACGTCTCCTCCTTCTTGATCCAGCAAGGCAAAGGAGAGGTTGGGGAAGAAGGCTCCAGCAGCAGCACGACGGCGTGGTGATGGTGGAACTGCAGTACTCCGGCAGGGCTTCGCCGTGCACTTACGAAGGAGGAGGAGGTGTTGGAGGGGGAGAGGGAGGCGCCAGGGCATAGGGTGCGCAGCCCCCCTCCCCTTCCCCCCTTTATATAGGCCTCTGGGGGGCGCCGGCCCTGGGAGATCCAATCTCCCAAGGCGGGCGGCGGCCAGGGAGGTTTCCCTCCCCCCCAAGCCATCTAGGAGGTGCCTTCCACCACTAGGACTCCTCCTAGATGGAACCCTAGGCGCATGGGCCCTTTGGGGCTGGTTCCCCTTGGCCCAAGCAGGCCAAGGCGCACCCCCTAAGGCCCATGTGGCCCACCAGGGCAGGTGGCCCCACCTGGTGGACCCCCGGGACCCCTCCGGTGGTCCCGGTACAATACCGATAACCCCGAAACTTGTCCCGATGGCCGAAATAGCACTTCCTATATATAATTCTTTACCTCCGGACCATTCCGGAACTCCTCGTGATGTCCGGGATCTCATACGGGACTCCGAACAACATTCGGGTTACTGCATATACATATCTTCACAACCCTAGCGTCACTGAACCTTAAGTGTGTAGACCCTACGGGTTCGGGAGACATGCAGACATGACCGAGACGGCTCTCGGGCAATAACCAACAGCGGGATCTGGATACCCATGTTGGCTCCCACATGCTCCACGATGATCTCATCGGATGAACCACGATGTCAAGGATTCAATTAATCCCGTATACGATTCCCTTTGTCAATCGGTATTTTACTTGCCCGAGATTCGATTGTCGGTATACTAATACCTCGTTCAATCTCATTACCGGCAAGTCACTTTTCTCGTACCGTAATGCATGATCCCGTGATCAAACACTTTGGTCACATTGAGCTCATTGTGATGATGCATTACCGAGAGGGCCCGGTGATACCTCTCCGTCAAGCGGAGTGACAAATCCCAGTCTCGATCCATGTCAACCCAACAGATACTTTCAGAGATACCCGTAGTATACCTTTATAGTCACCCAGTTACGTTGTGACGTTTGGCACACCCAAAGCACTCCTACGGTATCCGGGAGTTACATGATCTCATGGTCTAAGGAAAGGATACTTGACATTGGAAAACTCCAGCAAATGAACTATGCGATCTTATGCTATGTTTAGGATTGGGTCTTGTCCATCACATCATTATCCTAATGATGTGATCCCGTTATCGATGACATCCAATGTCCATAGTCAGGAAACCATGACTATCTGTCGATCAACGAGCTAGTCAACTAGAGGCTCACTAGGGACATGTTGTTGTCTGTTATTCACACATGTATTACGATTTCCGGTTAACACAATTATAGCACGAATAAAGACAATTATCATGAATAAGGAAATATAATAATAATGCTTTTATTATTGCCTCTAGGGCATATTTCCAACAGTCTCCCACTTGCACTAGAGTCAATAATCTAGTTACATTGTGATGAATCGAACACCCATAGAGTTCTGGTGCTGATCATGTTTTGCCTTAGGGAGAGGTTTAGTCAACAGATCTGCGACATTCAGATCCGTGTGCACTTTACAAATTTCTATGTCTCCATCTTGAACATTTTCACGAATGGAGTTGAAGCGACGTTTGATGTGCCTGGTCTTCTTGTGAAACCTGGGCTCCTTTGCAAGTGCAATAGCTCCAGTGTTGTCACAGAAGAGCTTGATTGGCCCCGACGCATTGGGTATGACTCCGAGGTCGGTGATGAACTCCTTCACCCAAATTGCTTCATGTGCTGCCTCCGAGGCTGCCATGTACTCCGCTTCACATGTAGATCCCGCCACGACGCCTTGCTTGCAACTGCACCAGATTACTGCCCCACCATTCAAAATATACACGTATCCGGTTTGTGACTTAGAGTCATCGAGATCTGTGTTGAAGCTAGCGTCGACGTAACCTTTTACGACGAGCTCTTCGTCACCTCCATAAACGAGAAACATTTCCTTAGTCCTTTTCAGGTACTTTAGGATATTCTTGACCGCTGTCCAGTGTTCCTTGCCGGTATTACTTTGGTACCTACCTACCAAACTTACGGCAAGGTTTACATCAGGTCTGGTACACAGCATGGCATACATAATAGAACCTATGGCTGAGGCATAGGGGATGACGCTCATCTCTTCTATATCTTTTGCCATGGTCGGACATTGAGCAGAGCTCAATTTCACACCTTGTAACACAGGTAAGAACCCTTTCTTAGATTGATCCATATTGAATTTCTTCAATATCTTATCAAGGTATGTGCTTTGTGAAAGACCTATGAGGCGTCTCGACCTATCTCTATAGATCTTGATGCCTAATATATAAGCAGCTTCTCCAAGGTCTTTCATTGAAAAACTCTTATTCAAATAGGCCTTAATGTTGTCCAAGAGTTCTATATCATTTCCCATCAAAAGTATGTCGTCTACACATAATATGAGAAATGCTACAGAGCTCCCACTCACTTTCTTGTAAACACAGGCTTCTCCATAAGTCTGTGTAAACCCAAACGCTTTGATCATCTCATCAAAGAGAATGTTCCAACTCCGAGATGCTTGCACCAGCCCATAAATCGAGCGTTGGAGCTTGCACACCTTGTCAGCATTCTTAGGATCGACAAAACCTTCCGGCTGCATCATATACAATTCTTCCTTAAGGAAACCATTAAGGAATGCCGTTTTGACGTCCATTTGCCATATCTCATAATCGTAGTATGCGGCAATTGCTAACATGATTCGGACGGACTTCAGCTTCGCTACCGGTGAGAAAGTCTCATCGTAGTCAACCCCTTGAACTTGTCGATAACCCTTAGCGACAAGCCGAGCTTTATAGATGGTCACATTACCATCCGCGTCTGTCTTCTTCTTAAAGATCCATTTATTTTCTATGGCTCGCCGTTCAACGGGCAAGTCATTCAAAGTCCATACTTCGTTTTCATACATGGATCCTATCTCGGATTTCATGGCTTCCAGCCATTTGTCGGAATCCGGGCCCGCCATTGCTTCCTCATAGTTCGAAGGTTCACCGTTGTCTAACAACATGATTTCCAAGACAGGGTTCCCGTACCACTCTGGTGCGGAACGTGTCCTTGTGGACCTTCGAATTTCAGTAGGAGCTTGATCAGAAGTATCTTGATCATAATCATTAATTTCCTCTCTAGTCGGTGCAGGCACCTCAGGAACGATTTCTTGAGTTTCGCCATTTTCCGGTTCAAGAGGTAATACTTCATCAAGTTCTACTTTCCTCCCACTTACTTCTTTCGAGAGAAACTCTTTCTCTAGAAAGGATCCATTCTTGGCAACAAAGATCTTGCCTTCGGATCTGAGGTAGAAGGTATACCCAACAGTTTCTTTAGGGTATCCTATGAAGACGCATTTTTCCGATTTGGGTTCGAGCTTTTCAGGTTGAAGTTTCTTGACATAAGCATCGCATCCCCAAACTTTTAGAAACGACAGCTTAGGTTTCTTCCCAAACCATAATTCATACGGTGTCGTCTCAACGGATTTCGACGGAGCCCTATTTAAAGTGAATGCGGCAGTCTCTAAAGCATAGCCCCAAAAAGATAGCGGTAAGTCGGTAAGAGACATCATAGATCGCACCATATCTAATAGAGTGCGATTACGACGTTCGGACACACCATTACGCTGAGGTGTTCCAGGCGGCGTGAGTTGTGAAACTATTCCACATTGTCTTAAGTGTGTGCCAAATTCATGACTCAAGTATTCTCCTCCACGATGTGATCGTAGAAACTTGATCTTTCTATCACGTTGATTTTCAACCTCACTCTGAAATTCCTTGAACTTTTCAAAGGTCTCAGACTTGTGTTTCATCAAGTAGATATACCCATATCTACTCAAGTCATCAGTGAGGGTGAGAACATAACGATAGCCACCGCGAGCCTCAACACTCATTGGACCGCATACATCGGTATGTATGATTTCCAATAAGTTGGTTGCTCGCTCCATTGTTCCTGAGAACGGAGTCTTGGTCATTTTAACCATGAGGCATGGTTCGCACGTGTCAAATGATTCATAATCAAGAGACTCTAAAAGTCCATCTGCATGGAGCTTCTTCATGCGTTTGACACCTATGTGACCAAGGCGACAGTGCCACAAATATGTGGGACTATTGTTATCAACTTTAACTCTTTTGGTATTCACACTATGAATATGTGTATCATCACGTACGAGATTCATTAAGAATAAACCATTAACCATCGGAGCATGACCATAAAACATATCTCTCATATAAATAGAACAACCATTATTCTCGGATTTAAATGAGTAGCCATCTCGAATTAAGCGAGATCCAGATACAATGTTCATGCTCAAACTTGGCACTAAATAACAATTATTGAGGTTTAAAACTAATCCCGTAGGTAAATGTAGAGGCAGCGTGCCGACGGCGATCACATCGACCTTGGAACCATTCCCGACGCGCATCGTCACCTCGTCCTTCGCCAGTCTCCGTTTATTCCGCAGCTCCTGCTTTGAGTTACAAATGTGAGCAACTACACCGGTATCAAATACCCAAGAGCTACTACGAGTACTGGTAAGGTACACATCAATTACATGTATATCACATATACCTTTGGTTTTGCCGGCCTTCTTGTCCGCTAAGTATTTGGGGCAGTTCCGCTTCCAGTGACCACTTCCCTTGCAATAAAAGCACTCAGTTTCGGGCTTGGGTCCATGCTTTGGCTTCTTCCCGGCAACTTGCTTACTGGGCGCGGCAACTTCCTTGCCGTCCTTCTTGAAGTTCTTTTTACCCTTGCCCTTCTTGAACTTAGTGGTTTTATTCACCATCAACACTTGATGCTCCTTCTTGATTTCTACCTCAGCTGATTTCAGCATAGCATATACCTCAGGAATGGTCTTTACCATCCCCTGCATATTGTAGTTCATCACAAAGCTCTTGTAGCTAGGTGGAAGCGACTGGAGGATTCTGTCAATGACCGCTTCATCCGGGAGATTAACTTCCAGTTGAGTCAAGCGGTTGTGCAACCCAGACATTTTGAGTATGTGCTCACTGACAGAGCCATTTTCCTCCATCTTACAGCTAAAGAATTTATCGGAGACTTCATATCTCTCGACCCGGGCATGAGCTTGGAAAACCATTTTCAGCTCTTCGAACATCTCATATGCTCCATGTCTCTCAAAACGTTTTTGGAGCCCCGGCTCTAAGCTGTAAAGCATGCCGCACTGAACGAGGGAGTAATCATCGCATCGCGACTGCCAAGCGTTCATAACGTCTTGTTCTGCAGGGAGAATAGGTGCGTCACCCAGCGGTGCTCTTAGGACATAATCTTTCTTGGCAGCTATGAGGATGATCCTTAGGTTCCGGACCCAGTCCGTATAGTTGCTACCATCGTCTTTCAGCTTGGTTTTCTCTAGGAACGCGTTGAAGTTGAGGACTACGTTGGCCATTTGATCTACAAGACATATTGTAAAAAATTTAGACTAAGTTCATGATAATAAAGTTCATTTAATCAAATTATTTAATGAACTCCCACTTAGATAGACATCCCTCTACTAGTCATCTAAGTATTACATGATTCGAGTCAACTAGGCCGTGTCCGATCATCACGTGAGACGGACTAGTCAACATCGGTGAACGTCTTCATGTTGATCGTATCTTCTATATGACTCATGCTCGACCTTTCGATCTTCTGTGTTCCGAGGCCATGTCTGTACATGCTAGGCTCGTCAAGTCAACCTAAGTGTTTTGCGTGTGTAAATCTGGCTTACACCCGTTGTATGCGAACGTAAGGACCTATCACACCCGATCATCACGTGGTGCTTCGGAACGACGAACCTTAGCAACGGTGCACAGTTAGGGTGAACACTTTCTTGAAATTATTATGAGGGATCATCTTATTTACTACCGTCGTTCTAAGTAAACAAGATGCAAAACATGATAAACATCACATGCAATAAAATAATAAACGTAACATGATATGGCCAATATCACATAGCTCCTTTGATCTTCATCTTGGGGCTCCATTATCATCTTGTCACCGGCTTGACACCATGATCTTCATCATCATGATCTTCATCATCGTGTCTCCATGAAGTTGCTTGCCAACTATTACTTCTACTACTATGGCTAACGTGTTTAGCAATAAAGTAAAGTAATTTACATGGCGATTCTCAATGACACGCAGGTCATACAAAAAATAAAGACAACTCCTATGGCTCCTGCCGGTTGTCATACTCATCGACATGCAAGTCGTGATTCCTATTACAATAGCATGAACATCTCATACATCACATACAGATCATTCATCATACATCACAACTTTGGCCATATCATATCACAAAGCACTTGCTGCAAAAACAAGTTAGACGTCCTCTAATTGTTGTTGCAAGTTCTACGTGGCTGAGTTAGGGTTCTAGCAAGAACGTTTTCTTACCTACGTAAAACCACAACGTGATTTGTCAACTTCTATTTACCCTTCATAAGGACCCTTTTCATCGAATCCGCTCCAACTAATTTGGGAGAGACAGACACCCGCCAGCCACCTTATGCAACTAGTGCATGTTAGTCGGTGGAACCGGTCTCACGTAAGCGTACGTGTAAGGTTGGTCCGGGCCGCTTCATCCCACAATACCGCTGAAGCAAGATAAGACTAGTAGCGGCAAGAAGAGTTGACAACATCTACGCCCACAACAAATTGTGTTCTACTCGTGCAAGAAGAACTACGCATAGACCTAGCTCATGATGCCACTGTTGGGGAACGTTGCAGAAAATTAAAAATTTTCCTACGGTTTCACCAAGATCCATCTATGAGTTCATCTAGCAACGAGTATTCAGATTAGATAGCATCTACATACCACTTTGTAGATCGCAACGGAAGCGTTCGAGTGAACGTGGATGAGGCAGTCGTACTTGCCGTGATCCAATTCACCGATGATCTAGTGCCGAACGGACGGCACCTCCGCGTTCAACACACGTACGGAAAGCGTGACGTCTCCTCCTTCTTGATCCAGCAAGGCAAAGGAGAGGTTGGGGAAGAAGGCTCCAGCAGCAGCACGACGGCGTGGTGATGGTGGAACTGCAGTACCCCGGCAGGGCTTCGCCGTGCACTTACGGAGGAGGAGGAGGTGTTGGAGGGGGAGAGGGAGGCGCCAGGGCATAGGGTGCGCAGCCCCCCTCCCCTGCCCCCCTTTATATAGGCCTCTGGGGGCGCCGGCCCTGGGAGATCCAATCTCCCAAGGGGGGCGGCGGCCAGGGAGGTTTCCCTCCCCCCCAAGCCATCTAGGAGGTGCCTTCCACCACTAGGACTCCTCCTAGATGGAACCCTAGGCGCATGGGCCCTTTGGGGCTGGTTCCCCTTGGCCCAAGCAGGCCAAGGCGCACCCCCTAAGGCCCATGTGGCCCACCAGGGCAGGTGGCCCCACCTGGTGGACCCCCGGGACCCCTCCGGTGGTCCCGGTACAATACCGATAACCCCGAAACTTGTCCCGATGGCAGAAATAGCACTTCCTATATATAATTCTTTACCTCCGGACCATTCCGGAACTCCTCGTGACGTCCGGGATCTCATCCGGGACTCCGAACAACATTCGGGTTACTGCATATACATATCTTCACAACCCTAGCGTCACCGAACCTTAAGTGTGTAGACCCTACGGGTTCGGGAGACATGCAGACATGACCGAGACGGCTCTCGGGCAATAACCAACAGCGGGATCTGGATACCCATGTTGGCTCCCACATGCTCCACGATGATCTCATCGGATGAACCACGATGTCAAGGATTCAATTAATCCCGTATACGATTCCCTTTGTCAATCGGTATTTTACTTGCCCGAGATTCGATCGTCGGTATACTAATACCTCGTTCAATCTCGTTACCGGCAAGTCACTTTTCTCGTACCGTAATGCATGATCCCGTGATCAAACACTTTGGTCACATTGAGCTCATTGTGATGATGCATTACCGAGAGGGCCCGGTGATACCTCTTCGTCAAGCGGAGTGACAAATCCCAGTCTTGATCCATGTCAACCCAACAGATACTTTCAGAGATACCCGTAGTATACCTTTATAGTCACCCAGTTACGTTGTGACGTTTGGCACACCCAAAGCACTCCTACGGTATCCGGGAGTTACACGATCTCATGGTCTAAGGAAATGATACTTGACATTGGAAAACTCCAGCAAACGAACTATGCGATCTTATGCTATGTTTAGGATTGGGTCTTGTCCATCACATCATTCTCCTAATGATGTGATCCCGTTATCGATGACATCCAATGTCCATAGTCAGGAAACCATGACTATCTGTCGATCAACGAGCTAGTCAACTAGAGGCTCACTAGGGACATGTTGTTGTCTGTTATTCACACATGTATTACAATTTCCGGTTAACACAATTATAGCACGAATAAAGACAATTATCATGAATAAGGAAATATAATAATAATGATTTTATTATTGCCTCTAGGGCATATTTCCAACAGGCGCCGGCAGCGGGGAAGAGCGGGGCGGACGCGCGCGCCGGCGAGCCCGTTGTCGGGCGGCGGCGACGGGCGAGGGACCCGGGGCGGCGGCCCAGATCTGGCCCGGGGCGGGCCGGCCTCGGGCCCCGGCGGGCCGCGGGCGGCGAAGGAGAGAGAGGGGCCAGCGGGGCGACGTGGCGGCGTCCTATTGGACGGGGCGATGGGCGGACATGTCCGGCGGCGGTGGAGATGTGTCCGGCGCGGCGGGGGATGATTTTGGCTAGGGTTGCACCGCGAATTTCGGGGGAGAGGGCATATTTATAGGTAGAAGGAGCTAGGAAGCTCCAAATGAGGTCCGGTTTGCGGCCACACGATCGTGATCGAACGGCGATGGACATGGAAGTGACTTAGATTGGTTT
This sequence comes from Aegilops umbellulata, assembly GCA_032464435.1. Lineage (NCBI taxonomy): Eukaryota > Viridiplantae > Streptophyta > Magnoliopsida > Poales > Poaceae > Aegilops > Aegilops umbellulata. The sequence goes on from CP136055.1 coordinate 452,986,015, forward strand.
TGGGCCACTTTGGAGGGGTGTTGGGCTGCAACCCAAAAGAGGCTTTCACGGTTACCCGGTTAACCGTTGGAGTATCAAACGACCTCCGAATGACCCGAAACTTGACAAGCGGTCTACGGGTGCTATACCAAGGCCGCTTGACAAACCTCGGTCCATTCCGAGACAGTTAAATACCCGCTCATGGGAAAAGATAAAAGGAGACGCCGGGGAACATAGGAGCGCCGGATTGCAAAACGGACAACGAGGAAAATGCTCGGATGCATGAGACGAACACGTATGCGAATGCGATGCACATGATGACATGATATGAAATGCATGACAAGGACAAAATGCAAAATGAAGGGAAAACCCAACCACGGAGGGAATATCATATCACATAGCCGAAAATGGCAAGAGTTGGAGTTACAAATATGGCAAGTTACACCCGGGGCGTTACAACACTCCACCACTACGAGAGGATCTCGTCCCGAGATCTAGAATGGCACCGGAGGGAAAACAGAAGATAAAGAGGAGAGGTTAAACTAAGTTGCTTCTTTGACAAACGAGTGAAACCAAAGAACTTTGAGAGGTCGCAAAGCTTGAAGAAAAGACACGACGGAGGTGAACAAAATCTAAAACACTCCGTTCAGCAAGAGGAACAAGGAACATTGCGAGAACCTTGTAGGTTGAAGGACATGAAACAAGAGCTTAACGGATCAAAATTAATATGAAAGCACACCGGTAGAAAATGGAAGGAATTAACATGAACTTGAGAAGATGGTATGATACTTGACGAAATCAACAACACACTGCCTTGAAAACAATTATAAGAATGACACAAGGGGTAAGAATGATTCCAAACAGCACTCCGGTTGAGAAGAGAGGATAAACTTGATAAGATGAGAGAGCTCAAATGAAAACACGACACTCTGGTTAAATGGATAAGCAAGGAAAAGAACACGATCCTCACAATTTGAGATGATGTGCGAAGAGAGCAACATCACAATGCCTCCGGAAGAAAGAATAGAAGATAGGTCATTGGAACAAAAGAATGGAGAAGAAAACAACATGTACCACCTCAAATGAGTTTGGAAAGCACCCTTGCAAGAAGGTTATAACGGAGTTGTTGGAAAAAACCAACAACGAAAAGATATGATCCTCGTGGGCTTATTGAGACATCTCAAAACTTGAGGTGAACTTCTGCCGGAAACAATTGCTTGCTTGAGATCGACGAAGAGATGAAAACGTGTTCCACCAAGAGGATAAAGAGCAAGCTTGGGTCATTGAGAAGCACCACAATAACAACATTCCTTAGGGAAGGCTTTAGGTGAAATATGACACAAGATAACTCCAACGAAGAGATTGGTGGATTTAAAATACCTCATTCTTGACAACATGTGAATCATGAAGCATGAAGGGAAATTGTCAAGAATGACATAACACCACCTCAAGCGATAAGGTAGAAATAATTGCATTACGGAATGCAAGATGAAAGAAAGCTTGAACTCCTCAAAACAAAACATGTGTTGGAACACCATGTTTATTTTAGAGTATAGCTTGGCGGATCTTAACTCCAAGAGAAATCTTGAAGAACAATTGAATAATGAAAAGGGTCCTTGATAAACCACCAAGTAGAGCCTTCCATGAAGAACTCTTGTAAAACAAGGATGATAGAAAGAGAGAGAAGTTTAAAACACAAGGTGAAACCTTGCAATGATTTAGATGAAGCTTCGCGACGAGATAATGCGGAAAACTTGGAACTCCGGAAAAAAATGAAGCATCTCGAACCAAGAAATGTGACATGATGAACAATTCTGGAAAGAAGAAACTAGATCACTTGGATGAAACCATAATAAGAATTACGTTATGCATAACCTTCACCAATTAAATTGATGACAAGTAATGGATTTGACATACCACTTATTCTCGTAGAAAGGATCAAGAGAGATATAGAACAAACTTGGTAAGGTCTTCAACGAACCACCGGTAGGATTGGAAAGAACGAATGAATCTATATGATAATGAAGGAAGAGAACTCTTGAACGAACCACCGTAAGAATTTAAAATGGACAAAGAAAAGATAAAGAAACACCGGGAAGAATTAGCAAATGAACGAAGATGCTTGCTAGGATTTAGATACATGAGAACGAAGAGATCATGAACTGATTAGAGTATATTTGAACGATGCACCGGTAAGATTTGGAAAACAAGAGCTGAAAGCTGAGAATGAGGAATTCTGAGATGGTGGCCTCCGGAGAATCAAACTGAAAAGACTCCTGAAATGCTCCGGATGGGTGAAAATAATTCTCACAAGCAAAACAATTATGAGAGAATGGCATCAAGCTAGAACCACGCATCTTTGCAAGAACGGGTAAGGATTTAAGAGGAACTCTTCTTCGGTCTACAAAACCCGAGAATGACGACGAGAAACACCACCATGAATTGTTGAGACACTCCGGAATGAAGAATAGAAAGGTTGAATCAATGATGAAAGAATTTGAAATATCTTGGAGAAAGACATGACTGGTGAAAATTCATTCTTATGTCAACTTTGAAAAGAATTTGAGAGACGCGCCGGGAAATTAGAAGAGTCAGGTAAGATCCTGGAAAATGACCTGTGGGTTAGGGCCCACTCGAAAGAAACACCGTTGAACGATTACTTGAAAAGAGAGATTACATCAGTTGAATTAAATGGCTTGAATGAGATAGCATCCTCAAAAGAACTTGAGTGAATTGAGAATGGAAACTTGAATCTTCTGAGATATCTTCATCACTCCAGAACAATTGAATAGTGAGAAGTGGATGATTAAGAGGTGCACCGGCATGGGATATCATTAGAAACGAGGAAAGGAATATGATGAATATCGAAAGCTTGAATTGGATCCACTGGAGAAGAAACAACAATGAAGGATGATGAACTTGAAACTGTTGAGCGTCTTCAAGGGAGATCACCGGATAAGAACATTGAAAGAAAAGAATGAAGAGACTTCACCTGAATAAATGGATACTTGATTAAGAAATCTGAGTCCTTGAAGAAAAAGGGTGGGAGGGCAGGAAAACAAAGGCAACTTGGGTCAGATGAAACAAACACCGTTGAGAAAAAGATTAGAATTGACCTTGCGAATGTTGGAATGATCGGATTTACTTGGAGAGAAGCACACCGGTTGGAAAGGATTGAAAAGACAACCTTGATGAACAAGAAGGATTACCATCCATATAGAAACATGAGAACACCACTTGGAAAAAGGTATGGAATCAACACTTGGCATTGAAGCAACTCGAATACCACAAACCAAAACAAAAACAAAGGATTTGGCTTGCAGAATAAGCCGGAAACAAACATATGATAGATCCCATATCGTATCATGTGTATGTTGGAAAGATATCCTATGAGATACTTGAATTCCCACCTATAAACTCCCGAAACTTTCTGGTTATACAATCAGGTGTTGGGGATACAGGGGACAGAAAATATATCACCCAAACTAACAATACCTTGATCCAGCTGTATCCATCCTTCAACACATAACCAAGAAACCTTCGGAAATCGTCTACCTCAACCTTTGAAAAGCATCCGTTATACGAGTTATGGCAATACTCCCGCACTCGCCTCAGTACTGGGCTATCAGGGTTATCTCACCAACAACTGTACAAAAGAGATTTTCGATGTCGGCGTACTAAACTCAGGTATTCCAGAACTACAACGATAAAATTATGACGACAACACCTCAGAGCTCAACTCCCCGGGACACTTCCACTAAACCCCTGCTGACAGGAGGCACCAAGACAATGTTGTCATCACAAAACCATCGGAACGATTCCAAGATACCCGCGTGCTCCTAAAATTTTTTTTAGTGAAATTTGAGAAGAGAAGAGTCAAAACTCTACGTCAGGATGCCTTACTAGAGCGATGAGGAGACTGGGAAGTAAAAAGAATTCCTAAACTCTCCGATACATAATTCCTAAATGACTCAAAACATTTTTCTAGACACAACTCGGCCGCTAAAAACGATAAATCAGTGGGGGCTCCTAAAGTCGGGGAAGGCTCTGATACCAACTTGTAACGCCCTCGATGCGGCTATATCTCCCACGTGTCGAAGCACGACTTAGAGGCATAACCGCATCGGAAGCAATGTCGCAAGTGAGGTAATCTTCACACAACCCATGTAATACATAAGGGAAAGAGATACATAGTTGGCTTACAATCGCCACTTCACACAAAACATGAGTAGCATTACATCATACAGATACAATCAAGGTCCGACTACGGAACCAAACTAAAGGAAGACTACCCCAAATGCTACACAGATCCCCGGTCGTCTCGACTGGGCTCCACTACTGATCAACTGAAACGGAACAACACAATGAACAAGATCTTCATCGACCTCCTCCTTGAGCTCGGGTGCATCACCTGCACGGTTTCATCGGCACCTGCAAACTGGTTTTGGAAGTATCTGTGAGTCACGGGGACTCAGCAATCTCACACCCGCGAGATCAAGACTATTTAAGCTTATAGGTAGGGTAAAAGGTATGAGGTGGAGCTGCAGCAAGCGACTAGCATAAATGGTGGCTAACATACGCAAAAGAGAGCGAGAAGAGAAGGCAAAAGCACGGTCGATGAACTATGATCAAGAAGTGATCCTAGGACAACCTACGTCAAGCATAACTCCAACACCGTGTTCACTTCCCGGACTCCGCCGAGAAGAGACCATCACGGTTACACACGCGGTTGATGTATTTTAATTAAGGTCAACTTCGGGTTTTCTACAACCGGACATTAACAAATTCCCATCTGCCAAATAACCGCGGGCACGGCTTTCGAAAGTTCAAACCCTGCAGGGGTGTCCCAACTTAGCCCATGATAAGCTCTCGCGATCAACGAAGGATATTCCTTCTCCACGGGAAGACCCGATCAGTCTCGGAATCCCGGCTACAAGACATTTCGACAGTAATAAAACAAGACCAGCAAAGCCGCCCGATGCGTCGACATCCTGATAGGAGCTGCACATATCTCGTTCTCAGGGCAACACCGGATAAGTCAAGCTACGAGTAAAACCAGACTTCGAGTTTCCCCGAGGTGGCCCCGCAGGTTGCTCGGTTCGAACCAGCACTTAGAGAAGCACTGTCCCGGGGGGGCTAAATAAAGGACAAAGATGATCAAGGCATAATCTTGGCAAACCAAGTATTCCGCTGGAAAGGTGAGATGATTTCGGTTGAAATCGATATAAAGATCACCGGAATCGGATGCACGGTTTGCAAATGACAAGCAAAACAAGAATGACAAGATTCTGCCATTAACAGCATGATGCTACTTCACAAGCAACAAGAAATTAAGCTACTGCACCCAAACGTATCAACAAGGCATATGGAAGTGATCTACTCAATATTCTTGACAAAAGATGATCACTGAGCTACGGCTAAATCACACCATAACAGGTTCAAACAAGCATGGAAAAAGTGCAAAAGATAACAGGTTCACAGACTTGGTGAAAATACTAACATGCCAGAATTTAACATCAGGATGACATGTTTAGAGCAAGCAAACAACATGCTACAGGAACAGGACATAGCAAAACAAGGCATGGCATGAATCTACTCAAAGCATTGAACAAAAGCCCCTTACTGACCATAAGCCAAAAGGACCAGAAAATATAAAAGCACCCATGTCAATTAAGCAAGTTTCGTTACAAATTTCAGACTTGGCAGAAAACTGGACATGTCAAAAACAGATAGTAAGTAGGCATGTTTACGAGCTCGATGCACTCACTACAGAGCATTGCATGATAAACAAAGCATACATTCATCAAGAAGACATGGCAAGAACAACATCATATCATGTAAGGATCAACTACAACAAGCTTGGCAAAATCGAATAACATGTAAACAACCTGCCAGTAACATTTTATAGCAAAAGTAGAGCTCGATTGGCTCAAGCTATGGCACTCCATAATTACAAAAAAAGGCATGGATGGATAGAGAAAATCCATAAGTTCAAAACATCCTTACTGATCATGCTCAAAAGAGGCATAGATCTCTCCGAAACAGCATGAACACATGGCAGAAAAATAACAGCAGGAAATGACTTAGTGAAATTACTAAGTCTCTGAAATCAGCAACATTATGATCCCTGATTTTGGCTAGGGTTGCACCGCGAATTTTGGGGGAGAGGGCATATTTATAGGTAGAAGTAGTTAGGAAGCTCCAAATGAGGTGCGGTTTGCGGCCACACAATCGTGATCGAACGGCGATGGACATGGAAGTGACTTAGATGGGTTTTGGGCCACTTTGGAGGGGTGTTGGGCTGCAACCCAAAAGAGGCTTTCACGGTTAGCCGGTTAACCGTTGGAGTATCAAACGACCTCCGAATGACCCGAAACTTGACAGGCGGTCTACCGGTGCTATACCAAGGCCGCTTGACAAACCTCGGTCCATTCTGAGACAATTAAATACCCGCTCACGGGAAAAGGTAAAAGGAGACGCCGGGGAACATAGGAGCGCCGGATTGCAAAACGGACAACGGGGAAAATGCTTGGATGCATGAGACGAACACGTATGCGAATGCGATGCACCTGATGACATGATATGAAATGCATGACAAGGACAAATTGCAAAATGAAGGGAAAACCCAACCACGGAGGGAATATCATATCACATAGCCGAAAATGGCAAGAGTTGGCGTTACAAATATGGAAAGTTACATCCGGGGCGTTACACCACGGTCCTCGGTTAGGGAAGGGGGAACCTCGGCGCCCTTGAACAGCACCTTCCAGACATCCTTGTGCGTCATGGCGAAAAGCTCGCGCAGAGTCTGGTGCTGGGCTGGGTCGAACTCTCATAGATTAAAAACCCGTTGTTGATACGGGAGGATCCGACGGAAGAGCATGACCTGGACCAGTTGACAAGCTTGATTTTCTTGTTCATCATGTTTTTGATGCAGGTCTGGAGTCCGGTCAGCTCTACCGGGTTGCCCCAGGGCAGGCCCTTCTCTTTCCAGGAGGTGAGCCGCATAGGGATTCCGGATCGGAACTCGGGGGCCGCCACCCATTTGGGGTCGCGCGGCTCGGTGATGTAGAACCACCCCGATTGCCACCCCTTTATGGTCTCCACGTAGGAGCCCTCGAGCCATGTGTCATTGGGCATTTTTCCCACCATGGCACCTCCGCATTCCGCTTGCTGACCGCCTACAGCCTTCAGCTTGATGTTGAAGGTCTTCAGCCATAGGCCGAAGTGAGGCCGGATGCGGAGGAAGGCCTCGCACACGACGATAAAAGCCAAGATGTTGAGGATGAAGTTCGGGGCCAGATCATGAAAATCTAGCCCGTAGTAGAACATGAGGCCGCGGACGAACGGGTGGAGGGGAAATCCCAGTCCGTGGACGAAGTGGGTAAGGAAAACTACCCTCTCATGAGGTTCCGGGGTAGGGACGATCTGCCCCGCGTCGTGCAGCCGGTGCGTGATATCCGCGGCCAAGTATCCAACTCCCCACAGCTTCTTGATGTCTTCCTCCATGATGGAGGATTTCATCCACTTGCCTCCCGCTCCGGACATGCGGGGGGCGGTTTGAGAACAAAGGTGGGAACTTGGGCGTTGGAGCTCGAGTGCGCAAGAATGGATGAGCGAGGAGGAAGAAGGCGTAGGTGAAAAAAGGTTAACCTTATCCCTTTATAAAGGCGGACAAAACTATACGCCCCTACTAGCCCGGTTAACTCTCTTATTCCCCAAGCGCCACAATTGATTGCGCGGTCGGGTTACCCACGCTCGTATTGATGAGAATCCCGTGGTGAGGGGACACGATCTCTGCTTCGACAAGACATGCCAAGGAAACAGCCTCGCGATATGCGCCAAGACTGGTTAAGAAAAACGGTTCGAATAATGGCTGGGCTGTTGTATGATGTCATGATATCAATTGCGTCAGCAGATTAGATTGGTGGAAATATTATTCTCTCTACGGTGGTATGTGGAACTTGTCTTGCAGGTCCGGACACTATTCTTGTGTTCAAAATCTTCTATGGAGTATTCGGAGGAGGAACCCGCCTTGCAATGTCGAAGACAATCTGCGCGCTGGACTCATCGTCATTGAAGCCTGGTTCAGGGGCTACTGAGGGAGTCCTGGATTAGGGGGTATACAGACAACCGGACTATATCCTTTGGCCGGACTGTTGGACTATGAAGATACAAGATTGAAGACTTCGTCTCGTGTCCGGATGGGACTCTCCTGGCGTGGAAGGCAAGCTTGGCGATACGGATATGTAGATCTCCTCCCATTGTAACCGACTCTGTGTAACCCTAGCCCCCTCCTGTGTCTATATAAACCGGAGGGTTTAGTCCGTAGGACAACAACAATCATACCATAGGCTAGCTTCTAGGGTTTAGCCTCTACAATCTCATGGTAGATCAACTCTTGTAATACTGATATCATCAAAATCAATCAAGTAGGAAGTAGGGTTTTACCTCCACCGTGAGGGCCCGAACCTGGGTAAACATTGTGTCCCTCGCCTCCTATTACCATCCGCCTTAGACGCACAGTTCGGGCCCCCTACCCGAGATCCGCCGGTTTTGACACCGACAGTCATCATCAACCATCCTCCATCACCAATTTCATGATGCTCACTTCCGTGCGTGAGTAATTCCATCGTAGGCTTGCTGGACGGTGATGGGTTGGATGAGATTTGTCATGTAATCGAGTTAGTTTTGTTATGGTTTGGTCCCTAGTATCCACTATGTTCTGAGATTGATGTTGCTATGACTTTGCTATGCTTAATGCTTGTCACTAGGGCCCGAGTGCCATGATTTCAGATCTGAACCTATTATGTTTTCATGAATATATGTGAGTTCCTGATCCTATCTTGCAAGTCTATAGTCACCTACATGTGTTATGATCCGGCAACCCCGAAGCGACAATAATCGGGACCATTCCCGGTGATGACCGTAGTTTTAGGAGTTCATGTATTCACTATGTGTTAATGCTTTGGTCCGGTACTCTATTAAAAGGAGGCCTTAATATCCCTTAGTTTCCAATAGGACCCCGCTGCTACTGGAGGGTAGGACAAAAGATGTCATGCAAGTTCTTTTCCATAAGCATGTATGACTATATTCGGAATACATGCCTACATTACATTGATGAATTGGAGCTAGTTCTGTGTCACCCTATGTTATAACTGTTGCATGAATAATCACATCCGGCATAATTCTCCATCACCGATCCAATGCCTACGAGCTTTTCACATATTGTTCTTCGCTTATTTACTTTTTCGTTGCCACTATTACAATTACCACAAAACTGCTAGTGTTACCTTTGTCACCATTACCGTTACTTCCATACTACTTTGCTACTAAATACTTTGCTGCAGATATTAAGTTATCCAGGTGTGGTTGAATTGACAACTCAACTGCTAATACTTGATAATATTCTCTGACTCCCCTTGTGTCGAATCAATAAATTTGGGTTGAATAGTCTACCCTCGACAACTGTTGCGATCCCCTATACTTGTGGGTTATACTTGATGAGCTAAGCATATGCAGATATGGCCTCGGAACACTGAGACCGAAAGGTCGAATGTGAATCATATAGTAGATATTATCAACATAGTGATCTTCACCATTGAATACTCCATCTCACGTGATGATCGGACATGGTTTAGTTGATATGGATCACATGATAACTTAGATGATTAGAGGGATGTCTATCTAAGTGGGTGTTCTTAAGTAATATGATTAATTGAACTTTAATTTATCATGAACTTAGTCCTGGTAGTATTTGCATAACTATGTTTTAGATCAATAGCTCACGATGTAGCTCCCTGTTTATTTTTTATATGTTCCTAGAGAAAAACTATGTTGAAATATGATAGTAGCTATGATGCGGAATAGGTCCGTGATCTGAGGATTATCCTCGTTGCTGCATAGAAGAATTGTGTCCTTGATGCACCGCTAGGTGACGGACCTATTGCAGGAGCAGATGCAAACGTTATGAACGTTTGGCAAGCTCGCTACGATAACTACTTGATAGTTTAGTGTGCCTTGCTTTACGTCTTAGAACCAGGACTTCAAAAATGTTTTGAACGCCTCGGAGCATATAAGATGTTCCAAGAGCTGAAATTGGTATTTCAGACTCATGACCGAGTCGAGAGGTATCAGACCTCTGACAAGTACTTTGCCTACAAGATGGAGGAGAATAGCTCAACCAGTGAGCATGTGCTCAGATTGTCTGAGTACTACAATCGCTTGAATCAAGTGGGAGTTAATCTTCCAAATAAAATAGTGATTGACAGAGTTCTCTAGTCACTATCACCAAGTTACCGGAACTTCGTGATGAACTATAATATGCAAGGGATGACGAAAACGATTCTCGAGCTCTTCGTGATGCTGAAATCGACGAAGGTAGAAATCAAGAAAAGCATCAAATGTTGATGGTTGACAAGCCCACTAGTTTCAAGTAAAAGGGCAAGGGAAGAAAGGGAACTTCAAGAAGAACGGCAAGCAAGTTGCTGCTCAAGTGAAGAAGCCCAAGTCTGGACCTAAGCCTGAGACTAAGTGCTTCTACTGCAAAGGGACTGGTCACCGGAAGCGGAAGTGCCCCAAGTGTTTGGCGGATAAGAAGGATGGCAAAGTGAACAAAGGTATATTTGATATACATGTTATTGATGTGTTCTTTACTAGTGTTTATAGCAACCCCTCAGTATTTGATACTAGTTCAGTTGCTAAGAGTAGTAACTCGAAACGGGAGTTGCAATATAAATAGAGACTAGTTAAGGGCGAGGTGATGATGTGTTTTGGAAGTGATTCCAAGGTTGATAAGATCACCATCGCACACTCCCTTTACCTTCGGGATTAGTGTTGAACCTAAAATAAATGTTATTTGGTGTTTGCGTTGAGCATGAATATGATTGGATCATGTTTATAGCAATATAGTTATTCATTTAAGTCAAAGAATAAGTGTTGTTCTATTTACATGAACAAAACCTTCTATGGTCATACACTCAATATAAATGGTTTATAGAATCTCGATCGTAGTGATACACATATTGAAGACAAAAGATGTAGAATTAATAATGATAGTGCATCTTATTTGTGGCACTACCGTTTAGGTCATATTGATGTAAAGCGCATGAAGAAACTCAATGCTTATGGGCTTTTGGAATCACCTGATTATGAATCACTTGATGTTTGTGAACCATGCCTCATGGGCAAGATGACTAAGACTCCATTCTCTGGAACAATGGAGCGAGCAACTGAATTATTGGAAATAATACATACTGATGTATGCGGTCCGATGAGTGTTGAGGCTCGCGGCGGGTATCGTTATTTTCTGACCTTCACAGATGATTTGAGCAAATATGGGTATATCTACTTGAAGAAACACAAGTCTGAAACATTTGAAAAGTTCAAAGAATTTCAGAGTGAAGTAGAAAATCATCGTAATTAGAAAATAAAGTTTCTATGATATGATCGTGGAGGTGAATATTTGAGTTACGAGTTTGGTCTTCATTTGAAACAATGTGGAATAGTTTCGCAACTCATGCCACCTGGAACACCACAGCGTAATGGTGTGTCCGAACAGCGTAACCGTACTTTATTAGATATGGTGTGATCTATGATGTCTCTTACCGATTTACCACTATCGTTTTGGGTTTATGCATTAGACAGCTGCATTCATGTTAAATAGGGCACCATCTAAATCCGTTGAGATGACACCATATGAACTGTCGGTTGGCGACAAACCTAAGTTGTCGTTTCTTAAAGTTTGGGGTTGCGATGCTTATGTGAAAAAGTTTCAAGTGATAAGTTCGAACCCAAATCGGAGAAATGTGTCTTCATAGGATACCCAAAGGAAACTGTTGGGTACACCTTCTATCACAGATCCGAAGGCAAGATATTCGTTGCTATGAATGGATCTGTTCTAGAGAAGGAGTTTCTCTCGAAAGAAGTGAGTGGGAGGAATGTAGAACTAGATAAGGTAATTGTACCATCTCCCGAATTGGAAAGTAGTTCATCACAGAAATCATTTCTAGTGATTCCTACACCAATTAGTGAGGAAGCTAATGATAATGATCATGAAACTTCAGATCAAGTTACTACTGAACCTCGTAGGTCAACAAGAGTAAGATCCGCACCAGAGTGGTATGGTAATCCTATTATGGAGGTCATGTTACTTGACCATGACGAACCTACGAACTATGAGGAAGCAACGATGAGCCCAGATTCCGCGAAATGGCTTGAGGCCATGAAATCTGAGATGGGATCCATGTATGAGAACAAAGTGTGGACTTTGGTTGACTTGCCCGATGATCGGCAAGCCATAGAGAATAAATGGATCTTCAATAAGAAGATTGACGCTGACGGTAATGTTACTGTCTACAAAGCTCGACTTGTTGCGAAAGTTTTTCAACAAGTTCGAGGAGTTGACTATGATGAGACCTTCTCACCCGTAGCAATGCTTAAGTCTGTCCGAATCATGTTAACAATTACCGCATTTTATGATTATGAAATTTGGCAAATGGATGTCAAAACTGCATTCCTTAATAGATTTCTGGAAGAAGACTTGTATATGATGCAACCAGAAGGTTTTGTCGATCCAAAGGATGCTAATAGTATGCAAGCTCTAGCAATCCATTTATGGACTCATGCAAGCATCTCGGAGTTGGAATAAACGTTTTAATAGTGTGATCAAAGCATATGGTTTTATACAGACTTTTGGAGAAGCTTGTATTTACAATAAAGTGGGTGGGAGCACTACAACATTTCTGATAAGTATATGTGAATGACATATTGTTGATCAGAAATAATGTAGAATTTTCTGGAAAGCATAAAGGAGTGTTTGAAAGGAGTTTTCCAAAGAAAGACCTCGGTGAAGTTGCTTACATATTGAGCATCAAGATCTATAGAGATAGATCAAGACGCTTGATAAGTTTTTTCAATGAGTACATACCTTGACAAGATTTTGAAGTAGCTCAAAATGGAACAGTCAAACAAGGAGTTCTTGCCTGTATTACAAGGTGTAAAGTTGAGTAACACTCAAAGCCTGACCACGGCAGAAGATAGAGAGAGAATGAAAGTCATTCCCTATGCATCGGCGATAGGTCCTATAAAGTATGACATGCTATGTACTGGACCTATTGTATACCCTGCCCTGAGTTTGGCATGGGAGTACAATAGATCATTGGACATTGGTCAGAATTATCCTTAGAGGACTAAGGAAATATTTCTCGGTTATGGAGGTGATAAAGAGTTCGTCGTAAAGAGTTACGTCGATGCAAGCTTTGACATCCGATCTGGATGACTCCGAGTCTCGATCTGGATACATATTTAAAGTGGGAGCATGATACGTCTCCATTGTATCTATAATTTTATATTGTTCCATGCCAATATTCTACAAGTTTTACATACTTTTGACAACTTTTTATACTATTTTTGGGACTAACATATTGATCCAGTGCCCAGTGCCAGTTCCTGTTTGTTGCATGTTTTTTCTTTCGCAGAAAATCCATATCAAACGGAGTCCAAACGGGATAAAAACTGACGGAGAGTTTTTTGGAATATATGTGAATTTTGGGAAGTGGAATCAACGCGAGACGATGCCCGAGGGGCCCACGAGGGTGAGGGCCGCGCCCAGGGGGTCAGGCGCACCCTGGGAACTCATGGCCACCCCGTAAGGCGGTTGGTGACCTTCTTTCGCCGCAAGAAAGCTAATATCCGAATAAAAATCGTGTCCAAATTTCAGCCCAATCGGTGTTAAGGATCTCCGGGAATTTAAGAAACGGTGAAAGGGTAGAATCAGGGAGCGCTGAAACAGAGAGAGATAGAGAGACAAATGAAATCTCGGAGGGGCTCTCGCCCCTCTGCCGCCATGAAAGCCATGGACCAGGGGGTAAACCCTTCTCCCACCTAGGGAGAAGGCCAAGTAAGAAGGAGAAGGAGGGGGCTCTCTCCCCCTCGCTTCCGGTGGCGCCGGAACACCGTCGGGGCCATCATCGTGTGACGGTGATCTACACCAACACCTCCATCATCTTCACCAACATCTTCATCACTTTCCCCCATCTATCTACAGCGGTCCACTCCCCCGCAACCCGTTGTACCCTCTACTTGAACATGGTGCTTTATGCTTCATATTACTATCCAATGATGTGTTGCCATCCTATGATGTCTGAGTAGATTTTCGTTGTCCTATCGGTAATTGGTGAATTTCTTTGATTGGTTTAATTTGCTTGTGGTTATGTTGCTGTCCTTTGGTGCCCATCATATGAGCGCGCGCGTGGATCACACCATAGGGTTAGTTGTATATTGATAGGACTATGTATTGGAGGGCAAGAGTGACAGAAGCTTCAACCTAGCATAGAAATTGATGCATATGGGATTGAAGGGGAACCAATATATCTTAATGCTATGGTTGGGTTTTACCTTAATGAACGTTAGTAGTCGCGGATGCTTGCTAATTAATAGTTCCAATCATAAGTGCATAGAATTCCAAGTCAGGGATGACATGCTTGCAGTGGCCTCTCCCACATAAAATTTGCTATCGGTCTAGTAAAGTAGTCAATTGCTTAGGGACAATTTCGCAACTCCTACCACCACTTTCCCACACTCGCTATACTAAATTTATTGTTTCTTTATCAAAACAGCCCCTAGTTTTTATTTACGCGCTCTTCATTATCTTGCAAACCTATCCAACAACACCTACAAAGTACTTCTAGTTTCATACCTGTTCTAGGTAAAGCGAACGTTAAGCGTGCGTAGAGTTGCATCGGTGGTTGATAGAACTTGAGGGAATATTTGTTCTACCTTTAGCTCTTTGTTGGGTTCGACACTCTTACTTATCGAAAGAGGCTACAATTGATCCCCTATACTTGTGGGTTATAAAGACCTTTTTCTGGCGTCGTTGCCGGGGAGTTATTGCGTGGGGTGAATATTCTTGTGTGTGCTTGTTTGCTTTATCACTAAGTAGTTTTTATTTTGTGCTCTTGTTTTCTAAATTCAGTTATGGGTAGGAAATGCAAAATACCAAAAAAATTAGTGGTACCTACTAAACTAATGGTTGAAGAATCACTCAAAATATATCACACTACTAAAGCATTTTACTTGGATCATCTTCGATCCCTATGTGCTTAGGCTGAAACCCCAACTAGCTTAGTTGAGGGCAAATCTTTCGATGAGCATGCTTGTTATGTGCGACACCGTATATCTGAAAAAGGGAAACTTTTACTGGATCAAATTCATCGTTTGCTCTGCTATGCTTGGAATTTATGTGAAATATATGATTTTACTTGTTGTTCTGAAAACCCTAAGAAACACCTTCCCTACCAATGTGAGTTTAGTGATAATGGAATTGTATCTTCGTATGCTAAGGGTATTTATAATTACTATGATGTTCAACAAATTGAAGAATTTGTTGCTTTTAAGGATGCTTATGAAATTGCTTCTTTGATTGAAATGTATGATGCTACTCTTTACAAATCTAAAACTTTTGCCATACTTAAATATTGTTATGATAATTATGCTTCTAATGCCTATGTTAAACCATATATTGAGGACTCCTCCGCTGTCCAAGAAGAGATTAATATTTTGCAGGAGTCTATGGAAGAAGAAATTAATGACATTGTGAGCTCATTGGATGAAAAAGATGAGGAGGAGAGCGAAGAACAAAAGAAGGGAGAGCGGATTGATCACCCGCTCCCACCATCTAATGAGAGTAACTCTTTATCCCATACATTGTCCCTTCGAATTTACCGAAGGATGAATGCTATGATGATTGTTGTGATCCCGTTGATTGTTTTGAAATATCCCTGTTTGATGATGCTTTGTATGCTTGTGGCCAAGATGACAATATTAATTATGCTTACGGAGATGAACTTGCTATAGTTCCTTATGTTAAACATGAAATTTTTGCTATTGCACCCACGCATGATAGTCCTATTATCTTTTTGAATTCTCCCGACTACACTATATCGGAGAAGTTTTCCCTTATTAAGGATTATATTGATGGGTTGCATTTTACTACTACACATGATGATTTTGATAGATATAATATGCATGTGCTTGCTGCTCCTACTTGCAATTATTATGCAAGAGGAACTACATCTCCACCTCTCCATGTTTCCAATAAGATAAAATTGCAAGAAACTACTTATGCTATGCATTAGCCTTTACTTTGTGTGCATGAATTGTTCTTTTATGACATGCCGATGCATAGGAAGAGAGTTATACTTCGTCATTGCTTGATATATGTTACTTTGTGCTCACTACTAAACTACAAATCATTGTTAATTAAAATTGGCTTTGATATACCTTGGGATCCGGGTGGATCCATTACTTGAGCACTATATGCCTAGCTTAACGGCTTTAAAGAAACCGCTGCCAGGGAGACAACCCGAAAGTTTTAGAGAGTCATTTATTTCAGTTGAGTTAATTTATAAAGTTTAAAAACAAAAACAAAAAGAGGGGAACCCAAAACTTTTCAAAAAGGAAAGTGAAAGTGAGAGAGACCAGCATTATTGAAGTGGGGGAGCTCCTTGAACTTTGTTCATGCTCACGGAAACTTTGTGAATCTTGATTACATAAACTTTTCAACAAATATAATTAGCCCCTTGTACAATTCCATTGTATTATAAAAATAATGTGCCAAGATTTGCCTTTAGGATGTTTACATTGCTTGTTGGTTTGTGTGGTGCAAAACAGAAACTTTGGCTGTAGTGCACGATTTTACATTTTTTTACTGGAACGTCAAATGGTTCTGAAACCTTCTGCACTGTCTTTCTATACAATTTTTTTATTTTTCCTATTTTTTCAGAATTGTTTGGATACAAGAAGTATGGTGAATGTTCAGATTACTACAGACTGTCCTGTTTAAGACATATTATGTTTTTGATGCATTGTTTGCTTGTTTTGATGAAACTATTGATTTATATCAGTGGAACAAGCCCTATAAAAGTCATATTACAGTAGCTACAATGCAAAAACAAAATATGAATTGGTTTGCAACAGTACTTAGAGTAGTGATTTGCTTTGTTATACTAACGGATCTTACCGAGCTTTCTGTTGAGTTTTGTGTGGATGAAGTGAGCAAAGATCGAGGAGGTCTCGGTATGAGGAGAAGGAGGAGAGGCAAGAGCTCAAGCTTGGGGATGCCCAAGGCACCCCAAGTAAATATTCAAGGAGACTCAAGCATCTAAGCTTGGGGATGCCCCGAAAGGCATCCCATCTTTCTTCAACAAGTACCGGTATGTTTTCGGTTTTGTTTCGTTCAAGTGATATGTGCAAATCTTGGAGCGTCTTTTGCATTTAGTTTTCACTTTTCTTTGATGCACCATGCTGGTATGAGATAGTCCATGGTTGATTTATAGAATGCTCTTTGCACTTGCACTTATATCTTTTGAGTATTGCTTTATAGAATGCTTCATATGCTTCACTTATATCATTTGAAGTATGGATTGCCTGTTTCTCTTCACATAGAAAACCTCCATTTGTAGAATGCTCTTTTGCTTCACTTATATTTGGTAGAGCATGGGTGTCGGTGTCAAAACCGGCGGATCTCGGGTAGGGGGTCCCGAACTGTGCGTCAAGGCCGGATGGTAACAGGAGACAAGGGGCACGATGTTTTTACCCAGGTTCAGGCCCTCTCGATGGAGGTAATACCCTACTCCTGCTTGATTAATATTGATGATATGGGTAGTACAAGAGTAGATCTACCACGAGATCAAGGAGGCTAAACCCTATAAGCTAGCCTATGGTATGATTGTTGTGTATGGAGTTGATTGTCCTACGGACTACAACCCTCCGGTTTATATAGACACCGGATAGGGTTAGGGTTACACAAAGTCGGTTACAATGGTAGGAGATCTTGAATATCCGCATCTCCAAGCTTGCCTTCCACGCCAAGGAAAGTTCCATCCGGACACGGGACGAAGTCTTCAATCTTGTATCTTCATAGTCCAGGAGTCCGGCGAAGGTATAGTCCGGCTACCCGAACACCCCCTAATCCAGGACTCCCTCAGTAGCCCCTGAACCAGGCTTCAATGACGACGATTCCGGCGCGCAGATTGTCTTCGGCATTGCAAGGCGGATTCCTCCTCCAAGTCCTTCATAGAAGATTTATAAACACCAAGAATAGTGTCCGGCTCTGCAAAACAAGTTTCCACATACTGCCATAGAGAGAATAACATTAACACAAATCAAATCTGCTGACGTATTCCGCAGTGCGTCACCACACTACGGCCAAGTCCTTTACTCGAATTGTTTTTACTTTTCCACCTCAGCACGTTTTGCGAAGTGGTTTCCTTGGCACGTCTTGTCAAAGCAGAGATCGTGTGCCCTTTTTACGGGATTCTCATCAATACGGACGTGGGTAACCCAACCGTGTCATTTACCACGGCGTTGGGGAGGCAAGCGAGTTTTATTTGGCAGGTGGGGACGCATAACCACATCCGCCCATATAAGGGGATAAGGATCCACCTTTTTACCTACGCCTTCTTCCTCCTTTGCCTATCATCTCCTGCGCACTCGAGCTCCAGCGCCCAAGCCCGCTCTTCCCACCTCAGCCTTCTCCAGCAATGTCCGGAGTGGGAGGCAAGTGGATGGTCTCCTCCATTACAGAGGTCCAAGTGAAAAAGTTAAGGAAGGCCGGATACCTGTCCAAGGACATCCCGCACCGGCTTCCCGAGAAGGGGCAGCTTCTCCCCACCCCAAGGCCCCATGAGAGGGTAGTGTTCCTTCCCCACTTCCTCCGCGGACTGGGTTTTCCACTCCACCCATTCGTACGGGGACTCATGTTCTACTATGGCCTGGATTTTCACGATCTGGCCCTGAACTTTATCCTCAACATCTCGGTGTTTATCGTCGTGTGTGAGGCTTTCCTCTGTGTCCGCCCCCATTTCGGCCTTTGGCTCAAGACTTTCAATGTCAAGCCCAAGGTGGTGCGCGGCAGCCAGGCGGAGTGCGGAGGCGCCATGGCGGGCAAGATGGCCAACGTCCTATGGTTCGAGGGCTCCTTCATGGAGACCCTATAGGGGTGGCAAGCCGGGTGGTTTACATCACCGAGCCACGCGATCCGAAATGGGTCGCAGCCCCCGAGTTTCGATCCGGACCCCCCACGCGGCTCACGTCCTGGAAAGAGACGGGCCTGTCGTGGGGTAACGAAGAAGAGGTGACCGGACTGAAAAAATGCATCCAGTCCCTGGTGAACAAGCCAATCAGGCTTGTCAATGTGGTCCAGGTCATGCTCGTTCGTCTAATCCTCCCGTGCCAACAACGGGACTTTAATTTGTGGGAGTTCGACCCGACGCAGCACCGAACCCTCAACAGGCTCTTTGACACGGCGTATGAAGACGTATGGAAGGTGCTAATCAAAGGCGCCGCGGCTCCAACATCCGCTTCCGAGGACCACAGATATAGCTCACAGCGTCACGCTAGCGAGGTAAGCTATTTCTACCCTTCGCGGGACTCTTAAGCTCTTTTTCATAGTTTGACTCTATGCGGGATCTAAACTCCCTTACCTTTAACAGGCTTGGCAGGCGATATCCGGACCAGTTAACTGTCCGGCTCCCTTGCCCGAAGACCCAGCCCCTGCTCTCTTAGTAAAGCTGCTGGTTCCGGCACCTTATGTGGTGCCGGAGAAGAAGGCCAAGAAGAAGAAGGCCACGGGGACTCGAAAGAGTGCCCGTAATGTGGTGGTGTTGGACTCGTCATCCGACGAGTCCGAGACGCCCTCCTCCCGTGAAATCGAGGAGGAGGGAGAAGAAAAAACCTCTCCCCCTCCAGCGGGGGGAGGAGAAAAAGGGAAGGCCGCCCCAACGGGGGAGGCCGGAGGGTCTAGAAAGAGGAAGACCCCTCCGCCGGACTACTCCCCTGACGCCGACGAGGACGACGAGGAGTGGTCGAACAGGGCCAAGCGGCCGGCGAAATAGTAAGTATTCGAATACCAGAGTGACTCATGATATTCTTAGGTCGTTCAGCTTTCCATATTGCCGAACATAATTGTGCAGCCCGCCCTGGGTCGAACTCGACGATTCGTCGAGCAGCTCCCTGGATTCGTCGGAAGTGAACTCAGTTCCGCCCGCTGTCTCCCCCCGCACTGCAGACGACGCCGAAGTGGCGTCGCAACGAGTTTCGGGGTAGGAGGAGGTGGTCCTGGAGGAGCCGAAAGGCGACCTCCCGGATCCCAGGAATAAAGGGGACAAGACCCCCCAGGGCTCCGAGTCCGGCTTTGTGCCGGACACCGCGCCGGAATCTTCAACCGTTCCGGACCGCGGTAGGCGAACTCCTTCCAAGAGGAGCAATCCTTCTAAGCCGGCGGCCTCCGTCCAAACGGAGGTGTCGGACGATCTGCTGGAGGTGCTTAACGGCGCCTCCATCGACGAGGAGCACCGTATTATTATGAGTACGGTGATCCGGAAGGTTCAGTCTGCCAAGAGCGGACTAAACGAAGCTTGCGCTAGCGTTCTAACAGGCTTCGAGGTAAGCAAAAAATATGCAAGAATATAACCGCATAGACAGTAGCCCCTGATGCTCCTTTTGGCGTTCGGAAAGAAAAGCCGAATAGAGGATCTATTAAATTTCGCAGGAGTCTAACAAAAGAGTCAATATGCGTATGCAGGCTTCGCTGCTATCCACTGCCGCACTGACTGCGGAGGTGGGTGTCCTGAAACAGGACCTTGGGCAGACCGAGCAAGAGCTCGGCCTTGCCAAGCGGCAGCTCGAGGAAAAAGAAGGTAAGAAATGCCTTACAGAAAAAGTGCCTATGAAAAGGCGTGATTGCAAAAAATAACAGGATTGTACTGCTTATTGTAGGGGCCACGACTAAGGTGGCGACCCTCAAGCAGGCGATGTCTGAGGCCGAAAAGAAAACAGTCACGGAGCGCACCGAGCGAGAGAGACTTGGGGCTCAGGTCGGCGAGGTGCAGCAAGAGCTTCAGGCTCTCATGGAAAAACATGAGAGTATGGAGCTTGAGTCAAAGGTGCAAGCATCCGAGCTCGCGTCGGCCCTTGAGACCGCCAAGTCTGCCAAGGCCGAAGCCCAAAAGGCCCTCCAAGAGTTGGAGGAAATGAGGAAGATAGCAGCGGGTAAGGCATTCTTTATGCAAAGCAGAAATATAAAAGTAAACTACTTGTTACTTACCCGAATCCGGAGCTCTCCAGGGGCATTCGCACATTTTCCCCGCAGCGTATCCGCCGCCGCTTTCTACCGAGCTGAAGAGGGTAGTTCGACAGAGAAGGTGTTCTGGTCTCAGTATTCTGAGGCCGGACACCCTGTGCCCTTGAGCGACCAGCTAAAACAGCTAGTCGAGCTCCACAAGGCGGCCGAACAGGCCATGAAGGGCTTCATAGTTCGGCTGTGGCCCAGAGAGGCCCTGCCTGGGAGTTATTTCGGGCTGGTGCGGCGGCTGGTGGAGGCCTGTCCAAGGCTCGAGGTCATCAAGCGCTCCGTCTGCATTGAAGGTGCCCGGAGGGCCCTTGCCCGTCCAAAGGTGCACTGGGGTAAGCTGGACGATGAGAAGCTTGTGAAGGATGGGCCGCCGCCGGGGAAGGAGCATCGCAAGCCCGAGAACTACTACAAGGATGTTCTTGCAGGTGCCCGCCTTGTGGCAGATGAATGTACCAAGGATGTAATTTTTGAATGAACTCGCTCGTGTTTATCCTGTGCGCTGAAAACTTGTTCATATGCGCTAAGCAATGCTTATTGAATTTAAAATATTATTTTCTGTGCGGCCGTTTATCAAAAATTGAGAGATGGCCAGTCGTCGGCTTCTGCCCCCGTGCCACTAGTGCCGGGGTGTTCGGGATAAACCTGAGTGCACTTTTTCCCATGGTTGGGTCCTTCGAGGGAGGCGCTCAGCACAACGAACTAGGCAATCAGACTATAATGCTTGAACACTCTCACTTAGCCATAGAACTTTATAATTTGAAATTTTGGCGAAGCCCCTAGTTCGGAAGACCGAATTCGGGGCGCTATCCACGCCTTGGCCGGGCAAAGCCAGCTCCTTGCTCGAAGCGGCATAAGTCTTTAGGGACTCGAAAAACCTCTTGAACAGCGACCGGTCTCTCGCCTCATCATGACAGTCAGTTTTAGCTTTCTCCACTGAGGTGCTTAACCCAGCTGAACCGGGGCACAATCGCAGTGGTTCTCCTAGTGCTACCTTAGCCGATCTAGCGGAACGTAAGGCACAAAAACATAGGAGCCAGGCAAACCCAACTATTGACCCAAATCATGATTCGGAGCCGATGCATATAGTGCTATAAGTTCGGGGTGCCGCACTTGTGAAAGTGTACGGACTTCTCACACCATAATGAGGGGTACTGAAGCCCCTGGCGTGTTTGCCGTACCATGGTGTACGGGTGCAATCATGTCATTTAATAAACATATATATGAAAATAGGATAATGCAAAAAGTAGACAAAAAGCTATGCATTGTTTATAGAGGGGCTGTTTATCAAAGCCGAACGATACAAATAGTGCGATAAGCAAAAAGATACTGGACTATTTAACATGTCCTGACCAGGGGCAGGCCGTGGAAAATAATTCGAAACAGGTATACTGCTCGTAACAGAGACCACCTGGGGGTTCCATAATGCGGCATGGCTTGTCTGCTTCCCTGGGTCTTGCATCGTTTGTGCGGCAGTCGAATTACCGAACAGGTCGTCCGAAATGTGGAGTCCTGAAAGTAAGAAAAAAATAATCTGGCAGCCCCTAGTACGTTTTAAGCCGTATTTTGGATGTGCCATTATTGTGCCCCTTCCCCTGTGCCCATGGTATTTCTAGGGCGTAGTTATGTACGCGAGGTACTGGTTTCGCTATGTCGCGAGGGCTGGGGTTGGGGCCGCATTCCTACGCCTGCTCGGAACGTGCCAGACGGTCTTGTTGTAGGTTACTCCGGGCGTGCTTGGCAGTGTCCGGCTTTTTAACGGCCGTATTGGAGAGTTGCCTAAGAAGGCTTCTTTGTACTTCCGCTGCGAGAGCCGCCGTGTGCTCCTCCGTACGGAGGGAGCGTTCGGTGTTTCCGTTGACCGTGATTACTCCTCGAGGGTCTGGCATCTTGAGCTTGAGATATGCGTAGTGCGGCACCGCATTGAACTTTGCGAATGCGGTTCGTCCGAGCAGGGCGTGACAACCACTGCGAAACGGGACTATATCGAAGATTAACTCTTCGCTTCAGAAATTATCCGGAGATCCGAAGACCACGTCAAGTGTTACTGAGCCTGTACAGTTGGCCTCTACACCTGGTATGACGCCTTTAAAGGTCGTTTTTGTGGGCTTAATCCTTGAGGGATCTATGCCCATTTTTCGCATTGTATCCTGGTAAAGCAGGTTCAGGCTACTGCTGCCGTCCATGAGGACTCTTGTGAGATGAAATCCGTCGATGATTGGGTCGAGAACCAATGCGGCAAAGCCGCCATGACGGATGCTAGTGGGATGGTCCCTTCGATCAAAGGTGATCGGGCAGGAGGACCATGGGTTGAACTTTGGGGCGACTTGCTCCATCGCATATACGTCCCGTAGCGCATGCTTCCGCTCCCTCTTGGGAATGTGCGTTGCGTATATCATGTTCACCGTCCGCACTTGTGAGGGAAAACCCTTTTGTTCATTGTTGTTCGGCGGCCTGGGCTCCTCCTCATCGTCGCTATGCAGCCCCTTGTCTTTGTTTTTGGCTCTTAACTTGCCTGCCTGCTTGAACACCCAACAATCCCTGTTGGTGTGATTGGCTGGCCTTTCGGGGGTGCCATGGATCTGGCACAAGCGGTCGAGTATTCGGTCCAAACTGGACGG
The DNA here is from genome assembly GCA_032464435.1 of Aegilops umbellulata. NCBI lineage: Eukaryota > Viridiplantae > Streptophyta > Magnoliopsida > Poales > Poaceae > Aegilops > Aegilops umbellulata. The sequence goes on from CP136055.1 coordinate 453,009,745, forward strand.
GCCCTGAGTATTCTTCTTGAATGGCTTTTTCCGCTGACCGGATTTATAGCCTCTGAATCCGGCATTAACTGCCGTATCTTTATTATTGTCTTTGCTAACGCGGCGTTTTTGCTTATTCCGACGTGTCCTGCCACTTTTGTCCTTGGTATCCGAATTACCAGGGTTCTTAGCTAAGTTATTACTGCGAGCTAGCCAGCTATCTTCTCCCGCGCAAAAGCGGGTCATGAGTGTCGTGAGGGCTGCCATAGATTTCGGCTTTTCCTGTCCCAGGTGCCGGGCAAGCCACTCGTCGCGGATGTTATGCTTAAAGGCTGCTAGGGCCTCTGCGTTCGGACAGTCGACTATCTGGTTTTTCTTTGTTAGGAACCGTGTCCAGAATTGCCTGGCTGATTCCTCTGGCTGCTGAATTATGTGGCTTAAGTCGTCGGCATCCGGTGGTCGCACGTAGGTGCCCTGGAAGTTGTCGAGGAATGTAGCCTCCAGGTCCTCCCAAGAACCAATTGAGTCTGCTGGCAAGCTGTTAAGCCAATGTCGGGCCGGTCCTTTAAGTTTGAGCGGGAGGTATTTGATGGTGTAGATCATCGCCACGTGCCATGTGGATGTGAAGGAGATAATCCTCGATCCATACAGCCGGATCTGTTGTGCCATCATACGATTCGATGTTAACGGGTTTGAAACCCTCCGGGATTTTATGATCCATTACTTCATCCGTGAAGCATAGTGGGTGTGCGGCGCCCCTGTACTGGGCTATATCACGACGCAGCTCGGAAGAGCTATGTCTGTTGTGTTCGGCCCGGCCGGCTTTGTTGTATCCGGAGTGGAGATCATCGTTACGTGCCGTAGGGCGCCTGCGCGATCCGTAGATCGATCTTGTTTGTCTTGCCTTATCCTCCAGTACGTCTCACAGGTCTGGCGCATTTTCCCGTGCCTTAGTTGAGCGGCATCGGGGCATGGCTTGGGTGGAGGGCCGAGAGGCCTCTCTGTCGCGGCCGCGAGGTGGCCGGTCTGCCATGTCGTGCGCTGGTGATGTAGGCGCTTCCTCCTCTGATCGGGGTAGCGGCCTGCGCTTTGGGTAACTCTTGGAGGGGCGTTCGAGTTCATACTCTTCGGCCGCAAGGACTTCAGTCCATCTATCAGCTAGCAAATCTTGGTCAGCTCTAAGCTGTTGCTGCTTTTTCTTGAGGCTGTTTGCCGTGGCTAAAAGCCTGCGTTTGAAACGCTCTTGTTCGGCGGGGTCTGATGGTACGACGAATTCGTCGTCATCGAGGCTTGCCTCGTCTTCGGAGGGAGGCATATAGTTATCATCCTCAACCTCTCGGTCTGCCGCTCTCTCATGAGGGTTGGCTTCTCCATCTTCCTGCGCCGGGTCTTGATGGGGTAGGTGTTCTTCGGCGCTATCCGGGGTAGTTTTATCTCCCGTGCTGGAATCACCGTTTTTGCTTTGGCGGGATTTAGAGCGGCGCCGCTGACGCCGGCGCTTTGGCTGTTTCTTGGAGGGGTCGTCCCCCGCTGTTCCATCGCCATCTCCATCTTTTGGAGTGTCCACCATGTATATGTCATATGACGAGGTGGCCTTCCAGCGCCCTACAGGTGCTGGTTCCTGTTCGTCTCCTACATCGTCGTCCATACCGTCGATGTCTTCGGAGCCGAAGTCGAGCATGACGGTTAAATCGTCGACAGTGGCTACAAAGTGGGTGGTGGGTGGGCAGTGAATTTCTTCGTCGTCTGTATCCCATCCTTGCTGACCGTGGTCCGGCCAGGGCTCTCCTGATAAAGAGAGAGACTTGAGAGAATTCAGGATGTCGCTGAAAGGCGAGTGCTGAAAGATGTCCGCGGCGGTGAACTCCATTATCGGCGCCCAATCGGATTCGATTGGCAGGGGCGCGGGGGGTTCGGAGTCCGGAGAAGAGTCCAGATCCTTGGAGTCATGAGTCACGCGGAGTGCGGGGCTGGTGTTCGGCTCGATCACCTTTGAGATCGCAGCCCCCGAGGTGACGTCCAACCGCTCATCCTCGATCGGAGCTACAGGCTCCGAGTTAAGGGTCGGAACCGGTTCGTGTGCGGCTCCAGGACACCGTTCGGAGGCAGAGCTAGATCATGCCACTCGAGATAGTGCGGCGCGCTTGGCCGTGGCTCGAACCCATCAAAGATCAAGTCTCCGCGGATACCAGCCGTGTAGTTTAAGCTTCCAAACCTGACTTGATGGCCAGGGGCGTAGCTTTAGATCTGCTCCAGGTGGCCAAGCGAATTGGCCCGCAGAGCGAAGCCGCCGAAGACGAAGATCTGTCCGGGGAGAAAAGTCTCACCCTGGACCTCATCGTTGTTGATGATCAAAGGAGCCATCGGGCCTAAAGGCGACGACATAGAGGAACTCTCAATGAAAGCACCAATGCCGGTGTCAAAACCAGCGGATCTCGGGTAGGGGGTCCCGGACTGTGCGTCAAGGCCGGATGGTAACAGGAGACAAGGGGCACGATGTTTTTACCCAGGTTCGGGCCCTCTCGATGGAGGTAATACCCTACTCTTGCTTGATTAATATTGATGATATGGGTAGTACAAGAGTAGATCTACCACGAGATCAAGGAGGCTAAACCCTAGAAGCTAGCCTATGGTATGATTGTTGTGTATGGAATTGATTGTCCTACGGACTACAACCCTCCGGTTTATATAGACACCGGATAGGGTTAGGGTTACACAAAGTCGGTTACAATGGTAGGAGATCTAGAATATCCGCATCGCCAAGCTTGCCTTCCACGCCAAGGAAAGTTCCATCCGGACACGGGACGAAGTCTTCAATCTTGTATCTTCATAGTCCAGGAGTCCGGCGAAGGTATAGTCCGGCTACCCGAACACCCCCTAATCCAGGACTCCCTCAATGGGCATATCTTTTGTAGAAAGAATTAAACTCTCTTGCTTCACTTATATCTATTTAGAGAGATGACGGGAACTGGTCATTCACATGCTTAGTCATAAAATCCTACATAAAACTTGTAGATCACTGAATATGATATGTTTGATTCCTTGCAATAGTTTTGCGATATAAAGATGGTGATATTAGAGTCATGCTAGTGGGTAGTTGTAGATTGTAGAAATACTTGTTTTGAAGTTTGTGACCCCCGTAGCATGCACGAATGGTGAACCTTTATGTAACGAAGTTGGAGCATGAGGTATTTATTGATTGTCTTCCTTATGAGTGGCGGTAGGGGACGAGCGATGGTCTTTTCCTACCAATCTATCCCCCTAGGAGCATGCGCGTAGTACTTTGTTTCAATGACTAATAGATTTTTGCAATAAGTATGTGAGTTCTTTATGACTAATGTTGAGTCCATGGATTATACGCACTCTTACCCTTCCATCATTGCTAGCCTCTTCGGTACTGTGCATTGCTCTTTCTCACCTCGAGAGTTGGTGCAAACTTCACCGGTGCATCCAAACCCAGTGATACGATACGCTCTATCACACATAAGCCTCCTTATTTGTTCCTCAAAACAGCCACCAAACAGCCACCGTACCTACCTATCATGGCATTTCCATAGCCATTCCGAGATATATTGCCATGCAACTTCCATCATCATCATATACATGACTTGAGCATTTATTGTCATATTGCTTTGCATGATCGTAAGATAGCTAGCATGATGTTTTCATGGCTTGTCCGTTTTTTTTATGTTATTGCCATGCTAGATCATCGCACATCCTAGTACACTGCCGGAGGCATTCATATAGAGTCATATCTTTGTTCTAGTATCGAGTTGTAATATTGAGTTGTAAGTAATTAAAAGTGTGATGATCATCATTATTAGAACATTGTCCCATGTGAGGTTTCAAAAAAAAGAAAAAAAGAGAGGCCAAAGAAGCCAAAATAAAAAAGGGGGGCCAAAGAAGCCCACCAAAAAATGAGAAAACAAAAAAATGGGAGAAAAAGAGAGAAGGGATGTAAGTGCATCTAGTGCCCCTTAGCGATTTTGGTGTATTGAAGACTTATAGGTTAAGTATCTAATGTGTTTATGAGTGTACACAGGTCTATAAGTCTATGAGGAGTTTAATATTTACAGAGAAAGTCGACCCCTAAAAATGAAGTTCTTCGACTGAAGACTTGATATACTGAAGACTTTCTGAAGACTTTGAAAGTGAAGAAATTGGTGTGACCTTGAAGACTTGGTATTCATTCGAGGAACATGAAGCGTGAAGACTTTTGTTTTCGTAGTTTCATTTTCTCTTTCTTGAGTCATAGGAAACACCGTACTGTTAAAGGGGGTCGAGGAAATACTAAGCAGAAAATTTCCATGTGATGCTCAACTCAAATCCTACACCTACCAATCCCTTCGAGTGAAGCCATTGGAAATCTCATACAGTTCAGTCAATTTCTTCAGTGACAGAGACACAGTTCTTCTGGTCACTGAGGACTTTGCTCTGACTGAGGAGTTAGGAATTCGCCAGTGCGAATTACCTACACAGTGAGTAACATGAGAGCCCTGAGGAATTTGTACCTCAAATTTCCGACCGTTGCTGTGTTGCGCGCCAGCTGTCCGAAAATATCTTGTCCACCTAACGGTCATATCATTGAAGGGCATTTATGTCTTATCATGTTGGGCTGCTCCCTAGGCTATAAATAGCCGCCCCCTAAAACCACTAGCTGGTTGGCTGCTCCGCAAGAACTTGACACTTGTCATTTGAGAGCAACCCATCCTCCGAGGACTTTGAGCGAAAATCATCAAGTGAGGAAAATCCAAACCCCAAACCCAAAACACCTACAAACCCAAAGTGATTGAGCATCACTGAAGAGATTGATCCTGCGTGGATCCGACGCTTGTTACCTTTGAAGACTGTGCTTCTTCCAGACGGTTAGGCGTCAAGGTCTAGAGCATCCAAGAGGAATTGTGGATCACCGAGTGACCAAGTCTGTGAAGGTTTGGAAGTCACCTGAAGACTTACCACGAGTGATTGGGCGAGGACTGTGTGTTCTTAGCTCAAGGAGAATATGGTGAGGACTGTGTGTCCGGGACTGGGTGTCCTCGAGTTTAAATACTCAGCCGCTCCAACCATATGTACAACTGAGACAACAGTTGGAACTGGTCTACCAAATCATTGTCTTCGCTAAGCTTACTGGTTCTATTTCCTCAACTCTTTCATTTCCTCAGTAGTGTGCTGTTTGTTTATCATATCTGTGTTTGAAGACTTTGACTGAAGACTTTCTCAATTTCCTCAGTTCAATTTCTTCAGTCTGTTTGTCTTCATCTTGTGTTATCCTGTGTTTATGCTTTCTGTACTCTGTGTTTGTCTTCATTTCATCATGATGACTATGCTTGAATTATGTTATGTTTTCATCTGAGTACTTATTCCGCTGCTAGTAGTTCTTCGCTAAGGAATTTCCTCACTAGCAAATTCCTCAGTGAAGAATTTCATAAAAATCACCTATTCACCCCCCCCCCCTCTAGTCGATATAACGCACTTTCAATTGGTATCAGAGCAAGGTACTCCCTTGTTCCGTGTGATTTTGGTTTAACCGCCTGGAGTTTTAGTTATGTCGATCGCAGGTATGATCAAGGTCTCTGCTGGGTGTCCTACCTTCGATGGGACGGACTACCCCTACTGGAATAATAAGATGCGAATGCATCTTGAGGCAATTGATAACGATCTATGGTACGTTGTGGAAAATGGTGTTCCCTCCGTCACTCCCTCACTGAATGCTACCGATGTGAAGAGATTCAAGCAACTCGACTCCCAAGCGAAGAATATCATATGTGGCCATCTGAGTAAGGGTCAGTATGGTAGAGTGAGTGCTTTGGAAACTGCAAAGCTTATCTGGGATAGGCTATCCAAGGTCAATGAAGGAGTTTCAACTCAGCGTGACTCAAGAGTTGATGTTCTTCGCAATATCTTTAATCGCTTCAAAAGACTCGACAATGAAAATGTGCAGCAAACCTTCGATCGCCTCACTGACATCTCAAATGAGCTTCAAGCACTTGGTGCCACTGACATCACCGACCATGAGGTGGTGAAGAAATTGCTGAGATCGCTTGGTTCCTCATTTGACACTCTGGCACTGATGATACAAGAGCGTGGTGATTACAAGTCACTTGACCCCGCTGATATTCTCGGGAGGCTAAACACTCATGAGTTCCAGCTTGCTGAGAAGAGAGATCTCTACGGTACAAGCTATAGCAGATCACGTGCACTGAAGGCCAAGGTAGTATCTGAGTCCGAAGATGAAGACTCTGGTAGCAGCCTTGGTGATCCTGAAGAACTGAGTCGTGATCTAGCACTGCTTGTGAAGAAATTCCAGAAGTTCTCAAGACGTGGTCGCTTTGGAAAACCCTCAAGGAGCAATGATTCCTCATCCAGTGACTATAAGAAGAGGCTTTGTCACAAGTGCAAGAAACCAGGACATTACATCCAAGACTGTCCTCAGTGGGAAAAGGAATCAAAGAAGAAGAAATACAAGGATTACAGTTCTGATGATGCGAAGAAAAAGAAGAAGTCCTCAAAATCTTCATCATCAAAATCCTCAAAGTCTTCGTCTCACAAGAAGAGCAGCTCCAAGAAGGCTCGGGCATTCATTGGCAAGGAAATGGACTCTGAGGCTGAATCTGAAGAAAATGAGGAAGAGGAACAATCTGAAGATTCTGAGTCTGGTGTGGCAAGGCTAGCCCTCGCTACTGCATTCGTCAGCAAATCCATCTTCAACACTGAAGAAAGTGAACTCACCAACAAGGCTGACGAAAGCAGTGATGACTACGCTCCCACCTATTGCTTCATGGCAAAGGGTGCCAAGGTACTCAAATACGCCTCCTCTGATGAAAAACTTAAGCCTAGCTACTCTAAACTTGCTAAGATTGCTGTGCAACAACAAAAGGCTTTTGAAAAGGTTCAAAACATGCTAGACAAATGTGATGATATGTTGGGTGAAGAATTGGATCGCACTAAGGCCTTAACTGAAAATCTTCAGAGACTTCAGACCAAGTTTGACAACCTTCAAAATCATCATAACACTCTCTTATCTGACCATGAGAAGCTTTCTTATGAATATCTTCAAAAGAAGCAAGATCTTGAGAAGCTAAGAGATAGTTATGAAGATCTTCAGAAGGAGCGCGATTCATTACTTGCTCAACAAATCAGCGCTGCTCAGGAAGAATTTATTCCTCCATGTTTAAAATGCATTGAACGAGAATCTGCTAATTCCTCTCCTGAATGTTCAAATGCTTCAAATGTTACAAATTCTTCACCTGCCTCTGCTATCACTAATTCCTCATCTGAGGGCGTTGCTAGTATTACTGACGATGCAGGACTGAAGGAATTGTACATAACAGGCATGTACAAAAGCCTCAAAGGGCATCAAACTCTTTGTGATGTGCTTAAAAAGAAGATCCTCAACAGGAACCCTAGGAAAGAGGGTATTGCCTTTGAGAGGAAACTCAATGCTGATGGTACATATTGGAAGCCTGAGCAGTACCCCAAAACCTCATTGGTTGCTGCAAAGGGACCTCCAGTTGATCCATCTAATTTATCTGGCTATACATGTGAATCTTCTCATTCTTCTGATGAGTCTTTTGACTCCAACTATAAACTGTTCAAAAATCAGAATGGTGAAGTATTTGCTAGATATGTTGGCACTAACTGCAAGAACGGTTCTCCTGTGAAGAAAATCTGGGTTCCCAAAAGGCGCCTTGAAAGTCTTCAGGTGAATGTCCTCATGACACCACCTATGAAGAAAAGGAACCTCAGATCAAATTCCTCATACGGACCAAATTCCTCAAGGGGATCAAATTCCTCACATGGATCAAAGTCCTCATATGAACATCATCGTGCTAACAACTCTGTTTCGCAGGGAAGAGCCAAGGGCTATGAATATGAGCATTATTCTTCAAATTATTATGTTCATAAGTCCTCGAAGAATTTATCTGCTTATGCATATGCTTACCCTAACCCCTCTTATGTGAAACGAAATGGTTTGGCTGCTTTGCCACCATTCTCATATGGAGCTCGCAGATTGATGAACTCTTTGCCACCCCTTCAGATGTGGGTGGTGAAGAAAAGGAACTAATCCCTTCTGCAGGGTCAGGTCTCCAGACGTGAAATAACGTCTGAAGAATTTGCTGGGGACCTGACAAAAAGTGCCTGAAAGGACGCAGGCTAACCATGATGAAATGAACCTTCATTTCACACGTCCTCCCTCTGTTTTATCTGTCTACTACTTGATGAAATTGATCTGATGAATTGTGATATCATATTCTTCACTGCTGAAGTATATGAGGTCATAAGTTGCACTAATTCATCTGCAGGATGATCAACCCAAAGCCACTGAATGGGTACTTGATAGTGGATGTACAAATCACATGACTGGTGACAAGAATCTGTTAATGGATGCTCCCTTATCAGCGTCACACATGAAGCATATCATCTTCGCTGATAAAAGCAAAAGTCAGGTATTGGGTCTTGGTAAGGTTGCTATCACAAAGGATCGACACATGGACAAAGTCATGCTTGTTGAGTCCTTAGGATATAATCTTATGTCTGTCTCAATGCTTTGTGATCTTGATATGGTTGTTGTCTTTGGCAAGTATCGTTCTGTTGTGATTATGGAAGCTGACAATTCCAAAGTCTTTGAAGGCTTTAGGAGAGGAGACTTGTATATTGTTGATTTCTCTGCAGATTCACAACCAGCCGTGTGCCTACTTGCAAAAGCTTCAGAAGGATGGCTATGGCATCGACGACTTGGTCATGCAGGCATGAGGAATTTGAACACGCTTGCGAAGAAGAAGCATGTCATTGGCATTGAGAATGTCAAATTCCTCAAGGATCACTTGTGCGGTGCCTGTGAAGCTGGAAAGATGGCAAAGGCCAAGCATCCAGCGAAGACTATCATGACCACTACTCGTCCATTTGAATTGCTTCACATGGATCTCTTCGGTCCTAACCATTATTCCTCTGTTTCAAATGAAGCATCTCAATATGGCTTTGTTATTGTTGATGATTACTCTCGTTACACATGGGTACACCTTGTCTCTTACAAAACTGAAGTGCAGGAAGTCTTCAAACGATTTTCCTCGAGGGCTTCAACCAACTTTGGTGTGAAGATTAAGCACATCAGAAGTGACAACGGCACTGAGTTCAAGAATTCGGGTCTCGATGACTACCTTGATGAACTTGGTATTACTCATGAGCTATCTGCTCCTTATACTCCTCAACAGAATGGTGTCATGGAGCGCAAGAATAGGACTCTTGCTAAGATGGCTCGCACTATGCTCGATGAGTACAAAACCCCTCGTCATTTCTGGGTTGATGCGATTGATACTGCGTGCCATATCATCAACAGAGTATATCTTCACAAATTCTTCAAGAACACTGCATATGAACTCCTCACTGACAAGAAACCCAATGTGAGTTATTTCAAAGTCTTCGGTGCTAAATGCTGGATTAGAGATCCTCATCACAACTCTAAATTTGCACCGAAAGCACATGAAGGTTTTATGCTTGGTTACGGAAAGGACTCGCACACCTACAGAGTTTTCAACAATGTTCTTCACAAGATTGTTGAAACTGTAGATGTGCGGTTCGATGAAACTAATGGCTCGCAAAGAGAGCACCTACCTTCTGTGTTAGATGAACCTGCACCTGAGGATTCAATCAAGCACAAGGCTACTGAAGATGTCATTCCTACTGAAGAATCTGCTGAAGAATTCATTCCGGAACGTGATGAACGTCGAGCTAATGCACCTGAAGAAAATGCTGAGGAAATTGATGGTGAAGAAAATGCTGATCAAATTCCTCAACGACAACCAGCTCACCCTCGCGTTGCAAAAGAAGTGCAAGTGGAGAAGATCATCGATGACATTAGAGCACCAGGTCCTCTCACACGCTCAAAAGCTTCACATCTATCTAACTTTTGTGGGCACTTTGCTTTTGTCTCTATCACAGAGCCCACTAAGGTAGATGAAGCATTTCTGGAGCCTGAATGGATTCAGGCCATGCAAGAAGAATTACATCAGTTCAAGCTCAACAATGTCTGGGAACTAGTCAATCGTCCCGATCCTCGCAAGCATAACATCATTGGCACAAAGTGGATCTACCGCAACAAGCAAGATGAAAATGGTGTTGTGGTGAGGAATAAGGCACGACTAGTAGCTCAAGGCTACACACAGGTTGAAGGAATTGATTTCGATGAAACTTTTGCACCTGTTGCTATACTTGAGGCTATTCGCATATTGCTTGCTTATGCTAACCATCATGATATCATCTTACACCAAATAGATGTGAAAAGTGCATTCCTCAATGGTAAGCTTGAGGAAGAAGTATATGTTGCTCAACCACCAGGTTTTGAAGATCCAAAGCATCCTGACAAAGTCTTCAGACTTAACAAGGCCCTCTATGGCCTCAAGCAGGCCCCACGGGCGTGGTATGATACACTGAAGAAATTCTTCATGAAGAAAGGCTTCACACCCGGTTCACTCGATCCTACTCTCTTTACTAAATCTTATGATGGTGAACTGTTTGTGTGCCAAACATATGTTGATGATATTATCTTTGGATGTACTGACCAACGTTATAGTGATGAATTTTCTTATATGATGAGAGAAGACTATCAAATGTCCATGATGGGAGAGTTGAAATTCTTCTTAGGTCTTCAAATTCGTCAACAGCGCAATGGCATATTCATATCTCAGGAGAAATACCTCAAGGATGTCCTGAAGAAATTCGGCATGCAAGATTGCAAAGGCATCAAAATTCCTATGCCCACAAATGGTCAACTATGCACTAATGAAAATGGTAGTGACTTCGACCATAAGGTATACCGCTCCATGATTGGTTCTTTATTGTACTTATGTCCATCTAGGCCAGATATAATGCTTAGTGTTTGCATGTGTGCACGATGTCAAGCTGCACCGAAGGAATCACACCATAAGGCTGTGAAGCATATTCTTCGATATCTAGCTCACACACCAACACTAGGATTATGGTATCCCAAGGGCTCGGATTTTGATCTCATTGGATATTCAGATTCTGACTATGCTGGTGACTGTGTGGATCGCAAGTCAACTTCCGGTACTTGTCATTTCTTCGGACGATCCTTGGTCTGTTGGTCCTCGAAGAAACAGAACTGCGTATCACTATCTACTGCTGAAGCTGAGTACATTGCTGCTGGTTCTTGCTGTGCTCAACTACTATGGATGAAGCAAACGCTCAAGGACTATGGCATCAACATGAAGAATGTGCCTCTCCTCTGTGACAATGAGAGTGCCATCAAGATTGCTCACAACCCAGTTCAGCACTCAAAGACAAAGCACATTCAAATTCGTCATCATTTTCTTCGTGATCATGTGTTGAAGGGCGACATTTCTATTGAGCATGTGAAGACTGAAGAACAGCTAGCCGATATCTTCACTAAGCCCTTGGATGAGAAGAGATTTTGCAAGTTGCGGTGTGAGCTAAATATCTTAGAATCTTCGAATGTACTTTGAAAAGGCACTCATCCTAACACTTATGCAAAATTGATGACTTAGATGTGCAACACATGAAGAAACATTTTTCTTCAATCAATGAAGAATAACACTCTAAGTGTGAAGAAATTAATGAAGAATTTGATTCTCAGAACCCTACGACAATTGTACGCGGTGTCTGAAATCATCATTCTTACACGGTGGGTCACGCCACCACAAAAGTTGAAAATCTTCAATTTGAGTTTTTCCTCAACTTTTGAAATTGTTCAGTTTTTCAAATTCTTCAAACTTTACAAAGTCTTCACTTGTGCCGTCGTTTTTCTTCATTGGCTATATATATATATATATATATATATATATATATATATATATATATATATATATATATATATATATATATATATATATATATATATATATATATATGAGTTTATGTCCTCTACAGCATTCACTTATAGCTATTTCTTCAAGTTGGAACTTTTCTGCTAAGTGAATGTGATCGGACCCTTCCCCTCTATGTTATACTCAATCCAATCTATTCACAAATTCTTCATGTGCGTTCTATTTGAAACTTGTTCAAATTCTTCACTGTGTCTTTGTCAGCTGAAGAAATTGCGAACGGAAAGCTAAAACTAATCTTATCCAAACTTTCGGATTTGTCGCTCAAACCGTTCCGCATCCCACGATGGATTATTTTATCCACCCACGATCTTACACGATCTCAACCACACAGTACGTGGGTGACACATGTCGCAAGAAGGAGAACGGCCAGGGGCACGTTCGTCCCAAATCTTTGGACAAATAGTTTTTCACCGCGGCTATAAATACCCCCCTTCGCCATCCTCACTTCTTTTACCCCGCTCGATCTCACTCCCTCGCTCGAGCTCTCCAAACCCTAGCGCCGTCGCTACTCCATCGTCGCCGGTGAGGAAAAGCTTCACTGCCTCGACCTCATCGCCGTCGTACTCGCGCCGACCGCGGAAATCTTCACCTCTGCCACCGCCGTAGACGTCTTCCTCCACCAAGTTAGGGCGTGGAAGATCTGCATCGACGAACTTCACTGTTCCAACTCCCAGTTCGTCGTGTTCTTCATTCAGGGTAATTAAAAGCTAATTTTACTGCCCTCGTTGATTCGAAATTTTTCTACAAAATCTTCAAAGGTGTTTTATTCTTCAAATCCTCACACACAAAACACCTCACATGCTATCTGTTCTTGATTCATTTCCCTAAGCATCAATTTCTTCAAAGATTCCTCAATTGTGTGGATCTTCGATCTATACAACTCTGGAACCTAAGATATAAAGCGCTTAGTGAAATTCCTCAAGACGAATCTGGTCAAATTCCTCAACCTTGTTCTTTATGCAAAAACCTCTGAGAACGCATATGACCTCTTCAAATTCCTCGCAACTATACTCTGTTCACAGGTACACATGTCTGCTGCTGAATCATTAGGTTCTCATCAACTTAACTCATTTGCAGCATTCCTTGAAGAAAAGTTGCATACTTCTTCAGAGAATTCAATTTTTCAAATTCCTCATCTGAAGAAAATGGCTGAAGGTAAAAGGCCACAGAAAGGAGGAAAGAAGCCTGAGGTGATGACAGCTTTTGAAATACCTGAGGATATCTATGATGAGTACTGCACGCCTGATGAAGCCAAGTTTGGCAAAGAAGATAAAAATCAGCGCAAGGTGCGAATCCAGAGGATTGAAAGGAGATGGGCACGTGAATGGAGGGAGTACAGATATGTTACTCCAAAATACATGAAGAAATTCGCTGTAAACCCTCCATGCCAAATACCTCCATTGGCACCTGGCCAAGTGGCTGATCCCACCAGCATCAAGCGTGGTGAGGAATTTCCTAAAGAATGGGCCAAGCGCCAAGCTAAACTAGCAAGGCAAGCCAGAGAAGCAGTGAGGAAATTCAATGAAGACTCTGCTGCTGCTGCTGCTACTGCCACTGAGGCCTCGGTCAAGCCGAAGAAAGCAATGCTAAAGAAGCCCGCTCGCAAGCCAAGTGCTTCATCTTCAATGCCCTCACGGCCAAGTTCCTCAGCTGCGCCCCCACGGCCAGAATCTTCAAAATCTTCAAAGCAAATTCCTCATGCTGCTCCTGCTCCACCAAAGTCCTCAGCACCTATGCATATGGCCTCATGCCAAAGGACGACTCGCATCTCTATTGCCTCTGGTGTCTCAGCTAGTTCTTCAGCTGCACCAAATTCCTCAGCAGGCCCCTCACTGCTGAAGAAAAAGGCTACTGCTGGACGCGTCACTCGCACAAGTCCTTAGAAGAAGCAAGTAGTCTTCACTGTGCCATCTGATGATGATGAAGCTGATGAGGAAGAACTTACTGAAATCATCAGGGACCGACAAGAACGGGCTGCTAAAGCCAAAGGCACACCTGTGCCCCTGCTATTGGATCCAAAGGCGATCCTAGATTATATTGATCTCTGGCATAAGGATCCTCACACACCTATGCCTGATTTCAAGCTGACACCTGGTCAAAGTCACATGCTGACTCACTTCATCCAAGAGGAGAAGTGGAAATATGATAAGGCCAGAGAGATCAAGAATCACAGTACCGCAAAGAGAAGCTACTAAAGAAAAATGTTCTCTCAATGAAGCCTGAGGAACTTGTCAAGATGCAGGCTGAGATCAAAGCCCTCAGCGACAAATTTGACTCCTACTATGCTGATTGGAAAGGAGCCAAGGTCAGATTTGTGAGGCTGACTGATACCTTCACCAAGGGTGCAGCCTCAAAGCCACAAATTCCTCAAGCTGAAGCATCTGTTTAGCAAACTGAAGAACAAGCCAGCACCGCTGATGAAGTTCAGGCTGCTGAAGAAAATGCTAGTTCCAAGGCTGATGACTCTGCTCCAGCCGTTGATGAAATTGCCAGGGCATCCACTAGTGGTGCGCCTGATGAAATTGAAGAAACCAGGGCAACTGCATCAGTTGCGCCTGAAGAAAATCAACTAGATTCCTCAGCTCCACCTGCGCCTACGCCAACTCCAATTCTTCCATCTGCATTAGATGTGAAGAAAACAAAGGCTGCAGAACAAGCTGCTGTGAAGAAAAGGAAGGCATCAAATGCTTCAGAATCTTCAGCTCCCAAGAAGATGAAGCCAATGACAAGCTCGTTTGCAAATCCCATTGATGCCGTTCCTATCTCCTCCGTGCCATCAAAGGACCTTGTTCCATTTGATGAAGATTATGAGATCCCTAGTGGATCAGATGAAGAAACTCAATCTGCTGCTTCATCAGAGCAGATTGATGAAGAAATTGAAGCGGATGCAATCCCTTCAACCCCAATGGTCTCATCACTAATGCCTTAGTTTGATGCAGAAGAGGCTGGTGTTGAAGAACTTAATGAAGATGTGGATATTGGAAGCACCACTCCAGTGATGAATGACGACTTTTGGGAAAGTCAGCATCCCAATTCCCCACTCTTCACTCCCCTTCGGCAAATTCCTCACTCCCCTTCACCAACAGTACAATTGGGCTCTGAAGAAATTCATCCCACTGCATCTGTGAATGAAGAAATTCCAGCCACTAGCGTTGAAGAAACTGCTGCTGATACAAACAAGGTGACTGCACCTGAGGAAAATCCTGAAATTCCTCAGCCTGAAGAACCTGATATCGTGATTCCTGAGGTCGTGATGCAACTCACTGACACTCCTCTGCCAAGGCCAAAGGATCCATTCTCACGAAAACAGAAATTCAAGGCTGAAGACTTCTATGGCGAGCACGTGTTCTTCACTGAATACAACCCATATGACTCTGCTCGCATAAGGGAGAGGCGTTTCTGGACTGCCAGCCAAGCAAATTTCTATTCCTCAGTGCTTTACAACAAAGACAAAGTCTTCGACCATGCTCATATTCCTCACGTGGATATGGAGTCTTTGTCGTGCTTCACGCCAGTGCTCAGTGTTCTTCACGACGCTGGGCTGCTCAATTTCTGCACAGATATATGCGGTTGGAATGAAGAACTTATTCTTCAATTCTATGCAACGTTGCACATCACCGGCAACTCTGAAGATATCAATTCACGGGTTTTGGACTGGATGACTGACAACACCCACCATAAGGCCCCTGCATCTGAATTGCTTCGGGTCCTTCCTCTGAGTCCACCCACTGAAGATGCTCGTTGTGTGTACAATGAACCTGAGCTTTCAAATCATTATATGCAAGTGCTGATGAAGCCTTTGAAGCCAGGGCAGGCTCCTAGAACCAATTTCCTCGTCAAGGAATTGATGTATGTGCCAAGGACTGTCTATCGCATTCTGACAAAGACAATGAGTCCCATCAAAGGCCACGACTCGTCTGATGAAGAAGTCGTTGGCATCATGAAGAATCTGCTTTTCAACATCATCCATGGCGTTCCCGTCAACTTCCATGATTTCTTCATGAGGACTCTGGCCAACATTGCTATGTCACCATTTGAGCTGAAGCCTTATGCACCTTGGATAATGAAATTCATCAGGATAAGGTCTTCACTCAACTACAAAGCTGAAACGCTCAACCACTGCAGCTACTTGCCTCCCATTGAAGTCCTCAAACGGACATTTTCCTCAGCTGAAGAAAAAGGCAAGGCCACTGCTGTGATAGATGAAGGCATTCGTCCATTGGATGGCCAATTTCGCAAAGCTGCATCTTACTCCACCAATGATGACTCTGCCACACATGACTCTGCTGCTAACACTGCCAAGCCAAATCCTCAAGCCACAGCACCCAGGGTGATGACTGATCGTGAGTTACTCCTCAGTCTTCATCAAAAGGTTGATCGCAATCACAAATGGGTCAAGCGTCAGTTTGGTTCAATTCTTCACAACATGACTTCCACACACAATGCAGTGAAGAAAAACCACTACTACCTTCATGAAACCCTCAACCGCACCTGGGCTGTTCTATCTCAAGTGTACAGTGCTGAAGACTTGGAGAAAATGGGTCTCAAAGAAGATTTTGACTGGTTTGCACCTCCTCCGAAGAAATACAAGAAGGTCAAGGTTCCTTCTTTGGTGGCCAGTTCATATTCTTCATCGCGTGTGACTGATGAAAATGAAGACTTGGACGACACTGCAGCAGGCCCTACTTCAACGACCGACCCCAACAACGCTGGCGCTCCTTCATCAACTTGAAAATCTTCAGGGGCGTTAGTCCTCAGTTTCGATCCTTTTGGTCATTTGATGACAAAGGGGGAGAAATCTGAGTTAGTCTTCAAGCGGGTCTATAATAAGGGTTTATTCGTTTTTTTAAGTTACAACTCTCGTTCTTCCGAAACTTTTATTGGATCGAGTTGTAATCTTAAGTCCGATGGTGCGCTGATACTTTTGTTGCACTTTGCTTTGATACCTTGATGCGCTATTTTGCATGCTTATTCCTCGTTAATATTATTGCACGCATGCAATTGCATCAGGCACCATATTTCATCATGCATTTCAAATTCTTCATATTATACATCAAATGCGTGTATGAATTACAAGATATAGGGGGAGATCTCCATGATTCAACTCTTCAAATGTGCATTGCTACAAAAGCAAATTCCTCACTATGCACATCTTCAGGGGGAGTTCTTCTATATCTTGCAATCAAATTCCTCAATATCAGTTTTTACACTTCATATATTTATCCCCGTTGAAAACTTAACCTATGTTGTCATCAATCACCAAAAAGGGGGAGATTGTAAGTGCATCTAGTGCCCCTTAGTGATTTTGGTGTATTGAAGACTTATAGGTTAAGTATCTAATGTGTTTATGAGTGTACACAGGTCTATAAGTCTATGAGGAGTTTAATATTTACAGAAAAAGTCGACCCCTAAAAATGAAGTTCTTCGACTGAAGACTTTGATATACTGAAGACTTTCTGAAGACTTTGAAAGTGAAGAAATTGGTGTGACCTTGAAGACTTGGTATTCATTCGAGGAACATGAAGCGTGAAGACTTTTGTTTTCGTAGTTTCATTTTCTCTTTCTTGAGTCATAGGAAACACCGTACTGTTAAAGGGGGTCGAGGAAATACTAAGGAGAAAATTTCCATGTGATGCTCAACTCAAATCCTACACCTACCAATCCCTTTGAGCGAAGCCATTGAAAATCTCATACAGTTCAGTCAATTTCTTCAGTGACAGAGACGCAGTTCTTCTGGTCACTGAGGACTTTGCTCTGACTGAGGAGTTAGGAATTCGCCAGTGCGAATTACCTACACAGTGAGGAACATGAGAGCCCTGAGGAATTTGTACCTCAAATTTCCGACCGTTGCTGTGTTGTGCGCCAGCTGTCCGAAAATATCTTGTCCACCTAACGGTCATATCATTGAAGGGCATTTATGTCTTATCATGTCGGGCTGCTCCCTAGGCTATAAATAGCCGCCCCCTACAACCACTAGCTGGTTGGCTGCTCCGCAAGAACTTGACACTTGTCATTTGAGAGCAACCCATCCTCTGAGGACTTTGAGCGAAAATCATCAAGTGAGGAAAATCCAAACCCCAAACCCAAAACACCTACAAACCCAAAGTGATTGAGCATCACTGAAGAGATTGATCCTGCGTGGATCCGACGCTTGTTACCTTTGAAGACTGTGCTTCTTCCAGACGGTTAGGCATCAAGGTCTAGAGCATCCAAGAGGAATTGTGGATCGCCGAGTGACCAAGTCTGTGAAGGTTTGGAGGTCACCTGAAGACTTACCACGAGTGATTGGGCGAGGACTGTGTGTTATTAGCTCAAGGAGAATACGGTGAGGACTGTGTGTCCGGGACTGGGTGTCCTCGAGTTTAAATACTCAGCCGCTCCAACCAGATGTACAACTGAGACAGCAGTTGGAACTGGTCTACCAAATCATTGTCTTCACCAAGCTTACTGGTTCTATTTCCTCAACTCTTTCATTTCCTCAGTAGTGTGCTATTTGTTTATCATATCTGTGTTTGAAGACTTTCTCAATTTCCTCAGTTCAATTTCTTCAGTCTGTTTGTCTTCATCTTGTGTTATCTTGTGTTTACGCTTTCTGTACTCTGTGTTTGTCTTCATTTCATCATGATGACTATGCTTGAATTCTGTTATGTTTTCATCTGAGTACTTATTCCGCTGCTAGTAGTTCTTCGCTAAGGAATTTCCTCACTAGCAAATTCCTCAGTGAAGAATTTCATAAAAATCGCCTATTCACCCCCCCCCCCCTCTAGTCGATATAACGCACTTTCAAGGGACAATGTTACTATCCTTTTACCACACTTGTGCTTCAGAGTAGCACCATGTTCTTCATATAGAGAGTCTCTTGAGTTATCATTTTCATATACTAGTGGGAATTTTCATTATAGAACTTGGCTTGTATATTCCAATGATCGGCTTCCTCAAATGCCCTAGGTCTTCATGAGAAAGCAAGTTGGATGCACACCCACTTAGTTTTAGTTTGAGCTTTCATGCACTTATAGCTCTAGTGCATCTGTTGCATGGCAATCCCTACTCCTCGCATTGACATCAATTGATGGGCATCTCCATAGCCCGTTGATTAGCCGCGTCGATGTGAGACTTTCTCCTTGTTGTCTTCTCCACACAACCTCCATCATCATATTCTATTCCACCTATAGTGCTATATCCATGGCTCACGCTCATGTATTGCGTGAAAGTTGAAAAGGTTTGAGAACGTTAAAAGTATGAAACAATGGCTTGGCTTGTCATCGGGGTTGTGCATGATTTAAATATTTTGTGTCGTGAAGATGGAGCATAGCTAGACCATATGATTTTGTAGGGATAACTTTCTTTGGCCATGTTATTTTGAAAAGACATGATTACTTTATTACTATGCTTGAAGTATTATTGTCTTAATGTCAAATGATAGACTATTGCTTTGAATCGCTCGTGTCTTAATATTCATGCCATGATTAGATTATGTGATCAAGATTATGCTACGTAGCATTCCACATCAAAAATTATCTTTTTTATCATTTACCTACTCAAGGACGAGCCAGAATTAAGCTTGGGGATGCTGATACGTCTCCATCGTATCTATAATTTTTGATTGTTCCATGCCAATATTCTACAACTTTTACATACTTTTGGCAACTTTGTATACTATTTTTGGGACTAACATATTGATCCAGTGCCCAGTGCCAGTTCCTGTTTGTTGCATGTTTTTTGTTTCGCAGAAAATCCATATCAAACAGAGTCCAAACGGGACAAAAACTGATGGAGATTTTTTTGGAATATATGTGAATATTAGGAAGTGGAATCAACGCGAGACGATGCCCGAGGGGACCACGAGGGTGACGGGTGCACCCCAGGGGGTTAGACGTGCCCTGGGCCCTCGTGGACACCCCGTAAGGCGGTTGGTGACATTCTTTCGCTGCAAGAAAGCTAATATCCGGTTAAAAATTGTGT
Organism: Aegilops umbellulata; assembly: GCA_032464435.1. Lineage (NCBI taxonomy): Eukaryota > Viridiplantae > Streptophyta > Magnoliopsida > Poales > Poaceae > Aegilops > Aegilops umbellulata. The sequence continues at coordinate 453,029,547 of CP136055.1, forward strand.
CCAAATTCAGCCCAATCGGAGTTACGGATCTCCTGTAATTTAAGAAACGGTGAAAGGGCAGAATCAGGGAGCGCAGAAACAGAGAGGGACAGAGAGACAGATCCAATTTCGGAGGGGCTCTCGCCCCTCCGCCGCCATGGAAGCCATGGACCAGGGGTAAACCCTTCTCCCACCTAGGAAGAAGGCCAAGGAAGAAGGAGAAGGAGGGGGGCTCTCTCCCCCTTGCTTCCGGTGGCGCCGGAACGCCGCCGGCCATCATCGTGTGACGGTGATCTACACCAACACATCTGTCATCTTCACCAACATCTTCATCACCTTCCCCCATCTATCTACAGCGGTCCACTCTTCCGCAACCCGTTGTACCCTCTACTTGAACATGGTGCTTTATGTTTCATATTATTATCCAATGATGTGTTGCCACCCTATGATGTCTGAGTAGATTCTCATTGTCCTGTCGGTAATTGGTGAATTGCTATGATTGGTTTAATTTGCTTGTGGTTATGTTGATGTCCTTTGGTGCCCATCATATGAGCGCGTGCATGGATCACACCATAGGGTTAGTTGTATGTTGATAGTGTTGGAGATATGCCCTAGAGGCAATCATGTATGATGATATTTCCTATGTGTTTATGAATAAAGATAGTCCTTGGACATTATCAATGATGTGTATCAGCAAGTACGTGACTTGTTTGTGGGACTATGCATTGTATGATGGTGGTCCTAAAAGGTCCCTAGTCGAAAGGGTTGTGTGGACGTGCAGCCGACTAAACTAGCATATGGCACGGTCGATGGCTTGGTCTCACTAGCCATGGAGCATTGGATGTTAACCAGATAATATGGGCTTGGAAAGGTCTGGTCGGATTCGACGTAGTCGGATGCGAGTCGAGATAAGGTCCGAGTCGGACAGACCCAACTATGAGATGCAGCGATATGTCATCTGTGAGTCTCTAGTACAACATATGTTCTATGTCCTAAGACCTGAGCTAACGCATGTACTCGGGATTGTGACAGACTTGCTTTGGGCCGACCAAATGCTACTTTGTAACTGGGTAGTTACAAAGGTAGGTTTCGGGTTTGTATAGACCCATGCTGCGAGACGTGGTCGAGCAAGATGGGATTTGCCCCTCCGATCAGGAGAGATATACTCTGGGCCCCTCGTGTGATCCGACCAAGATAAGCATGGCCATGCGACATGGATTATGATATAATCCGGTTTGTGGTCGGCATCACTGGAACGAGAAAGAGGCCGGGCTAGCACAAGGATGACAGATTTGCCTTGAGCCTGACAACATATATCGTGTGGCAAAAGGAATGGAAGTGTGATGTACAGGTTCGCCTAACCAGCTTCATCGTCTGCTTGGTGGTCGGCACGCCTTGCTAGAGGCCGCTACCAGCCATGTAGTTTGGAGGTGATCCGAACTGCGACCAAGCCGGCTCGAACCTAAGGGGTCGCGCGCTTAAGGGAAGGAACCTACGAGGTCGGATCCGAGGACACTGGTCGGATGTGATCCGAGCTGTGTTCGGATTGTGGCCGAGTAGACTTATGGGCTTTAGGGTCCATGTGAGGCCCAAATGTTTAGCCCGCAACGGACGCCTATATAAAGTGGGGTGCGGCACACTTATGTGGTTGATTGCTTCGGCACTGTCACTAGGGTTTGCATGTGTTGCGAATTGACACCTCCACTCGCCGCCGGTTGTGTGATCGGACCTAGCAGTCCGCCGCACGACGTTCCTCCTGTACGCGCGGATACTGTTAGAGGCGGTGCACCTGCGTCGCTCCGGCGAACCTGTACGAGGGAGATTGCACGAGGAGGAGACGATCCACGCGAACGTGCTGCCCCAACTCTTCTTTCGCTGCATGGCACTGCGCGTCTAGTGGTAACGATATGTGATCCATCTCCCGCAGCATGTACTTGGTTGTTTTGCGCGTAGAACCCAACAGATAGGACTATGTATTGGAGGGCAAGAGTGACATAAACTTCAACCTAGCATAGAAATTGATGCATACGGGATTGAAGGGGGACCAATATATCTTAATGCTATGGTTGGGTTTTACCTTAATGAACGTTAGTAGTTGCAGATGCTTGCTAATAGTTCCAATCATAAGTGCACAGAATTCCAAGTCAGGGATGACATGCTAGAAGTGGCCTCTCCCACATAAAACTTGCTATCGGTCTAGTAAAGTAGTCAATTGCTTAGGGACAATTTCGCAACTCCTACCACCACTTTTCCACACTCGCTATACTAACTTTATTGTTTCTTTATCTAAACAGCCCTAGTTTTTATTTACGTGCTCTTTATTATCTTGCAAACCTATCCAAGAACACCTACAAAGTACTTCTAATTTCATACTTGTTCTAGGTAAAGCGAACGTTAAGCGTGCGTAGAGTTGTGTCGATGGTCGATAGAACTTGAGGGAATATTTGTTCTACCTTTAGCTCCTTGCTGGGTTCAACACTCTTACTTATCGAAAGAGGGTACAATTGATCCCCTATACTTGTGGGTTATCAGAGCATTTAGCTAGAGTAGCTCCGTGCTGAGCGTTGTAGACGTAGAAATTTGCAAAATACATACGGATCTGAGTGTGGCAGACCCATTGACTAAACTTCTCTCACAGGCAAAACATAATCACACCTTAGTACTCTTTGGGTGTTAATCACAAGGTGATGTGAACTAGATTATTGACACTAGTAAACCATTTGGGTATTGGTCACATGGCGATGTGAACTATAGATTGTTAAATCACATGACGATGTGAACTATTGGTGTTAAATCACATGGCGATGTGAACTGGATTATTGACTCTAGTCCATGTGGGAGACTGAAGAAAATATGCCCTAGAGGCAATAATAAAGTTATTACTTATTTCCTTATATCATGATAAATGTTTATCATTCATGCTAGAATTGTATTAACCGGAAACTTAGTACATGTGTGAATACATAGACAAAAACAGTGTCCCTAGTATGCCTCTACTAAACTAGTTTGTTTGTCAAAGATGGTTATGTTTCCTAACCATAGACATGTGTTGTCATTTGATGAACGGGGTCACATCATTAAGAGAATGATGTGATGGACAAGACCCTTTCGTTAGCTTAGCATTATGATCGTTACAGTTTCATTGCTACTGCTTTCTTCATGACTTATACATATTCCTCAAACTATGAGATTATGCAACTCCCGAATACCAGAGGAACACCTTGTGTGCTATCAAACATCACAATGTAACTGGGTGATTATAAAGATGCTCTACAGGTGTCTCCGAAGGTGTTTGTTGGGTTTGCAAAGATCGAGATTAGGATTTGTCACTCCATGTTTCGGAGAGGTATCTCTGGGCCCTCTCAGTAATGCTCATCACTATAAGCCTTGCAAGAAATGTGGCTAATGAGTTAGTTGCGGTATGAAGTATTACGGAACGAGTAAAGAGACTTGCCGGTAACGAGATTGAACTAGGTATGGTGATGCCGGCGATTGAATATCGGGCAAGTAACATACTGATCACAAAGGGAACAATGTATGTTGTTATGCGGTTTGACCGATAAAGATCTTTATGTAGGAGCCAATATGAGCATCTAGGTTCCGGTATTGGTTATTGACTAGAGATGTGTCTCGGTCATGTCTAAATAGTTCTCGAAGCCGTGGGGTCCGCACGCTTAACGTACGATGACGATATGTATTATGAGTTTTGTGATTTGATGTACCGAAGGTTGATCGGAGTCCCAGATGTGATCACAGACATGACGAGGAGTCTCGAAATGGTCGAGACATGAAGATTGATATATTGGAAGGTTATGTTTGGACATCGGAAAGGTTTCGGATGAGTTCGGGCATTTTCTGGAGTACCGTGGGGTTACCGGAAACCCCCGGGGAGTTAATGGGCCTTATGGCGAGTTCTTTTCGCCCTATAATTTTGGAGAACTACGATTCTGGAAACTGCCCACAGAATCGTCTACCCATAAAATTGTCTGTCCAGTTCTTTTCTATAATTCTAGCCTGTAATTGTTGTATGAGGTCGCTCGGTCGGGCTGGCCCAGTGCCATATTGGCCGTGATTTGAATCCCCAATAGGGGTAGTAGTTCAAACCGAACAGTTTTATTTTGAGGCCCTGGCTAGAATTGCCAGAATTGCCGAGTTTCCACGATTCTCAAATACACTAGTGATTCTAGTAATTCTCGGATGATTCCTGGGGAAGAAACGAGTTCTTTTTCGATTGTGATTCTCCGGGCAGTAATTCTTCAGAATTGAGCCAAAAGAACTGGGCCTTAATGGGCCATGGTGGAAGAGAGGAGGAGGCGGCCAAGCGGTGGGGCGCCCCCCCAAGCCCAATCCGAATTGGGGAGCCCCCCCTTTCCTTCTCTCCCTCTTCCCCTTCCTTTTCCCCTCCTAGTTGGACTAGAAAAAGGGGGCAACCTACTCCTAGTAGGAGTAGGAATACCCCTTAGGGCGTGCCATAGGAGGACGGCCCTCCCCCTCCTCCACTCCTTTATATACGGGGGAGGGGCACCCCATAGACACACAAGTTGATCTTTAGCCATGTGCGGTGCCCCCCTCCACAGTTTTACACCTCGGTCATATCGTCGTAGTGCTTAGGCGAAGCCCTGCGCCGGTAACTTCGTCATCACCATCACACCGTCATGCTGACGAAACTCTCCCTCGGCCTCAGCTGGATCTAGAGTTCGAGGGACTTCACCGAGCTGAACGTGTGCAGATCGCGGAGGTGTCGTGTGTTCGGTACTTGATCGATTGGATCGCGAAGACGTTCGACTACATCAACCGCGTTACTTAACGCTTCCGCTTTCGGTCTATGAGGTTGCATGGACACACTCTCCACGCTCCTTGCTATGCTTCTCCTAGATAGATCTTGTGTGATCGTAGGCAAATTTTTTGAAATACTACGGTCCCCAACAATATCTTCTGCGCGGGCCATTCGTATATGTGTTGCACGGGGTGTTAGTAATATGTTTGGACACCACATGGCGCGAGTAAGTGCTTATACTCGACGGATTGAACAGGCAACGGTCCCAGCAAATAGCATGGCATGTCCAAAATGACATCCCAGTACTCAGACAGTTAGGTCAGTACGATGAAACTGACAAATCTAATGGCCCCCACCAACACAATTGTCGATGCTTGATCGGGTGATATGTCGTTGGCTTTACCCAGTTGAGTTTCCCATCTGGAAGGACGGAGGCAAAAGGGAACAAATCAAACCGATGGGTCTATTTAGGGAAGATCACGTGGGAGGCGCGCGCACATGGAAGGCAAAACAAGAGTGAGCGAGCCGACCAGAACATCGACATGCGTCATGGTTGGGCATCAACCCGACACCCGTCCGAACCAATGCAGGCAAAAGGGAGACGAATAAGGCGATCAAACTATACATGGGAGGAGCGCGATTAGAGAGCACGTGCATGAAGGGTTGGCCTCACTTGGGGTAGATCTTCACGAAGTAGGTGATCTCCTTGCCCTCACAAAGTTCTTGGTTTCTCCACATGATTTGGAGACTCCAAAGAACATGTAACCAATTTAGGAGGCACCACCCTCCAAAAGGTAATAGGCGAGGTTGTTGATGATGGTCTCCTTACTCTTGTACTTTAAAAAATAACCTCCTCAACACTCAAACACACTCTCCCATATTTCGGCTTTGGGTAGGAGAGGGTTTGGGTGGAAAGCAATGAGGTGACTAGAAATCAAAGGATCAATGACTGGAGTGGAATCCCTTTGGAATCGGTACAATGAGTGGGATCTCTCTCAAAAATATGTATGTGTAATGTCTTTGCTTCGAGAGATAATGGTGGAGTGGGTGGGGGTATATATAGGTAGCACCAAAAATCTGATCATTACTCACTTTAGCACACTTCGATGAGACCAGATGAAAACACTCGGTCAGACCAAAATGTACAAAAGATTCGAACTTTGAATATTTTGGTGACTCCGGACGAAATTCGGAAATTCCGTTCGGAAATTCCGAACGAATTACAGTAGGCAACAGAAGGTTGGCTAGGGCTCTTCGGTGAGACCGAAGGGTCATTCGATGTGACCAAAAGTTTAGGGTTTAGGACAAGGAATATATCAATGTGTCTCAGTGGTTCTAGTTTAAAAAAATTCAGTCAATCCAATTGAACATACGAGTGTGATATAGTGGGAAAGTGAGAACTTTGTATGTGGCTTTTGGAGTATGAGCTTTAAGCACTTGAGCAAGAGACCCATTATCACGACCTCGTCCCCTTTTGATAGTATTGGCATACCTCTGGACTCAATGTGATCTTGGGTCACTTAAATATAAAATGAAGTCTTGAGGCTTGACAAACACTTGTCCTTAGCATTTTGAGGGGTCCACTTTCACATCCCATCGTGTACCTAAATTGAAGTTTGCTGAAATATTCTTTTGAATAGGCATTAGTTAAATGAGATTTATGTTGTTATGAGTTAACAAAACCATTCAGGGATTAGATGCACTTTCAGCAACACAAAAGCTACATACTACTAGATGGACGAAACTATCCTACTACTACTTGTCATCGGAACTGTCGTCGACCTCCGTGCCGGTAGTGTCGAACGGACCGGCCTCCTGGTCATTGGTCATGGCCCGCAGCTCCGGGTCCTAGTCGGAGTCCAGCTTCGAATCCACCTGGTGGAGGTAGCGATGGTTTGCCGCGAACTCGAGCTCCGACTGGATGGAGTCGAGGATGGCCTACAACTCCCCCGCCTCCTCTGCTTCGGCCACATGGAACTTGGCTAGCGCGTCGGCCATGCCTAATTCGGCAGCCGGAGGCGTCGGATTCACCCCGCCTTCCTCTTCCTCCTCCATCTCTGCTTTCTTCATGTCCGCGTCCAACGCCTCCTGCTCCGAGGCCTACTGTCCGCCACTCCCTCCTCCTTTGTCGTCTCCTGTCTGTGAGAGTCCGGAGGCAAACCGGCTGCAATCCGAGTGGCGCGCCGTGCCTGGATTTCCGCTAGGAGCTCCGACCGGCTCTGCGGAGTGAGCATGATGTAGGTGGTGACCCGCTGGCAGCCCATGGCTACTGGCGAACGGCGAACCCCTAGTGGCTTCGGAGTGACGGTGCGGACGGGAAGGAGTGGGTGGAAATGAGACTAGTCGTCCGGCTTAAATAGCCAAATTTCGCCCCTCGGTTGTGCAGCGGAGCAGGCGCAAGGAGTGGACGCATGAATGCATCCTCACCGGACCGACGGGTTTTAAGTTGTGTTTGCGTGGGTCTAGCCCGTTAGTCCGACATGTCAGACACGTCCAGACGGACCGGGCCTCCTCATATCCACCCAGATATGGCTGAATATCAGCGGCACCGGTCAGTTCGGGCTTATAGAACCGGTTTGAGGAATCCAGCTGGATCGTAATTTACGGCCGGTGACTGACCGTGGATGCTCTAAGATACGGCGCAATTTTACGCCGCCGCCGGCTTCCACGCACGAACTGTCCAAAAACTATGCGGGTGCAAGATTCACAGCTTTTATCCGCAAGAAATGCCCATGCGACCCTCATGACGAATGCAGCCACGTAGTACCTCAGTAGTGGCTCAGTATTTTTACACGCAGATGCGCTAGTAAAAACGACAATGTATATGCCCTCGACGAAGTGATCGACCACGTCCCGGTCGGCGCTGATACATTCCATGCACTTCCTCGCAGTGCCAGCTTAGCCAGCTCGCCATCCCGGGAGGGACGTCGCGTCTCGGTATCCAACCAATTTGTACGTATGCACGCACCCGTCTCCCGAACCACAACAGGCCACCGGCTCGCAACCGCGCACGGGCTGAAGATCCAAGCCCGGATTACTTTTTTGCGCTAGCAGACGATGCACAGTTCTTCACTAGTCACTATCATGAATGCCCTGGCATACAAGTATATAGTAAGAACTGAGTACTAGACTACTATACGTTGTAGCTCAAGGTCGCTCGCGGCCAATGGCATGTCGCCACCACGCAAAGCTCCATTAACAATGGCTAGCGCGACTGAGAAACGCATGCGGGAAGATGAACCGCTTCTGCGCTACGGAACAAGCAGCATATCCCCCCGGATCGCTTACTGCGGCGAAGGATTCGAAGATACTGCCGCAGGTAGCCAATTGCTGCAGCTCCTTTTGCTTATTATAATCGTGTTATTCTTCGCGCCGCCCTGCCCGCGCGAGTGTATATATAGGAGAGCATGCTGATACCACGTCCCAGCGACCGCTCGAATCGTAGTCTCGTAGACGACCACCGCCGAGGAAGCGGAGGGGCCGTACGTACGGCAGAGCGCGATCGAGGTACGTAGGAGCGGCTCCGTCGGTCCAATGGCCGGCCGTGGCGGCGGGGCGTTCGCGCTCGTCGCGCTGTGCATGCTCGAGCTCGCGCTGCATGTCGCCGGCGCCGCCCCCGGACCCGCCCCCGCCCCCGCGCCGGAGGGGCTCGTGCCGGCCATCTTCGTGTTCGGTGACTCGACGGTGGACGTCGGCAACAACAACAAGCTGCGGGGCTGCAAGGCCGAGTGCAGGGCCAACTACCCGCAGTACGGCGTCGACTACCCCTCCTCCCGCGCGCCCACCGGCCGCTTCAGCAATGGCAAAAACCTCGCTGACTACATAGGTGCCGTGAAAACTTCTCTTCTCCCTTGAGCTTTAATAAGTACTACTCCCTCCATCCCAAATTACTTGTCGCTGAAATGGATGTATATAAAACTAAAATACATCTACATGCATCCATACGTGTGATAAGTAATTCAGAACGGAGGGAGTACGTAGCAGAGGCTACTGGCTTTAGTTTTTTTTTTTGCGACGAATTTCTAGGTGTATTTGTTTTGCTCATACTGAACACGTGAGCAGTCTATGCATGTTGTCGTGCCAGCTAAGCAACGATCCAACGAAACTGAAAGCCAAAGCCTTTCAGTTAATCTTGTTTCCTTTTTGGAAAGCGCCTTTCAGTCAGTCGAAGCAGACCATAGACACAACGGTAATTTCTTTCTCTTTTGAGTTTTTCTGATGGACTTGCCGCGCAAGATCTTTGGTCTTCCCCTGGAACCAATTAAAAAAATAGGTAAGTGGCAAAATATGGGAATGACTTAATGGCTAGGGGTGAAAGGCCAACCAAGATCTGATATAGCTGGTTTTTCGCGAAATCTAAAACTTAAAAGGATAATTGAAATGACTTGTCTTCGAATCTACTTTGGTTGGAGCTCGAAAAAGAAATAAAATAAAGTAAATTTAAGGAAGAGTTTTTTTAACAGCCCATTGGGAGGTCGTGGACAGCCTTTCTTCTCCTCTTATTTCATATGGAATATAATCAGTTAAAATTAGAAGGAATAGGGGACATCGTATGTACAATGTCGATGTGCCGATGTGGAGTTGTCAGGAGCACTAATACCTTGGAGCTTGGATCGTTTACGCTGCCTGTAGTGGGTAGTATCATACGTTAGTGTATCATGCATATGATACTAGTGTATAATAATACCTTCACACCGCATAGTATCATAAAGAGATCTTTATCATAAATTAATATTTTAGATGCTCTTATTTATTGTCATGCAAGACACATAGTAGTATGGTATTTATTATGATATTGTATAACGATATGATACTAAATTCGCTTTTTCTTCATTTAATTCTATGTCACCTCATTAAAATTGACTAGTCAACATGTATGATACTAGCTATGATACTCCCATTACGGACAATCTTATTAGGTTAGCACTTGAACAACTAAAAACACAAATTCATTAGCAGAGGTTGAGCACTTTCACCCTAGTAAAAGTGGATTTTTATACAACATGTCCAGGTTTTGACTTAGAATTGCCATCACGGCCATAATTTTAAAAAACCGAACCAGACCAACATTGCAAGCCAGGATAGGGACATTTTCATTTTTGAGGAACAAATAAGAATATTATGTGTGAGCACCGCAAAGAAGGCCCGGTAGTTTGTTTTGTGTTTCTTTGTTGAAGTACTACTACTTTTATTATGTCATACACTTTGAGATGAATTGTTTTCTCCAATTTACTTTGAACTATGGCCTAGACTAGTTTTGAACATTAGTCCACGCAAGCAAACAATAACGTACACACACTTGGCTCTCACCCGCGAGCTCACTCCGCTCATGCATTTTCCACTAACCCTAAATTCTAAAAGCTCTTGTGGCAGTGGTGGTGGCGACCACGGCATTGGTAGAGCAAGGGCACCTCATACCCTTGAGCTCTGTTCGTCCCTTCTCAACCCTCTTGCAGATCTTGTGGTGGTAGCGGGAACTTAGAGCAGATCATTACAACTTACAAGGCTAGTCATAGTGCAGACACTTGTAAAAAATCCCAGAAAAATCTATGTGCGCTACATTATGGAATAGAGGGAGTATAACAAAATAGGGGATGTGGCGACTTTGGTCACTGCTCCAAGCTCGTGATTCTGGGTCAAAACCTGGACAACTGTTTAAAATACACAGTTATATAATTATATAATAAGAGATGATCTCCAAAACAGGTAAATGGAAAAAAAAGTACTTCTCCAAATAATTCTAGTCCCCAACAAAAATAGTAAAAGTGAATCTCAATGCTAATGTTTTATAAGATTTTTTTTGTTCCAGTAAGCATTAGCAACTCAGCTAACTTTTGTCATTCTATAATGTGGTTCTTTCCTCTATTCGCGAAAGACAAATGAGGTGAGCAACTTACGTATATTTGTTTGGACGAGCAGCCATCTTCCTGGGATTCGACGAGAGCCCACCTGCTTACCATTCCCTCCCGGCCAAGGGCATCGTTCCACAGATGAAAAGCGGCGTCAACTTCGCATCAGGAGGGTCAGGCCTACAGGAGAGCACGGGCCGACTCCCTGTACGCACTAACCAGATTTGTCGATGTTATAGCACGCACGTAACGTAGCGACTGAATCCGCTTTTCTTCGTGCATGCATGCAGTGTGGGCGACCAGTGTACAGCATGACCGACCAGCTCGAGAAGTTCACGTCGGCCGTGCAGATGATGGGGGACGACTCGGACGACCTCATCTCCAGATCGCTCTTCTTCATCAGCGTCGGCAGCAACGACCTGTTCGAGTACGCCTATCCCTGGCCGATGCCCCCCAACCGCAACGACACAGCCTTCCTGGGATGCCTCGTCGACCATTACAAGACCTACCTGCAGGTGCGTGCCACTGCATGCTGTCCGTATGCATGTGTCCGTATGCATGTGTTTGGTTGGTGATTCCAGTAATCGAACGTGAAAGTCGATTATTCTTGCAGGAACTGTATGCGGTCGGGGCGAGGAAGTTCAGCATCGTCAGTCCGTCGCTGGTGGGGTGCTGCCCGTCGCAGAGGGCGGTCGCGCTGACACATAACAATGACACCGACCAGTTCAACTGCTTCGGCGCGGCGAACAGACTCTCCAGGCAGCTGTACCCATTGATAGACTCGATGCTACAGGGCCTCAACGCTGATCTGGACGGCATGAACTACTCCCTCTCCGACTCCGTAGCGATGGCCGAAATGGTCTTCGCCAGCGGCGGAAAAGCCGTCAGTACGTCGGCGACACACCCTCAAATACTACCTGTCACGGCGTCTTGCCGGGATGTTTCAGTGATGTGTGGTTAATTTATTTTTTTGGCAGACCTGACGGTGGTGGACACGGCGTGCTGCGCCGGCACAGGACGGTTCGGGGTGGGCCAGTGCAACACCTCCGCCAAGCTCTGCCCGAACCGCGACGACTTCATGTTCTGGGACGGCTTCCATCCGACGGAGGAGGCGTCGTTCCTGGCCGCGATGGAGCTCTTCGGAGACACCGGCAAATACCTCCACCCGATGAACGTGAGGCAGCTGGCGCTGCTGTAAGCCTGTAGAGCCGCGCAGACGACCTGACTTGTTTCTACGTGCTCCGCCGACGTCTTGGTGTTGCTGATTATTCCGGAATAAGAAGTGGTGTGGGTAAACCTGTAGGGCGGGGAGCCAGAAAATTTGGCCATTGGGTCGCTCATTCACTCGTTACGAGAACTTGATATGAATTTATGAACTTGAACTTTACAGTGTTGCTAAATCACAGTTGTTATGTCTCAGTCGATGCTATATGAAATTTTACAATGAGATCCATGCATAAAAATATTCTTCAGATTTTTTTTCTTATAGTTATGCCATTTGACTGAGACTTGGTTAAGTAGTCTTAGTAGATTAAAATCTAGCCAAACTTTAGGGCATGAATCTTCAAAAAATAAAAAATAAAAAATGCATGAATCTTCGTATAAGATCTCATGAATACAGTATCGAGTGAGACTTAGTTAAGTCTTAGTCGACTAAGATTTAGCGATTCCTTAAACTTTAAAGTCTAATTATAACAATGGGGGTAAGCATGTCCCCATCCAAATCTCGTGATGCCTAACTGGCGGTGTTCAGGATAAGGGGGTACTAACCCAGTCAACCCATTCTCCTCGGGTTGGGTCGGCGAGCCTTCATTCATAATCAAGATGGACTCCGGAGGCCGTACGCAGGAGGCGTGATCAAGACTGCCTCTCCCGATGACCTGACGTATATTCCAAGATCTCTGCTGCCGCCTAGCTCCTAGTTACCGACCTTGTAACCCTATATACCCTCCCTGGCGTGTATATAAGCCATAGGGTTTAGCCCATAGAGGGGACATCAAGACAAAATCCTTCACCTAGCCCTAGAGTTAGACCACACATTATGATCTCGAGTTAGATCAACTCTGTACTCGATACATCTCCATCAATATAAACAAGAGCAGGACGTAGGGTTTTACCTCCATCAAAAGGGCCCGAACCTGGGTAAACATCGTCTCATTCGTTCATGTTACCTTCTATCTAAGATCCACAGCTCGAAACTCTCTACCCCGAGGTCTGCCGGTTTTGACACCGACACTAACAGAGTAGTTCACTTCCTAGAAGTCTGGTAATTTTGGAGTACTCTTTAAAGGCGACGATGTGCCTCGGCGCATTGTAGGTATTGGAGATATTAAGATCAATACTGAAGATGGTGATGAACATGTGTTCAAATATGTTAGACATGTACCGAAGGTTCAGAGAAATCTAATTTTACTTGGCGAAATTCATGGTGATAACTATGTCTACAGGTGGACATTGACAAGAAGACCATGAGGATCAAGAAGGACAAGAAGTTCATGAAGAAGGTAAGGAGGACAAAGAAGAATTTTTGCAAGATGCGAGCAAACTTCGTTCAAGGTGTAGCTGGTGAGTGTGACGCCCTCGATTCAACGTATACTAATCATACACGCAAATGTGTATGATCAAGATCAAGGACTCACGGAAAGATATCACAACACAAATATAGGCACAAATTAAAATTAAAAAACTTTATATTACAAGCCAGGGGCCTCGAGGGATCGAATACATAAGCTCGAATAAAAATGAGTCAGCGAAAGCAACATTATGTGAGTACAGACATGAGTTAAACAAGTTTGCCTTAAGAAGGCTAGCACAAAAGCAGCGACGATCGAAAAGGCAAGGCCTCCTGCCTGGGAGCATCCTAACTACTACTGGTCGTCGGCCAACTCGTAGTAGTATCCGCCCTAGGGGTAGTACTGGTAGTCGTCGGCGAGGGCAACTGGCTCCGGGGCTCCGTCATCTGGTTGCATCATGGATATGGGGAGAAAAAGAAAGCAAAGCAACCGTGAGTACTCATTCGAAGTACTCAGCAAGCAAGGATCTACACTACATATGCAACATTATCAAAGGGAGGCTGTATATGTGGACTGGGCTGCAGAAATGTCAGAATAGAGAGAAGGCCTAGTCCTATCGAAGACTAGCATCTTCAGCATCTTCAAGCATCTTGCAGCATTTAAAAGAGTACAAATCAACATAATGTAACGTAGTAGTGGTGTTATCAACCTCGCCCAGAGATCCTTCCTCGACCCCTTGCCATATGATACGTCCATTCTGCATCATGCTTTTATATCAATATTTATTGCATTATGGGCTGTTATTACACGTTCTGTCACAATACTTATGCCTATTCTCTCTTATTGTACAAGGTTTATATGAAGAGGGAGAATGCCGGCAACTGGAGTTCTGGGCTGGAAAAGGAGCAAATATTAGAGACCTATTCTACACAACTCCAAAAGTCCTGAAACTTCACGAAGGCAATTTTTGCAATTAATAAAAATTACTGAGCAAAGAAAGTACCAGAGGGGGCCACCCACCATCCACGAGGGTGGGGGCGCGCCCTACCCCCTGGGCGTGCCCCCTGCCTCGTGGGCCCCCTGGCAAGCCTCCGGTGCCCATCTTCTGCTATATGTAGTCTTTTACCCTGGAAAAAATCATAAGAAAGCTTTCGGGACGAAACACCGCCGCCACGAGGCGAAACCTTGGCGGAACCAATCTAGGGCTCCGGCGGAGCTGTTCTGCCAGGGAACTTCCCTACGGGAGGGGGAAATCATCGCCATCGTCATCACCAACGATCCTCTCATCGGGATGGGGGTCAATCTCCATCAACATCTTCACCAGCACCATCTCCTCTAAAACCCTAGTTCATCTCTTGTATCCAATCTTTGTCCCAAAGCCTCAGATTGGTACCTATGGGTTGCTAGTAGTGTTGATTACTCCTTGTAGTTGATGCTAGTTGGTTTATTTGGTGGAAGATCATACGTTCAGATCCTTTATGCATATTAATACCCCTCTGATTATGAACATGAATATGATTTGTGAGTAGTTACGTTTGTTCCTGAGGACATGGGAGAAGTCTTGCTATAAGTAGTCATGTGAATTTGGTATTTGTTCGATATTTTGATGAGATGTATGTTGTCTTCCTTTAGTGGTGTTATGTGAACATCGACTACATGACACTTCACCATTGTTTGGGCCTAGAGGAAGGCATTGGGAAGTAATAAGTAGATGATGGGTTGCTAGAGTGACAGAAGCTTAAACCCTAGTTTATGAGTTGCTTCGTAAGGGGCTGATTTGGACCCATACATTTCATAGTATGGTTAGGTTTACCTTAATACTTCTCTTGTAGTTGCGGATGCTTGCAATAGGGGTTAATCATAAGTGGGATGCTTGTCCAAGAAAGAACAACACCCAAGCACCAGTCCAGCCACATACCAAATTATCAAAGTAACGAACGCGAATTATATGAGCGTGATGAAAACTAGCTTGACGATAATTCCCATGTGTCCTCGGGAGCGTTTTCCTTCACATAAGAGTTTGTCCAGGCTTGCCCTTTGCTACAAAAAGGATTGGGCCATCTTGTTGCACCTTATTTACTTTCATTACTTGTTGCCTATTACAAATTACCTTATCACAAAACTATCTGTTACCGATAATATCAGTGCTTGCAGAGAACACCTTACTGAAAACCGCTTGTCATTTCCTTCTGCTCCTCGTTGGGTTCGACACTCTTACTTATTGAAAGGACTACGATAGATCCCCTATACTTGTGGGTCATCAAGACTCTTTTCTGGCGCCGTTGCCGGGGAGTGAAGCGCCTTTGGTAGGTGGAATTTGGTAAGGAAAAAATTATATAGTGTGCTGAAATTTACTGTCACTTGTTACTATGGAACATAATCCTTTGAGGGGCTTGTTCGGGGTATCTTCACCCTGACCAGTAGAGCAAAGAGTTGCTCATCTACCTACTGAACCTACTGAAAATGTTTACTTTGAAATTCCTTCCGGTATGATAGAGAAACTGGTAGCTAATCCTTTCATAGGTAATGGAACATTACATCCCGATTTGCACCTAATCTATGTGGATGAAGTGTGTGGATTATTTAAGCTTTCAGGTATGCCCGAGGATGTTATCAAGAAGAAGGTATTCCCTTTATCTTTGAAGGGAAAGACATTGACATGGTTTAGGCTATGTGATGATATGGGATCATGGAACTACAACCGATTGAAATTGGAATTTCATCAGAAGTTTTATCCTATGCATCTTGTTCATCGTGATCGCAATTATATATATAATTTTTGGTCTAGCGAAGGATAAAGCATCGCTCAAGCTTGGGGGAGGCTTAAGTCAATGTTATATTCATGCCCCAATCATGAGCTCTCAAGAGAAATTATTATTCAAAAAAATTATGCTCGGCTTTCTCTCAATAATCGCTCCATGCTCGATACTTCTTGTACTGGTTCTTTTATGATGAAGACTATTGAACTCAAATGGGATTTATTGGAAAGAATTAAAAGCAACTCTGAAGATTGGGACCTCGACGAAGGTAAGGAGTCAGGTATAACACCTAAGTTTAATTGTGTTAAATCTTTTATGGATACCGATGTTTTCCGTGAATTTAGCACTAAATATGGACTTGACTCTGAGATAGTAGCTTCTTTTTGTGAATCCTTTGCTACTCATGTTGATCTCCCTAAGGAGAAGTGGTTTAAATATAATCCTCCCATTGAAGTAAAAGTAGTTGCACCTATTAAAGTTGAAGAAAAAACTATCACTTATAATGATCCGGTCGTTCCTACTGCTTATATTGAGAAACCAACTTTCCCTGTTAGAATAAAGGATCATGCTAAAGCTTCAACTGTGGTCAACAAAAGTAATATTAGGACACCCAAACCCCCTGAGCAAATTAAAGTTGAACCTAGTATTGCTATGGTTAAAGATCTCTTGGCTGATAATATTGATGGGCATGTTATTTACTTCTGTAATGAAGCTGCTAGAATTGCTAGACCTGATACTAAAAATAAACATAGGCCTGTTGTAGGCATGCCTGTTATTTCTATTAAAATAGGAGATCATTGTTATCATGCTTATGTGATACAGGTGCTAGTGCAAGTGCAATACCTCATTCCTTATACAAAGAAATTATGCATGATATTGCACCTGCCGAGATAGAGGAAATTGATGTTACAATTTAGCTTGCCAATATAGACACTATTTCACCAGTTGGGATTGTTAGAGATGTTGAAGTCTTGTGTGGGAAAGTTAAATATCCTGCTGATTTTCTTGTTCTAGGTTCCCCACAAGATAAATTTTGTCCCATCATATTTGGTAGACCCTTCTTGAATATTGTTAATGCTAGGATAGATTGCAAAAAGGATGTTGTTACTATTGGTTTGGGGGATATGTCTCATGAGTTTAATTTTGCTAAATTTCGTAGACAACCCCATGATAAAGAATTGCCTAGTAAAGATGAAATTGTTGGTCTTGCTTCTATTGCGTGCCTCCTAATGATCCTTTAGAACAATATTTGCTTGACCATGAAAATGATATGTTTATGAATGAGAGAAGGGAAATAGATGAAGTATTCTTTAAACAGGGACCTATTTTGAAACACAACTTGCCTGTCGAAATCCTAGGGGATCCTCCTCCACCCAAGGGTGATCCCATGTTTGAGCTTAAACCATTACCTCATACTCTTAAATATGCCTATCTTGATGAAAAGAAGATATATCCTGTTATTATTAGTGCTAACCTTTCAGAGCATGAAGAAAGGAAATTATTGAAAACTCTGAAGAAGCACCGTGCTGCTATTGGATATACTCTTGATGATCTTAAGGGCATTAGTCCCACTCTATGCCAGCACAAAATAAAATTGGAGAAAGACGCTAAACCAGTTGTTGATCACCAACGACGGTTAAATCCTAAGATGAAAGAAGTGGTAAGGAAAGAAATACTAAAGCTTCCGGAGGCAGGTATAATCTATCCCGTTGCTGATACTCAGTGGGTAAGTCATGTCCATTGTGTCCCTAAGAAGGGAGGTATTACTGTTGTTCCTAATGATAAAGATGAATTGATCCAACAAAGAATTGTTATAGGTTATAGAATGGTAATTGATTTTCGTAAACTAAATAAAGCTAACAAAAAGGATCATTACCCTTTAGCTTTTATTGATCAAATGCTAGAAAGATTATCCAAACATACGCATTTTTTCTTTCTAGATGGTTATTCTGGTTTCTCTCAAATACCTGTGTCAAAAGAGGATCAAGAAAAGACCACTTTTACTTGCCCTTTCGGTACCTTTGCTTATAGACGTATGCCTTTTGGTTTATGTAATGCACCTGCTACATTTCAAAGATGCATGGCTATATTCTCTGATTTTTGTGGAAAGATTGTTGAGGTTTTCATGGATGATTTATCTGTATATGGAACTTCTTTTGATGATTGCTTGAGCAACCTTGATCGAGTTTTGCAGAGATGTGAAGAAACTAACCTTGTCTTCAATTGGGAGAAGTGCCACTTTATGGTTAATGAAAGTATTGTCTCGGGGCATAAAATTTCTGAAAGAGGAATTGAAGTTGATAAAGCTACAGTTGATGCTATTGAAAAGATGTCGTTTCCCAAGGACATTAAAGGTATAAGAAGTTTCCTTGGTCATGCCCGGTTTTATAGGAGGTTCATTAAGGACTTCTCTAAAATCTCCAGGCCTCTGACTAATCTCTTACAAAAAGATATTCCTTTTATCTTTGATGATGATTGTGTAGAAGCATTTGAAATACTTCAGAAAGTTTTGATTTCTGCACCTATTGTTCATCCCCCTGATTGGAATTTACCCTTTGAAATTATGTGTGATGCTAGTGATTATGGTGTAGGTGCTGTTCTAGGACAAAGAGTTGATAAGAAATTAAATGTTATCCAATATGCTAGTAAAACTCTAGACAGTGCCCAAAGAAATTATGCTACTACTGAAAAGGAATTTTTAGCAATTGTATTTGCTTGTGATAAGTTCAGACCTTATATTGTTGATTCTAAAGTAATTGTTCACATTGATCATGGTGCTATTAAATACCTTATGGAAAAGAAAGATGTTAAACCTAGACTTATTAGATGGGTTCTCTTGCTACAAGAATTTGATTTGCATATTATTGATAGAAAGGGAGCTGAGAACCCCGTTGCAGACAACTGGTCTAGGTTAGAAAATGTTCTTGATGACCCACTACCTATTGATCATAGCTTTCCTGATGAACAATTAGCTGTCATAAATGCTTCTCGTACTGCTCCATGGTATGCTGATTATGCTAATTACATTGTTGCTAAATTTATACCACCTAGTTTCGCATACCAGCAAAAGAAAAGGTTTTTCTATGATTTAAAACATTACTTCTGGGATGACCCACAACTTTATAAAGAAGGAGTAGATGGTGTTATTAGACGTTGTATGCCTGAGAATGAACAGGAACAGATCCTACGCAAGTGTCACTCCGAAGCTTATGGAGGACACCACGCTGGAGACAGAACTGCACATAAGGTATTGCAATCCAGTTTTTATTGGCCTACTCTCTTCAAAGATGCTCGTAAGTTTGTCTTGTCTTGTGACGAATGTCAAATGATTGGTAATATTAGTAGACGTCAAGAAATGCCTATGAACTATTCACTTGTTATTGAACCATTTGATGTTTGGGGCTTTGATTATATGGGACCGTTTCCTTCCTCTAACGGGTATACACATATTTTAGTTGATGTTGATTACGTTACTAAGTGGGTAGAAGCTATTCCAACTAGTAGTGTTGATCATAACACCTCTATTAAGATGCTTAAAGAGGTTATTTTCCCGAGGTTTGGAGTCCCTAGATATTTAATGACTGATGGTGGTTCACATTTTATTCATGGTATTTTCCGTGAAATGCTTGCTAAGTATGATGCTAATCATAGATTTGCATCTCCGTATCACCCACACTCTAGTGGTCAAGTAGAACTTAGTAATAGAGAGCTTAAATTAATTTTGCAAAAGACTGTTAATAGATCTAGAAAGAATTGGTCCAAAAAACTTGATGATGCATTATGGGCCTATAGAACTACATATAAAAAATCCTATGGGTATATCTCTGTATAAAATGGTTTATGGAAAAGCATGTCACTTACCTCTCGAACTAGAACATAAGGCATATTGGGCCATTAAAGAGCTCAATTATGATTTCAAACTTGCTGGTGAGAAGAGGCTATTTGACATTAGTTCACTTGATGAATGGAGAACCCAGGCCTATGAGAATGCCAAACTGTTTAAAGAAAAGGTTAAAAGATGGCATGACAAAAGGATACAAAAGCATGAGTTTAATGTAGGTGATTATGTGTTGCTATTCAACTCTCGTTTAAGATTTTTTGCAGGAAAACTTCTCTCTAAATGGGAAGGTCCTTACGTTATCGTGGAGGTCTATCGTTCCGGTGCCATAAAAATCAACAACTTCGAAGGCACAAATCCAAAGGTGGTGAACGGCCAAAGAATCAAACATTATATCTTGAGTAATCCTATAAATGTTGAAACCAATGTTATTGAAACCGTAACCCCGAAGGAATACATAAGGGACACTTTCCAGAACATTTCAGACTCCGAAAAGGAATAGGTATGTGGTACGGTAAGTAAACCGACTCCAAAACAGTTCTAATGGCAATTTTTCTCCGTTTTGAAATATTTAAAAAAATAGGAAAATAAGAAGTAGCCCGAAAGGGACACGAGGCATCCATGATGGTGGAGAGCACGCCCTACCCCCCTGGGCGCGCCCCTGCCTCGTGGGCACCTCTTGTGCCCTCCGGACTCCGTTTTCTTGCACGATACTCCTTTTAGTCGGTAAAAATTCATTATATAATCTCCCGAAGGTTTTGACCATCGTACCACTCAAATATCCTATGTTTTTGTTTCGAGCTGTTTTTCTGACAGATCTAGATCACCATGACATCTCCAAGTGCCCCCAAGGACAAGTTCTTCGAGAAGGTTATCAATCCCTACCTTGCGGAGGTGCTGCAACACCCTCAAACCATTCAGATGCATGATGGGTTGCTTCACATCCGCGATGTCGAGGGACCAAGGAGGACCGGAAGTGTGGAGAAAAGACTCGAAGTAATGGAGCAACAAGTTTTCAAGTGCCAAGGGATGGTGGAACGCGGAATCAACACCAACCACATGATGATCGCGGAGTTCACCAACAACCACAAGCTAGATGCCAAGGACATTGGGGAGACCATCTTCAAGCTCCATGAGAAAATCGAGCACCTCCAAGCCCAGATCTATGACCTGCAAAACCAAAACTGTGAGTATGAATATAGATTCAAGAGGATGAGTTTGGCTACAGATTTGAGGATTCCGGAGACTCGATCATCCTTCTATGATGGTGAGCCTATGCCTTGGAAGATGGACGACAAGCCTACATCATCAACAACTCCATCATCACCACCTCCGAAGAAAGAGACATAAATACATGAGTATGGGCACTCCCCTTGGCAACTGCCAAGCTTGGGGGAGGTGCCCTGGTATCATATCACCATCACACTCCTATCTTTACCGTTTTTCTTAGTTCGATCCCTTTAGTAATATCTTGATCTAGTAGAATAAAGTTTTAGTATGATTTAGTTTTGAGTTTTGCTTTATGATCCTCCTATGTAATCGAGTCCGTGGGCCAATTCCAGTTCTGCCCCTAACTCGAACCCACTAATCATTTTTGCCCCTAATTTTCAAGTATGCTCAGTTTTGCCCCTCCGCCGTTAGTGTCACTTATAGAAATGCCCTTTTGCGCCGTTACCGTCCGGTCAAAGTACTTTGACCATCCAGAAAAAAATAGCAGAAAAAATCAAAAAAATATGAAATTTGGTGGGATCGAAGATAGTCTCGTCCGCAAGGCGCGTGCACATTTTGTGTTGGTTGGACACTCCGGGAGCTCGTGGCAAAGGAAAACAAAAATAATTTATAACTGTGAACAGTAAATTCGAAAAAAATAGCAAAAAAGTTCAAAAAAAATTGAATTTATTTGGCGTCAAAGAGGCTTGAGTGCACAAGGTGCTTGCAAGTTTTGGTGATCACATGACGTACGAGGCGCTCTAGGGAAAAAACAAAATAGTACATTTTTTCAAAGTTTTTTTGAGCTAAAATTTTTTTTTTTTCTCCACGAGCTCCTACGATGTCCAAACACAACAAAACTGTGCACACATCTTGCGCACCTGAATATCTTCAGTCCCACGAAATTTCATATTTTCTTGATTTTTTTCTATTTTTTTGAATTTACTGTTCGCATGCATACAAAATTTATGTTTTCCTTTGCCACGAGCTCCTGGAGTGTCCGAACGGCATGGAGATGTGCACGCACCTTGCGGACATGACTATCTTCGATCCCACCAAATTTCATATTTTTTGATTTTTTTGCTATTTTTTCAGGACGGTCAAAGACCTTTGACCGAACGGTAATGGCAGAGAAGGGCATTTCTATAAGTGAAACTAACGGCGGAGAGGCAAAACTGAGCATACCTAAAAATTAGGGGCAAAACTGAGTAGTGGATTCGACTTAAGGGCATATATGTAAATGTCCCTATATAATAAGGATTAGTGTTGAGTCAAGGGCTTGATTATCTTGCTATGATCTTGAGGGAATAAAAGAAAGAATAAAAATAAATAAAATAGATCATATTGATCTTATGGAGAGTAATGACTTCACATATAAAGAGTATGATGAATAAAAGTTGTTTAGAGTTGACAAACATAGTTTTGGTCATCGTTGTAATTAATAGGAAGTAATAAAGAAAGAGAGGTTTTCACATATAAATATGCTATCTTGGACATCTTTTATGATTGTGAGCGCTCATTAAAGTATGACATCCTAAAGAGTTGATGTTGGACAAGGAAGACAACGTAATGGGTTAGGTTTTCTTATATCCGAAATAAAGTATATTGTCATGGATCATCCAACATGTTGAGCTTGCCTTTCCCCCTCATGCTAGCCAAATTCTTTGCACCAAGTAGAGATACTACTTGTGCTTCCGAATATCCTTAAACCTGGTTTTGCCATGAGAGTCCACCATATCTACCTATGGATTGAGTAAGATCCTTCAAGTAAGTTGTCATTGTTTTATGCAATAAAAATTGCTCTCTAAATATGTTTGATTTATTAGTGTGGAGAAAATAAGCTTTATACGATCTTGTGATGTGGAAGAAATAAAAGCGACGGACTGAATAATAAAGGTCCATATCACAAGTGGCAATATAAAGTGACGTTCTTTTGCATTAAGATTTCATGCATCCAACCATAAAAGCACATGACAACCTCTGCTTCCCTTTGCGAAGGGCCTATCTTTTACTTTTATCTTATACCTTATACAAGAGTCATGGTGATCTTCACCTTTCCTTTTTACATTTATCCTTTGGCAAGCACCTTGTGTTGGAAAGATCCTGATATATATATATCCAATTGGATGCAAGTTAGCATGAATTATTATTGTTGACATTACCCTTGAGGTAAAAGGTTGGGAGGCAACACTATAAGCCCTTATCTTTCTCTGTGTCCGATTAAAACTCCATACCCATAAGTATTGCGTGAGTGTTAGCAATTGTGAAAGAATAAATGATAGTTGAGTATGTGGACTTGCTGAAAAGCTCTTATATTGACTCTTTCCGATGTTATGATAAATTGCAATTGCTTCAATGATCGAGATTATAGTTTGTTGGTTCTCAGTGAAGCTTCAGATTCACACTTGACATTGTGAATAGATTATTACTTGAGCATAAGAAATCATATGAAAATACATATATATGTTGTTGTTATAAGAATTATCATGATGCCCTCATGTCCGTATTTTATTTTATCGACACCTCTATCTCTAAACATGTGGACATATTTTTCGTTATCGGCTTCCGCTTGAGGACAAGCAAGGTCTAAGCTCGGGGGAGTTGATACGTCCATTTTGCATCATGCTTCTATATCAATATTTATTGCATTATGGGCTGTTATTACACGTTATGTCACAATACTTATGCCTATTCTCTCTTATTTTACAACGTTTATATGAAGAGGGAGAATGCCGGCAGCTGGAGTTTTGGGCTGGAAAAGGAGCAAATATTAGAGACCTATTCTGCACAGCTCCAAAAGTCCTGAAACTTCATGGAGACAATTTTTGGAATTAATAAAAAATACTGAGCGAAGAAAGTACCGGAGGGGGGCCACCCACCATCCACGAGGGTGGGGGGCGTGCCCCCTGCCTCGTGGGCCCCCTGGAAGGCCTCCGGTGCCCATCTTCTACTATATGAAGTCTTTTACCCTGGAAAAAATGATAAGCAAGCTTTCGGGATGAAACACCGCCGCCACGAGGCGGAACCAATCTAGGGCTCCGGCGGAGCTGTTCTGCCGGGGAACTTCCCTACGGGAGGGGGAAATCATCGCCATCTTCATCACCAACGATCCTCTCATCGGGAGGGGGTCAATCTCCATCAACATCTTCACCAGCACCATCTCCTCTAAAACCCTAGTTCATCTCTTGTATCCAATCTTTGTCCCAAAGTCTCAGATTGGTACCCATGGGTTGCTAGTAGTGTTGATTACTCCTTGTAGTTGATGCTAGTTGGTTTATTTGGTGGAAGATCATATGTTCAGATCCTTTATGCATATTAATACCCCTCTGATTATCATGAATATGATTTGTGAGTAGTTACGTTTGTTCCTGAGGACATGGGAGAAGTCTTGCTATAAGTAGTCATGTGAATTTGGTATTCGTTCGATATTTTGATGAGATGTATGTTGTCTTCCTTTAGTGGTGTTATGTGAACGTAGACTACATGAAACTTCACCATTGTTTGGGCCTAGAGGAAGGCATTGGGAAGTAATAAGTAGATGATGGGTTGCTAGAGTGACAGAAGCTTAAACCCTAGTTTTTGAGTTGCTTCGTAAGGGGCTGATTTGGACCCATATGTTTCATGCTATGGTTAGGTTTACCTTAATACTTCTCTCGTAGTTGTGTATGCTTGCCATAGGGGTTAATCATAAGTGGGATGCTTGTCCAAGAAAGGACAGCACCCAAGTACTGGTCCACCCACATACCAAATTATCAAAGTAACGAACGCGAATAATATGAGCGTGATGAAAACTAGCTTGACGATAATTTCCATGTGTCCTCGGGAACATTTTCCTTCATATAAGATTTTGTCCAGGCTTGTCCTTTGCTACAAAAAGGATTGGGGAATCTGCTGCACCTTATTTACTTTCATTACTTGTTACCCGTTACAAATTACATTATCACAAAACTATCTGTTACCGATAATTTCAGTGCTTGCAGAGAATACCTTACTGAAAACCTCTTGTCATTTCCTTCTGCTCCTCGTTGGGTTCGACACTCTCCTTATCGAAAGGACTATGATAGATCCCCTATAATTGTGGGTCATCACTATACTATCCATTTCTCATCACGAGTATCCAGTTCTAGTTGTATCGATCGGGATACAACTCCGAGCGTCTGTTACCGTAGGACATGCTATCGATAGATGTTTTCTTCCCTGCAGGGGTGCACCAACTTACCCACCACGCTCGCTTAACTCCGGCCAAACACACATTACTGGGTCATGCCCGGCCTCGGCCAAACGATACGCCGCAACCCGACCGAAAACTTAACAGAGAGGTCAGCACGCCGGACTAAACCTATGCCCCCAGGGGTATTGGGCCATCACCTCGGATGCTCCAGCACGTTGCGTACGCGGCCAGTGAGCTGACCTAGCTACCTCCTAAAAAAGGCAGGTGCTTACCAGTCCAACCCGACGCTTGCCGCTCAGTCGCGTGACGTCTATTAAGCTTCGGCTGATGCATACGACGTAGAACGTCCATACTATGCCCACGTGATGGTCAGTGCTATCAGGCCAGAGGCCCCTCGGATCAAATATCCAAGTCGTAGTGGATTAGGAACGTGCGGTAACAAGCAGAGACTCACGAAAGGTGTGACCCCGTCGCCCCGTCTCGAGGACTTGCGGCAAGGGCTAAGAATGCCCAGCCATGCCTCGTAATTATTTCACGGGCACCCTCCAGGTCAACCCGACTCCTCATCACTCGCAAGTATGCTCGCGCGGGTACCCCTCAGGGCCGACTCGTCTTTAGTAACATGGTTTAGTGCAAAGTCATAGTAACCATAGTATCCATGTGTCTAACACCAAGGGGGAAACCTGAGGAATCACCCTCGACGGATTCCCACTCGATGTAACCATCAAGGTGGACTTGGAGGAATCACCCTCGTTGGTCCACTCTTGAGGGGTTGCACGACAGAGTCATTATCGGGAGTGGTCAAGGAGGAATCACCCTCGATGCCATGACCGAATAGCTATACTACAGGGTTAACATAAAGTGTTGATGAGGTATCACCCTCGGCACTCGATAGTAATTCTGCAGAGTCATATAGCTAAGGGGGGGTGATGTGCGGTGTCGGGTCCTAGACGTCGATCACGTTGATCAAGTCATCGAACATGAAGCGGGGCTGTCACGCCCAAGATGCGACCCTATCCTAAAGGAACTCGAAGGTCCCACCAAGGATAGAAGCGCATCTTGAAGACGCTTTTGCAAGGTGGATATCATTACATCAAACCATTACATAATAGTGGGGATACATCCAAGACATACAATGTCACATGAATACAACTATACATCATACATAAGATCAACATCCGACTACGGATGAAACATAAACAGAAACTCAAACAATATCCACTCTGCTAGCCCAGGCTGCCGACCAGGAACCTAACCCAAGATCGACGAAGAAGAAGAAGAACTCCAACACAAGTAACATCGCTCTCGCGTCATGATCATCGCATAACCTGTACCTTCAACTGGTGTTGTAGTAATCTGTGAGCCACGAGGACTCAGCAATCCCATTACCATGGATATCAAGACTAGCAAAGCTTAATGGGTAAGGAAGGGGTAAAGTGGTGAGGTTGCAGCAGCGACTAAGCAAGTATGGTGGCTAACTTACGAAACAAGAGCGAGAAGAGGAGCTTAGCAAGCGGTCATCAACTAATAATGATCAAGAAGTGATCCTGAACTCCTACTTACGTCAAACATAACCCAAAAACCGTGTTCTCCTCTCGAACAACCCCGAAAAGAGATAATCACGGTTACGCACATGGTTGGTGTATTTTAGAAGAGTTTACTTAAAGTTTACTACAACCGGATATTAACAAATTTCCATCTGCCACATAATTGCGGGTACGGCTTTCGAAAGTTCAAACCCTGCAGGGGTGTCCCAACTTAGCCCATGATAAGCTCTCACGATCAACGAAGGATATTCCTTCTCCCGGGAAGACCCGATCAGTCTGGGAATCCCGGTTACAAGACATTTAGGCAATAGTAAAACAAGACCAGCAAGACCGCCCGATGCACAGACATCCTGATAGGAGCTACACATATCTCGTTCTCAGGGCAACACCGGATGAGCACTCCATACAACTAAAACCAGCCCTCAAGTTTCCCCGAGGTGGCTCTGCAAAGGACTCTAGTTCGGACCAACACTTAGAGAAGCATTGGCCCAGGGGGGCTAAATAAAGATGACCCTCGAGAGAGCGACTCCCAAGGGAAAAGTAGGTGGTGGTGAGGCAAATGGTAAAACCAAGGCTGGGCCTTGCTGGAGGAGTTTTATTCAAAGCGAACTGTCAAGGGGGTCCCATAAATCACCCAACCGTGTTAGGGACACAAAATCCGAGAACATAATACCGATATGACGGAAACTAGGGCGGCAAGAGTGGAACAAAACACCAGGCATAAGGCCGAGCCTTCCACCCTTACCAAGTATATAGATGCATTAATAATATAAGAGATATTGTGATATCCCAACATAAACATAATTCAACATGGAGCAATCTTCATCTTCACCTGCAACTAGCAACGCTATAAGAGGGGCTGAGCAAAAGCGGTAACATAGCCAAACAACGGTTTGCTAGGAAGGGTGGCAAAGGTTAGAGGTTCATGGCAATTTGGGAGGCTTGATAAGCAAGTGGTAGGTAACGCGGCATAGCAATAGAACGAAGCAACTAGCATAGCAATTGTCGGTGTTCTGGGAACGGGGGTCCCCAGACTTGCCTACCTGCGGCCTGCGGCGTGGCTCAAGTGGGGGCCCAGCACGGCCCATCTTCATCAGCTCAAGCTCAAGACCCTCGCGAGGGGCCAAGCCTCGGGGGTGAACGACAGAGAGGCTTCCTGAGGAAGCCTCATTAGGCAGGCTCGCGAGGAGGCGGAGAGATCAAGGCAAGGGTACCTCGCGAGGAGCCTGAGGGAGTCCTGGATTAGGGGGTGTTCGGGTAGCTGGACTATACCTTCGCCGGACTCCAGGACTATGAAGATACAAGGTTGAAGACTTCGTCCTGTGTCCGGATGGGACTTTCCTTGGCGTGGAAGGCAAGCTAGGCGATGCGGATATTCAAGATCTCCTACTTATGTAACCGACTCTGTGTAACCCTAACCCTATCCGATGCCTATATAAACCGGAGGGTTGTAGTACGTAGGACGAACCATCATCATACACAATCATACCATAGGCTAGCTTCTAGGGTTTAGCCTCCTTGATCTCGTGGTAGATCTACTCTTGTACTACCCATATCATCAATATTAATCAAGCAGGAGTAGGGTTTTACCTCCATCGAGAGGGCCCGAACCTGGGTAAACTTCGTGTCCCTTGTCTCCTGTAACCATCCGACCTTGACGCACAGTTCGGGACCCCCTACCCGAGATCCACCGGTTTTGACACCGACATTGGTGCTTTCATTGAGAGTTCCTCTGTGCCGTCGCGATCAGGAAGGATGCCTCTTCCCGTCTTTAAAGACGGCGCCATTACTAAGGGAGCCTTGGCTGTCGGCCAAACCCTCCGGCTAGGTGGTTTTCTCACGACCGCCTGTTTGGCCGTTGCGCCTATGGTGACCTCTCGGGTCATCGAAAGCAACCTTCACGTCAGCTCAGACCTCGCCGAGCAGCTGGATCCGATGGAGCTCTCTTCCGTAAACGAGCTCTTGGATCGCATCGCCGCACTGGGGGTCGCTACAAATTACGACCAGGTTGGGCTTAAACCCGATCCAAGTCACCCACCACGTTGCCATGGTAGAGGCGCAGTGCGGCGACCCTTCATGTATTTTAAGGACTAGCTACGTCTGAATTCCCGAACCCTCCAGGCCGGATACCCGCGGAGGGGAGGATACAATCCAAGACCTGAGCTTAGAATCAGGCAACGGGCTAGATTCATTGGACAACATCCAAGACTCCGGACTTCAGAGTTTGGAAGCTCTTCGGCCTCCGAATCTTAAATGGGGTGAGGTCTCAGATTCAAAGCCACCCGCCCGCCCGAACATAAGCGATCTTTCCCAAATCAGGCAAAAGCCCGAAGAAACAGTACATCACTACTGGGCCAGATTCCCCCTGGTTATGAGCAGGACAAAGGACTGCCGCGAGGGAGATGCAATTTCAATCTTTTGCAGTAACTGCACGGACGAGGGAATACTTAACGCCATAAGTCGTCGTGATATTACACGCTTCGCTGACTTGGCGTCCATATTACAAAAGTACTGTGCGATGGAAAGCGCTTGGAAAACCGAAATAAAATTTTGGGATAATCCGGCCTTGAATAGCAATCCCGTCTGAACTAAGAGGGTGCACCACAGTAAGACACCCGGATTGAATATCAAAAAGCCAAAACCCTCGACAGGGCATGGAACCGTACTGGAAAGGTGGCTTGATGGACCCTGTAGAATTCACAGTACAGAGGACGCCACACCAACTCACAGCCTTCGAGCATGTTGGATACTCCGGCAGGTGGCCAAATTTGGCGAGGGCCTCCTAATTTCAGAGGCCGAAGAAAGCCAGCTCGAGGACACCAGTACCGTTCTCACAGTCTTCGAGACCTTCGCATCAAATAATATGCGAAAAAGAACACTTCGCAGCCTCACCGAAGTCTATCAAGTAGCAACAATAAACCCATGGAGCGACACTGCTATCACCTTCAACGCGAGTGACGAACCTAAATTCCGAACAGCCCGAACACCAACCGCATTGGTCCTCAGTCCCATAGTGGACGGCTCTCGCCTCACAAAGGTACTCATGGATGGAGGCAGCGGATTGAACCTCATTTATGAGGAAACCCTCCAAAACATGGAAATAGACTGGAACCGCATCGAGCGAAGCAGCACAACCTTTAGAGGAATAATCCCCAGTCAGGAAGCGTGCTGCACAGGAAAAATCACACTAGATGTGGTGTTCGGCACGCCGGATAATTACAGGTCCGAAGAAGTCACGTTCCAGGTGGCCCCGTTCAATAGCGGATACCACGCTATGTTAGGACGGGAGGCATTCACAGTCTTTCAAGCCATACCCCATTACGGGTACATGAAGCTCAAGATGCCTGGGCCAAAAGGAATTATCACTCTCGCTAGTGATCCGGACACAGCACTCCATGCCGAAAACAAGACAGCTGCATTGGCCCTTGAGGCACTATCTGAAGCCTTAGCGGCCGAGGAACTGGCTGCGCTGCGCTCCACGGTTAATAGGGATGACGTGATACTCGACAAGAGATCCAAATCCACATCCTTCAAACCAGCGGACGAAATAGTCAAATTCCAGGTCCATCCAACGGACACCAATAAAACAACTTCCATCGGGGCATGACTGAACCCTGATGTAGACGCCGCACTGCGAGAGTTCCTATGAGAGAAATGGGACATTTTTGCTTGGCACCCTTCAGACATGCCAGGAATTCCACGCAGGTTGGCCGAACACAGCTTAAATATCCAGAAAGGATTCAAACCTGTCAAATAAGCCCTTCGGCGCTTTTTCGAACCGAAGAGACTGGCTATGGGAGAGGAGCTAGCCAAGTTATTGGAGGCCGGATTCATTAGAGATATAAAACATCCGGACTGGCTAGCAAACCTGGTGATGGTACCAAAGGACAAATCCTGGCGCCTGCGCGTCGATTTTAAAGACCTTAATAAGGCCTGCCCAAAGGATCCCTTCCTCCTCCCTCGCATAGATCAAATTATCGATGCCACTACAGGACACGATTTGTTGTGTTTCCTCGACGCATACTCCGGTTACCATCAAATCAAGATGGCAGAATCAGACCAAGCCGCAACGGCATTCATCACACCATACGGCCCATTCTGCTTCAACACAATGCCCTTCGGGCTAAAAAACGCCGGTGCAACATATCAGCGCATGATCCAAACATGTCTGGCAAACCAGATCGGCAAAACAGTGGAGGCGTACGTGGATGATGTGGTCGTCAAATCAAGACATGTCGAATCTCTAGTAGACGACTTGAGGCTTACATTCGATAACCTCCAAAAATACTATATCAAGCTCAATCCGAAAAAATGCGTTTTCGGTGTTCCAGCCGGAAAGCTCTTGGGCTTCATTGTATTCGGTAGAGGAATCGAAGCAAATCCAGCCAAGATCCGAGCTTTGTCACAATTGGATGTCCCAAAAGACCTCAAACAAATACAGAAATTAACCGGATGTCCCAAAAGACCTCATCTCCCGCCTGGGAGAAAAGGCGCTGCCCCTTTACCGCCTCCTACGGTGCACCGAACACTTCGAGTGGACGGATGCCGCCACGACCGGACTCGATGAAATAAAATCCATATTGGCAACAAACCCAGTCCTGGCCGCGCCAAACACTGGTGAGCCAATGATATTGTACATTGCGGCAACCCATCAAGTTGTCAGCGCAGTGCTCGTCGTCGAGCGGGAAACAGACGGACATGAATTCCCCCTTCAAAGGCCGGTCTACTACGTGTCCACTATCCTCACTCCATGCAAATCACAGTACCTACACTATCAGAAAATTGCATACGCAGTATTCATGGCATCCCGGAAGCTACGACACTACTTTCAAGAGTGTTCGATTATAGTAGCCTCGGAAGTACCACTCAATGACATTATCAATAACCGCGATGCAACGGGCCAGATCGCAAAATAGTCCATTGAGCTCCTCCCGTTCGACATAACCTATAAGCCACGGCGAGCTATAAAATCGCGAGTATTGGCCGACTTCGTCGCAGAATGGACGGAGGCCGAACTCCCTAAAGAGTACGGCACATACTCAAACTGGATCATGCATTTCGACGGCTCCAAAATGTTGGCCGGACTAGGGGCTGGCGTCGTTTTGACGTCCCCCACAGGAGACACAGTCCAATATGTACTCCAAATTATGTACACGGACTCCAACAATGCAGCCGAATATGAGGCCCTCCTACATGGTCTCCGGATGGCAGTATCCATGGGCATTCAACGCCTAGAGGTACGCGGGGATTCGAACCTCGCGATCTCCCAAATAAATGGCGACTTTGACGCCAAGGATCCAAAAATGGCAGCTTACCGCAATGCCGTCCTAAAAATGTCAGCTCGGTTCGAAGGGCTGGAGTTTCACCATATAGCCCGCAAAAATAATCAAGCAGCGGACGTCCTGGCACGCATCGGAGCAAAACGCGATGTAGTCCCCCCCCCCCAACATCTTTTGGAAAGATTGTTCAATCCATCCGTAACATGGGAGGGGGAACCCGCAATTCAAAGCCCGGACGCAGCCGCACCACTTGACGCCGAACAACCTGATATAATTGGAGGTCCTGCCAACGAAATCACACCTTCAGCCCACGTAATAATGGCGGTCATCGCCCCGTGGACAGAACCATTCCTAGCCTACCTTACTAGGCAGGAACTCCCAGAGGACCAAAACGAGGCCCGCTGCATAGCGCGGCAATCTAAAGCCTACAAAGTCCACGAGGGGGGCTTTATAAGAAAAGCACAACCGGAGTCCTTCAAAGGTGCATCTCCGAAGAGGAAGGGTGGAATCTTCTGGCCGAAATTCACGCCGGACTCGGTGGTCATCACGCTGCTGCTCGGTCCCTTGTTAGCAAGGCTTTCCGCACAGGCTTCTATTGGCCGACGGCCAGGGCAGACGCTTAGGACCTAGTCCAACGATGCGTTGGTTGCCAACTTTTTGCCAACCAAAGCCATATGCCACCTACCGCACTCCAAACTATACCCATCACCTGGCCGTTTGCGGATTGGGGGCTTGACATGGTCGGAACCCTTAAAGGCGGAACCCATAAGAAAAAATACTTACTGGTCATGGTGGATAAGTTCACCAAATGGATAGAAGCCAAGCCTGTAAAGACGGCTGAATCCGGACCTGTGATAGACTTCATATCCGGGGTTGTACACCGTTATGGCGTCCCCCACAGCATCATAACCGATAATGGTACAAACTTTACAGCCGACAAGGTGAAACTCTGGTGCAAAAACATGGGCATCAAGCTCGATTATGCTTCAGTCTATCACCCACAAACCAATGGCCAGGTCGAACATGCAAACGGTCTTACCATGAGCGGCATCAAACCCAGACTAGTGCGGTCCCTCAAGGAATCTAACACGCACTGGGTAGAGGAGCTCGACTCCGTACTCTGGGGGCTGCGGACCACGCCAAATCGCACCACCGGATACACACCATTCTTTATGGTGTACGGCGCAGAGGCAGTTCTGCCCTGCGACATAATTCATGACTCACCTAGAGTGCGCATGTACGAAGAAAGAGAAGCCGAGCTTGATCGGCAGGACAGCCTGGACGCCTTGGAGGAGGAGCGTGATGTGGCGAAAGCCCGTTCGGCATTTTATCAACAACAGGCCCGAAGATACCAAAGCAGAGAAGTACGGGCCAAAAATTACAATGTTGGCGAACTAGTTCTATGCCTGCCGGATAAGAAAAAGGACAAACTCAATCCCAAATGGGAAGGTCCATTTATAATTGACCAAGTCCTGATTGGTGGAGCGTACCGCCTGTGAGATGCGTCGGATAACCGACTCGAGCCAAACCCGTGGAACGCCACATGTCTCCGAAGATTCTATGCCTAGCGCAGGACTCCGTGTTCGTCTCCTTCCCTTGTCCATTTTTTACATTTTTCTATCTTATATTTCTCTCCTTCCCCTCTTTTTCCTGTATAGCCCTTAAAAGGCTCACTACATGACGCGCACCCGCGCTCATTTAACCTGGGGGCTTCTTTAACAGAAGCTTATTTATACGGGCTTCATGCCCCACACATGTGTCAAACTTCCGCATGTACCTTTTTTCACCATTATATGCATCGATATGACTTAAGTTTTGGCCAAGCTGGGTTGCCTGGCTCCTGTGCTTACCCCTACGTTCCCGATTGTTCGGCTAGGTGGTAAAGGGAGCACCTCTGTGATTGTTACTGCCGGGTCAGCCGGATGTGTACCTCAGACTGGGTGAAGCCGAAAGCTAGCGTTCTTAAGGGAATATTCGGTCGGTGGAATAAAATATGATCTTTTTATTAATTTTCATGCGCCCCCAGATGTTTTTTCTGCGTTTTTTACGCAGTCCGGACATGCACTTTAGGGCATGCGTCCCAGCGAAAGGAACCCTTAACGGAACTATTCTCTCTGGAAGATGTTTCTTACTAACCATGTAATATAACATAACTAGTTGGGCACTTGTCTGATAAAGCACTAATGACCCCTACGCCTGGTCTCCACGCATACCACGGTTCTTGTATAACCATTATGGTATTCGGACACACTCCGGACCGTCAGGTCCCAAGTTGAAGCGAAAAGGTCGGCAATGACAAACGATCTACAATCCGGCTAGAAGGCATTACATATGTCAATTCAAAAGTACACAGTCATTTTGACTGATTGTATTCCTCCTCTATACCATCTAACAGGCTGTCTAATTTACAGTCCTGCTGGGAATACTACGCGGCCAATTCTACTTGGCCGTACACTAAGCTTACAGGGATCTCCTTCCCGTCAGGCCCCACCGGTCCGACCTCGGCCATATGGTTTGGGTCAGACTTCGTAAAACGGGTCTTCACCATAGCCTAGGCCTCCCTAGCGCCTTGTCGGCAGGCTGATATCTTCCACAAACAGAAGCGCCGCCGAGCTCCCTTCAGCTTCTCCGCAAGCTCTCCAAGGCCCTCGAGCATGGAGTGGGCAGGCCATAAGGCTTGGGCAACGCCTTGCATCGCCTGCCGAATTCGCTCGTGCAGTTGCAGGAGTTCGGGAAGAAGGTCACCCGTAGAACCGGGCATCTCCTCTGCAGGACGACCTGTGAGCATACCTACAGACAATACTCTGTTATTCGACTTCCTCGCCGAACTCATTTTTCAAAGTTCGTTCAAGCACTTACTAAATATGCCGCGTCAAAGCCGCTGATTCTCCTTCGTGGAGTCCGACAGCTGGCCACGAACGTCCTTAAGATCAACGTCCAGCTTGGTGTTGGCATCCTAGAGATCATTCTTCTCTCGCCTCACCTTTTTCAACGTACTCTCACCGGCCTCTAACCGGCGTAAGAGTTGTTGCTTCTCCGGATCAAGTCCGGCGCCATCTGCAACATTAATTGTTAGATTTGCACCCAAACCGCACAATACTAATCTTTCGAAGTGTATCTTACCTGAGGGGGTCCCTTTAGGTTCCCCTGATGCGGCTAGTGCGGCCTCTAGTTGGGCCTTGCACTTTTCCAGCTCCTGGGACAGCACGGTGTTCTTCTCGGTAAGAACCTGCATGTTATATGATCCTTAAATCAGTTACTTTAACTGTTTCAAGTCTCGGGGGCTACTGGTATATATATATTTAACCAAAATTTTCTTACCCGTATGTCTTTCACATACTGCTCCGTGGGTCTGGCTAAACCATCTTGAGCGGCACGGAGGTACGCATCTCCCGAATTAAAGGCATCTATAGCCTCTTGGGAGAAACAAGCGTCGCGTAAAATTGTCCGGCGACGCCTGTGGTTCATGGCACTCTCCACTTCAGAATTTGTGGCAGACAGCCTGTCCGCATCCTCTGTCGGAGGAGCGCCCGGTGCACGCCTTGTGCTCGCCTCTGTTTCCTGGCCGGTCACTGGAACCTGGCTGGTGGAAGCGCGATTGGCATCCTCTCCGGATATAGTCCGGCGAGGTCTCTTCGTCCTGAAGAAGGCACGAACGTTAATATGCCCTGGCAGAATAACGCCGCGGAAACGGAGGGTGTGTAATACCTTTGCGTCGGCATCTCGGTCCGGACTGCATTTCTTTTTTCCCCACGGGGCCCTGCGGCTCCTCGCTGGCTAGCCGCCGCAGCTTTGGCTTCCCGCCTCGGAAATCTCCCCTGTGAAACGGTTGTTGTTAGAAACGCCGGAATACGGGAAAATGGAATCCCCCTCAAGGGAATAAAGACTCCGGTTTCTGTCACCTGGGAGGCCGGGATTAACCCGGGGTAATCAGCCACAATAGCGACCAAGGTGTTGTCCTTGCTTAGCTGATGAAACACCCCGTCGATAAGCTCCACCGATATGTCCGGATCCTCTTCAGAGTCCGGATCGAGGGACCGTTCTGGGTCCTCGGGTTGTGGAGGGAGGCTGCTTATATCTTTCACTTCCTGCCGCAGTTCCTGCATTGAAGCCGTCAGACTACGTATTTGACCATGGAGGTATGAAATAAATGGGCAAGCGCAATTGTTCGCTTACCCAACTTGGAGGTTCATACATAGTGAATCCGGCCCGCGGGTTAACATGGAGGAACTCCTCCTTTTCTCCCTTGTACAAAGAGGACAGAATCTTTATTAGGGCGGCGGCTGAGGCCGGCCCCTTGCGGCCGTAACGCGTGGCGTCATCCTCCCCATTGAAATCCCACATGGGGCGTCCTCTGTACTGAAGCGGCTGCACCCCTCGCATAATGCATGCGGCCATGACTCCGATCATGGTTAGTCCGGAATGAGCCAACAGTCTTATCCGGCCCATCAGGTAAAGGACGTCTCTGTCGCTTTCTCTCTGAGAGCTCCGTGGACGCCAGCTCAAGCGTTTCTTCAGGGGAGCACTGTTGAACTCAGGGAGACCGGCCCGGATAGGGTCCGGCAGCGGGACGTTGTCTATGTAAAACCATTCCGAAGGCCAGTCCTCGGACGCCTTCTTCGGGGTTCCGGATAGGTATCCGCTTTCGGCGATGCGCCATACTTCGGCTCCGCCCACTTGGTATATAGACCCCTCTTGAGAAAGGGGCACCAGGCAGAATATCTTCTTCCACAGCGCGAAATGAGCCTCGACGCCTAAAAATAGCTCACAAAGGGCAATGAAGCCCGCAATATGTAACACGGAGCCGGGCGTGAGATGATGCAGCTGGAGGCCGTAGAACTCCAGAAGCCCGCGGAGGAATGGATGAATTGGAAATCCCAGTCCCCTCATCAGATAGGGAACAAGGCACACCCGTTCTCCTTTAGAAGGATTGGGGGTGTTCTCTGCTTGTTTTCCGCCACTGTAGGTGGCGAGGCCGGCTCGGACCGGGACCATGTATGCCTGAGGGAGAAATCCCTTGGCCACGTCGGGATACCCATAACTACTCCCGCGTAGGTGGTTAGTGCGTATAGACCAAATGGCCAGACTCAGATCAAATACCCAGATCTCGTTAAGCGTGTTAAGTATCGCGAACGCCGACTAGGGCCAGGCCCACCTCTCTCCTAGGTGGTCTGAACCTGCCCTGTCGCTCCGCCTCCAAGTAACAGTCGGGGGCCGTCGGGAACCCAGGCCCACCTCTACCGGGATGGAGCCACCTGCCCCTTCAGCCCCCATCTCCGAACAGTATCACAGATAACAGTGTATAGTATATAGTATATGCCCGCGATCACTTCCCAAAGTGATCACGGCCCAGTAGTATAGCATGGCAGACGGACAAGAGTGTAGGGCCACTGATGGAACACTAGCATCCTATACTAAGCAGTAGGATTGCAGGTAAAGGTATCAACAGCAGTATCAAAGACAGGCTATGCATCAGGATAGGAATAACGAAAGCAGTAACATACTACACTACTCTAATGCAAGCAGTATAGGGAAGAGTAGGCGATATCTGGTGATCAAGGGGGGGGGCTTGCCTGGTTGCTCTGGCAAGAGAGAGGGATCGTCAACTCCGTAGTCGAACGGGGCAGCAGCCGCGTCGGCCTCGATGTCTATCGAGAGAAGAGGGGGGAGAACAATAAATATTTAAGCAAGCAGTTGCATAGTGATGCATGACATGACAAGTAACGGCGTTAGAGGTGCCCTAACGCGGTATGGGATGATACCGGTGAAGGGGGGAATCATCCGGGAAAGTTTCCCCGGTGTTCCGCGTTTTCGGGCAAAGGAGCCGGAGGGGGAAGTTGCGAGTTTGATATGTTAGGGGTGTGCGGCGGATGAACGGGCTGCGTATCCTGGTTCGTCTCGTCGTTCTGAGCAACTTTCATGTTGAAAATATTTTAATCCGAGTTACGGATTAAAAGATATGATTTTCTAAAGATTTTATTAATTTCTGGAATTTAATTAATTATTTAAATATAACATTATCCAAAACAGTGTTTGCTGACGTCATCATGACGTCAGCATGACGTCAGCAGTCAACAGGGGCGTTGACTGGTCAAACTGACGTGCGGGTCCAGTGGGACCCACCTATCATTCTTTGATTAGGTTAATCAGGTTTTAGCTAAACTAATTACTAATTAATTAAACTACTTAGTTAATTAGGTTAATCTAATTATTATTAATTAACTTAATTAATTCCTTAATTAATTAATTAATTAATTAATTAATTATTTTTATTATTATTAATTTTAATTTTAATTTTAATTTTTTTTTATTAAACGTTTCCAGGGCGTGGGCCCCGGCTGTCATAGGCACAGGGGGCCATAGCGGGTTCGGGCGCTAGTGGGCGCCGGGTGCGGGCGCACCCGAGCAGGCACTCGCCCGCAGAGCAGGATGAGGCCGCCGGGGCACCGAGTACAGGGCAGGCCGGCGCGGCCAGCCGGGCCACGACGGGCGGAGGAGAGGGGGGGTGGCGCCGGGCACTTGGCCGACGAGGGGGAAGGGTATGGCGTGGCGGTCATGGCCGCGGTTGCAGGGGGCAATGGCGAGCGAGGCGACGACTCGTGGTCGGGGCCGGACTGAGTAACGGCCAGGGGAGGCAGTGGCTGGGGCGCGCCCTGGCACAGCCAGGCGTGGCCACGGGCGCAATCCAAAGTGCGGCCGTGCGCCTCGGCGAGGCAGGGGGCGGCCAAGGCGGCAGCAGCAGCAGCAGGGAGCGGGGGAAGGCGCGGTCGGGCGCGTGGCCTGGAAGCGCGAGGGGCGCGCGGCGCGCGCCGTCCGGCGTGGCGACCGCAGTGCGGGGCCGCGGCTGGGTGCGGACGGCGCCGGCGACAGAGGGAAAGAGGGAGAGGAGGGAGCTCACGGGGGGGGGGCGTAGGGATCGTGGCAGCGGGCTCGGGGGAGCTTGGGGAGGCCGACGGGGGAGGGGATGAGGAGGTCCGGCGAGGCGGTCCGGCGATGATGCCGGCGAACGGCGAGGCGGCGGGGACGTGCCGGGGCGTCGGGGTCCGGGGAGGGGCGAGCGCCGGGGTTTGTTCC
Organism: Aegilops umbellulata; assembly: GCA_032464435.1. Classification (NCBI taxonomy): domain Eukaryota; kingdom Viridiplantae; phylum Streptophyta; class Magnoliopsida; order Poales; family Poaceae; genus Aegilops; species Aegilops umbellulata. The sequence continues at coordinate 453,068,542 of CP136055.1, forward strand.
CCCGATCCGATCTGGATCGGGGAGGAAGGGGAAGAGCGAGTGGGGGAGTGGGAGGAGGCGGCTAGGGTTTCCAGGGGGTGGGGGGGAATATGGGCGCGGGGGTGGGCCGGCCTGGCGGCCCGGTGGCCGTTGGCTGGGCCGGGTGGCCCAGCGGGGGGGGGGTGTTCCCCTTTCTTTCTCTTTTTTTTATTTTATGTTTGTATTTTCTTTTATAATTTCTTTTCTGTTTTAATCATTTAAAATTGCTTAGGCATTTTCTAAAAATGTGGTTACTTCACCACAATTACCTTTGTAATATTTAGCAACCACCGAACAATTTTGTTTTAATTTTTGAAAACTTATTGTTAATTGTAATTTGAATTTGAATTTGAACGGTTTCGGATTATTGCGAGGTTAGCAACAGTAACACAGATGACATGGCATCATCAGAAAAGTTTTACTGTAGCCAAATTATCCGGGCGTTACAAATCTCCTCCACTACAAGAAATCTCGTCCCGAGATTTTAGGAGGTAGAATGAAACAGTGCGGGGTATTCTTCACGCAGGCGATCCTCGCGTTCCCAGGTGGCTTCATCTTCAGAATGGTGCGACCACTGGACTTTGAGGAACTTGATCGCCTTCTGGCGTGTGCGGCGTTCAGCTTGGTCGAGAATGCGGACCGGATGCTCTTTATAGGAGAGGTCCTGTTGCAATTCAAGCACTTCATGATCCACTGCTCGGATTGGGTCCTTGAAGCAGCGACGGAGTTGTGACACGTGGAACACATCGTGAACCTGAGAAAGGTTCGGCGGAAGCTCCAGTTGATAAGCCACTTTTCCACGCCTCTCGAGAATAGTGAAAGGACCAATATAGCGGGGAGCTAGCTTTCCTTTGATCCCGAAGCGGTGTGCACCCTTCATTGGTGTAACTCGAAGATAGGCCTTTTCGCCAGGTTGATAGACCATGTCTTTATGATGACGGTCATAGTTACTCTTTTGGCGTGACTGAGCAGTCTTGAGATTCTCGCGAATAATGCGGACTTGTTCTTCGGCATGTTGGATAATATCCGGACCAAAGAGTGGACGTTCCCCAGTTTCTGACCAGTTCAGAGGGGTTCGGCACTTTCGTCCATATAACACTTCGAAGGGGGCCATCTTCAGACTAGCTTGATAGCTATTATTATAAGAGAACTCAGCATACGGGAGAGATTCCTCCCATTTCTTGCCAAAGGAAATAACACAAGCTCGAAGCATGTCTTCGAGAACTTGGTTGACACGTTCAACTTGCCCTTGTGACTGCGGATGAAACGCAGTACTGAAAGATAAGTGGGTCCCCATAGCTTCTTGGAAACTTGCCCAGAATCTTGAAGTGAATAAGCTGCCACGGTCCGAACTGATAACCAGTGGGATACCGTGAAGTGAAACAATTCTGGACATGTAGAGAGTTGCAAGCTGGCTAGCAGTGATCGTTTCCTTGACCGCCAGAAAATGTGCAACTTTAGAAAGCCGGTCAATGACGACAAGAATAGCATCATTACCTTTCTGCGATTTGGGAAATCCAGTGACGAAGTCCATTTCAACATGGTCCCATTTCCATTCAGGAATAGAGATAGGTTGCAGAGTTCCAGCAGGCCTTTGATGTTCTGCTTTGATACGACGGCAAACGTCACACTCGGCAACATAGCGAGCAATGTCTTGCTTCATATTAGACCACCAGAATCTTTGACGAATGTCCTGGTACATCTTAGTACTACCAGGATGGATACACAGAGGCGTATCATGAGCTTCTTTCATAACTTTCCGAGTCATATTCAGGTTTTCCTTCTTACACGGCACCACTAGGCGGCCTTTGAAGTACAAGGCGCCATCACCAGCAATAGTGAAGTATGAGGGCTTTCCTTCCTTGAGGTCGCGCTTAATCTTGTGGACTTCAGAGTCGTATCCTTGTATTGTCTTGATGGAGCTCACGAGATCGGGTTCGACAGCCAGGGTATAGAGGGAACCCTAGGGAATAACACGGAGGTTCATCTTCTGAAACTCCTCAGGAGGGGGAGCGAGTGCACCCGGGGGAACAATATGGAGGTTCAGCTTTCTGAATTCTTCAACGAGCGAGGGCTGAACTTTATGAACCTGGAGGTGGTTGCAGTAAGACTTGCGGCTCAAGGCATCTGCCATTACATTAGCCTTGCCTGGTGTATAGGAAATACCCAAGTCAAAATCTGCTACGGTCTCCATCCATCTCTGCTGACGGAGGTTCAGGTTTGGCTGAGTAAACAGATACTTCAGACTTTGATGGTCAGTGAATATCTCGCAACGATTACCGAGAAGGTAATGCCGCCACTGCTTTAGTGCATGAATGACAGCAGCAAGCTCGAGATCGTGAACTGGGTAGTTCTCTTCATGAGGGCGCAATTGACAAGAGGCATAGGCAATCACTCTGCGCTCTTGCATTAGGACACAGCCTAATCCTTGACGGGAAGCGTCGCAGTAAATGACGAAGTCCTTCTTTGTATCAGGTGGAGCTAGCACTGGGGCAGAAGTCAACTTGTCTTTAAGTGCCTGGAAGCTTTCCTGACATTTGTCTGTCCATTGGAACTTGACGCCCTTATGCAGCAAGTTAGTCAGAGGCCTGGCAATCTTGGAGAAGTTCTCGACGAATCGACGGCAATAGCTGGCGAGACCGAGAAAACTTCTGAATTGCTTGACATTCTTCGGAGGATTCCAATCAAGGATAGCCTGAACTCGTTCAGGGTTAACGGCAATACCATCCTTAGAGATGACATGTCCAAGATAGGTTACTTCAGGGAGCCAGAATTCACATTAAGAGAACTTGGCATACAGCTGATGTTCTCGTAGCTTTTCCAGCACAAGTCGAAGATGTTCAGCATGTTCTTCTTCGTTCTTGGAAAATACCAGGATATCATCCAGATAAACCACGACGAACTTGTCGAGGTAATCCATGAATATATAGTTCATCAGGCGAGAGAAGGTGGTTGGGGCATTGGTTAAGCCGAAGGACATGACAGTGTACTCGTATGAACCATAACGAGTCACAAAGGCGGTCTTTGGGATATCCTCTTCACGAACACGGATCTGGTGGTAACCCAATCTCAAGTCGAGTTTAGAGAACACTGATGAACCAGCCAGTTGATCATACAGATCATTGATCCGAGGAAGAGGATACTTGTTCTGAATGGTAGCTTGGTTAATAGGACGGTAGTCTTGGACCAGTCGGTTTGTCCCATCCTTCTTCTTGACAAAGAGAGAAGGTGCTCCCCAAGGAGAGCAACTTGGGCGAATGAAACCATTTTGAAGAGATTTGTCGATTTCCTCCTTAAGCTCAAGGAGTTCATGTGGTGGCATCTTGTAGGGTCGCTTGGCAATAGGAGTGGTGCCTGGTTTCAAGTCGATGACGAATTCGACAGCTCTAGCAGGGGGAATCCCTGGAAGTTCTTCAGGAAAGACGTCGAGGAAGTCACGCACGACGGGGATGTTTTCGATGCCCTCGAGTGGTGCAGAGTTCAATGCATTCAAGGCATAAAGCCTTGCCTCGGCATTTTGCACCAGGCGAGCGTGGTATGTAACTATTTCATCTGAAGGATGTAGCAGATGGACGGTCTTAGTGGCGCAAACTATGGAAGCAGTATGCGCTTTCAACCAATCCATCCCCAGAATGAGGTCGATGTTAGACGTCTTCAGGATAATGGGCGCGGCATAGAATTCCAGCCCTTCGATTTCCACGGGGACGTCGACGCCAACCATGGAGGTTTGAAATTGTCCCACGGGGGTTTTTACCACTACCGAAGTGTTCATCTCCTCGTATTTAATGCCATGCTTGAATGCAAAATCTTCTGACATGAATGAATGTGATGCTCCTGTATCGAATAAAACAGATGCAGGTACTGAATTTACGAGGAGTGTACCCATCACAGTAGAAGGCTGGTCTTGAGCTTCGTTCAGATCAACGTGGTTGGCATGAACACGGCCATAGGACTTGGCTTTGCTGTTACGGTTCTGGTTGCTTCCACGGCCTGTTGCTGGAAGGGCCAGTTGATTCTATTTCTGGTTGCATTCCCTAGCACGGTGCCCTGGTTGTCCGCACCTGAAGCACAAGCCATTCTCGGGAGTAGGAACAGGAGCTTGGGGTGGTGGAGCTGGAAGTCTTGGCTGCCTAGTAGGAGCAGTAGGCAAACGAGGTGTAGCATAGGACTGCCTAGGGACAGTTGCATTCGACTGGTACATGCTGTTGGGAATCCATATCTTGCGCTTCTGCGAGGACGGGCCCGAAGATGAGCCCGTGTCACGGCTGCGCCTGTGAGAGCTCTGGTATTCCTGCAGACCAGTTTCGACGTTGATGGCTTTGTTCACCAAGGTGGCGAAATCAGCAAAGTCGTGCACTAGAAGTGCGAACTTGATGTCAGCTTGAAGGCCGTCACGGAACTTCTCCTGTCTGCGTGAATCAGTAGCAATGTCCTCTTCAGCATAGCGGGACAAGTCCAGAAACTCCCGCTGATAAGCTTCAACAGTTTTGTTGCCTTGGATGAGGTTGCGGAACTCACGCTTCTTCCGGTCCATGACTCCCTGAGGAATGAAGCGGGCACGGAAAGCAGCTTGGAAGTCTGGCCAGGTGATGATTGTTCCAGCTGGCAGAGTACGCCTGTGGCTGTCCCACCATTGAGCTGCGGGTCCCTTCAGGAAGAAGGAAGCAAACGTGACATAGCTGGTAGGGGCTACATCAGCAGACTCCATCTCATAGGTGATGTCACGGAGCCAGTCATCAGCATCCAGAGGCTGAGTTGAGCTGCGGTACACAGTTGGGTTCAGGCGTATGAAATCTTGCAGAGTTACTGTGTTTGGCTGCTGGTTCATATTGGGGCGAGGAAACTGAGCCATCATGTTCTCCATGAACTGGCGATTCATCTCAAGCTGTTGGATCATACCAGCCATGTACTCAGGCGGTGGTGGGAAGTTGCCACCACGACCACGACCAGCTGGTCTAACCATCCTGCTAATATATAACAGGGGTATTTCAGTATTTGAGAAATTGGCAAATACAAGAATCATTCAAGATGAAACATGCATAATGAAAGCAGCACGATAGATACCACATAACAGACGGCACGTCTTACAAAAGAGATCATGCAAAGTGTTCGGTACACAGAGTTCAGTACATAGACTAAGACATCATAGGCGGCACGCAGGTTCGCGGCGAATGCATCTAACATAAGCAAGCAAGTCTACATCAGTCCCACACGACACTGCGGAGGTAGGTGTAGCCTGAAAGCTGGTAGTGTGGCAACGGGTACACCACGTCGGCAACCTGGGGTCCGCGGGTGCTCTGGTGCTGAACCCGACGCTCAAGTGGCAGAAGAGGACCAAGTGCGGGAGAGTAGCCTCCCACCTCCGGCCAACCGACACCCTGAGGCATCACGGTCCTGGCTGGATAGATAGCAGAACGCGGCAGCTCCCCAGATCCAACAAAGGGGTGAAACATCGTCAAGGCACGGTAGAGGTGCTGACGAGTGGTGTACAACTCGTGGCGAAGAGCTCGGTTAGCTCGATCCAGACCATCAGCATGCAGAACAAAGTTCTGATGGTGGAAGGGCTCGCGGGTGACAGTGGAGTAGGCAGCAGTGTAGTAACCCTCCGCACCAATATCAGATGCGATAGCAATGTGCCTGAAGGGGGAGGTGTCCAACTCCCGGTACTCCCTACGAAGGCGTGTCAGAGCAGCATAGGCAGCATCGTGAACTGCCATATCAATGGTCACTCCAACACCATAAGCGGTGTGCAGCACTGTAGTGGAGTCATACTCCCGAGAGTAGAGGTGGACGGTGGCACGGTACTGCTCCTGGTTAAAGTCCTGGTACTCCTCGGTGATGGTGTACTCGGGGTGCCAGCGATAACCTAGATAGGTCATCATCTCAGCTAGCACGGCCGGTGATCCCGAGGCACCAATGGCCGTCGTGTGGCGCACGACCTGCCTCGTGGGTTCCATCTGAAAACAAAGATGTTTCAAAGGAGTCAAATGACAGTGTGGAAATTGTGCAAAACACTATACCAAGGAATAACTATGGCTTTTATCCAACTTTGGGGTGAATGTCGTCACGGGGCCCTAGTGTCAGAGTTAGTAAATTCGTTTAACCCGAGTATAAGAGAGTTCAGAGTCCCAGAGTAAAGGTTGAGGAGTAAAAGATCCTAGTAACACCCGATGGCGACGTGAGCCCATAAGGCACACAGCCAAGTTAGTAAAAGTTTTTGTAATGTCTAGACTCGACTTCGGCCAAGGAGTGTGGAAGGGGGATTCCTACAGGCAGTCGGCTCTGATACCAACTTGTGACGCCCCCGATTCAATCGTACACTAATCATGCACGCAAATGTGTACGATCAAGATCAGGGACTCACGGGAAGATATCACAACACAACTCTACAAATAAAAATAAGTCATACAAGCATCATAATACAAGCCAGGGGCCTCGAGGGCTCGAATACAAGTGCTCGATCATAGACGAGTCAGCGGAAGCAACAATATCTGAGTACAGACATAAGTTAAACAAGTTTGCCTTAAGAAGGCTAGCACAAACGGGGATACAGATCGAACGAGGCGCAGGCCTCCTGCCTGGGATCCTCCTAACTACTCCTGGTCGTCGTCAGCGGGCTGCACGTAGTAGTAGGCACCTCCAGAGTAGTAGGAGTCGTCGTCGACGGTGGCGTCTGGATCCTGAGCTCCAACATCTGGTTGCAACCACCAGGTAGAAGGGATAGGGGAAAAAGAAGGAGAAAGCAACCGTGAGTACTCATCCAAAGTACTCGCAAGCAAGGAGCTACACTACATATGCATGGATATATGTGTAAAGGGCCATATCAGTGGACTGAACTGCAGAATGCCAGAATAAGAGGGGGATAGCTAGTCTTATCGAAGACTACGCTTCTGGTCGCCTCCGTCTTGCAGCATATAGGAGAGAGTAGACTGAAGTCCTCCAAGTAGCAACGTATAGCATAATCCTGCTCAGCGATCCCCTCCTCGTCGCCCTGTTACAGAGCGATCACCGGGTTATAGGTGGCACTTGGAAGGGTGTGTTTTATTAAGTATCCGGTTCTAGTTGTCATAAGGTCAAGGTACAACTCCGGGTCGTCCTTTTACCGAGGGACACGGCTATTCGAATAGATAAACTTCCCTGCAGGGGTGCACCACATAGCCCAACACGCTTGATCCCATTTGGCCGGACACACTTTCCTGGGTCATGCCCGGCCTCGGGAGATCAACACGTCGCAGCCCCACCTAGGCACAACAGAGCGGTCAGCACGCCGGTCTAAACCTAAGCGCGCAGGGGTCTGGGCCCATCGCCCTGAGCACACCTGCATGTTGCGAACGCGGCCGGAAGCAGACCTAGCCTAGTGGCGTTCCAGTCCAATCCGGCGCGCGCCACTCAGTCGCTGACGTCAAGAAGTGCTTCGGTTGATACCACGACGTCGGGATACCCATAACTACTCCCGCGTAGGTGGTTAGTGCGTATAGACCAAATGGCCAGACTCAGATCAAATACCCAGATCTCGTTAAGCGTGTTAAGTATCGCGAACGCCGACTAGGGCCAGGCCCACCTCTCTCCTAGGTGGTCTGAACCTGCCCTGTCGCTCCGCCTCCAAGTAACAGTCGGGGGCCGTCGGGAACCCAGGCCCACCTCTACCGGGATGGAGCCACCTGCCCCTTCAGCCCCCATCTCCGAACAGTATCACAGATAACAGTGTATAGTATATAGTATATGCCCGCGATCACTTCCCAAAGTGATCACGGCCCAGTAGTATAGCATGGCAGACGGACAAGAGTGTAGGGCCACTGATGGAACACTAGCATCCTATACTAAGCAGTAGGATTGCAGGTAAAGGTATCAACAGCAGTATCAAAGACAGGCTATGCATCAGGATAGGAATAACGAAAGCAGTAACATACTACACTACTCTAATGCAAGCAGTATAGGGAAGAGTAGGCGATATCTGGTGATCAAGGGGGGGGGCTTGCCTGGTTGCTCTGGCAAGAGAGAGGGATCGTCAACTCCGTAGTCGAACGGGGCAGCAGCCGCGTCGGCCTCGATGTCTATCGAGAGAAGAGGGGGGAGAACAATAAATATTTAAGCAAGCAGTTGCATAGTGATGCATGACATGACAAGTAACAGCGTTAGAGGTGCCCTAACGCGGTATGGGATGATACAGCTGAAGGGGGGAATCATCCGGGAAAGTTTCCCCGGTGTTCCGCGTTTTCGGGCAGAGGAGCCGGAGGGGGAAAGTTGCGAGTTTGATATGTTAGGGGTGTGCGGCGGATGAACGGGCTGCGTATCCGGGTTCGTCTCGTCGTTCTGAGCAACTTTCATGTTGAAAATATTTTAATCCGAGTTACGGATTAAAAGATATGATTTTCTAAAGATTTTATTAATTTCTGGAATTTAATTAATTATTTAAATATAACATTATCCAAAACAGTGTTTGCTGACGTCAGCATGACATCAGCAGTCAACAGGGGCGTTGACTGGTCAAACTGACGTGCGGGTCCAGTGGGACCCACCTGTCATTCTTTGATTAGGTTAATCAGGTTTTAGCTAAACTAATTACTAATTAATTAAACTACTTAGTTAATTAGGTTAATCTAATTATTATTAATTAACTTAATTAATTAATTAATTAATTAATTAATTAATTAGTTATTTAATTATTTTTATTATTATTAATTTTAATTTTAATTTTAATTTTTTTTTATTATTAAACGTTTCCAGGGCGTGGGCCCCGGCTGTCATAGGCACAGGGGGCCATAGCAGGTTCGGGCGCTAGTGGGCGCCGGGTGCGGGCGCACCCGAGCAGGCACTCGCCCGCAGAGCAGGATGAGGCCGTCGGGGCACCGAGGACGGGGCAGGCCGGCGCGGCCAGCCGGGCCACGACGGGCGGAGGAGAGGGGGGGTGGCGCCGGGCACTTGGCCGACGAGGGGGAAGGGTATGGCTTGGCGGTCATGGCCGCGGTTGCAGGGGGCAATGGCGAGCGAGGCGACGGCTCGTGGTCGGGGCCGGACTGAGTAACGACCAGGGGAGGCAGTGGCTGGGGCGCGCCCTGGCACAGCCAGGCGTGGCCACGGGCGCAATCCAAAGTGCGGCCGTGCGCCTCGGCGAGGCAGGGGGCGGACAAGGCGGCAGCAGCAGCAGCAGGGAGCGGGGGAAGGCGCGGTCGGGCGCGTGGCCTGGACGCGCGAGGGGCGCGCGGCGCGCGCCGTCCGGCGTGGCGACCGCGGTGCGGGGCCGCGGCTGGGTGCGGACTGCGCCGGCGACAGAGGGAAAGAGGGAGAGGAGGGAGCTCACGGGGGGGCGTAGGGATCGTGGCAGCGGGCTCGGGGGAGCTTGGGGAGGCCGACGGGGGAGGGGATGTGGAGGTCCGGCGAGGCGGTCCGGCGACGATGCCGGCGAACGGCGAGGCGGCGGGGACGTGCCGGGGCGTCGGGGTCCGGGGAGGGGCGAGCGCCGGGGTTTGTTCCCCCGATCCGATCTGGATCGGGGAGGAAGGGGGAGAGCGAGTGGGGGAGTGGGAGGAGGCGGCTAGGGTTTCCAGGGGGTGGGGGGGAATATGGGCGCGGGGGTGGGCCGGCCTGGCGGCCCGGTGGCCGTTGGCTGGGCCGGGTGGCCCAGCGGGGGGGGTGTTCCCCTTTCTTTCTCTTTTTTTTTTATTTTATGTTTGTATTTTCTTTTATAATTTCTTTTCTGTTTTAATCATTTAAAATTGCTTAGGCATTTTCTAAAAATGTGGTTACTTCACCACAATTACCTTTGTAATATTTAGCAACCACCGAACAATTTTGTTTTAATTTTTGAAAACTTTTATTGTTAATTGTAATTTGAATTTGAATTTGAACGGTTTCGGATTATTGCGAGGTTAGCAACAGTAACACAGATGACATGGCATCATCAGAAAAGTTTTACTGTAGCCAAATTATCCGGGCGTTACACCCTATCCGGTGTCTATATAAACCAGAGGGTTGTAGTCCGTAGGACGAACCATCATCATACACAATCATACCATAGGCTAGCCTCTAGGGTTTAGCCTCCTTGATCTCGTGGTAGATCTACTCTTGTACTACCCATATCATCAATATTAATCAAGCAGGAGTAGGGTTTTACCTCCATCGAGAGGGCCCGAACCTGGGTAAACTTCGTGTCCCTTGTCTCCTGTTACCATCCGACCTTGACGCACAGTTCGGGACCCCCTACCCGAGATCCGCCGGTTTTGACACCGACAGAGCCCGTGACACAAGCCATGACGATCGAGACCAGGCGGGCGCCAGGTAGGCGCCGGCCTGCGCAGTGTCCTTGTTTCCCCTTTGGTGCAAAGGGGGCAAGCACAGGCCAAGGCATCAGGCAAAGGTTACCATTCTGGTGCAACGAGACCAAGACCAGCAGTACGGCAGGACAGAGGTCACCGTGGAGCCCAAGACGGCATCATCACCGGTGCTTTTGGCAGCCGAAGACCACGTTTGGTCAGGATAACTTGTACTAGATGTTCCCCTTCAAAATGGCCAATTGTTGGCGCCCTTCCCGCTCATTATTTGGGGAGAGGCCCAGGGCCTCTATAAATAGAGCTAACCAGCACAGAGTAGAGGGATGGATCCATCCATCGAGAGATCTGATAGAACCCAAGAAGAGAGAGAGAGAGAGAGAGAGAGAGAGAGAGAGAGGCGACTGAACTGACCCAAGCAGTTCATCGCACTAGCTCAAGAACACCTCTCGTGAGGCTGTTCTTCCCTTGTATTGTTCATCATCAGCCCCTGAGGCAATCCACCACACCACACACTGGAGTAGGGTATTACACCACAACGGTGGCCCGAACCAGTATAAACCCCGTGTGCCTTGTGTTGTTCATCGTTTCCAGCTTAGATCACGCGAGGGGATCAAGCGTAGGACGGTAGGGGAGAGATCTCCGCGCTCACCCCAGAGTTCGAACCTTAAGGGTCTGCTGGAACCCGAAATCCAACATTTGGCGCGCCAGGTAGGGGTGCGCCGGAATCTTTCTTCCGCTGTTCGCGCGTGATCTTCCGTTGTGTCCATGGGTGATGCTCGCCGGGCTCGCGCCGAGCGCCGGGCTGCTCTCGCCACCCGCGTCGCCCAGACGGCGCCCGTCGGCGGACGCCCTCGTCGTTCGCCGTCACCTGCCGCCAACGCCGCCACCGGCCCGGCGGGGAACGAGCAGCAAGCTTCGTCCCAGCATCCTTCGATGCGGCGGGAGGGCCGCACCGCCATCCCGTCGCCGACTCCTGCCGCTTCGTCGTCCCACGCCTGCCGAGCCCCCACGGGCGTGCCCGCCGCGCTGCTCCTAGCAAGAGAGCTTCTGCACTACCGCCCCGCCGACAGCCTCTACAAGGACTGGCTCGCCCGCATCACCGAGCTCGTCAGCCTCGAAGGGGGCTCCCCCTCACCGTCTCTCTCGCTGTCTCGCCCTCCCTTCCGCACGGGAGGCGAGGATCAGGAGGTGCCTCCACCACCTCCTCCCCAAGAAGGCGTCCTGGCTCTAAGGCGTGCAGCCCTAGGGCGAGGCCCCCTGCACCCTGTGCCAACGCAGCAAGAAAGGAGCTGCCAAGAGATCCATCGTACCCAAGAAGGTGATCGCGCGCTTCCAGCGCTGGCGCGCCCGGATCGCGTCCCTGCACCCCTACGCCAAGACCCCGTACTGCTCCAAGCGGCGGTGCACGGCGATCCCCAGCAACAAGCCCAGCACCAGCAAAAGGCGCCTGTGGCCACTGCAGGCTGCCGCGCCCTCACCCCCGAGCTGCGCGGCGTCGCATGGCCAGGCAAGTTCAAGCCCGACCTCCCCCCTCGCTACAACGGCACGGCGGACCCTGCGGAGTTCCTATAGCTCTATGAGCTGTGCATCGAAGCCGCCAACGGAGATGAGAGGGTCATGGCGAACTGGTTTCCCATGGCGCTCAAGGACGGGGCCCGCACCTGGCTCCTGAATCTGGCTCCTGGCACGATCTCCTCCTGGGACGAGATGCGCACTCACTTCATCACCAACTTCTAGGGCACTCGCGACCGGCCCCCGGCCGTGAGTGACCTGCGCCGTATCAAGAAACAGCAGGGGGAGACCCTGCAGAAGTACATCCAGTGCTTCAACAGCGCCCGCCTCAAGATCCCCAAGGTGATTGAAGAAGCCATCATCTCGGCCTTCTCCGATGGCGTACGCGACATCAACATGAAAGTGGAGCTGGCGATCCATGAAGACCTATGCACATCCCTGGAGCTGTTCAACTTGACGACCAAGTGCGCCAGGGCTGAGGAAGGACGCCTTTCCCTCCTTGAGCTCCCGGCGGCCGATCCGGAAGAAAAGAAGCCCAAGGCCAAGGACGTGAAGCGCAAGGGGGCTGCCGTGCTTGCAGCAGAACCAGACACCAAGCGAGGCAAGGACCAGCCTGAATCGTCGAAGGGCAGCCGGTACTGCGTGTACCACGACCTCCACACCCACAACACCAGTGAATGTCAAGAGCTCAGGGCAGTGAGGGATGGACGTATCGGCCGATGCCCCGAGCGCAACGACAGGGGCTATGACCGAGGAGGAGGAAGAGGTGGCGGACATTGGGAAGACCGTGGCCCTCGCCAAGGGTGGTGCGACCGACCTCGCGAGGATCACTGGCAGGACCAGCCTCGCGAGGGAGACTAGAGGGATCAACCTCATGAGGATCGACCTCGCGGCAACGCAGGCCTTCCTCCTCTGCCGCCACCACCAAGGAGGCACGAAGACCCGCATCAGGACGAAGGGGCTGGGGGCTTTCAGGAGCCGCGCGTAATCGCTTGCATCCTGGGTGGCGCCCAGGCCCCAGCCTCGCAACGCATCTACAAGCAGTTTGCTCGCGAGGTGAATGTAGTCCTCCCCAGGCTTGAGGCCACGCGCCCTCTCAGGTGGTCTGCGTGCGCTATCACGTTCAGCTCGGCGGATCAGCTCAAGTGCGCGGCGACGGTCGGGGTCCTCCTGATGCTCTGCTCCCCAGTCATCAGCAACGTGCAGGTCACCAGGACCCTCATCAACGGCGAGGCAGGGCTCAACGTCCTGTCCGTCAAAACGTTCGACAATCTCCAAGTACCGTACAATCAGCTTCAGCCGACCAAGCCTTTCTTAGGAGTCACTGATGGTTCCATCGTCCCAATAGGGCAAGTTCGCCTTCCGGTCACCTTCGGGCAGCGCAACAACTACCGCACCGAGCTCATCGACTTCGACGTCGCCCACATGCGTCTGCCGTACAACGCCATCCTCGGGTACCCAGCCCTGGCCAAGTTATGGCAGGGCTACAATGTCCTCAAGATGCCGGGAAGCGGTGGGGTCATCACCATACCTTGTGAAGAAAGAGATGCGGTGTGCTCACTTGAGCGTGTGTTCCAAGCCGTAGCAACGAAGACCCAGATCGCAGAAGCGGAAGACTTCCCGAAGCAACCCTCAAGAAGAAGAAAGTTTCGCCTGGCCCAAGCCATATGGAGGAAGGTGCCTCCGGAGGTGTTGTGTCAGGATCCGCGCCCGATCAGGGAGCGCCCCACTCTCGCGCATAGGAAGGCGCGCTCGGCGTCCTCCTCGGGCAGGGCTCGGGGGCTCTTTCTTGGAGAGCCACCGACCTTGCCAAGGTCGCGAGGGAGGCACTCGGGCACCACATGGAGGGGTGCTTCCAGGCACGTTTCCCTCAGGAAGGTACAAGGAAAGGAAGACCAAACCCTCAGGAGTTCATCGCAAGAAACACCTAGGAGCTACAAGAGTCAAGAATCATGCGCGGCAGTCACCGTGGCCCCACATCCAGGCGAGGATGGAGGGCTGCGCATCTGCATCGATGTGTCGGGGCTCAACCGAGCCGCATCTCAAGAGCGCCTCTGGCCTTCGCACGCGGGGCGTTGCGAGGGTCCACCTCACAGCTACGTCTACATGCCTTTCGGCCTGCCGAACGCGGTCGCCGCTCATCAGCGCCTGCCAAGGAGCATTCTGGAGGCTCAGGAAGTCAGGCATTGGGTGGTCCTGGCGGAGATGGAGATGGCCCTCGAGGGGCCACCTGTGCCCCCAGAGCCTCCCGAGGCTCCTGGACCTGGGGGCTCGTGAGGGTCGACGTCTTCATTGCGCGCCACTCGCTTCTTCGGCATCACTTCATCTTCAAACAGCACCAGGTGACATCTCTCTAAGTTTTGTTTTTTAGCTGGGAGCGCCCTCAGGGCCGCATCATTCCCAGGCCGCGTGGGTCCGTCCCTGCGGCATGTATCCGTTTTGCTGACGCCCTTTACCTACCTTGTTGGGGGCGCCCCACGGGCTGCATCATCCCCAAGCTGCTCGGGCCTGTCCCAGCGGTGTTTGCTTTTCCCGCATCTACTTGAAGTGAATTTCCTTCTACGTGCTTAACATCCCCGACCTAATCGCCTGCTCGATTGACGCCCACCTATGGAGCCGCTTGCTAATGGCACGGCACTTGCGCATGGGTCCATCCCTGCAATGCCGATAAATCTGAGTGGCTGAGCTCTGGCCGCGGCAGCCCCGCAAGGCGCCACCTCACTAGGCCCTCAGTGCCCCGATCACTTCCTCGGAGCGACCAAGGGTTGGTTGGCAACCGTAACGACAGGACTTCTCCCTTCTTATGATTGGTGTGCAGGACCCGCTATGGGAGTAACGTTGGGAACGTCGCGGGCTTTCTCTCCCTCTCTCCGGCACAGATCGCTTGTGCGTTAAAAGGGGGGCGCCTGAGCATCGCGGCTCATGGGCTCTTACTGGCTCTCCAGCCCTCACCCCCTGGCCTTGACCCACGGCATCGCGACCTGTCATACCAGCGGCGGCTGAGCTCGCTCGAGGGCCGGGACCTGAGGACGTAGAGCATTAGGGCAAGTGCGGGGGAGCGGGAAGAAGCTCGCCAGGACCTAACTCAGCGACGCCTCAGCTGCCATCGCTCGGGCCAGGCGCTCCATCGAGGAACTACACCAAACTCAAAAGATAAGTCGCACTCTTGCAAGAGCTGGACCGACGCAGCACCAGGCCCTCGCCTAGTGCAGCTCTGCCTCGACGACGTTGCCTTCCTTTCTCGCCCAGCGAGGGCTACTTGAGCGCTAAGGGGGACCTCCCGAGCATCACGACTCAGGGGCTCTTACCGGACCTCGGGCCGCTCACCTCCTGGCCTTGACCACAGCATCGCGACCTAGCATACCAGCGACGGCTGAAGCCTGCCTGGGGACTGGGGCCTGTCAGCGTAGAGCGCCAAGTCCTCGTGAGGATAGAAAGGAGGAGCCGAGCCGCGGTAGGAAAAGCACCCCGGATCAATTCATACTAAAAATATAATGTTTACAAAAGAGATGGCAGGCGCCTTACATGCCCCCACGGGGTATTGCTTCGATTCCTCGCAGGGAACAAAAGGTGTTAATCCTAAAGAACGCTAATCGCCCACGCCTCCACAGGAGACGCCATCATCAACAGTGGGCTGCCCGCCGCCGGCGCCAACCCCATCCAGATCAGTGGCGACGGCGGCTGGGCGCAGCTACCCCGCTCCGAGCACGGCGCGAGCTCGGAGGCTCGTAGCTGTCATCGCTCGTCTCCGGGGTCGCGAGAAGCTCGAGGGAGCCGTTGGATTCCCCGGTTCCCCCACTGCTGCCTGTAGAGCTGCTGGAGGGCCGACGGGCGAGCCAGGCCCTCGCTGGCTCAACGCCCCTTTTGGGGCAGCACTCCAGCTAGCGTCCTTCAGCATTGAAGATCTTGAAGAACATCAGGGAGGCGTCGTCGTATTCAAGGTGAATTACGAGGGCACCTACCGGCTGGCAGACCCGGGTGATCTCGCCCCAGCCTCGGGTCATGAAGACCTTGCCCGGAGCGACGACCGCGACCTCCGCTCCGATCGCCGGGGTGCTGCAGCCAGAGCTCCAGGGCCCCGCTCCGAGGCATCTCGAAGGCGAAGGAGGAAGGAAGGCGGATCCAAGAGCTCAAAGCCATGGCAGCGTAAAGCACGAACTCGTGAGAGGAGCGCTCGGCGTGGACTCCAGGGGGACGATGCGCACCACTGTGACTCACCGACGTCAGCGGCAGCGCTGTTGGTGCCGTTCGACACCCTCTCCCCCAGGACCCACGACACGGGCGAACAAGGGCAGCGGAAACCCAGGCGGCGGCCGCTCGTACTAGGGCCTCGACGCCTCCTGCGAGGCGCCCTCATCTCAGCGGTAGAGAACCGGACGTTTCTTCGACGGAAGTGGGTCAGGACCCTCGCGGGGGGCCTTGCCCTTCTCTTCTGCGGAGAAGCGGCGGATTGGTGCCATTGGCGTATGAAGGAGCGAGGACGAGGAAGAAGAAGGAAGGGAGTCGCAGGAAGGGATGGACTGAAGCGGCTCACGCAGCCCAGCACTTATAGCCGGAGAAGGCCAACCGCCGAACACCACGATCGCAGGTAATCATGGCCCGTTTCTCTGCATGCAGGGACTTGTCAAGTCGAGCAGTTGCCGAGGCGTCGTGGGAAGTGCAGTCGCCACGTCCAATCAACCACCACGCGGCGCCCAAGGCCGCAGGCTTTTGGGGCCCGCGGCGCTTCGCGCTTGCCCCTTCGCTTCTCTGCTAAGCCAAGCCCGCGCGCGCCGCCCGGGGGCTACTGTTGGCGTTCTGGGAACGGGGGTCCCCAGACTTGCCTGCCTGCGGCCTGCGGTGTGGCTCAAGTGGGGGCCGAGCGCGGCCCATCTTCATCAGCTCAAGCTCAAGACCCTCGCGAAGGGCCAAGCCTCGCGGGGCGAACGACGGAGAGGCTTCCTCAGGAGCAGCCTCATCAGGCAGGCTCACGAGGAGGCGGAGAGATCAAGGCAAGGGTACCTCGCGAGGAGCCCGTGACGCAAGCCATGACGATCGAGACCAGGCGGGCGCCGGCCTGCGCAGTGTCCTTGTGTCCCCTTCGATGCAAAGGGGGCAAGCACAGGCCAAGGCATCAGGCAAAGGTTACCATTCCGGTGCAACGAGACCAAGACTAGTAGAACGGCAGGACGGAGGTCATCGTGGAGCCCAAGACGGCATCATCACCAGTGCTTTTGGCAGCCGAAGACCACCTTTGGTCAGGATAACTTATACTAGATGTTCCCCTTCAAAACGGCCAATTGTTGGCGCCCTTCCCGTTCATTATTTGGGGAGAGGCCCAAGGCCTCTATAAATAGAGCTAGCCAAGACAGAGTAGAGGGATGGATCCATCCATCGAGAGATCTGATAGAACCCAAGAAGAGAGAGAGAGAGGCGACTGAACTGACCCAAGCAGTTCATCGCACCAGCTCAAGAACACCTCTCGCGAGGCTGTTCTTCTCTTGTACTTTTCATCATCAGCCCATGAGGCAATCCACCACACCACACACTAGAGTAGGGTATTACACCACAACGGTGGCCCAAACCAGTATAAACCCCGTGTCCCTTGTGTTATTCATCGTTTCCAGCTTAGATCACGCGAGGGGATCAGGCGTAGGACGGTAGGGGAGAGATCTCCGCGCGCACCCCAGAGTTCGAACCTTAAGGGTCTGCCAGAATCCGAAATCCGACAGTAATGATAGTAGTGAGATCCAAGGTGACGGTCATCTTGCCTGAAATCCCGCTGGGAATAAGAACGAGTCCATGAAGAAGATGGAGCCATGAAGACGAACCAAGCGTGGATGAACGAATCCTCACGATCGCAACGAAACGGGAACTATCGAGAAGAAGCACACAACATGGTAAACACACCACACATGAACAAGGCATGATGCTCAACCAAGTATGATACATGGCAAAGCTACATGAAACTACTCATGGCAAGAGATGATGCATACAAGAGCAACACATCAAAGCAAGTTTAAATGAGGCCGGAAACAACATATAACAATACCGGTAAGTCCCCATATGCAAATTTCGAGATTGATCCAGATCTAAATAAACCTTATGTTCAAGTTGTTAAATAGCAAGGTAAGATGCATCAAAGCAATCTACACGAAAATCTAGTCAAGTTACATATAAAGTTCATTAGATTCGGAGTTACGGCCTAGAAGATATGAGCAAAAAAAGATAAGCATGGCATTGATGCAAAATGCATTCAAACATCAAGCACACACCTCAAAACATGTATGCAACAAGGTAGCATGAAACTACATACAAAACTAAGCAAGTTTCATGTAGAGCACACTCAAAACGGAGCAACGGTTTAACACATACACTCTATACAAGTTTAAAGGACAAGCTGTCCAGAACAGCAACTAGGCATATTGCAAACATCAAAACAACATGCTACAGCACCACAACAAGAAAACAAAAGGCATGGACATGATTTACAGGTAAAGCGTAACAAAACATGAACACTGAGCTATCTCCAGAAATCACTAGAACATGCTCAAAAGGACATGACAAGATTGCAAATAATAACAGTTCACAACATGCTACAGGAACTTATCATGGCAACCAAAGGCATGGCATGAATCTACTAATTGCATATAACAAAAGTCCCTTACTGACCATGAGCCAAAAAGGCACAGAAATATGATGGCACCCATGTAAACATAGCAAGGTTCGTTACAGATTCAGACTTAGTGAAAAACAGAGCATGGCATAAACAGCAGCATGAAGGCAACTTTGCGAGCTCGATTCAGTCATCACAAGGCATTGCATGACAATACAAGCATACCTGCAGCAAGAAGGAATGTTGTAGCTCATAACACATATAGACTTCATGCTCAAAAGAAAATCACACAAAAAGATGAAAAAATGACAAATGAGCATATTCTGTTAAACTACAGCAGACAACATTATATAGCACTCTTGCATCAGAGATTTGGGCATCAAGATGGACTCAAATGAACATATGACACAATGGAAAAAAGTGGACAGCATCTCCCAATGAACATTTAGATATATTGCGCGCCCAAAACGGAGCTACGGTGACCGAGATATGGCATGAAGAACAGGGCAATATAATGCAAAAATTAAAAGACAGGGAAAATCGAGTCAACCTCAGATCTAGGGTTGCTCGTGGCACGAAAACCGAGGTGGCCGGGATCTCGCCGGAGAGGAGCGGGGGAGTTGCCGGGCTCGCAGGATCTCGGGCGCTCCTCGGCGGATTCGGGGTCGGAGCCGCGGAGACGTCGTCGGGGCGCCGGAGCAGCGGCGGTGGCCGGTGAGCGGGGCGGCGCCGAGGCGCGCGGTGGCGGCGGCGGCCGGAGGCGGCGAGGCGGCGGCCGGCGCGTGCGGAGGAGGCGCGGGGCGCAGCGAGGGTAGGCGGCGAAGCGCGGGCGGTTGAGGACTCGCGGGCCGCGAGGGCCGGCCACAGGCTTCGGCGGGCCCGCGGGTCAGCGGCGGGTCGGCGGCGGAGCAGGGCCATGTGGCGCGGCCTGGTTGGCCGGGCACGGCGGCGGGATTCGTCCGGCCCGGACGGACACGTCCGGCGGCGCGGAGGGGAATTTTGTCTAGGGTTTGCCCGAAAATCCGGAGGGGGGTGTTTTTATAGGTAGAGGGAGCTAGGGGACTCCAAATGGAGTGCGGTTTTCACCCACATGATCATGATCGAACGACCGAGAGGATGGAGGGGGTTAGGATGGGTTATTGGGCCACTTTGGAGGGGTGTTGGGCTGCACACAAAAGAGGCCTTTGCGGTTACCCGGTTAACCGTTGGAGCATCAAACGACCTCCAAATGGAACAAAACTTGACAGGCGGTCTACCGGTGGTGTACCAAGGCCGCTTGGCAAATCTTGGTCCATTCCGAGAATATTTAACACCCTCTCACGAAAAGAGACAAGAAGGGGACGCCGGATGACATAGGAGTGCCGGATTGCAAAACGGACAACGGGGAAAATGCTCGGATGCATGAGACGAACACGTATGCAATGCAATGCAATGCACATGATGACATGGCAAAATGCAACACGCAAGCAAATGACATGGCAACAACGGTGAATAACTGGCAGACACCTGGCGCATCGGATCCGGGGCGTTACAGGGGCAACTGCGACAAGATGGGGGTCACTGATGGATCTCTAACCAGCCTATACTAAGCAGTTTAAAATAAGTAGGTAAGGTATGAAAGCAGGTAGCAAGAACATGCTATGCATCAGAATAGGAGCAATCAATTACAGTAGCAAAATCTAATGCAAACATAAGAGAATAGAATGGGCGATATCGGAATGATCGAAGGGGGGCTTGCCTAGAAGCTCTGCTGAAAAGGAAGAAGTGTCGTTACCGACGTAGTCGATCACCGGGGCATCATCGGCCTCGGGGTCTACCAGAGAGAAGAGGGGGAAAAACAGTAAATATAAGCAAACAGATGCAACACTGAGCATGACATGATGATATGCAGAACTAGGTCGACCTAACATAGTACTACACGTTGCATACGAAGGGGATAAACATCCGAGGATGAATTCTCGACGTTAGTTGGATCCCGGACAGAGGAAAAGAGGGGAAAGTTCCATGTTCAGCATGCTAGGGGCATGTGACAGATGAACGGACCGCGTACTCGGATTCATTGGATTTTTCTGAGTAACTTTCATGTAGAAAACATTTTCATCCAAGTTGCAGTTTATTTTTTATGAATTTCTAAAGTTTAAAACATTTTCTGAAATTATTTAAATTAACAGAATTAACAGAAAAGGAATATGACGTCAGCATTGCATGGGGATGATGACAGAAGTCAACAGACTCGCTGACCAGGGTCAAACCTGACATGTAGGTCCCAATAGCCTCTGTTAGCTTAACAGTGGATTAAACTAATCTAACAGGGTTAATTAGGGGTATGGGCCTCATTATTCAGTGACTAATTAGTGATTAAAACCAATTATAGATTAATTAAAATTTTATTTATTTATAAAACCTGTTTAATTAACGCGGGGCCCACATGTCACTGGCACTAGGCTGCCTAGTCAGCACGTTGACTGGGTCAACCCAGTCAACGGGGCCTGCGTGGCCCGCTGGCAGTGACCCAGGGGTGGCCCCAGGTGTGCCACGTTGGCGGTGGCCGGCGACCGAAAACATGGCAGAGGCGCTAGGGACCTCGCCGGAATCCACGTACAGGGGCCATTTGGCCCGCGCGTTCGAACGAGTGAGCAACTCCGATCCAACGT
This sequence comes from Aegilops umbellulata, assembly GCA_032464435.1. NCBI lineage: Eukaryota > Viridiplantae > Streptophyta > Magnoliopsida > Poales > Poaceae > Aegilops > Aegilops umbellulata. Next base: position 453,089,592 of record CP136055.1, read on the forward strand.
GGGTGGCCACGCGAGCTGGGATGGCCAGAGCCGTCGCCGGCGACAGGGACGGCAGAGACCCGAAGCACGGCGAACTCATGCGCGATGAAACGGAGGCCAAACCGGGCGGCGCGCTACTCCTACAGCGCCTCCTCGAGGTCGTAAACGCGGAAAGGGACTTGGCGAGCCATGTCAGCGGCCCACGTGATGGCGACAAGCTCATCGGCGGAGTTGGGCTCGGCCATGGCAGAACCAGCCGCCCCGAGCTCGTAGAGGAGCAGAAAGGAGGGAAGGAGAGATGGAGCTCACCGCAGCGGCTCAAGGTGACCCGTGGAAGGATTAGTAGCAGCAGAGGGCGTCGCCGGAGTCGGTGAAGAACGGCGGCAGTCGGAGATGGGGACGAAGGGGATCCGGTGCTTCGGTGCCTCCCAACTCCAGCTGAGGCCACCAGTCGAAGGAGTCGACCCTGGCGGAGCTCACCGACAGGGTCAGCGGGCGCGGGGCCGCCGGTGGCCGCGACAACGACGGAGGTCGGCGGCGACCGCGCTCGAGCGTCGATGGGGAACGAGGGGGAGAGGAAGTAAGCGGGGGATGGATATGGGAGGAGGGCAGGCGAGTGGGGGGAGTGGGAGTGGTAGTGAGGGGGACTCGAGGCGTCCGGGGTGGCCTTATCCCCTCGACGCCGGCGAGCTGGTGTGGCTGCGCGTGCTCGGCCGTGCCCCCGGTCGGTTGTACAGGAGAGGGAGAAGGCGGCCAGGGAAGGCAAGTGTTGGGCCGGCTTGGGTGGGCCGAGGCCAGGGGAGGCAAGGGGGCGCACTCTCCCTCACCTCTTCTTTTTCTTTTAGTTTTTTTTCTTTTAAAGCATCAGTTTCAAATAGCTTAGGCCATTTAAAAACCTTGTAAAAAAATAGGTTAACCACAGATATTAATTATGAATTATTTGGCACAAGATGAACATTTTAGTTTTCATGTTTGAGCAATTTTGATTTTCATTTAGAATTTGAATTTGAATTTGACTGTAATTTGAAAGAGACGAGAGACAATGATGAACAAACAGTTGTTTAGCAAAAGGATTAGCTTAACCCTAAAGATTATTGTAGCATCATTACATAGGGGTGTTACAGTGAGGAACCAATGGCGATAATATCAGTCGAGGCGACCAAGTCCGAAGTGGAGAGCTGGGCGGCTGGCTCATGCGAGGGAGCAAACAGGAGAAGACCCCAAGTCTAATAAGGTGTTCGCGCGGAGATGACTACTTTAAAATGGTGAAGACATATTCGTCAAGGTGAAGTGTTAAAATCATATTAAATATTTATATTGGGCTACATTTAGACCTGGACTAGACGTGAAGTCAGCTGTTTAAGTCGGATAGAGGTAGGCATGGGCTCATTTTTTTTATATAAAGGCAGGGCGTGTAGCCAAGATAGAATGCGAACAGCCTGACGAATGCAGGCACGTACCTCGACCTTAGAATTTTACAAGCGGATACGCTGGTAAACGACAATGCGCTCGGCCTCGACGTAGCTAGCGCCGAGGGCGCGCCGACCACGTCCCGCTCGTCCCCGAGATATTCTATACACTCCTTCGCAGTGCCAGCTAGGCAGCTCGCCATCCCGGGAGGGACGTCGCGTCTCGGTTTCGGTCCAATTTGTACGTATGCACGCACTCGTCTTCCCAACCGCAACAGGCCACCGGCTCGCAACCGCCGCTCACTGGCTGAAGATCCAAGCCCGGATTACTTTTTTGCACTAGCAGGCGATGCAAAGTTGTTCGCTAGTCACTACCACGAATGCCCTGGCATATATAAGTAGTATATAGTACTAGTAAGAAGTAAGAAGTACTCAGTTTACAATAGTTAGCACGACTGAGAAACACAAGCGGGCAGACGAAACGCTTCTGCGCTACGGAACAAGCAGCATATCCTGTCGGATCGCTGACTGCGGCGAAGGATTCGAAGATACTGCCGCAGGTAGCCAATCGCTGCATCTCCTTTTGCTTAGTATATTTGTGTCATTCTTGGAATCGTCCCGGGCGCAAGGTGTATATATAGGCATGCTGATACCACGTACCAATGCCCGCTCGTATTGGAAGCGAAGAGCCCGTGCGTGCCGCGAGGTGAGGGGAGCTCCATCCGTCCGATAATGGCCGGCCGCGGCGGGGCGTTCGCGCTCGTTGCGCTGTGCATGCTCGAGCTCGCGCTGCTACATGGCGCCGGCGCCGGGGAGCCGCTCGTGCCGGCCATCTTCGTGTTCGGAGACTCGACGGTGGACGTCGGCAACAACAACCAGCTGCCTGATTGCAAGCCCGAATGCAGGGCCGACTACCCGCAGTACGGCGTCGACCACCCCACCCACGCGCCCACCGGCCGCTTCAGCAATGGATACAACCTCGCTGACCAGATAGGTGCCGTCAAATATTTCTTCCCCTTCAATTTTAGTAGTAGAGGCTACTGATCTT